>JAOXNG010000001.1:88676967-88692387 GCA_028566535.1 Scolopax minor
CTGCATCAAGCATTTCAGGAACAGAAATGAATTCAAGAATTACTCAGGATTGCTCAAGACTGATGGGATGTCTCACCTCTAAGAGTACATGTGGCATTAGCACAGGGCATGGCTTTTTGTGGCCCTATTACTTCTTTAGGGACCAGGGACCAGCACAGGTCCAGAGGCCCTGTGAAGGGACTTCTGTCTAGGAAGGTGGGTGGTATGAAGCTGTGGAGCCTAGCTCAATAATTTAAAATTAGATAAGTGTATAAACAATAGATGGGTCTTCAGGAGCCAGATTTGCTTGTTTTCCCTTAGTCTTTTGACTATCATTTTGAGAGTGACTCCTGTGATGAGGTATGTGAGAGGGATGCTCATCATGTAAAATCCCCTGTCCAAGCCGTGGAATATGCTGAAATCCCTATACAGCTGAATTCCCTTGTCAGGGTTCATGCTATCCAGGTTTGGATCATTTCAAGCAAAAGATGGAAGACTTACAGAGCAGGGAGATTCCCTCCACCCTTTCCCCTCTCCATATGCATATAATTTATGCAGAAGTTATAAGTTATACACTTCTGCATAAGTTATACACAGAAATGCAAAATCCCCATTTTGTAGGGACATGATTTGGTTCTGCTGTAGGTATTTTAAGACCATCATGGGTCAGTCAGGTTCTAATTTACTTTAATTAGCACATTACATAAGAGATGTCAAATTCTTTCCTATCTATGGAAAGTGTTGAAAGAAATCACCTCCAGTCTGGTCCATTTGGTGGCTCTCTAATCAACAGGATAAAGACATCTGCCCAACACTGACAATTTTTTCTGGGAGGAAGTCACATTTGATCTCTTGAGCCAAATGATCCCTTCAAGGGAAGTTCAGTAAAATAGAATTCCACTGTATTATCAAGCTATAAGTCACAGCAAGAGAAGAGACAAGTATAGATGAGTCACAGGTCACCAATTCCCTTTTCTCTTGATTAAGTGTCTCTGAACGTATTAGAAATTTTTGAGAGAACTTTCTGCAAGATCTCTCTTGTTCTTTTAATTACTGTTAATTTTTAGTTGTCTGCTCTGTGATGGGTGGTTGTATGTACAGTACTTTACATTTTCGATAAAGATGTACAAAGTAACTTTTATGCTACTGTCAGATCAATTTTTCTCCAAGAGCTGATTGTAAAAATCAGGCTTTTTTTTTTTCTTTTTTTTTTTTTTCCCTGTGATAGAAAACACTGTTTTCTGAAGGAGGAAAATGAAACATTTGATCTAAAACTCAGGATAGTTTGATGCTGAAGTGCTGCTGTAGTATCAAGAAAGTTCCAGTTTGGGTGTCAATGAAGTTGGGTTCCTAAAATGAACTCTGTCCCTAAGATTATGGGGGTTTTTTTGCAAGCTGGCAGCATATTGAATGGGAGACAGAGGCTGAGCTTCATCTACCAGACTTTAAACATCTACAGTTTAGATATCTAGGTTTGTACTCATCACCCTCAGTACTTGGAGAATTGCTGTGATTCTCATTGCCAAAGGGCAGTTCCCTTCAGCCAGGCTGCACAATGAAAGGAACCAGGAGGTCTTGTGCTCCTGTGTCTTCCTCTTTGAGGAAAAGAGAGATATAAACTTCTTCATCCATGGATAGAAAAGTCTTTCTGTGGAGGCTAGTGGAGCCAGCAGTGTGGTAGGTGAAGGCAGCAAATTATTAATTTCCCTCCTCTCTGAAAAATGTTGTGATAATAGAATAGTTCTTAGGTATTTATGTATTAGTTTTCATATCAGTATAATTTTGATGTACTTTATTGCTTACAGGAAAGACTTTTATACTAGCTTTTGGGGAATCTACTAGAAGGAGTAGATTCTGAACCTGGATTTGTAGAAGTATGATTAATGGGGCCCAGATGATAAGGTTATGTGGCTAAAGGGAGTGTGGAGATGGTCAGAAGGTTATATAGCTTTCTGGTTGTTAAAAACTTGCTTTGTGATAAATCTTGGTACTGAAATAGAAAACCCTGACCATTTCTACTGCTCCTACTGGAAGGTGAAGATAAATCTAAATTCTTGTATATCAGCTCTGATGGGTGTTCTCTGTAGTGTCCACTGGAGTTTGGAGACAGTCTGAAACACCTCTGGAAGAGTATAGAGAGGCCTTGTTCATCTTAGTTGACTCCTTTCATTTTGCTCTGAAACCTAGCCTTGAATATGTTTGCTAGAACCCTTCCACAATTTTTATTGCATTTCTTCCCTCCTCTGTTAAGAAATGTTAATTTCTTCCCTCCTCTGCCCACCACAGACAACCTTTTTTTCTGACATGAGACAGAACAACCACATCTTTGCTTTCCCTGGTGTCATCTCTCTTCAGAAGTTTTTTGGTTTGCCTTTGCTTTTCACCATGCAGATTTTCTTTTCTTTCAACACAGTGAATTTCAGGTTGGATTGATTGTCCTGCAGAGCAATGTTTTTCTGTGTGATAAATAACACAAGGGCTCCCTGTACTGATCAAATGAAGCTGAGATTTCTAAGGTGACAGAGTCCATAGGTTTCTTGAAGGGTTTAGGCTTAGCATGCTCTGAAAAATTATTGGCATTGTAATTGCAGAACTTGGCTAACTGCCTTCTCCTCTGAGTCTGGGATGGTTGTGGTGTGGTGACAGTATGCTGGAGATGTTGTCTCCTTTGCTTGTCAACCCAAACATCTCAGCTTCCTTCAAACAACCACTGGATACTGATCTGATGGTCAAAACAGAGGCTGCTCAGTTCACATTTTTCATTGTTAGTGCTCACTTTGGTGGATGTAACCCTTTACCCTCCAGAGCTTAGTCTCATATGGCTACATGTGTGCAAATTGGCAGGATGTCTAATGTTTTTCACCTTTGGCTTCTGACCCTGCTTCACATCTGAAAATCATTATGATTCGATGGCTGATTAGTTGCCTATCAAATAGGTAGATGAGATACAGCAGAGCTCTTCACTCATCTCCTGAAAAAAATCTGTGGGTATAAATAGTCTTCCTGTTGGGCAGATATCCAGAAAAGGCTGGGACACAAAAATTGCAATTTTTCTTCCTTCTGTGAATCCCTTCTCAATTTAATTGATGGGGTTTTTTTTGGAGTAGGAAAGGATTGAGGGAAATAGAAATTGGATAATGGATAGAAAAACTAGTGCTGATATTGCTTGCAGATCTGAACGTACAGGTCTTGGAATTTGGCAGTCTGGTACCTTATGCTCTCACAGAATTAACTTAAAACACCCACAAACCTTTGGGAGAGAAAACATAGTGAAAGTAAGGTAGAATAGACAACAGAAAAAAAACTGTAAGGTCCAACTAATCAGATACCCTGAGATTTCAGTGTTGCTCAATCCTCTTTGCAAAAATAAAGCTGATGACTTTGACCTTTTTAGTGCCTTAATTTTACAGATGTAATGCCAGCACTTAATGCTTTCCATGTGTAAGATTCAAAGCAGCTTAAAAAATGAGGGAAGTTGCAGCAATCCTTTATTACAGACAGACTCACTAAGAGAAATGATTTAACAAAGCCATTAACAGTCACAAGGCTTGCCCATTCTGTGTATGCACAAAGTTAACATATCCTCCAGACTCCTCTTACCTCGTCCAACGCTATCAAGTATCTCATTGAAAGTGCTTCGTTAATAATATTCTCCCCTCCAGCTTGCTGATGCTGTACTCCCTACCTGAAATCCCATGATATACTGTTTTTTCCTTGTCTCTTAAAGGTATACCAGGTTATGCAGTCCATATTTATCTGATGGCCTTCTCTATAGTGCAAGTTCCCCTTGGCTAATTGCTGGTTTCAAAAAAGTAAATGCACAAAGTAGCACAGAAACTCAATCTTGATCTGTCTCAGTTTTTAATTCTGTTCGGATGTGAGTACCAGTTTGGTTCATTACAGGGACAGAACCAGCTGCAAGGTTCAGGTATGACATTGCACCAGTGTCATCATTGCTGCCTGAGGTCCTAAGTTCAGGTCTGAGCTCAGACTGTGTTTTTTTCAAAAAAGACAGTTACCCACCCAGCACCACCTCAGTCCTCTGAGGAACAGGGTTGTTAATTTATGGAAAAAAAGTGATGGATACAGTCAGGGGTTGTAGCTTCTGTAATACTTGTATTTTGCAACCCGGCAAGTCCTGACCTGAGCAGAACCACAGCGATGAACCATTTCAGAGATGTGGGGAGATGAGCACACTGGTCAGATGCTCATTACTGTGGCTGGCTGTAATGGTATTTGCAGGATTAGCACTGATAAATTCCCTCCTCTTAACAGACCCCACTTGTAGTTTTAGCTTCATTGCCTTCTGTACTTGGTAGTGTTATAGACCAGATATGTAGGCACCTGAAGCAGTGAGGTTTGAAACAGCAGAGATCAGAGCTACATTTCAAAGTCTTTTCAGATTCCCTGTTGCTGTTTGTTCCATCTCCTCTGGACCTTCTTCCTGCCTGAAATGCCGAAATGAAGCATTCTCTGAAACTCTGATCGCAGTCTGTTTCCCCCAGTGGTACCTAGTAGAAGAAATCTTGTCTCTTGGATATCAAATTCGAAAGCAAAAGCGAGAGAGAAAATAACAGTTGCTTTAAATAATGAACAAAATTGCCAAGAGATTTATTTCCCTCCACATTCTCTCCTCCCTCATGCAGATATTCTCTTCTTTAAAAACAGTTTTCCAAAGTGAGTTTCATGCTGGATCGACAGCCCTGCAAAGCAGCATCCTCTGCTCACGTACGGAATGGGAATAACTAATGCGTGGGAGTGCAGATTTTTGCTCAGCAGTAGCGGCATGCCTTGGACCTAATATAGCTAGAAAGTTGCATATATGTGGAGGACTAGGGTTATCTCCCTGGCCCATTCAGTGACAAAATCCTGTGCTCCTCTGAACAGTAAGGACAAGAGAAGAGGTGGATAGTTACTCATGGATTTCTAAGGGGGCAATTAATGATCAATTAATGCTTTCACTATAGTAGCTAAAAAGGTTTGCATGATAAAATGTATCATCTGTGGTTGGCTGGGAACAGGTCTCCTCCAGGCAAAAATTGTAGATACTGCTACAAACATTCTTGAACCTCTTTTGCCTTTTGAAATTGGCAGATTGGAACAATTGAACTTGACATTTTTCAACTCAAATTCTGTGCTTAGAAAAGTAGAATGCTGCTACTTTGCTCCCTTTTTTTATTTGTTTTGTGGTCTTTCTTTGGGGAGGGTGGTGGTGGTGGTGTTTTTACCTTCTACTGCATAACTCTTTCTGTCTTCCCTCAATCTGCAGTTGTGATTTGTCATCTAACTCACAATATTGCCTCTTAAGGGCAGCCAGCAGGTAGGAGCAGGAGCCCCTGGTGTTAAAACTTGCCTGTAGAAATTTAAAGTTAATTGCGGAAAGTTCTTGTGCCAGTTAAAAAAAAAGTAAAAATAAACATTTAAAACAGTGCACAAAAATGAGTTAGAAGACACTTGAATTGCAAACACTTAGGAACTCAAGCAATTGTTTCTGAGCCTTTTCTTTGTGTCATTTTTCAGATGTCTTATAACTGTAAAATATAGTTAGGGATATTTTAGGATGAACGGGGTTAATCAGCTACAATAAAGATTGAATTTGAACTTTCTCAAAATCTCAGGCTGAACAGCTTTCAAGTTCAGAAAGTTTCAATTAACTTTTCCACATCATCCTTTATGAGCAGTCCTGGCTTCCCAGTAGACTGGAAGTTAGCAAATGTAACACCCATCTATAAGAAGGGCCACAAGGAGGATCCAAGGAACTACAGGTCTGTCAGTCTGACCTCAGTACTGGGTAAGATTATGGAACAGATCATCTTGAGTGCCATCACACAGCATGTACAGGACAACCAGGTGATCAGGCCCAGTCAGCATGGGTTTAAGAAAGGCAGGTCTTGCTTGACTAACCTGATCTCCTTCTGTGACAAGGTGACATGCTTAGTGGACATGGGGACAACTGTGAATGTTGTCTACCTAGATTTTAGTAAAGCCTTTGACACTGTTTCCCACAGTGTTCTTCTAGAAGAGCTGGCTGTTCATGGCTCGAACAGGTGTATGCTTCACTGGGTAAAAAAAAGACCGGATGGCCAGGCCTAAAGGGTTATGAATAGAGTTAAATCCAGTTGGTGGCCAGTCACAAGTGGCGTTCCCCTCAGCTCAGTATTGGGCCCAGATATCTTTATCAATGATCTGGACAAGAGGATTGACCTCCGTCAGTTTGCAGAGGTTGAGCAAAGTGTTGATCTGCTTGAGGGTAGGATGGCTCTCTAGAGGTATCTGGATCAATAGGCTGAGGCCAATTGTATGAGGTTCAACAAGGTCAAGTGCTGGGTCCTGCACTTGTGTCAAAACACCACTATGCAGTGATACATGCTTGGGAAAGGGTGGCTGGAAGGCTGCCTGGTGGAAAGGGGCCTGGGTGTGTTGATTGACAGACAACTGAATACAAGCCAGCAGTGTGCCCAGGTGGCCAAGAAGGCTAATAGCATCCTAGGTTTTTTTCATCAGAAGAACTAACAAAGTTATCATCCCCCCATTCAGCACTGCTGAGACTGCATGTCAAATAACGTGTTTGGTTTTGGGTCTCTTACTACAAGAAAATCATTGAGGTGGTGGAGTTTGGTCAGAGAAGGGCAATGAAGCTGGTGAGGGGTCTGGAGAACAAGTCTTATAAGGAACAGCTGAGGGAAGTGGGGTTGTTTAGGCTGGAGGCTGATGGGAGATGTTATTGCTCTCTACAACTACCTAAAAGGAGGCTATACTGAGGTGAGGGTCAGTCTCTTCTCTTTTCTAATAGGCAATAGAAGAAGAGGAAACAGCCTCAGGTTGCACTGGTGGAGGATTAGATATTAGGAAAAATTTCTTCACAGAAAGGATTGGTACAGGCTGGAGTTCACTGTGGTGGAGTTGCCATCCCTGAAGGTATTTAAAAGATGTGTAACTTAAGCATATAGTTTACTGGTGAACTTGGTAGTGTTATGTTAATGGTTGGACTCGATGATCTTAAAGGTCTTTCGTAACCTAGATGATTCTATGATTCTATTTTTATTTCATTATTACTGCACTTACTGATCGCGTCAGCAGATACCAGATTCAGAGAGCACTGATATGATCCAATAGCATCTATTCTTGCATTATTTCTAAGCTAAGGAGAAGCAGGATAAATGTGAAGCCTTCTCTTGAAAAATTTTGCTCTTATGAGAATTCTGCCTGTTTTCTAGAAGACTAAATATTTCAAAAAAGATCAGAAGTGGATCAAGCATCTTAACTGGAAATGGTTATGAACAAAGTCCAGAGCCTTTCTCTTAATATCTGTACCTGCATCTAGTGGTTTTTTCTACCCACCAGCTAAGCTTATAATTTTATTCCTGAATAGATAAGCAGATTAAGTTTTATTCTGAACACATACATCCCTGAACTTATGAATCTTATCCATAAACTCCCCATTGGGTGGGGGGAGACAGGAAATGTAGTATCCTGAATGCATTAAGTGACAAGCAAATAAACAAATTCCAATATTGCCTGGAAAGTTTTGACACGCTGGACTTTCTGTGATGAAGGTTCAGCCAAGAGTATGACATAGAGATGACCCTAAAAGTGTTGATAGATAGAGGAGATAAGACAGAGGCAAAGATCAACTATTTTTCCAAGCATTTTACAGGACTTGCCTGTTTGTCAGAGCCTGCTTGCAGTAACTGAAGACAAGAAATCATAAACTAATATCCAAACAAACCCACAAAATTTAGCAAACAAAGCTACTGAAAAGCCAAGAGAATTGAGGAGACCCATGCTGAAACCTGCTGTGGAATCTTAATTGCAGTATGGCACACTGAGGCAGTAGATATGGATGGATGCCTTAAACAGATGAGTGGGTGGACAGAAAGGATGAAAGGTGCATGGGAACCCTCAGTGGGAAGGCACTCCAGAAGTCAGGAGAGTGAGTAATATTTTCCCTGTCCTTTACTGGGGGTGGGAAAAGGCAGGACTGTTTATTTTAGGTAGCCTAGGAGATGCTTCCTCACTAATGTGCATGATGTAGTGATCTATTTTCCTGGTGTTTTTTTTTCACTTTGCAAATGAGAAAAGTGTCAAGTTTGAAGTCATGAGTGTAACTGCAGCAGGTATGATCTCTTTCTTGCCTTAGGTTCATGGGTGTTCCAGAACAAGTGGGAATAGAGGCAGGATTTACAGGTGGAATATAGGAGAGCAAGTTGATCATCTTCCCTCAACAGGCATAAGGGATGTGTTGGAATTTCCCCCTGACAAAACAGAAATGGCCACGTCCACCTTCCCGAGGACACTGTCTCCTGTGTGGATTCCCTTCCCCTCACGTTGGCTTCAGCAGTCTGGATACTTGTCAAATCCCCAGCATGCAGCTGCTGCAACTCGCGCTCCATTATTATTGCTGATGCTAATCTCTGACCGCTGAACACGGGTCAGAACCAGGAGATAATTGCAGCTCCGATCGCCAGGCACGGTCCTTTGTGAGTAGTTAATGAGTGTTCAGGAAAATAAAGCAGAAAGAAGAAAAGCGGGATTGTGGTTTGCATACAGTGAGATAGAGAGTGAATAGGAGATGGAAGGAGGGGACAATTCACTGATGGGGAAAAAAGAAAGAATTGGAAAAAATAAATCATTTACGCTAAAGCCATTGCTGCCTTATTCTTGTTTCATCCAAGTGGATGCAGCTAACTCTGGTAAGAAGGGGATTAAGCAAGAAGTGACACCCCGGGTCTGTTTGCAGTGCTTTTGCTCTGAATGCCGTGAACACAGATGTGGGGGTCATAATCTCCCTGGTGAGTCAGGGGGTTACACCCACAACACAAGTGTCCTTGTGGTCTTTGAGTTATTTTCTCTCCTTCACTCTGCATCACACAGCCTGTGTGAATGAAGGTGCCCTCTAGAGATTGTCTATCTACTCCTAAGATTGACTTTAGCGCTCTCAGCTTGAGTGGCAGTGACCTGTATCTCTATCTGAATTACCAAACTTTATTCCCAGCGCTATCTTTATATCACATACAGTGGGTTTCTTTCAGTGTCTGAAAGAAAAAGGTGACTTTTATCAAATCTTTGCCAGGTCCTTACTCCAAACAAAAGATAGCTGCTTCTAGTGATCCATGTGACATGACTCCTTGTGAAGGTCCCAGAGGGCATTTGTGTTCTCTATTCTGTGTTATGGAGGAGATGGCTCTACCTGCTCCTGTGACATCTGCCTTGGGGTATAAATGATGTAATATGGTGACACAACAGCTTGGTGATCTGGGCATGTCTGGTTTTCTGGAAATCAGAAACCACCTCAATGGAGGGGAAGGAAAACTGCTTCCTGCAAATGAATTGGAGTCACTGGGGATGGAGTTTGAGGGGGAAATAAATGATTGCAGTACGTGTTTGTGTCCATATGAGTCCCCTCTCCCTAACGACCATGTTAATGTGCTCATAAAAAGATATGGCGCAGGGGGAACGTGACTGTTCAGGCTGATTAGCATTTTATGGCAGAACTAAGCTCCATGACAAACGGCTAGCTGGGTGGGCTGTTTTTACAACCCAGAAAACTCTACTTTAAGATGCTGAAAATATGAGTTCCTTTTCCCTATTCTGAAGCGCTATTACAATAATACTAATATGAATTATTATTGACCTCTGAGGGGTCCTACAACTCCCATGAAAACACAAAATGGTAAGGGAGTTTTGGGGTAACTGAAGTGAGCCTTAAACAGAAGGGCTCTGTACTGGCACAGCAGGAGAGGGCACTGGGCTGACAGATACGCCTACAACCAGCTGCAAGGCACAGGGGACTTTCTGTAGCTTCTTGGACTTACTAACCAGAAAACTACAGACCGAGTCCTAATGTCTTGGCCATACTCAGTTTCCCTGTACAATGTGCTGTTCACTTTCAGTGAAGTATTAACATTGCTTTGCTTTCAGTTCAAACTTGCATACTGTGATTCTCTGTTGCTTTGCAATCTGGAGGCATGTGTGGTTTTCTGTTGTGTTGAATAATCTACATCCCCTTTGTTTGGGCAGAGATGAGGGTTTCCTCAGGGTGAGATACACCATGGATACAGTTCCAGGTCTGAAACAGTCTGTGGGGTCTTGCTCCAGTCCCAAAAGCTGCCAATAATGGCTGAGAGATGAGGTATAAATGGATAAAATAGGATAGCAGGAAAAAAAAAAGAAGAGAGGCTTTGAATATGGCTGTGAATATGTCCTAGAGAGCACCACACTTTCCAGCACTGGGACTATCATAGATGTCCACCTGGAATCTGTTCCTTGGAGCTGTGGAGCAGGTTCCAACAGTGAGGCAAGGAGCAGCTCCTTATACAAGTCAGAGAGCAGAGGGATGAGACAACAGCGAGCATTTATCCCATGTGCTCCGTGTTGTCTCCAATGATGGAAGGGCTCCGTCTGGTTAGAAGTCTCAGTATATAACTGCTTATCATATAATGTCACTCGGAAGTCAATTTTTTTTGAAGGGGGGAAGTGACAGGTATTGAATAGCCTAATGTCAAGAGAATAACAGGTTTTCCGCCAAGAGATTTAGAAATGTGAGAGAAGTGGTTTTTAGGGCAGATCAATTCTGTGAGTGAATGTGGCACATTGCACTGGGGAAGGGATGCAAGCCCAGCTGCAGTGATGACTTGCAAAGGGAAGTGTAGCAGAACAGGCACGACAGAGCCATACATCCTGCATATGTGTGCGTATGTGTGTGTGCACTTATGCATACATTAGTAACGAAGACTTCAATTCAGCACTCTGCCGTTATTCAGTCATGTGCCTAAGCATCTTTATACATACACTGAAGACTATTACAACAGGACTTGCTGGAAATAGCTTTCTGGGCATTAAGAATAATTCAAAGTGCATACTCAAGTGTGTACTGAACCAAGGAGAGGAGCTGTGTGAGGTACTTGCAAGGAAACCTGAAAGTACCTAAGATTCCTTGCATTTATCTTGCTGCTGACTCCACCCTGGAGCTTGTCAAACCGTTAAGAGAAAATGCAATTGCAGAAATGTGTAAATTTCTCTTCTAGTGTACAAAATGGGCTCATTTGGCATACTGTTTCCTTCCCTTCCTTGAGACCCTTCTCTTCCCTCTGTCCTGTCTGGGAACATAAAGGATGTTAGGTATTAACAATACAAAGAAGTAAACTCCTAACTCATTTAACTTAAGGACTCATAGAAAGAGCTTGCAATGAAGAGAATTTAGTTGAAAACTCCACAACTATGTTTTCATACTGAAAATGATCATCAAGCAGGAAGATACCAAGTGTGGTCAATTGGAACGAAGCACAACAGCTCACAAACTGAGTACACTGTCAAAATACATGAGAAATATCCTTATGTATTATATATGTTCTTATAACATAGATGTAAGGAATTTGCCATTTGCACAGGGATATTCCACAAGCTGGGACAGAAGAGAGAAAAAGACTCAAACTTTGCTGAGCAAAATGTTTGTTATGAATAATTTGCACCATTTGCTTTAGATTGTCAAAAAGTGAATTAACCCTTTGGTTAATTCAGGGGACCCCAGTACTTTTATGGCCTCTTTTCAAACTCACAAATATTGCAGATAAAATAGAACCAAAAGGAGTGAAAACAGAAATGTTTTTCCAAGATTCACATGTGAGCCACAAACGCCATGCTGAGGTGCCAAGATGAAATCCCCACTGTAGTTTTACTTTCTCCTTTATCAACCAGCAGTGAATTAGTTACTGCTTGGAACTAATGGAAAACATGGGAGCTCTTGAAAGGGGCAGGAGGGTTCATCTCTCTGAGCTATAGTTTTGAGGTGTATTTCTGCTATGCGTTTCAGATGAGAAGCTTAAAATCTCACTCATGTGTTTCTCCCTCATTCAGATTGTGACAGCTCCACAGCCCCGTAGTTATGGTTCCCTGAACCTCTGAAACAATTACCCAGGGGGCACCCACAAATGTTCTTGCATACTGTAATGTGCACCAAAGCCTTGGTAAAGCTGAATCCAGCCTTCAGTCCCTGCCTTGCAAATGACTGGTGTTCCATCATCTTTGTTGATGGGCTGTCTGAGGGTGTTAGTAAACACATGGGAGCCCAGACTGAAGTTCAAGACAGCAGGAGATGTCCTTGCATGGGCATGTTTGCCTTAGCTACCAGGCCTGCTCCTGATTGAAAATTCTAGCATTGCAGAGCAGCACACACAGAATGAGCCAGCAGCCTGTCCGGGCTGCATATAGTGGCCAGAAACTGGGTACATTTGGTGAGAAAAAGTGAATCTGTGATGTCAGGGAATAATAGCAGCTATTTCTGATATAGGATTGTTATGTCTTTATCACAGAGGTGTTTTTGATGAGAACAGGATGAGTGGTAGGAAGTTTTGTCTTGTCATACTTACAGCCTTGTTCATCTCTTGTGAATGAGTGTATGTAGTGCTATCCGTGCATCAATGGCTTGCTTCTGAGGAGGGGATGACTTTTTAGTTCTATAGAAGAACCAATGAAGGATGTGCCTGAAAAAATAATCCCATAGAGAAGCCACAACAGCAACATCCTTCTTGGCAGAGATATCATGAAAGTTGGTGGCTGTAATTTGGATCTTTCTTTCCAGGCAAAATGCAGCTGTCCTTTCTGAAGGTGAAGAAAAGGCTACTGCTTAAGGAATGAGGCAAATATTATGAAGGCCAAGAGGTTTCTGGGGTAATAGCAGCAAAAGCAGGGATAAAATGAAGGGAGGGAAGCAGTTGTGAATGTGGCACTGAAGGCAAGCAGATAGATAGGATGTGTTGAACACAGAACTAACTGGAGAAGCAGACCTGAAAATAATGAGGGAGAATACTGCTGTTCATTATGGTTTCTGCTACATGCAGGAAAATAAGGCTTGACACTGGCATTCTTTGCAAATAATCAGGATTATGCCAGTGAGCTGACCTGATTCAACTCCAGGGCTGGAGTTCTCCATCTGTGAATACTGCTTAATTGCTCGATGCAAAGGAACAGTAGCACCGAGGCCACTGCTGAGGTCTCAGTCTCAATTCCATCTTCTTGATCTCTGTTCTCCTGACAGAGGCTCATGGGATTGAAACAGCTGTGCTTGAATTTTCTGTATAAACCATATTCTGCTCTTTGCAGGCTTTCAGTGCTTGCTTTTAGTGCTTGGTACCCAGAATGGCAAACATGAGAGAAAAGGGGCTCTACCAACTAGCTTTTTCTTCTCTCTGTCAAGCTTCTTCGCTTTTCTTTTATCCCTGGAAAAATCTTGCTCTCTCCTTCCTTAGTGGCATGAATTATACCATGCTTTAACTACCTGAGACTAGATTGTTCCAGGGCACCATGCAGTGGGGCCTGGAGAATAAAATTTGTGGTTTAAAGCTGTGTACTACAGGCTTCTCATATGGAGAGAGAAACATGTGCTTGAGGTATTTCCCTGTGCTTCTCTGAGGCATCCATGAGTTCTTCACAGGTGCCATGAAGGTGTCTGGTAAAAGCAAGACCAAATTTTTCTAGTTAAGGACTTCTTCAATACTGTGGATTAGTCAAGGAAAGAAATTCTTTAGTGAAAGAAATTCTTTAGTGCTAATGAGACTAATCTTCCCATCTCTTGTGCCTTTCCTGCCAGTACTCAGTTTAGCACTGAACCATGAGGTACTTAGTGCCCATATAAACCAGAATACTTATTTAGACCTGTTTATACAGGTGGCACATGAAGGACTCAGGTCTGTGAATCGCCCTAAGAGCACAACTTCTGTAGAGGCACAATCACAATCATGAATTTAGTCAAGGACAGTCTGGAGAGGGACAATGTAGAAAATAACACACTTGGGGTTGGTACAAGGCTCCGATGCAAGGAGTAAAATGAGTTCCCTGGTCCAAGTGGGACTTATCCAACCATTATTTCATTTCTGTAACCTCTTGCCTGTTCCTAGTGGCCTTGTATGTGCTATGTGCACCTTGTATCTAAACTACTGTATATGGAAAGTTTGGGTTAGAAATAGCGCTGAAAGATTGGCCTTTTTGACAAGAAATCACCTGCCATGCAAAGTCTTGAAAGTGTGGCTAGGAAATGAAGGCTGGGGAGGATGCCCACGTATTGTGACATCCCAATTTAGGTTCAGGTCTGAGCTCATTCCTCCCTCTTTCCAGTGCACAGGACTGGGTTCAAGTAGCAGGATTCGTATGCTGTACATGAGGCTGGAGCACTGCAGCAGAAAACAGAAGTAAAAGGTTTATTACTAAGCAACCAATCAAAGAGCTGGTATCTTAAATTCACTAACTCCAGCCTGGCCTGAACTAGCTTCTTTACTAACTTAAATGATTGCATCCCTCTAGCCTTTGATGCCATAAAGAAAGAGACTGTCTCTTTAAATAGAGGAGAAAATGATAGGGGTGAGGTGATCTGATTAGTCTGTAAAATGAACGGAAATTAGTTATTTTCATCCTTAATCACCCCCCATGCAAGACACATTTAAGTTGGCTTATATACAATACAACATTAAAGCAGTAAGTGTTCACAAAGACTACAATAGTGCCTGACTTCCAGAGAGGGCTGCAGAAAGAGGTAGCTTTGTTCCATCAATTGATGGACACCAAAAACAAGCCCTCAAAGTCCTTCTTCAGATACCTTACATAGCCAGAATGAAAGGATCCCTTGCACGTGGTAACCATGGAGCATGCAATGGCAACCCCTCCTTGACACAGGACTGCTTTATAATAAGTAAATAAGTAATCAGAATCTTGCTTCTTTCGAACACCACGTGACTACTTCTGTCACAAACCTGACCTAAGGATACAAACAAGCCCGAAGGACGTCAATCGGCCACTTTCCTGAGACCTGTGTGGGGTGCAACCTGAGAATAGACTTAGTCCTCATAGGCATTTGGGAAGTCCCATGTACTATGGCACAATTGACAGTTTCCGCTGGAGAGGCCCCAAAATTAAGCAACAAAGATGCTGCACGTCAAGTTTCACAGACTACCATCCACCTAGCAAGCATCTGCCTCCCCAGTTCCAAAAGTTCTTCCAACAGCCTCAGATTATATGTCTTTCTAAGTATTAAAGTGATTGCAGAAGTGGTAAACAATTGCCATTTGCAGACACATTTTTTGAAGACTTCCATAACAGAAAATACCACTTTAAGATCAGAAAAAAACTTAAAAGGCAAATATCATGCTTTATTATAAGGATAATAAATGAGTATGTGTGCTTGACTCTCATCCCCACCTGATTTCACATACAGTATTTTAATACCACAGCAATACTGCTAGTGTATCAAAAATTAAACTTTTCAGTTCCAACCACTACCTTCAGTTTTTACAATAAAGGAGCTCTGCCAAAAAAAAAAAAAGTATTGCATTATCAATTTATTGAAACCAAAAAACAAGAAAACCACACACACACACACCAAAAACCCACAAAAACCAAACAAAAATCCCCAAAACACACCCAAAGCAACCAAGAAAGACAAGCAAAGCA
>JAOXNG010000001.1:88759009-88770736 GCA_028566535.1 Scolopax minor
GGGAAGACAGAAGGTCAACCCGACAGGCCCTCCTGCATCTCGACGTCTAGAAGGTAGGATAATTTAAACAAGATCTCCAGAAGCTAAAGCCGGAAGCTGAGATGAATGATCTTTATTAAACAAGCCCCACCAGGAGTCACTGGATCACCACTGAGGCTAAACTTAACACAATGTGCTTCAAGAGCAAAGACAAACTAAATTGAGTTTCAGCCTCCAAAGACCCTACTTGTCACTCAGAGTCCTGTCAACAAACAGCCAGCTGCAGAACACGCTGCCGTGAACAGCTTTCTGAGCAGTTCCCAAACTCCATTTTGGACAGGGAGCAGAGGGAGTGGAAGGAGAGAGATCTCTAACTCTGTTACAGAGGCTGCTGGCCTGAGGCTCCAATGGTTTTCCTTCCCTTCCCCAGAGCTGAACAAAGGCTGTGACTGAAAGTGCTTATCCCACAGCCAAAGAGTCTCATGGTCGCTGCTGAGAAGCTGACACCATGATCAGCAGTTACATAGAACCACAGGAAGAGGAAGGGACCTCTGGAGATCATCTAGTCCAACCCCCAGTTGTCTGCGGGCAGGTGGCTGCCCTGCAGTAAAGGAGGTCAGATGAAAAACTCCACACAGGTTGATCCAAGAAGTATTTTAAGTCCCTGGAGAACAGAGGAAAGGCATAGTGCAAGGTAATGTTTTAAATACCTTTAAATACCACTGACTGGTCCAGGGAACTGCCCTCCGTGGAGCCTCCAACTACCCCATAGTTCTGTGAACAGAAATCAGCCACCCCTTACCCTTCTCTTTGGCAGGACAGATTGCTCTGGCTCTGTTCTCTCCTTGAGTTTCCATCACTCTGCCTCTACTGATGGTGCAAGAACAATTACAAAGGATCAATCAGCAGGCTTTGGGAGAAAGAAAGGCACAGAATCACAGAATGATATGGAGCTGGAAGGGACCTCTGGAGATCTAGTCCAATCTCCCTGCCAGAGCAGGTCGACTCAGAGCAGGTTACACAGGAACTTGTCCAGGCAGGTTTTGGATGTCTCCAGAGAAGGAGACACCACCACCTCTCTGGGCAGCCTCTTTCAGGGCTCTGCCACCCTCAAAGTATAAAAGGTTTCTTCTCATGTTTGGATGGAACTTCTTATGTTCAAGTTTGTGCCTGGTTCCTCTTATCCCGTCACTGGGCACCACCAAAAAGAGATGCCATCTCCCAAAAAAGTCATCTCCCACTTACGCTGGCACAAGGGAGGGGGCACAACAAGCACCACAGCTTCTGTCAGCAGCACCAGCTCAAACCATCCACGGCAACAGAGCTGCAGTCACCAAGCATCAGGAGTTACCTGTCACCTATGAACTTGTTGTATATTGCTTTTTTATTAATTAGTTATTAGTCTATATAGTTTAATTAGAAATTAATATTTTTATAGGTCAATATAGCTTATTAATAGTGTTAATATATTTATTTATTCTAAGATGTAAGCAAAGATAAGGATAAAAAACCTTGATGCTACAAAATCTTGCCAGAACTCCACTGCAACGTATAATCCTTTTTTCAGAGTTGCAAGACTCATCACTTTCCACTTTTTAATCTACTAAGGAAGAATCACTGTAGTTTCTTAGTAAAAATATGGTGCTGACTCAACAAACGAGACACTGCAGGAAGCCAAACAGCCACGTAAGTGCACTACACTGCAGAACTACAACCACGATCAAATAAAACCGTAGTCGAAAACACGTGACACCTGACAGGTGCTATTTATCCCCGTAACAATCCTCCTGTTAATTGCCATTATATTATTCTGCTGTAAATCTTTATTAATCTCAACCTTTATTGACTTTCTTTATTATGCCTGGAATTGATGACAAACCGACAGGTCCATTAGCATGAGTTAACTCCTAACCTATTACGCGTGCATTCATTATCTTTGGTATGACAAGAATTAAGATGAGCTTTTTTTTCCTTTCTGTTTTTTCTCCCCCCACTATTAACTATTTCAAATCTCTTCTCAGACTCTGCAAGTTCCAGAATCAAACTCTGCAGTTCCGGAATTAAAAATCAAGTGTGAAAAACTGCCAGACCCAATGCCAATCTTATTATTATGAGTCAAAGCTGCATTTTATGCTCGGCATATAATTGTGCTTTGGACTAGATGGGTATAAATTGAAGATTGGCTACAGCATAAATGTTCATTAGATTGAAACTAAAACAAAGCTAAATTATCAGAGTCAGGGAGGGAATGTGTTTTCCTATGCACTGTGTTGGCAGTGCCATCTGAGTGCCTCTGCATTATGCTGTTTTCATGTCTTGGTTTGGAAGGAAATGGGAAAAAAAGATGTGGAGGAAAGAGGTGCTCAAAAAAAGGTGCTGATTTTCTTTTCATTGGTCACCCTGTTCTTTCCTTGCTATCTGCTTAAGCTCTAAGTGTTAAAGAAATTGCTGAGGCTGAGTTTGGGAGTGGTGGACCACAAGTACCAGAAGAGGAGAAATCAGATGTTTTTCTGAGAATATTGGAGAGAAGTTGTAATTGGTGTTTTTCTTCTTAGAACCCTTCAATGCCTTTTTTTTTTTCAATCCCCTTGGAAAAGCCTGATACTAGCCAGAGGCCCTCTTAGATTCCCTTGCTGCTCCTTATTATGACATGGACAGCTTTTCTCTCTGTATTTCAGACCAGGTACTCTTCTTCTCAGAATTACCTAACTTACCTTAACTCTCAACACACAGCACAGATACCCTTGCTCCCTACTTTTGCTATTTTTTCGGTTTTTCATGTGGCAGAAGGTGGAGTGCTTTGGATCCCCTTATCATGATGTTTCCTGTTGATCAAGGTGCTGAGAACCTTCTTCCTGTTACTTTTGCCCTCTCCATCACCTTTCCTATTATCTGGTTTGGTCCAGCAGCTGACTGTAGGCCACATCTGGAAAAAACATTTGTTTCTTTCCTCTGTCCCCCTTACAGTTTGAAGGTCCACACCCTGTGTGATGATCTAAGGCTCTTTTGGAGGCTGTGCTTATGAAAACATCACGTGCTACAGCTGTTGTGCTCAGCCAGGCATTCAACTAAACACTATTTTGGGTTGGAAAGGGGCTATACTTTCTTTACTTTCTTTCTTTCTTTGGGTACTGTGAGTCATAAGAGCTTTTATGAAGGGTTGGATGTGGTGAGTCATTTCAACTTCTATGTCTGTAAGTATTATTTTATAGCATCTAGTTACTTTTGTTATAGGTATTATGAGATAATAAATAAATAAAATATTATGACTTAGTGACTGCAAGCTGATTCTGTTAACAGGCTTATTCTCCCTCTGTTACCTATATTTGTTTAAAGCGGCTTCATTTAACATTTATGTAGGCTTTGGTGCAGAGAAAATGTGTTGCAACACGAGTTTGTCCTAAGGGATCCTTACAGTACTAACAGCTACATCATCTACAGAGTCAGATATTGCTAAACAGTGATAGGAAAAGACATCATCTAGGTCACTTAAAACCATTTTTTACACACTTGTTTTGCAACAAAACCCTGTGAAAGTTAATCTGAGCTTATCCTTTTGCCATTTTGTTGAAGGCAAAGAGGTACAGGCATTACCTGGGCACTGGGTGGAAGATGAATTCCATCAAATTGCTCTGATACAGCTCCAGCAGAATAGATTGCATTACTCTGGTCATGATACATGAAGAAAATGTGCTTTCTTTGTTCATCTGACTTCTCTGCCTAGCTCCATCAGTGGATTTCAGGCTGAACCTGGGCTTAATCATCCTCCCCTTAGGTTAGAGAAAAATTCAGCGCCAGAGTCTTCAGTGGGGGGGGTGAGGGAGGGGAAGAAAAAAAGGAAAATCACTAAGTCTTCTTTTTCTAGTTTACCTTATGTTTATGTCTCATTATGTGGCTTTGGGCTTCATCTCATTATTTCTTTGTACTGTGCCTTTCCCATCTGATAAGCAGAGTTGGTGCTAATAATAACTTCCTGCATCCTGTGTAATGCTAGGAGCCTGCAACATGTCCATATGAAAACTGAAATTCTTATTAGTACAAAATATTTATTTTCTGCTAGATGCCTCAAAACTGTTCCCCCTAATGGAACCCTGCTTTAGTCTGCTGTAACTGCCTTCTCTTGGGATCAAAAGAAAATTCCCAATGAAAAAAACATATACATTCACCTCAAGTTTGGGTTCCAACATGCTGTTGTGCCCTAGGGGTACTAATTTGAGGCAGGAAAGGTCACTTGTTCCTTAAAGAGTGAAATCAGCCTCTATCCTCACTCTGTTTTGGGATCATGCACCATATTCCGTTATGGTGAGCAAATAGTACTTTGGGATTCCAAGAAAAATTCAGAACACACACAGTTTATAGGACAGCAACATGAATAATTAGGAATACATAAAAGTCAGAGACAGAAATAGCATAGAGAAAAAGACCAGTGAGATAGCTGTAGGAGAACTGGGTTTGTTTAACTTAGAAGGGAAAACTGAGAGGATAACAAGTCTTCAAGAACATAAGAGGTTGTAGAAAAGACAAAGAAAGGAAGTGATTCCCCATGGCCATGATGGATAGGACAAAGGAGTAATGGGTTTAAATTGCAGTAAGAAAGGTTCAGGCAAGACAAAGATTGCTTCAGGAGGTCATGTAGTCTCTCATTAGAGGTCTTTAAGACAACATTAGATAAATAAGCTTCAGGAGTGACATAGGTGTATTTGATTCTGATCTGAAGTCAGGAGGACAGACTAGATGACCTGTCACGGTCCCTTACAGGCTTCTGAATAAGACAAAAGAATTCAATACCTCACATGTAGTAAGAATGTTGTTGCAGCTGTGATGGCCTAAGGATATCAGCAAGGCAAAGTTTTATCAGACAGACTGAAACAGGTCTTCTATTGGACTGATTTTAGATCTAAGACAGACAATACGGCTTGAAATTTTCTGCTTCCAACCTGAAAAACTAACTCATACCTCTTTTTTCCCCCCATTTTTCTCTGTCTGCCTAATAAAAGGTGGTACCTTTCCCTGCAAATTTTGTCTTGGTTAGTCCATCCCTAAGTATATCTGGGAAAAGCTTTGACATTTCTACAGTGTTTTTGTTCTTCAGAATGGATTGTAGGAATAGTTTTGTATGCTATTTTGAACAACAACTACTGATCAAAATAGTCTTTTCAGAATATTTGGTTTCCATTTCAGCTTTGATTATTTGTGGTTGTTCCACTGAAGCATGTGATATTTCATTCATTTCCAGTTTGCACAAATACACAGGTATGTTTCTTATGATGTGAAAGAAATTGAAAGGCATTGAAATACACATAGTCTTTTAAGTATTCAAGGAGGGGGGGAAGAAATCCAACAACAAAGAACTGATCACACCAGCATTCTTGGAGAGTGTGTTTGATAAGTGTTATGTTGAAAGACAGAGTTTGTAAGAACAAAAATCAGATATCCATCAGTGCCTTCTTTTTCTGCAGCATTTTCCTAGCTTTAAGGATTTGCTTAACTGTGTCATTCCTGTTCTGGGGACATCACTTTTCTCTATGCTGGAAGAGGACCTCACTCGTCATTTTTATTCGAGGCCATTCTATCAGGATATATTCCCTTCCTGCCATGCAAAGATCCATCTCTCTTAGAGTTTCTCAATGCCCGGCTTTGCTGTGAACACCTATTCCTACCTACAGTATATGTATCTTTTAGCTCTCCAGAAAGACATTTCATAATACAGAACTGGAAAGAGAGAATGAGCTGTCACTGGAAGGAGTCAGAGATGGTTTATCGTTTTCTACCAGTTCCCCAAATCCTAAGACTAGAAAGCTGGTGGATTGGGCTATGTTGCATCTACCATAATTCCAAGGCCTCAAAAACAATGAGTTTGTGCTCTTATGAAACAATCTGATATCCTTGGAAATCTGGTACTGGATCAACATAATTCAAAAACAATTGGTGTCCAGAAAAGATGGGACCAGAGAGAGAAGTCCAGGACAAAGGGACAATTAACACTGCTCAGAAATACAAGCAAAAGTGTATCTCATCCCCCTCAAAATCAGAACTTTTTTAAATTTTAAGAAAAGGACAGGACATGTTACTGAAAACATGTCTGAAAACTGAAAACTGAGAAAAGCACCTTGTTTATGTTATAATAAAAGTGGCTTTGGGCCTGAGTAAACACTATGTGTTATGAGAAGGGGCTGTTTGTGAAGTTGCAGTTCTTGTGGACTTCCCTAGGAAATCATAAGACACCGGTCTAGAAAGTTATGCTTATTGACTGAATTTTGTTAACTGTATGTTCTCTAATGTACAACAAACGTCAGATAAAGCACAAGTCTTTATGCCTCTGTCAAAGTGGACTCAGCTAATGTGTTTTTCTTGCACTGGTAAGCTACCAGTCAAAAAAGAAATACTGTGGAAACACAGATGTGCATCTGAGCACTTACACAAGCATCAGCCTAATATTCAAGCATCTGTTCTATGCTCATCTTCTGCTTCCGTCCTTATTGCAGGATTTAGGCACTTTCTTTAACGTAAATGTGCTTTTCACTTTGCTTTTTTTAAATACACAGAGGGAGCAAACTCATGTTTATGCCGAAGATTAGCACTGTTAGAGAAATAAACTTGGTAGCACAAATGAAAAAGTCATAAGGCTTTGGTTAGTCTGTGGAAGAACCATCCCTAGAAATCAAAATATCAATACTTGTCACCACATCGAGACTTGGCACCAAGAAAACTCCATCACTTGGCCAAGGAAATATTCCCTTATGATAGACTCCCACTGTGGCAAACAACAGAGTTTGCAACTGAGAGCTTTCTGCAATGTTTTTAATATCTTGGGCTGAAGCTATGAGGATAAAGAACAAAACCATGAATTTTGCTGTGAGTTCTGTGGGGAACCAGCATAGGCAGCAGAGGGCAAGTAAGATGTGCTCGGAGTTGTTCATATTGCTGCAACCAGCTGGACTCTCCAAAGGGTCATTGCAGTCCCATAATCCAAACAGAAGGTGACAAAAGCTTGGCTACCCAAGGCCAGGACATGAGGTGCCAGGATGGAGTGGAGTCTTCTAGCCAAATGGAGATGGCAGAGACCTCTGCTTCGGCATGCTCCGTCCATGCTTGGGGCCTTTCCTAGAACATTGTTTGAATAGACTATTTGTGGCTGTTCACAATATGGAAAGGCTGCCACAAAGGGATCATAAACTATTGAAAATGCTTTCTTTTGCCTGCCAGCATAATTTCCATCTTCCTTGGGTTCAGCTTGCACAATCTGGTTTTCATCCACAGAGCCCATCATCTGTAAGAGACAAGCCACTCTGATCTAATGGGCTCATTATAAACAGTGAAATTAAAGAGGACTTCTCTAGGTCTAAAACTGAGGCACCTGGGTTCCCATTCTTGCACCAGATGTTAGACAAGAGTGGACTGACAACTGCTCTGATGAGTCTCTGTGGGTAGAACCACGAAGGCTGGAAACATGCTTATACTGCCAAGAGTTTTGGTGTAGATCTATAGGCTACTTATCAATGCTTTGTCAAATCTTTGCATTCCACACACTGGGATAGATTATTCCCAAGCCAAATATTCTTCTTTATTTTCTGATATTTAGGCTGTAGGCTGTTAATCCTTATGCTATTCCATTTCTTTTTAGCTGAATGCTTCTTCTCCTACTACTTCTGCTATAGGACCTGAATTAATGTGATTGCATTTCTTTTTTAAATCTTTGTGGCTTTTGAAAGTGATAAAGGTGGAATTCACATGCAGGTATAGGACTGGCACACTGCTACACTTCCCAAGCTGCAATAAGCAGATCCATCAGGACTGAGATATGTGCCCCCAATGCATTTGAGGTGCAGCAATCCACAAATTTCAGATCCAGATTTGCACTGTCAATATAATTTTAGGAGAGCAAATTGAATATAAGCCTTCAGCTTAAACTGCTATGAAGAAAGAAACTTCCTATGAAATGTGTGGACATGGCTGGACAATGTTTGAAGGGTTAAAATTGAGTTTAAAAGATGAAGTCAACTGAGTGAAAAGAAAATCATTTTCTGGTTAAGCGGCTAAGCCAGAAGTGCAGAGCTGGTTTGGATCAAAACAGAAATTTTGGCAGGATTGGGAAATAAGCTGTTTATTTCACCGTTGCTTGAGAAATCAAATTTAGATGGGCCAGTGTTTCCTTTGAATGTCAATGTCATGTTTTTTTTTTAGTTATTTGATTTTGTTTTAAAACATATATATAAATTTTCTTGTTTTCTCTACAGGGCTGATCAATTCTTGAAAGAGTATGAAAGGTTAAGGTTTCTTTAGCAAATGTCAAAGTGAAACATTTCAGTGTATTAAAAACTTTTTAATGAAAATATCTCATTAGAACTCCTCCATTACCCAGCTTTTCTGTCTATTTATTGCAAGGATTTTCCCCTGAGGACAGGGTAGAATACTAAAAAAGGTGGGTTAGTCAAAACTATTTGCTAAATGAGGATGAAACAGGAAAGTATTCTGCTCACCTTAGTGTCTATTTTTGAAAGCCTTTTTACCTTTCCTTGTGATGTTACTTTTCCTCTTTTAAGGTGGACTATCAGTTCATCATTTGGGTCATCACTTTTAAACTACTAAGTCCTGGATACATTTCTGCCATGTGCACCACAATTTAGTCCAGTCTAAGACTTTTTATTTATAGATCTTCTGTAGCTTTAGGCAATCAGGTGAAATCCGACTGCAGGTTGTAATGTCTCCAAAACCCAGTTACAGTATTTGTGAGTTTTGCTTTGGCCCAGAATCTTTTTTTCAGGAAAAAAAAAATGGCAGACGCACAAGATTTTGAAGCTTTGCCACAGGCTCTTTCAATGACTTTAGGAGACCACTGGAAGTTTTTCTACATGGGTTTCTCATCTGTAAAATGGAGACAAATGACACTGAACCACACCACTTGGGGGTATTTTGAGGCTAAATTATTTAATGTTTCCAAGGCTCTCAAAGGCTATAGTGGTGAGCTCAGTGGAAAAGACTACTTGTTACATAAACCCATTACACAGGCCTATGCTATTAGAAGTGATAATAAACTTTCTCTATTTGTGTGCAGGAGACAGTTTTAAAATATTAATAGTGTGGGGGTTTTGTTGATGTTGTTGTTTTTCCAAATGCCAGATGTGCTGCCTTTGCCTCCAAAACGAAGATGGGCAGTGGGAGTTCATCTGAAAAAGCAAAGCCACTCAACACATGTTACATCAGTACAGTTACTTCAGCTTACCAAGAGTGGAGCCAGCAACCCCCATTATCAACTTTGTGGAGATAAAGCAGTCATTGCTAACCTGTACTGGCATTTGGTGGTCCCAGGCAGTGTTAATCACAAGTGAGTTTCTTTGTGACCAAACTGAAAAAGCAAAATCCAAGAACGAGTTTTCCTGAAGACTGTTGCCGTATTACAGTATAATGCTAGGTCTCTCCAAGGCTCTTCTCTCTCCCAGGAATTTTATTTTCTCTTCCAGAGTACAAAGCTGCAGCCAGGAGTTTGGCTGCCAGCAGCATCCCTTTCTCCCCAGGATGCTGCTGTGTACTTCACAATTGAAAGCTGTAGCCAGAAACTCAGATAGCTCAATCTGATATTGCTTTCACCATAAATTTTTGTTGTGTCCTCTTTGTGCATCCATGGCCAATCCTTTGAATCACTGTATTCACTTTGATTCACAGGATTCCCTGTAGCCAAATGCATTTCCATTCATGAACTTTACATGAATGTGTTGTCATGCAAACTAGGGATGGATGGTGCTGGTGGACACTCAGGAGGAGGATAGCAAAGGGACAAGAGCGATACAGTATGCACATGCAGCGAAATTTTGGCTGCAGACTGCAGAACTCAATCATCAGCCAGAAATGGAGCTACACATTTTATGTTTAGTCACCTCACATGGGCACAGAACAATGAACTTGTTTTCCTGGCTATGTCCCCTCTGTTGATTGGCCATGAAAGGAGATAAATACCCTCCACGTGTGCTGAACGTTTGAGCACAAGGTCTAAAGACTGCAGGACTGTGAAGACTGTGCAGTGCTCAGTCCATAATGAATCCATTGTCAAGTGTTTACAGGCAATGTGGACACTGCCAGGAGTAAAACTCAGGCTGAGGACTTGGTCCAGAGTCTACTAAAGTCAATGGCTGTTCTTCCAAGGGCTACAGCAAGAACCCTCTTTATGACCACACTGTAGAAAGGTAAGCAGGAGTGGGAAGTGCACTATTTTCCCCAGGGCATACGATTTGCAAGAGAATGAGGCAATCACAGACAGCCAAATTATTACACATGTTTTTGAGAAGCTAGTGAACATGAGCAGACCATGTCGGCTATGGTTCAATGGAGCTGACTGCATAGAAGTCTAATCCTCTTCCAATTTCAATCAGTGGAAGTGCTCACACTAATTTCAGAATGACTAGAAGTTTGGTTCAAAGTGACTACTGACCGACACAAAGGCACAGCTTTCACTTACCTTAAGGAGGGTGAAGAGAGCTGAAAAGAAAGGGTTGGTGATAGGGTACAAAAGGACAGAGCTTCAAGTCAGCTCCTGCTGAAATTACCTGTGATGGCTGCACTCAGATGAGCTCTTCCAAAGCACAGAAACAAAATCTCCACCCTGCCAAGACAGCATGAGCTATGCTCACCCTGTAAATAGGAAGGCAGAATAAGCAGCCTTTAGTTGTCTTGCAATGGCTCTTCCCGAAGCTGAGGCATTACTTACCTGTAGCCAAGCAGCTCCTGTAAAAGCTTCAGCTCTGTTCCACATTTGCACACATCAAAGAAATGTCTCCCAGTATGATCCTTGCAAGCAAAGCGTCCTAATGGTCAATGCAGGAGAATGGCAAATGTGCTTGGCACCACTATGTAAATTCAGTTTTGATCCATGGAGCCATTCAAACCAGCACTGGTGATTAGTAAGCCATATTCTGCAGTGCATGACATAAGCTTCCTCCAGTCCCAGAAAGGACTTAGTCGTGTGTCTAGAACAAATGCCTCCATGAATTTTCTGGGCCATCCATAAACCAGATCCTGTGATGAAATTCTACCTTAATTCCAACCTCAGTGGGAATACGAAAAGGGCAAATCGGTACGTATTAAACCTATGCATATCTTTCATTGCTCCTGCACCCACGGTTTTTATACACTGTGCCATATAGTCTGTAGCTTTTAAAGCAGCAAGAATGGCAATACATATTCCAGGAGAGCTGTCAGCAACCCAGTTTCAGTCTAATAAAGTCATATCTTTTACCTCTCGTTCTGAAAGTATCTGGAGCACATTTTAAAGGCACTAAGAGAGGTTGCAACTCGTCTCAGCCAAACCTTACAGAAGATAATTGCCAAATCACTATCATAATTAATTAGTGTAATGAAAAATTAATTTTAATAGTCAATGGACATATCAATAAGCTAAAGGTATAATATGCTGTGTAACCTGAAATATTCACAAGGTTAATAATTGGGCATGGATCCTGCAATAGCATACTAGTCCTTTCTTCTAAAAGAGGTTTCCCAGCATGGCTGTTCTAGGATGATCTGCACTGTAGATGTAGCCTCCACAGCCTGAGCCCACAGGCGTTTTTTTGTTTTTCTTGAGAGAACTTGGGCTTTTCAGCCCAGTTCACCTCTGACTGGTTTGCGAGAGAGTGAAATGCCACCCTGGAGACAGAGAAGGGAGCCCAAACAGCTGGCTCCAGAGGGTTCTGAATTTGCCTGGAGACAGCAGAGAAGGGGTGCATGGAGAGATATGGGGGAGTTCCTCTTCCTCTG
>JAOXNG010000001.1:88774556-88788611 GCA_028566535.1 Scolopax minor
CCTAAGGGCAGGCAGAGTGGCAATATACTTGACAACACACAAGGTGTCACACCATTAGCCTGTAATCTGCAGTGACTTACTGTGTGCCTTCTGTGCTGTGCCGAGTGGCACTCCCCGAGTGGTCCAGGCAAAGCAAGAGAGCTTTCAGGGCAGCCAGGTCTCTCATCACTGTCTCCTGTTGATGTTAAATCAGCGCAAATTTGCTGCATGTTGTAAATAGGCCAAATGTGGCAGGTTGGCCACTGCCTCCCTCCTCATTACCGCGTGCAACTGTGTGTCTTCCTCAGCTCTCCTCCACTGGAGGGTCAAAGTTATACTAGATGCAAAGGGTGTTGGTGGTCTTTCCCCCTGCTTGCCCTGACCTGCCAGCGTGACCCCTGGAGAGGCAGGGAGGGAGGATGCAACTGCAGTCTCTCCCCTCATGTCGGAGAACTACTGCAGAGCCCAGCCACTCCTCCTCATGCACTGCACAGAGCTGCCTTCACTCTCCCACCCACAGCTCCCTGTGCCGGGGCTCAGCAGTGGCACAGACACAGGAGAGGGCTTCTGCACCATGCAGCCTGCACCCCAAGGAAACAGCGACTCTCTGGAAAGTACCCAGGGAGAACTAGTGCCTCTGAGTTTCCACAGCAAAGAGAAGAAATACATGCAGGCATATCCTCGGCTCTTTTCCATCTCCTTTGCAGTGTAAGAGTGTGGGTCTGCCTGGTGATAACCTCAGCATTGGGCCATCACCAAAGCTCCAGCTCTCTGGGAACTGGCCTGTTAGCAAGGCTTTGCTGAAGCCCTCTAAATCAAGGGAGAGGCTCCTGTAGTCCCACTGATCTGCCTCTCTCTCCTCCTGTGAGATTGTGAGGAGAGAGATTTCATAGCTGACACAGAAAATTATTTCCCAGTGACACAGTGTGGGGCTATTCACTGATGTTCCTTTGCCTTCTGTACTCAGTACACACGCAGGAAGATGGGGATATATCCATTTACCTGGAGGAATGAGCTCTCTAATAAGACACTGAACAGTATCTCCAGTTCTTGCTAGTGCTCATTGCTGAATGGGAAGAACAGCAAAGGGTGGGAGAAAGGATGCTGAATTTCCACATGCCTCCACTAAGTGAACGGTTTCAGAACAAGTTGTTCCCGAGTTATTACATCAAAGGCTTCAAACTATCTGCAGCACAAACACGCCTACTTAAGGCAAATGAGCCTTTTGTTCACTCAAAACTAAGCACTTCATTCAAGTATCAGCTCTTCCACATCCTACAGTCCCTGAAGCTATGGATGTAAAGAATAATCCTGCAAAGAATGCTGAAAGTGCCTCAGACAAGTGCTGAATTCCTCTCTCGGGCAATGTCTTAACACAGGTGGGATGGCTCAGTCTTTTGCAACCTCAGATGCTCAGATCTGGAATGTGGGCATAGTAAAAACTGAAGTGTCCAGATTTGTTGGAGTGGGAGCTGGCTCTGAATCTGTTATACACTGAGCAGCTTTCTGGACTTGCTTATACTGGAGAGGCTCGAACAATCTAAGTCTTGATGCTAGCCCAGCAGCAGCTCACACAAATACTGCCATGCTTAAGGGTAAGAGCACAGCTTATGAAAAAAGCCATAGGGTTTGTGATAATCAATATCCACTAGTCTGGAGAACTAGGAAGAAATTTATCTGGGCTTCTCAGATAAGAATCAGGTGTTACAGAGCAGGCTTGCACGCTACATGCTGGATGGCTGCAGCTGTCCCTTCGAGATCTCCCCTGTCTTGAAATCTTTCATACTGGGACCGTGAGAGGCATGTGCTAAATGCAGACCTATTCACATAATCTCGTGGCTGCAGAGAGCTAACTGCTTTGCAATCTCGCATTTCCATCTGCCTTCAAACCTAATCTGGAAACACCTGCTCAGATAACCCTCTCTTCCCCCCTGCTCTTGTTTGCTTGATATATGAAGGTTTTGAGTAATTCTTTGTATGATCTTTTAACAGAACTGTCTTGCTGCTTTCTGTCACTTGCTTAACATTAGTTGTAGTACATCACTTGGGCATCTACAGGAGACCCATCATTCAGTGTAGTACAAAATTGAACTGTGCTGCAGTGTGTTTTGTTTACAGGTATTGTGAATGAGTCATGCCAGGTTGGGAAGAGAGAGAAGAGAAAGAAAGGAAAACCCCGTGATTGCATTCTGGAGTAACTCTGTCCGCTCACAACAAGAGTTTGCGGGTACTTCTCGGAGAAAACAAGGCCAGTGACAGGCAAAGTGTCCAGGCGGTGGGCTTGGACCTTTTACCATGGAGGCACAATGCTTCATGGCACCCTTGGAGCAGATACCCCTGCCAAACTAGGGCTCCCGGCTCAGCCAGTCCCTGTCCCTGGAGAACCACCGGTTGTGGGTCAAGCGAGCCAACCTTTTTACATGCTTGTGGAGGCTTGCTTCTGGTGTTCTGTCTTCTTCTTTTTAGTGGTACTGACAACTCTGGAAACAAAATCCCATCCCCTGATAACGGGCCATTTCAGCTGCAGATTCCTTTGTGCTTCTGCCAGCAGCATAAACCAAATGCAGAGCTTGAAAGAGTTGCAGCGTCCAAGCCTCTGCTTCCATTTCCTCTGAACTTTCCCAGTGATTCTTCTTTCAGGATGAAATTGCTCACGCTTAGTCTAAGCCCAAAGGGTTTGTTTAGGAGTTGTTGGATTTTTCTGACAAAATTGATCCAGCTATTTCTGACTTACTCAAGGAGAGAAATATTTTTTAGAAGGAGGCTGAATATTTTTTAAAGGAATATTTTAAAAATCAAGCTTGCCACAGATTTACAAGATTAGATTTTATTTTCATATATATTTGAATCTATGAGTAACCATGTTTTTCAGAAGTGTTGACTGCCCTTAACTAGTGAACTTGAAATGAACTGCAAGTACCAGCACCTCCGGAAAGCTGATTTTTGCTTCACAAACACTGGGGGAGTGAGGAATTGCAAATAGGAATCTAGCCATACAGCTGCAAGCTGTATCTCGGAAGCATTTTCCACTAGCCATAATTTCATCAGCATCATTTTCAGCTTAGCTTCAGTCACCCTGTCCACCAGCCCACATGTGCTTATGACCTGTTGAACCGTGTTGTTTTTCCCCAAACGTGCATGCTCTGCCCTGTCCTGCCCTCACACCCTGCTGCCAACATGCCCACTGAAACCTTGCAGGTCAGCAAGTGTGAAAAGATACAGGTATGCCTTCTTTCCAGGCAGACTCTGCTCCAGTGTTCAGTCATAGGCTGCAAAGAAGTCAGAGTGCATTAGTTAATGATTTCCAAAGTGAGCTATTCATACACAACATAGCTAAGAGTGCTTGCCCAGGCAAGAAATTTTGTTAATGGAAGGTTAAAATGGGAATCTTTTTTCCACTGGAAAATACCAGCTTGGAAAGAACTTTGCCCAAGGGATTGGTAGAGTACATTTAGAAATTTCCAGGAAAAAGTATCTTCAAAAAGATATTTTAGAAGCTTTTTGTAAAAGTGAAAATATATGCTAACCGCAGCAAAGGAGTAATTTTTTTCATATAGGTTTTAATAGTCATTAAAATAAAATGTGTTCAGTCAAACTTATTTTGGATTTTCAAATTCTCCAATTTAATTTGAGAATTAAATTCCTATTCATTTTGGGCTGAGGAAAAAAATTAATCAGCGTGACATTTATCTTGCATGCTTAGAATATAAGACAAACGGAGCATGCTCTGTCTGCAGAACCTTTTCCTTCCTCTCATTCACCAAGAAGTTTTGAACTCATCCGATTTTAGCGAAACAGTATGGAATGAGAAAAAGTTTTGCTTTCTTTTGGTACAAAGGCTGCAACATGAAGCACCTGTTCCTGAAAGTCAGAGAAGCTGCTTGCAGCTGAGCATAACCCAGAGGAAACCAGGCTTTGCTACTCCTCATGAAATGTGTGAACATGACTTCTGTGGCTGTGAAAAAGACTTTGTACCCAGCTCTGATTTCATATATTTAAATTAGCATCAAGTCTAGGAGTCATAGGTAAGGATGACACTGCTGAAGGGACCCATCTGGACTAACGAAGTAACTGAGATACACATCTCTGGTTGACACCAGCAACAAAAGGGGAGTGCCTTTGTCGGAAGGTGCGCATTTGTAAGGAAGTTATACCTTCAATAAATACACATCTATCACAAACAAAGTAGTATATATAACTAAGGAGTCTGTGTTTTCTGACTCTGCTTTGCTTCATGATCTTGGACAACCTGTTTCATTTCTTTTGGATATCTCTGTTAGGTGGCGTGGACTTCACACTTGCATGTTTATTCAGGATCTATCACAGTGGGAGGCCCTAGATGTGACTGCAATACAAACAACACTGACAAATCTGTGTTTCCACGGTAGGCTAAAAATCTCTTCCTTCTGTACCAAATAATGGCAAGGGTAAAAAGTACTTACTTTTCATCCATAGATCAAAAGCCTTCCTGAGCACTTCCTGTAAAAACCTTCCTGTAAAGTGGCACAGACTTAAATTGTGCTATGTGAATTGGCAGCTGGTTGTGGCCTGAACTTTTATGTCCTGGATGCTAATTTTGTGAACACTGTCAGTTTACTGTGGGAGGAAATATGGTAAATCTTCTGTACACTTTTCAAAAAAAAAAAAAAAATAAGGATACATCTGTCAGTTGCTATGTCCAAAGATAAATAGTTGCACTGGGTTTTACCCATTCTGCATTACCAAAATACAGCTTCTGCATCCAAAAATTCAGAGGACCTGTTCCATGATGGAAGACCAATCCTTAGTAGTACATAAATGAGTCAATGTTTGCTAAAAAAAAGGAAGGGCATCCTCCTCCTTGCAAATACAAAATGCTTTTCCTTTCGCTGCATTTTAGAACAGCGCAGATACATACTACGTGTCCAAACCTTCTGTGCTTTGCTGGAGAAACATGGTACAACTCATGTTATGCATCTAAATCTGGTTCCCTAGCATTCTTGAGAGTGACTCCAGACCATGGCATGGTTCTGCTTCCACTCAACACGTAGAGGTCCCTTCCAAAAGGGCTGTCCCTCAGTGCTGGACTGCAGACACATCTGTGCTGGACTTCACGCAATACCTGTCTCTTCCTCTGGATTAAATTGCTTTCTGTGAAAAATATTCTGCAGCCTTTTCCTCATCAAAACACAGGTTTTTTGATTCTCAAATAGAAAGCAAGAATTCCCAAGAGAGTCCTTAGGCATGAATAGGAACATGACAGGTAGAAGAGCTTTGCAAGACCAGCAAGAAAGCTGTTAAGTCTCACCTTTCCTTGGCTTGGTTAAGAGCGATTTATTTCTATGCTGTGGTGCCTGTTTGGGGCACATAGTGCTTTTTAAGCACTGCCATCAAGTTTTCTTAGTTTGAAGCACCTGAGTCTTGAGGGAAACATCAGTCTTGCAGGCCTGCTACTGTCTCTCTTCCAAACACAGTTCAGAAAATGGATTTTTTTTCATGACAATCTTCAGTAGTGTTGGAATGAAAATACTGCAACAGTCTTTAAAGTATAAACTTCAGACTCTTCTTGTTTTCAGCAAATTTAAACTCTCTTCCCATGCCCTATCATCTGTATATTAATCCTTGATCTTGACGCTGTTGCCTCATACCTGGATGTCATTTTAGACCCAGACAAGTGCCCCAGCCAGCTGACTCCATCCTTCCTCAAGACCGGGGCTTCCAGTCCAAACCAATGTAAGACAATACTGTCTTTTTACAGGACTTGACTACCACCACTCCACAATTACAGAGCACATCCTCTTTCCAAAGGTATGGTTATCTCCATTCCCTGATTCCGTCTGAAGTCTGAAGACTTCAAACATACTGACTCTGTCCCATGCATTGTTCCAGACCTTCAGATATGGGATGGCAGTTCTTAAACTCTGTGCATCCATAAAAGCAATGGTGTTCCCTCTGGACTCAGGAAGAATTTGTGTCACTCCAGACTTCCTCTTCCTAAGTGTTATAGTTCAATGACAGCTCTAATCATCCTAGGGAGCATGGGATGACCCATCTTGCAAGCTCTGCTTTCTCTTAGCATGACCTGTGACTGTAGGTGTCCTTACAACCTCTCCCTGCGATGTTCCTCCTGAGAAGGCAACCGTGTGCTACTTTGTCGCTTAGATTCTAGCTTAGAATTGTAGGAAAGGGCTGAAAGATCCATCTCCCTCTTGAAGCTGGATGGATGAACTGAAGCAGCAGACAGAGCCTGGAGGGAGAAAGGAAAGAACTGGTATGAATATTAAAACATATAAAATATATACTATGTGATACATCTCTCTTCTCACACATCCAATGATCATCTATCCTCCCTCACTTCCCTCCCCTCCGCTCTGCCTCACTCTGTCTATGGAGTAAATGTTGGATTTACATTTTCAGTCTATTTAAATCTCTCATTTTTGCTGCAGTGTAGCAGGGGAAAAACCTTAACTCTCTGTTTGCTGTGCTGCCTCTGTCAAACATTGGACAAGTGCAGAGCTTTTCTCCAAAGCCATGTTTACTTTTTCTGCAAACATTTGGTCTTTATTCCCTGTAATTATTATTCCCTGTAATCCTGGCTGGGCAGAAGCCACTGAATCTATCTGAAAACATACTGTACTTTTATGAACCCAAGACCTCCTTTCCACCCCTTTAGATCTTTAAAATCAAAAAACATTAATTAAAAAATTAATCTAGCAAGAGCTTTGACGTTGGCTTACAAGATTCTTCTCTCTTTTGCAAACTTCCTTACAAGCAACTGCATGCAAAAGGAGAGAGGACATGGATGCTGTTAGGCAGATGTGCCTCTGAGGCCATGCTACAAGCTCTTACTGGGAGCTGGGGGGACATTCCATCAAGAAATCAACAAAAGATATGACAACTTAAATTACCAAGGCTGGAATAGCAAGTGTTGAACAGAGCACGTGTCATATAACACTGAAAAGCATCTCATGGCCCTGAAGGATGCGGTCAGCCACCAACATCAAACATTGACCCAACAGTTAACAGCAATGCTTCAGGAGTAAGTAATCTGCCGGTGTCTCTATTCCACTTGGTATAGAAACAGGAGCAACTAAAACAGCTGTCTGATCCCGGCCCAGTGGGCATAGTGCTGCCAAGGAAAAGCTGATAACTGGCTAATACTCTGACAACTACAACTTCCACAGTACTGCGTGACATGGTCACAGTTTGTTATATGGCTCGGTGGGAGTGAGTAGCAGGGACATAAGAGCAAAATAAGGATCTTGTGCTGCTACTGAGCAGATCCTACAGGCCTCTTAAACTCCACTTTTGCATTATTGCACATACAGAGGCCAAATCAAGCCAACTACCTTGGCACTGCATGTCAGTTTAGGATCTCAGAGGATCTAGGGGCTCTGAAAGGCTGCTCATCTCCCCATGGCACAGGGTCAGAGGAGGAGCAGGGCACCCCTGCCTCTGCTGCCAGCCAGGGTGCAGACAGAGCAGCCCTCCCTAAGCTGACTCCTCTCCATACCAGCCTGGAGGTAGAAGGTGGTAGAGTATAAAGTATATGAGTATGAAGTATAAGGGCTGCTGTCTGATCATCTGGGATGTAGAGTCTTTGGGCTGAAAGGAACAGCCCTCCATCCTCCCCTTCTGCCAGTTTGCAGTAAACACTTCCAGCAGATGCTGATTTTTTTAAGATGTTACTTTGGCGTGTGAAGTGCTAGGTTCCATTTCTCTATGATTTTTGTATTGTGGCTGTACCCAGCCATTGCATGCTGTATTGCAATAATCTCTTTTGCAGACATATAACAGCAGGTAGATGGCAAGTAAAGCTTCAAGGCAACCCAGTATACAACTGAAAATTAAAATAGTGACTAGCTCGTGGGTCTTCATAGATTGCTGCCCAATATCTGTGCTGCATGTGGAATGAGCTCTCTGTACACTGTGGTAGGACAGGGTCATTAAAGCCATGGTAAAATATACATGCGAGGGGAGATGCGAAGAGGAAGAAGGTGAATTAAGCTTCCCCAAACAGGTTTAGGTCTAAGGGTTTCCTAACAAGAAAGTGCTTGACTTGGCAACATTAATAATATTCTTTTATGGTAGGTTTATATATGAGCAAGAGGGAAGATGAATCACTTTGCAGAAATAAAGTCAAGCACTCGCAATGTTGAGAATTGGCTTGGCTGGTTAGGGAAATAAAGGGCCCTTCAATCAGGGAGCAGAGAGCTAATTGTCTCATTAGCTTATCTGCCTGGGTTGTATTCCCCTGAGGAGAGGGTGGGAGATGGAAAGGAGACAAATGAAATAAATGAAGCAGTCCTCTGGGAGGAGGATTTTCCATGAGAAGAGTAAGGGCCCAGAGCTGTACAACAGCATCCTTTTCTGCACCGATTCCAGTGCTTGGCTGCGGTAGGAAATACCCTGGAACAAAAGGGCTAGGGAGGGGTAAAGGAGCATGACTGGGGGGATCTCTGCTCTCTCTGCTTCAAAGTTCCCTGCCCCACTCTCTCTTCATGTCATTTAAGTATCTTAACATCATGGTACTACGGTTTTCATATTGAGCAGTATCTAGCAGATTTGAGAGACCAAGCTAAAACTAATACCTCTGGAATAATCCCAAACCTCTTGCCAAAGCCACTGTGGATTAACTTGCACTTGGCATTTCTCCCCAAAATATAGCATCCTGGGAGCAATATTACCAGTGTGGTATTTCCATAGTTATATATAGCTCTAGGATTTACCATTCATATTGTGCATGATCCTGCAAGGTGTTCTAACACCCCTTTAATGCAAGGAAGCAATGTAACACAAGGGGCCTTTCCATCAATTTGAGACTAGGATCTTTGCACCAGCAAGTTATATTCAACAAGACATATCCTCTGTATTTTTTTCAGATCTACAAATCTACTTTCATGCTTCAAATTTCTTGTTGCCTTCTCATTTTTTTTTCCTTTTCCTTCTCTTTTTTTTTTTTTTTTATTTTTGGAAAGGGACTATTTCTAGAGTTGCTTCAGAGCTTCCATAAAAGGTGTTGAATGCTGAATCACAAGATCTATTCTGCCATCAGAACTAGCAGCAGTGTCTTTTGGAATAGCTACTCTTGTGAAACTTCCTCACAGAGGCTCTGTTAAACTGGAAAGAAGTGAATTTCAAGGGCTGTGCTGCTCAGCCTGAAAGCCCTGGGGCTGTGGGCAGAGGAGCTGTCAGGAGATGCGTTCTAATCCAGACCTTTTCTCAACTTTGGTGGTTTGCTTGAATACCAGCCGCTGAAGTTAGGCTTGCTCCTGAGATAATATGGCATTAGTCCCTGTGGGTATCAACTTACAAGATTATAGGGAGATACAGAAATAAAAGGAATTTTTGTAGATACCAAGCACACGAATGGCTGTGAGTCAGGTTTCCTGTGAGTCAATGGATGCTGACTACTGAGATAATTCTCCAAGCTACATGTTCTCTGTGGAACCTGGAACTGCATCCGAGCTGAGCATTTCCAGAGAGCTTCATGGTATCATCCACCACCATCATTAAATAGACCAAGATCATCCTGAATTGAATGATGATGTGATTTCCTAAACCCTGGACTCAGTGACATCTTGCAGTGTTGCATTTCTGAAATATCACCTGGAGAAGGACTGGTTTCAGAGAATGACTTGATTGGGAGGAAAAAAAAAGTTAGAAGAAAATGTAAATACTTTCCAGTTTTTACTTTTTTTGGGGATGGGAGGGATAAGGTGGGGACTCATTCAAATCTGAGGCTGCTCACAGCAGGAAGTCATTTGATGTCTAATTCTACTGATTTCATCAAGTCTGGAAAAGGCTTCCAGCCCTTTAACAGCTGTTTGCAAAAAATCCAGCCAGATCATTCTAACTAGTATTGGCCAGTGTTTAAAAACGTCATTATGATTTCAAAGACAGATCCTCCAGGAAAAGGGTTTTTTTTGGAGATTTTCTCAGAGACACCATCCTTGGTGGTTTTGCTTCCTTGGATACGGTACCTACAAAAGTTACATTTTGAAAACCAAAGTGCCCCATGGTGCACCACTGAAAACCATGGTGCCACCATCCATGGCATGGAAGGGATATCTACAAGGCAAGCTAGTAAGAAATAATTGCTCCATCCTCTCTTCTCATGCTGACAGCCTCTCAGAGGGATACAGACCTGTTTCTATGCCATCTGCCATTTTATCTGGTTTCTCCTTACCTATGTATGTGTCTGTGTCTGTCTCTCTAAATCCCTTTGCCTTCTCGTAAGAGGAAAATGTCATGATAACAGGGTGTGTGGGGGTAATACAGGCTTTTGGAGTCTGCAACCATATTGGGCTGTCATCCAGCCCACCACTGATCTCGGAGGGAATGAATTCACCATCTGTAGAGAGTCCATGTCTCACTGCAGCCATCTGTTAAGTTCCTCAGCCCACTTGCACTCTGAACAATGACAGTGCCTTCCAGAAATCCTGTAGGAGAGCATCTCTCCCTCCTTCCCTTCTTTGGGTGACACTCAGCACACAGTGCTGCCTCTGAACACAAGTATCAGTGGTTGTGCCAGAGAGACAGCTTTTTGAGGCAAAACTATTTGTGTTCCTAATCTGAGCATCCTAAAGAGTGTGAAGACGTAGGGAAAGCTACCTTGAAGTTCCTGAGACTCTGGGACTCCTAACTTCCTCGTTGTCTTTGGAAAATGAAGGATCTTGTAAGTCACTAATCTTACCACACATAGATGTTTTTTCTCAACCCTCTGTTTGAGCAGGACAAAATAACATGAATACCACCAACATCAGCAAAGGCCCTGCTCTCCTGTACATGGAAAAGACACTGCAGAAGAAATCTTGGCAGCACCACACCATTGACTTCAAAATGGCCCTGATGCACAGACTATCCCTGACAATGCTGTTACATTCTGGTCCATGCTCCAGTGGGAATCCCCTCTGTTAATCAATCCTTCATTCCTGCAAGCACTCCTATTTGCCACTCATGCTATAAACGGCCAGGCAGTTTATATAAACTGGTAAAGCAGAGTTCAAACACTCAATGAGTTCCAGTGTCACAAAGGCAATCTAGATTTTGTTCTTATTAAAAGGCTTAGTCTACTGCAAGCTCATGAAACCAGGCTATTCTTTCAGACACTCTTTAGGGATGACTTAATTCAGACATCTCTCTTCAAATTCATTACTGCGCTGAACAGTCAGCCACATTGCCTTGATAAAGCTAAATCAGAAATGATCTAATGGACTGGTGATGGCTTCTCTCTAAAGCCAAGGACTTCAGCTGGCCCTAAAACCAGAAAACTGATACAGCATCACACAGGGCTGGCTAATTCCCCTAGTCCTACATGTCATATTGGCATATTTCTGCTGGCACTTACAAAACCATGTGATCCCTGGGATTCCAGGGTGTTCCCAGATATTGCTAGGTAATTCCTGTCTTCCTCCCACACCCACACACATTACTTGCCAAATTCTGGAGGAAGGAAAACTTCTCAATTAACATTTAAGAGAGACACACACTTGCCTTATTTCCCAAGAACAGGGGTTTGCTCTTCTTGCTGTTATTCCACCACCTCTGTCTTTTGGTGGAGCTGAAGTGGGAAGAACCTCTCTTTTCTACTCTCACCTGCTGCTGCCTAACCTTTGCAACCGTGTACCAGCCCCAGGGCAGCTGTCTCTCCAAACTCTAGCTCGGGAAATGAGGCCCTCACGGAAGATAACACAGGGGACAAAGCCCAGATCTGAAATGAAATGGGGAAGGAAGATCTGTTGCCAGCAGGGAACAGGGCTTTGCTTGCAAAGGAGAGGGTCCCCTGATAGAGATGTCTTCTGCCACTGAATTCTACTGTAAACAGGGGAGCGGATGTTCCGTCAAAAAGCTGTGAGGGAGTCAGAAAAATATTTAGAGAAGCAGATTTCCTCCTGAGGGTGAGGAAATACTGCTCAGCACTTGACAGTACAACCTGGTAGCTCCCAGCCTTAGGGAAAGCCCTATATCCAAAGGACAGTGAGAGAGGGCAAGGAGATGAAAACAGAAGGAAACAGCCAAGTATTTCCTACATACAAACAATAATGCCTACATGAGAATCCTATAGCTACAATTCGTCTACATAGAAATTGTGGACAAATTTCTCTCTTTCAGCCTTACTGGGGGAATAGGGGTGTGTGTGTAGAGAACTCAATCCTCTGCCAGCCACCACCTGCCGTGAGGCAACAGTTCATGCAGACATGGGCTGGAGGGCTACTGGACATGCCTTGCTACCTTGGGAAGTACACAAGGATGTTCCCTTCAATTTACATACAGATTTTTCCCAAGCCAGAGACTGAGACTAGCTCATACAGCTGAATGTATTCTCTGAAGGGGACTCTTCCTGTGGAGGAAGGAACTATGTATAAAAGTAAAAGGGCAGCATTTAATGTCCCAAAAAGAAATAAGGTTTCTAAACTCATCTTGGCAAATAGGACAAAACAAGTGGTATCAACCAACCTGCCAGGTAAGCAAATTGCTCTGTGTTTAATAAGCAGCTCATGCACCCTGAGCAGCTAAAATCCAGGTCAAAGCTACACCTGTGTCCCTTGCTAAGAGATGCCGGTCTAGCTCTTCTCTACCTGAGACAGTGTGTGTGAACTGACCAACTAGCTATCCAGGGAGGGGAAGAAAGGATGCTTTAACACTCTGCAAATGCCTTTCTGTATGCAATTTCCCTTCCCTCAGACACTTACCTGAACATCATGCTTCCCTCAGTCCTTGCAAGGGAAGCACGGTGTATGAGCCCAGAGAAACACTGGGCTCTGTCCTCTGTGAGCATCCGCTGTGGGAAATTTAAATATTGTCCCCTTTGGCTATGCTGTCTATGGAGATTAGCAATCTTCCCCTTTCCCCGTCTCCCCCCATGTGGGAACCTGGCGTTTCAGCTCCTTCCAAGGCACTGACCTAGTTCTCTCTCTGTCCCCAGGGACAGGTTCTGCATCCTGGTCCATCCCATGTTGAAGGCTGGGCTAGTGCAGGGGCAGGATGGACGCTGCCACTGGATTGGTAATGCAGGCAGCAGCAGAAGCACAGTGCACACAGATTGAAAGTGGATTTGAATATGGGCTCTTGAAAAATATGAGATAGCGCACAATATGTTTTCCTCGGTGCTGTAATGTATTTCAAACAGCTCACTTCCATCTCCTGCACTTTAATTAGCATGAAAATTGGCCAGTTCCACAATCCCTTTAAATACATTCGGTGTGTTACCAAATATATTTCAAAAGCAGTTACACACAGGGAGGCCAGGGCCTGGGTGTGGGATACAAAGCACTCCCCATTTTGATCCAACTCATTACTAACCTGTCTTGTGGCCTCTGTGAAAGTAGACTGGTAGGTTCGGGCTCAGTTTTTAATAGGCAAAAAGCACATCAAATAAACAGTACCTTTGGATGTTGGCCTGAGGGGCTGCAATAAGAAGGCAGGAAAATAATAAAACCCTCACCTCCTCATGTCCTGCTCTGTCCCTAACCTGAGGGAGGACTATGGAAAAACTGTCCATTCAGGATGCTGGCTGGTCCTGTGGTTAGGTTACTCCATGGTCCCCCAGCTGTCCAGCCAGCCAGCCAGCAGGATGATCTCTAAAATATATCTACCTGCTAGAAACACAACTGGAGACTGTTGCAGGAAGGAATTGCTCATCAAGCTTATCCTTGTTCTTTGTAAGGTGGTGAAAAACATAGGACTAACCCCCGAGACTGGGGCTAGACATGGGGTTAGTCTTGGAGCTAATCACATCACCCTGTGGAGGCAGGCAAGGTTTTTTGTCTCATCTTTCCATATTTTGAAACACTTTGTCTAGGTTCCCTGCATGAATGGCCCATCAGAGTCTTTTGCTGAGCATCAACAGGCAGACTCCCCTGTCTCCTCATCAAGAAAGCCACATGAATCTGCATCTTTATGTGTGGTCCTTATATTTGCAGTAATTAAATAAAGAACCACACATAACATCTTTATGTTTGTGACTAACCCCCATGTCTAACGCCTCAGTTAGAGACTTGGGCTGTCTATAAGGTTGTAATTTCCAATTACACTAAGGTTTCTGGTTCCCACTTCTACCCCAGCACACTGTGTGCTTACAACCTCACTGGCTCC
>JAOXNG010000001.1:88844018-88855351 GCA_028566535.1 Scolopax minor
CAGTGACACACGGTGACACTCCATATGACACAATCCTATGAGGCAGCTCTGTCATAATTCCTGCCTGAAGTCCTGGGTTCTGTGTTTGGAACACAGCTCAGAATAATCTAGGCTTGATTCGAAGGCATCCCTGCAAGGAAGCCTCCTTGGCATGCTGTCCCAGAAGGTAATTACCCTTGCTGTTAAACGTTGCTCGTCCAAATCTGCCTAACTGCAGATCTGCGAATGTCTTGCCCATTGGGTATGTGCCAAAGAGGCATGGTGCTTCACCTCTGAGCTGGTATTTCTGACCAGGTTGGCTTAGGAAGCCGCTCACCTCTGGGATGCTGCTGCAGTTTGCCAAGAGCAATGAACCCTGGCCAGCACTGTGTGTCTCTTTCCTTTCTTGTGCACAATGCCTGGGAGAGAGATAAGCGATTGTGCTGTCTACGCACAGCCTGTGACCCTGTAGTGCCCTGAGAATGAAATCCAGGCTCCGCTCTACTTCACATTCAAAACAACAGCAGAAAATAACTTCCATTTTCTTCATTTCTGTGGGCTTGGGCTCGTGGACAATGATAACGAGGAATTGCTATGGCCGAGTGGTGAGTGAGCAAGCAAGCAAGCAATCCTGAAGAATGTCTCCCTTATCCTTTTGGCCAGCACAGGCTTAAAAAGCAGTGCTGATCACCTGGCTGCTTGGACAGGACTAAATCAATGCCAGGAGAAGCCTGTCTGAGAGCAAGAGAAGGAAGGAAGGAAGATAACTTGCAATAAGCTGCTGAAAAGCTAGGAGGACCCTACAACTCCATGTTGAATGAGTTGTCCTTTGGCCACCTAATGTAGGGTGCAGGCCCAGGCTTGGTGCCCACTATTCTGTTCATCACTCAGCTGTTCTGAAGGCAGGACTTCTGGGAAAAGAGTGACAAAATAGGTCAGCCTCTTTGAAAACTGCAGGTTCTTTGCTGATGGGCTCTTGACTGGGCTCCTTTCAGGGCATCACCTGAAGCCCAGGTCCCATTTTCTCTGTAGTCATATACATACATGGAAAATAAGCAGTCTTCTCCTATTACCATTTTTTTTCCTAAGAAGAATTCCCTCTCAAGGGATTCTTTAGAGACAAGCCAGCAACATCACTGTTCTGTGCCAAAAGCTCCTAGGGTTGCAAATTTCCTTCGCACTGACAGATCATAGAATCATAGAAGGGTTAGAGTTGGAAGGTACCTTAAAGATCGTTGAGTTATAACCCCCCTGCCACGGGCAGGGACATGTCCCACTAGATGTTTTCCTTCTTTTCATTACAGGAATTACATACCCACTATCTCATAGACCTACTGCTCACCGCATGTGCCCCTAATGCTTTGCTCATCTTAGCATCAGGATACCTGAAAGCTGGTGATGTTATAAGGACATGAAACTACTGCTAAAGGTTTGGTTATAATTAAGGGATTATATAGTGTGTGATTCTCTAACAATGGAATATTCTGCCATGTCTCCCATAGCCTGACATTTTAATTCAGAATCTAAGGAGTCTACAGTGGATTTGCTCTTTTATTTATTTCAGATTGAGTTGTGTGAATAATGGATTTTTCAATTTGATGGCTGGACCAAAAAAAATATAAAATAAGCTGAAGGAAAAAGAGAATGGTGGGTTCCATTGACCAGAAGTACCTTGTTTAATCCAAAACTGAAAAAGAAAAGTTTAATTTAATTGTGGGGAGAATGTTAACTCATTATTTGTGAAAATTTTCTTTTGTTAAGACTGGACTGTTTTTAAAAATGGTAACATAATTTCAACAATTTAAAAAAAAAAGAAGTCTTACTCTCTTGAGATTTCTTTTTCCCATCTTTTCCCACACCTAACTTTTTTCTTTTATTCAGAAGTGTCTGTCAAAACTGACCCAAATTCACTCAGATCCTCACAAGCGGAATTTTTGTTCTGTTTAAGAAAGTTTTGCACAGCCTCTCCTGAGGGTGTCTGTTTTGTGATGTGGCAGTTCCAGTGAGTTTGCAGGGTTCCACATTTATTTCCTCCTGGTACCATGAGAGCAAATAGTCTCCGCTTGACTGAAATGCAGTTCCTTAACAAGTTCTACAGTGCTTAACTCTAGTTTCAAAGTAAAACCTCACATAAAGTAAAAGCTTCTGCAAGCCAAAATGAGGTGCACTGAAGGTATGCTGAAAGCTTCCTTGCTCCAGCTACTTTACACAAATGTAGCTGATTTGAACAAAGTAAATAATTTGTTGTATAGGAAGGTGTAAACTCTTTTTCCTTCTCCCAGAGCTAAGCTGGCTGTGTAGGAGAAGAGTTACTTTGGTAAGTGAATGCACACAGGAAACAGATTTGTTGAATGTGAAGAGGCAAACCTGCCATCTGAAAGTAACTGGGCAGGTGGTGATCTGTGATTACTGTTCCTGAGTAGCTGAGAATTATGCACATCCTTTTATGTTTGTTAACCCATCTGTCCTGCTTTCCCCCCACATACTTTTATATTGTTCTCTTTAAAGCTGTTTTAGCTCTTTCTGTAAAAGGTGGCCATTTAGCCTCCATTTGTACAAGTAATATTCCTGAGTTATGTCACCAGTGTGTCCCCTATCTTTATGTATGTCTTTCTTGACTTTGACAGTCTTTGGAAGAGTTGATGATGTTGTCATTTTGGTAACACTGGTCTGAAGAAGCAATCTGAATTGGATTGTTGTCTAAATGAAGGCAATTTTGGGGTCAAGTTGGTCCTTAGGAGCCAGGCTTTGGGGTTTAACGAAGATTTCTAAAAAGGAGATGGCTTTGCACACTGTTGGTGATAGGCACGTATGGAGGGGGTGTGGGTGGCATTTGTATAGGGACCCATTCATTTGGAATATGCTTGAGCAACATGTTTGACTTCAACTGGAAGCCAGCCTTTAAGGTCCCATATATTGACTACCTGTGAGCAATAATAAGAACATATGTTTATTCCAGTCTTTTTTTTGCAATTTCCAACAAGACTATGGCAGCAGACCTATCTATAATCAGAAAATTACAGAGAAGCAACCCTTTATCTTTCATCCATCACCTGGAAACCTGAGGTGGCCACTCAAGTCAGTGTGGATAGGGAGGCCCAGGAGTGAATAAGGTCAAAGCTTATTCAAAACTAAAGCAAAAAAACCAGTGTAAGGTATAGGAAAATGCAAGGCCCAGGATCCAGCCAGAATTAAACAGGCCAACTTTGTGCACAGTGTCTAAGCCATTAGTGACCAGCAGGGAAGAGCTCCTGAGGTCGGTTCAGATCTGGCATGCAGCAGCTCACAATTGGCTCTGCTGTGTGCCGGGGCAGATGGTGGAAGTTGCTGTTGTACAAGGTTTCCCCAGCCCACTGTTATTACCTGTTGCCAAACAGAGGAGAAAAGAAAGGCAGAAAGTGGTGTGGCTTTTCTAAGCCTCAGCCTTAAGCCAACTTCACCTTTTCATGATACTGAAATTGGGAAATGGCACTCAGGGCGGTGCATGCAAATCGTCTGAAATAGGATCAGCTCTTTTCCATCCTGTTCTTTTGCTTTGATTTCCATGTTAGCTCTCATTTTTCCTTTGCCTGTGTTTTCCCTCAGTGTTTGACCTTTCCTCCCCAGTCCCCTGGCCTTTTCTATTCTAAGCTGATAAGAGGGAGCTCAGAGTTGATATGCAGGAATCCCTGGACACAGCTATTTTTTTTCATCAGTAGTTAATTTTCCACTTCTTTTATTTCCTTTGAGATTCAATACATCTACTTTCATGCTTCTGTGATTCAGTTTGTGGAGGAGACAGACAAGGAAATGCTGAATAAATCTCTTGCCTTCTCTCTCTCTCTCTCTCAATCCTTTACTCCCATCTTTGCATTGCTCCCTTCCCTTTCTTACTTCGTACACCACTCTTTTCACATCTGTGTTGGTTTTTTTGCTTCCTGGGACTCTGGCTTAGGAAAATTACAGATGCTGAGAGGGAAGTCAGAGATAGTCATGTTTGGTTGACTAGAAGCTGTTGAGGCTCCAGCCCTCCCAGACTTTCACTGTGCACACTTTAGAAAGAAAGTTGCCACATGGCTTCACTCAGAAGCTTCATTGGTCCTGCACCATGCCAGTTCCTGAGGAGTATGCAAGAGGGTTATGTTCTCCATAATACCATCCCTTACAAGGCTTTCTTTCATCTTGATGATAGAAGAAACAGTTTATTAAAGAGGAAAGGCTGCATGTTGTGAAAATGCTTCTCCACCAGTAGGAAAATAGGAGGAGAAAGATGGGAGTGAAAGGGAGGTGCAGAAGAAGAAGAGAAACTTATCAAAATGCCTCTCCCGCAACATTAAGCTCAACCCTTTGTGTCTAATTAATCACCTTCTCGTATGCCCTGAAACTGAGTAAATAAAATTCTTTGGTCTCTACTATGTTCCCTACCAGTCTTTTACTTGGTGCAGAGGTAATGATTTTATTTAGGAAATAGTCTGCTTAGTTTATAATCTAGCATAGTAATCTGCTATCTCATTACTGATAGAGGGTTGCCAGCTAGCTAAATGCTATTTTGTACAAGATTCATGTTTGTAGCATCTGACTATATGTTAAAATAGCTTAAGTCACAGGCTAACAGTACCTGTCATGTGTGAGGGGAACACATGTTGATTTCTGAGCAAACGTCTAGTTGTGTGATTTTTAGGAGGCATGTCTGAGGGAGCACATATGGGCAAAGAACTGCCAAATGCATTTCAAACTCGTCTGGGAGAAGTCTGCTCAGCAGCCAGACAGGACTCAGACATTGCATCCAAATAAAAGCAAGCAAATATCATTCAGATTATTAATAGAGTACAAAAGGATACAGGATTGTTTCACACACGCACTAGAAAGTTTTTTGGATACAGTTGTCCAAATGTCCCTCATTGCATAATGGAGCCAATGATGATGAAGTCCAACGTGGCAGTGTAATATGAAAAGGATTAGCATTAGGACTGTTCAAGGGCTAAAAAGTTTTCTTGTATTTCTCTGATTTCTCTGCTGGTCAGGTAGGCCAAGAGGTAAAAGTAGCAGTTGTTGAAGTGTTTGACTCAAGCTAATACAAACTTTGCTCTTTTAAGACCACAGAACATAAATTGGTCTCACCCACCAACAAAGCACTGGTAGAAATATTCACAGTAGTTTCCAGTCTGCCATAGTGGGATACTAATACTGTGTACTACAGTATAAAGCTATCTCTGATCTTTAGTTTCCATCCTTAACCCATTGTTTTCACCTAACTCAAGAGATAAGGTCTCCTCCCTGGATCATCTCCCTCTGACAACAAAAAAAATATCTTTCCCTTTCATCATTCATGACCTGAATGAACTACAAAGAAGAAGCCTGTGCAGCTGATCTGATGCACGCATCCCTTGCAGTGTTTAATGCTGTGCCTAAGCATCAGGGAGGTGTCCCATACCTGATATCATGAGTCATTATTGGCTTGGCTTGACTGCAAGAGCCCCTTGTTCCTAAAGGGTACAACCCTGGCAAGTCAGGGGAGCATACTGACCCCAAAAGTGATAGCATAATGTCCAGCAATGAGCTAAATAGTTGCTTAAAGAAGCCCCAGGAGGAATTGATTCTCCATTCCTTTCTACTGATGAAAAGTAGAATTTTTTTATTACTTTAAAAAGTAAAAAAGATTTATGACATTTTTATTCAATTATGCAAACGTGACCTGAGCTCCAGGGACAGGCATGTTCTTTAAATCCAGAAAAAGATCAGTCAATGAAACAAAATGTTTGTATGTCTCAGAGGGGAGCCCTTGCTACATGGTGAAGTGTCAGTTACCTTGAGCTGAGCATCTTCTGCTAAAAGTTTGAGCCAAGAAACAAGTAATTCATTTTGGGTTCCAAACAGACCTGGCAGAGTAATGGATTATTTATTGTTGTGACTGGGCCAAAAAGTTAGCGGAAACAGTTGGATTTTAGCCAGGACAAAATTTTTGTAATAGCATTGCTAAAGCAAGGCATCTATGCCTTCCCCTTTTGATATCATCTTGGTCAAATCCAAAATGCTTCCTTTAATTCCCCTCAAAATGTCAGCTGTTCTTCCAGGATAACTGCTATTAAAATGTTTTTGTATGTAAACAAACAAAATTTTATGTATGCAAACATTCTTCAGCCCCACAACACAAATATTCTTAGTTAAGGGAAGCAGGACCTAAATGTCTACTGAACTTTCCCAAAGAACATCTGTGTATGTTTGGGTGGTTTTTAAACCAGATACAAGTACTGCTACTCCTTCACTTGGCAGGAGATCAGTCATGACAATATCAGGAGATCCTTTCCAATCTTGAAGATCCTGTGATTCTATAATTAACGGGCTATTGATGGCAGCCCAAAATGAGTGACCAGTTTGGTATCTCGCAAATGGACCCTTTTCACCAGAGAGAAAGTGGATTAAAACCTGCCTTTGATGTGTTGAGTCCAAATAAATGGGTGTAAAGCTGGGCCATGCTTTGTGGATGTCCTGTTGCCTGAAAGTAGGCAAGATTCTGTCTGCAATATGGACAGCACCAAAATAGAAAAGACACATTATTATTTTAGCAGAGAGAGGATCTGGTAATCTCAGCTGGGTCTAGATTAGGTAAGGATCTTAGATGTGTCCAAATCTTTGACATGTTTAAAATGCTAACTACAGTACCAGCTAGACTGGTCTTGTATCCTTGCACATAGTGCTGCTGAAGTACAGTTAGGAGACTGAAATTTGTTGATTAAAAACAAAAATCCCAAATTCAAAATTCAGTTGATGAGATACTTTTGTTTCATAGCGGAAGAAGCTGTTTGTCCTACTGTGTGCTTGCTTCTCCTGCAGCTACCACCAATCATTAAGAAATTTAGCTGTTTGCATTTTCCATCCTCTATTTGCTACATTTACTCTGAAGATGAGTTCATCTCTGGTTTGAGTGAAATTTAACTGTGATTGCATTTGCCAGACAAAATCAATTTTTATATATATATAATGGAAATTGATATCTCTTGAGATTGTGTGAGCTTCATAAGAAGAGGTAGCAAGTCCTGGAATAGCAAGATGGGGACCACTATGATTGGCAGTAATGATGCCTCAGTTCAGACAGATCCAGGATAACTCAATGTGAAATGAGTCCTGGAGATTAAAAAAATACAAAGAATGAATTGCAAGGTTTCATTGACAGTGATGTATGGAAACTGAAAGTAAGCAACTATAAGCTGTCCAACCCACCTAGAGTGTTAGGATACTTTAAAGGCATTTAAAGGATTGGATACATTAGAGACATACAGGCTTGCCTAAGGGTGTAGGAGTAAAAAAGGGATGCTAGTTAGGTTGGCTTAGGGATGTAGGAATAATAGGGTGTAATTTATATTTCTTAAGAATTTAGAAGAAATAAGATTTACATAGAGTGGTTTAAGGCTGCAAAAGAAATATGACTTAACATGTCTTGCAGGATGGTTCCCCAAAGGAAGAAATGATAATAGTAGACTATCATTCTGAACTGGGTAAGCCACCAGGGAAGGTACCTTATGCTCCTGTGGCAACTTGCATGCAGAGGTGGAAACAGGAAAAAGATAGTAATTAATAGGCTTTGATTGGTTTATCCAGTATAAATTTTCTACTTTAGTTTCTGACCTTTAAGAGTCTCCTGTGTGTGCTGTTTCTTTACTGCATATGGTATGTAGATATGTGTAATGCTATGGGTGAGAAATCAAGCACACAAAAGCCTAGAGAGTAAAAAAAAAAGTGATGATGTCTCTTGCAACATTAACTTAACTGTGTTCTGAATGTATCAAAGGCCTGTTGACAAATTGGAAAGGGTTCAAGTAAGAGCCGACTGGAATGACACAAAGTTTGGAAATCTGTCTCAGAACAAAAGACATAGGAAACTCAATCTTTCAGAGAAGACATCACCACAGGCCCTGCTCACCTACTTAGGACAGTTTCAGCAATTCTGGCAGACAAGACCCAGTAGTTGCATGCTGAATTACATAAAAGAAGAGTGGATTGGGGCGAGGAATAAGGCATTTTTAATGGTGAGGATAACTTTCCATTGAGATGAAATAACTGGAGAAATGCTAGCTTTCCCATATATCAGATTTTTCAAATCAAGGGCTTGCCTGCCCTCTAAAAGAGTTCAAACACAGGCACTTTGATACAGAAATTTTTAGTTGAAGTGCAATGGTCAACGCTAGGAAATCAGGCAAAACATGATCTTTGCTTCTGGTCTTCATATATGAATTTGTGCTTTGTACTGCTTATTTGGTATCTCAAGAATAATACAGGTAGCTGTAAGACTGGGATGTTTTCCATTTTCTGGTAGAGCTTTGTGACTGTTTTGTTCTCAGGGGTTACAGGGACACTGCACATAAAAATGTACTCTTCCCTAGAGTGCTTTCTCCAGCACACCACCACTTCCAGAAACTGCCATCAGTATTTTTCTTACGAGAAATATCTCTTTGGTCTGTGTGCAGGGATAGACATTGTCCTTACTGGTACTGGAAGGCCATACTTGCAGGACTGTCAAGAACATGTAATGGCAATACCGATAGGGTATGGGCTTTAAAGATTCTTCCATTGGGGACAGGGCAGGACCACAACATAAAGGTGTTGTGATGTCTGGGAGGTGCTATGCTAGGCACAAGGGATGCAGCTTTTTATTAAATAGGCTGCTGTATCTCTACAGAATGACTGCCACAGAGGGTAGGAAGGAAAATTATAAGAAAATGAGATTTGTTGTGTGAAAGTAAGCACAAGTACACCAATGTTCCTGCCAAGGTGAGCAAAGTTAGACATGTGGAGCTGGAGGTGAGTTAGGGTACCACAAAGAAAGGATGTAGAATTTGAGTGGCGGAGAAATGATGCTGAAATACACTTAACATGAAGAAACAGAAGGCTAAGTGAATGGGTGGGGAAGAGTAGGAGGTTGTGTTTTTCTACACAGAATTTGTCACTGAATTTAAACCAGACTAGTCTCTCCATATCTCTCCCTCTGGGTTCTTTCAGGGGTCTTCGTTATCTCAGCAAGAATGTTTCCAGATGCAGCTTATGCAGTGGGCCTTCAGAGGAGAGCAATACTTTGCAAAATGACCTTCTAGTACAACTGATCTGGCATTCTTCTAGGTCTTTTACCTAGAGGTTTTTCAGGGTGCTTAACTTCCTTCTCTCACTCATGTCAGGTTATGAAGTTGACCTGCACTGAAAAAAAGTGAGCTTGAAAAAAAGACATCCAGCAGCAAAAAGAAAGTGACAAGTCTGGACATGTGCCTGTCAACAGAAGTGGATGATCACTCATGAATGGAAGGAATGAGCTTCCAAAACAAGGGCCATGCTTTTAAAAAATGAGGCGAATGGTATACATGGCCTTAGCAGCCTTCCTCAGGCTAAACGAAACCTTTCCTTGTTTCAGATGTGTCTTTATGCTGCGTTGGAATAAAAGGTTAAAATACAATTTTGTCAGCAGCAGCTTGAGGCACTACAGGAGTTCATGGGAACTGTAGTTTGGGACATTTTTTTCCCTGCCTGACATTCTGTCTGCTGATGTCTGTCCCATAACTCCAAAAACCAGCAGCTGGTGTTGCTCTTGGGCTGAAATCCGATCAGACTGGCTGTCTTTGCTCTGATGGATAAGTCCCGGACCCATTTATACTAGTTACCCTTAACGCTTTGGACCTATTAGTATAAACACAGTGATTTGTGGAGTGATTTGTGGTGGTGGAGTTTCCTTCTTTGGAAATATTCAAAACCCACCTGGACAAGTTCCTGTGCAACCTGCTATAGGTAGACACACTCTGGTGGGGGGTTAGACTAGATGATCTCCAGAGGTCCCTTCCAACCCCCTATGATTCTATGATTTGGGGAACTCCATCATCCTGCATTTTTTTGTTTTAAAGCACAATCCCTAATTTCTTTATAGAAACTAGTACTGCCTGCCACATTAATCCTTTTGGCAGTGGTTTTAGCCCCTGACCTGTAAATTAACTCATAAGGATTGATCTCTTATCCCAAGGCCTTTTCTACTTTCCTTAGAAAGGAGAGGAACAAGATTTTAAAATGCTGGGGAAGCAGTAGCAGGCAAAATTGCTACCATCCACACCTTGCACATATCGCCTTCCTGCTGCAGAGCAGGCCCAGCTAGCATAGAGATCAGAAAACGATTTCCGAAACAGCTAGGGTCAAGTTTAATATAAGAATTTCTGCTCTGTATGAGAGACTGTCCAAAAATTTTGAGGTGGGGGTGTGGAAAGGAACAACAGGCCAATCACAGACTACTTTGCAGCCAGATATAACCCATGCAAAGGTGCAGCTCAGATCTGGCAGTACGGAAGATCTACTGAAACGGGACATGACTGTTGCAACACCTTCTGTCCTCTGGCTGTAAAGCAGCAAAACCAAGTCTGGAAGCCTTCAGGGTTCACACAGTGGGGAGAGTCCTACCTAAATGGAAGAACTTTTATCTCAAGTCATTCATGTCCACACATTTTCCTTCTGCTACTCTCATTTCTTCTTTATCTTGCACCTTCCTGAAGCATGACATGAGGCTAGGCAGATTTTGTTATATATGGCCTTCAGCAGAGAGAAAATTGAAGTGTTAAGGCAAAGATGAGGATACCTGAGGTCCAAGCTTCATCATCCAGATTGCAAACTGGGCCTGTGTCAATGTCTCACACACTTAGACACTAAGCAAGCTGAATCAATCACTCAGGTCTGTACATGGCTTAAAGTGTAAGTCAGCACAGAGGACTTATCCATACTCACACCGCTTAGTCTTCTAAATATTTGTACTTTACATCCTAGCTCTCAAATCATAGATAGAAGCAAAAGCAGAATAGATGGTTTTTTTATCAATAACAGATCTCATGGGAGGTTTGATTCCAAGAAAAAGGCTTTCCAGAAAAAGCCTGCCTTTGAAGTGCCCTGTGCTGATCAAAATTATAGTAAGAGAAGCTTAGAATTGCACCAGCATCTTGCAGTAAGAACCTAGGTGTTCCCTTAGCTGCAAAGCAAGTAGGGTCATAACAGCTCTGTTCTCACTCAGCATACCTCCCCTCAAAATCAGAAAGAAGATTCCCTGTATTTTCCAAAAGTATAGATAGAAAATGTTGAAAAGCTGTAACTCATTTGAGTCCTCAGCATTGGCAGAGATATTTGTACAGGCTTCTTCAAAACATGATTCCAGACGAGCACAGTTTAGAACGAGCACCAACACCCTCACAGGAAGGCTTGCATGGCCCATGGGTATTGCCCCACTTTATCATCCCCATCATAAATGCCCTTTTTCAAAAAGCAATAGCAGCAGGGTGGCTGGTGCTGCTCAGAAAGTTGAATGGGGTTTGTGCTCTCCTGGAAGTTGTACAACAACAACAAATATAACAATATACGTC
>JAOXNG010000001.1:88879908-88898181 GCA_028566535.1 Scolopax minor
GCTGGAAAGGAATATGGCAGATCTTCTAAGTCCAACCCTCTTTGCCAAAGCTGGGTCATCTACAGGGATGTATCCAGGCAGGCTTTGAATATGTCCAGAGAAAGAGACTCAACACACTCTCTGGGCAGCCTGTTCCAGGCTCTGTAACCCTCAGAGGAATGTTTTTCCTCATGCTGACATGGAATTTCCCTTGCTTCAGTCTGTGCCTGTAAATCATTGTCTTGTCTCTGGGCACTGCTGAAAACTGTCTGGCCCCATCATCTTAAAAACCCATCCTTAGATATTGCTCAGCATTGATGAGGTACCCTCTCAGTCTTCTCAAGGCTGAATACCCCCCTGTGAGGCACCCCAGTGAAGGAAATGCTTAAAGCCCTCTTTATTAATCTTATTTTCTGGCACACAGATTAAGAGGGAAAAAAAAAAAAAAACCAAAAAGGGGGCAACAAGACTCGTTGATAACCTTCTAATCTCTGAATGCATTTGCATGTGCTACTTAGTACATGTGCCGTGAGAACATATGCAACAGAGTGTGCTCATAGTGTTGTTCCCTGTAACCCCTTGAACCAACTGCACTGTAATTGCACTTTGTTTGAGATTCAATATGGCACTTCTAATGTGGTGAGAAGGAACAATACAGCCCCATTCAATTTTTGGATCTCAATTTCAGAGATGCTGAGTATCCAGTGTACCATCTAAAATCAGCAAGAGTGATGGCGCTCTGAGAACCAGGCAGGCCCTTGTATTTTTCCTTTTCTGATTTCACCTTAAATTAACCAGACATTTTTTTCTGTGCTTCTTAACTCAGCCTTTTATTATGTTTGATAGAGTGAAAGAATGTTTTTTTCCTCCCCTTGTGTCTTGCACAATGGAGAACATAATGCCTTTGCTTTGAAGTCTTTGCTGTTATCCTGCCTACAAAGTCAGACCTCTCTTTTGGTTTCCAGTTTAATTAAATGCGTCTACATTGAACAAGAAAGCTGTCACAGGGAGCCTGAAATGGCCTCTTCCTCTTGTGATAGTGTGCAACCTCTGACCATTTTAAAATAAGTTCACCTTGTGCCAGTGGAGGCTAGATCTTGTAGCACACCTAGCCAGTTTCAAAAGCGGTGAACAGTGGGGAAGGATTGTGGCTATCTTCTGGGTTAAGGTCTTCTGCTGTCATTCTGAGGCGGCTACCAGGTTGGTACAGCAACTGTTTGGCTTCCTGTTGACACTAGAAGAACTAGCTGACCTTACACAATCTTAGCTGAAGGTGTTTTATTCAGTCAAGTCTTGCAAGTAATAATTGAGCATACTTGTGTTGCTCTGGAAGAGGTGTTCTTTTCAATGATGCCAGAGCTGTAAAAACTGAAGTCTTCTAAATAATGGGCTGTTGTAATGGTTTTCTTCATCCACTTAATTCAGAGCAGCCATTTGTGTCTTCAGTATTTCTCAATAGTGTTGAGAACTCAGAAGTGTTTTCTGTGGCCACTTGCTGGACAGTGTCCAGATGGCATAAAAAGGCTAATAAACTAGAAGTACACTGGATCTTCAACAAGTTTGTGGTAGAAGCTATTTGGTGTTTAATTCTGAAAGAAATATTTGTCTCAGTAGAAGATGTTGGGTCTGTCCCATTCAATCTTATATTATGCATGTGGAGCAGCACAAGAAATTGCCCAAATTACTTAGCAGTCATTTGCTGGAGGATATCTACTTGAGTGATGATTATCAATAGAGCTACCTTGGAATTCATTTTAGCCTGCAGTAGTAGTAGCAGCCTGCCTTCCTTGTAGTTAGAAATGGGCTCAATTAGCAACATCCAGAGTTGGACCTTTAGTGCTCAATGTTAGGATGGCTTCCAGACATCGGGTTCATCCCAACAACTTTAAGATGAGTGTCACATAATCCCTCTTAAAGAGCTTGTTGCAGCTTTTTGGGAATTACAGCCTGGATCCAACGCATAAGACAGCCCTCATCAATGCTCAGTCTATATGAACACTGAAAGAAAAGTTTAACATCACTAGAGCAATTACCTTTACCCCAAGAAACATGGCTAATTTAAAAGTGACTCTTTACAGCTTTCTATGTCTAATTGTGCATTTGTTAGGATGCCAAGCCTGGCATAGACTGAATACTCTTACTCCTCTTATTTAGGGTAAACTGTCCCATGTGTGCCATGGCAGGCAGGAAAACCAGTCATTAGTATTATGCCAGCCAATAAGTCTGAGATATTATTCTGATAGAATGCTGACAAGGACCTCGTTTCTGCAATTTTCTCTGTTGCCATGAGATATCTTGCTTTGAAATTAGGAAGAGATTGGCTGGCCCATACTGTTTTACTTATTATTAGCATAAGGTCTCATGTGTAAAGTCTCACTTTGTTATACCAGCTTTGGTGCTTCCCAGGCAGTGAGGTCAAAGTGAGTTTCCTCTTGCATAAAGCCTCTTTGATTCATAAACAACAGGCAATTAACTGCCATCAGTCATTGTAAAAAGGGTAACAGTAACAGCCTCACATGTGTTGACATCACAGGTCATTTTTACTAGTAACTTTCATTTAAAGTACACTAGAATATCTGTCAATGCTAATATATAGAAGACTCTGTGATGTACAATTTGTAAATATTATATTTGTCAAACATGTTGCAGCTTTTTCAAGTGCTTGGCTTCTTAAGCTTAGGACATATCCTCAAATATGCCTGGTCAGCAACAAGCAGCTCCTATTTAGGGTTAAAATTTGAATAGGGATCAGGATCTTCAAAAGAATTACCTGCTTATTTTGAAGCTTAGCTAGATGCCAAGTTCATCTGAAAACCTGGCTCGCAGTCCCCTTAACTTTGTCTCAGTCCAGTTGGATATGATGTCCAAGGGGAGGAGTTCCTCCATATTCCACACAGTTAGTTACCATATGCCCTTTGAACATCACTCTTACTTTGACAGTGCCCTAGAGTTTCTCTTTTGTCTGTATGCCATGACTGCAAGCCTATGCCTCATCAATTTGCATTTGCTTTAGAAAGCCTGAATAATGGGCTTGAGTAGCAACGGACGCCTTGGATCTTCTTATAAACTGAGGAACTTCTGGGCTTGTCACTCTGTTCTCTATTAACATGTGTCTTTACCCCGTTTGTCCAGCTCTATGGTGTATTTTCACCAGAATTCATGTCAGGTGCTACAGTATAAAATCTATATAATGAAAGAGTTCCTGTCACAGGATATGGACGCAAGATGATGATCTCTTCAGTTTCTTTCCCACCCCATTTGCCATGATTCTTCTATGAACCCGGCTCTAGGAAACTTGCCAAGAACTCACCATATAGCTAGCAATCTTATATACACGATGACATCTTTTTGTGCTAATCCCAGCTGGCATAGAATAGCCAATTTCCATAGTATTCAGCTTTCTTACTCTCCAAAGAGGGAGCAACATCCAAACCTCCAATTGTGAACGGTCCCTGGACCTTGTGCCCAAGAATTGTTTAGGAGAATGCTACTTGGGCTGGTTCCAAACCATGCCAGGAATTGCTCTAACAATAGGTTATGAGGTTCAACTGCCTGGGAACATTTCCTGACACTGTTATTTATTCAAAGAGATGAAGCCATGATATTCACACACCTTTTGGTGATGCCCTTTTGTTTATAGGGGCCCTTCAAGCAAAATGAGGTCTATCTTATAATGATTTATCTTATTAAGCATTAAGCATGGTCACTGCTTAATGTATTGCAGTCAGATTCTCCTTAACATCTTTAGCTGCTATTTTCATTGGCACAGCAATACCAACTGCTTTCTGAAAGGTCAGGGATTTTTCAGACAACAGTATCATTTGGATGCTTTCCTTATGTAACTGAAATACTAGCTGGTCCTTTTAATGAATACTTAAATTTACTCAAAGATCATAAACCGTGGTGAACCTCTTCAGTTTGGGTATAATAATGACCAGCATATTCAGTGGGATTTTGATCACAGTTATTAAATCAAAATCTTTCTCTACTAATAAACAGCTTAGGACTAAGAAAGGCTCCTATAGCATCACCACAGTCTTAGGCAATGTGGCCATGTGCCTTTCACTTGTAATATAATCTGCAATATAACAGAGTTTGTTCTAGTGCAATAACTTTCCCCTCTCCGCTTCATTTTCATTACTTTCAGTCACATGGCCCAGTGTTGCCATAATGATAGTTACTGAGAAGACTGCTAATGACAAACAAAAGATGAGGAAAAAAATTACTTGTTTCCAAGACTCACTGTTTTGTTTACTGGCTTTGTAACACACATGTTCTCCATGTTTGACTCTAGAGGCTAAGGAAGAGAAAAAAAGCCTTAATCACAGTAATTATAAAATTAACCCCATTTGTTCATAAGCTGTCACATAATTCCCCTGTAGAAGAGTACTAGTATGTTCTCCAACCTGCACTGTGTGGATCAAAGTGAGCCCAGGAAAAGTTATTAGGAAAAGCTTACTTCAGGAAGCTTAAGCTCACTCTACTAGGGTCCACAGGTCTTATGTGAAATGCGTAGAAAAATTTTAGGTACCACAAAACTGAAAAGGTTGAAAACCACTTTTTCATAATTAATAGCAATTACCAAGTAGGCAAGCCCAGCGGAAATTGCCTCAAATCTCATCTTCCTGGATTTGGAGAATTTAGGTTTAGGCCCATCATGTTCTTCAACAGTTTTGGCCTAATTAGTCTAATGAAGAATTTTATTGTTTGTTTTACTGCTGAATCAAAGGATTGATATCCAGACTCTTTTTTTTTTTTTTTTTTTAATGGGGTAAGAAGTCTTGAAGGCTTTTTCTGATGGGATTTTTATAACCACCATGGAGATGAATGGTCAAGTGCCATGGAGCGTTATGCTGATCTTACGCTGTTTCCAAGGAAACTCAGGAAGGAGTTTCTAGAACCTCTTTGTGGAGAACAGCAAAGCTACAGCCTGTCTCAGTCAGAAGGTAAGTCCCAGGTTAGGCTCATGACTCAGCCAAAGAACCTAAAAGCAGAGATGTAGGGATAAATAAGCACATGGGGAACTCACTTATTTGGTGCTTCGGGCCAATTTGTGAAGAGCAAACAGGTATTTGTAGCCTACACAAGAAATGGTTAAGTTACCACCCCTCAGTTTTCTGTGTCAGAAATTTGTGGATTGATGCAGGTCACTTCAGAAGAGCGGAGATTCACAGGAGACTGCTGCCCTCAGGACCAGCAGGGAGGCAACCAGAGATGCTGCTCCTGCAAGCCTTGCCTACGGCTTCTGTGGAGGGTGGTACTCAACAGCCCTGCTTGTGGATCTTGGCCAAGAGCTGATTTAGCTGTATATTTGACTGCGTGGGCTACTGAAAGACAGCATTTAGCATTGTTTAAAGGAAGGCTGGAAAAAGGTTAGGCAGGATGTTTGTTGCTGTTGATTGTTTGTGATTTGAATAACACAAACACACCCGCACACACTAAAGTACTGTGCTAAGCGAAAAATATAGCATTTTCTCAATTCCTTTCCCTTCCCCCACAAAATTAATGGCTTTGCCAGTAGTTTCAACCAGAAATCTTTCAATCTGTCCCACAATATATTGGAATAGTTACCGCAATATAACTTCCCTTATGGTAGACGCAGCAAAATCAGTAGAAAGGTACTTTATATTGTACAGGAACAAGGAATGAACCGTAGTAGTATAAGATAGGTTTAAACAGGCATTAGCATCTCAATAGAAAAACAGATTATCCATGCATAATTTTCTATAAATAAAACTGGTTTAGAGGATAGTTGCTTGAAGGTCAGAGATAGTGGTAGGATTTTTTTTTATTTTATTTTTTTGTTAACACAGTAAACTTTTAGTCCAGAGGCCATCTTGTAAAATGTGCTAATACTAGTCCCTAAGCTTTAGATGACCTAGCATCATCAGTGGTAGCTGTTGGACAATAGCAATAAGAAGCATATCTTCTTGGGAAATAATGCAAAAACCATTTCAGGAATTACTCAAGAGATGATGGAAAAAGCATAGGCTGAGCACAGAATTCTGAAACTTCAAAAGCCAAAATCGTTTTGAAGCATGGGGGAAGGACCCATTTCCCCCTCTCCACCCTACTAAAAAAAGAAGTATCTCTTTTCAGTCAAGACTTTAAACAAAAATACTTATTGATGTAGGATTTCCTAGTTATAAAAAAAAAAGTTTTTCGTATTTTTAAAAAAAATTCTCAGTGATTAATTTGATAAAAGATGTAGATGGAAAAAAATAACAGATATTTCAATCTTTCCTGCTTAAAACAAAATAAGCAAGAACTCATTCCCATGTCTTATTAAAAAAACAACAAAACAAACAACAAAAAAAGCGATTAAAGATCTACTTACTTTCAGATCACAACAGATATCATAAAACTCATCCTTAAAATCCTGACTTAGTGCCATTTACAGAGCACAGGTGTCATCTGCTGCTATAAGAAAAGAACACTTTTCTTGGGAATGCTGCTGTGTTCTCATCGTATGACTTGTAAGTAGATTTAAGGTCCAGCTGTTCCTGAAATATTTTAGTGGTACGGTACAGAAGCTTGTCTAGATCCCATTAATAAGATCTCTATCTGTAATCTTGAGTCACATATTTTTTTGTTGGCGGAAAGATGCTTCCTGGTCTTGGCTGCTCTCATGCCAGCTAAAAATCAACTGAGGATCCAAGAGTATCCCTGAGCTTCAAATGCAGGACACAAATGATAGGATGCACTTTATGCATGACTGTCTCAACCCAGGAGCACAACACCTATATAACAAGCCTCAGCCAGTCAATTCTGGGCATACGCAGTTTCTGTTCACTCCACAAATTTATTGAAGCATTGAACTCTTAGGAAATTACTTACAGTTTATCTCAAATTTATCTCCGTGTCGTGCATGTTTGTGTTTCATTTCTTTAGACCTGTTTTAATGAGTACGTTTTCTAACTTTGTATCCTTGGAACAGGCCCAACAATCATGTTAAATGGTCTCTCCCTCCCTGTAAAAAGGGATTAGTGCCAAAAAAACACTCCTTGAACCTTAAAACAACAACAACAACAACAACAAAAGTAAAAATAACAAACAACCACAGCAAACAAACAAACCATAAACACCATGGTGAGAGCTTTTAGTCAAGGCTTGTACTCCAGTTGGTTGCCAGATCCTTGCATTCTGCTTCATCTTTTCTCTAAACTTTTATAGCCCCTAATCGTCTGTAAAGCATTGCATACCCCAATGGTGCTATATAAATGAAATAACAATGATGCTCTTGAATTAATTGGGTGTGTTTGCATACAGTAGTCTTATAATATCCTTTCCCCTTTATAAGACCCTCTCATGTGAGGCTGTGGGTACTATTGCCACAGATAATTCAGTGTTAGATTGAGGGTGTATATGAGGAATCCTATTTTTTCCCTTATGAGTCCTTTGTGGGGAGAATATGTTTTAGTGCATTAAAGACGTACATTAGGCAATTACTTTATCTTCTCCTCTCTCATTTCTTCCTCCTTTTTACTCTTCAGTTTTACAGGTCTTACAAAACTCCAAATCTTAGGAGGTTTACAGATTTCTATAAATATGCCTTTTTTTTTTCTTTTTTTTCTTTTTTTTTTTGTTGGGGGTTGGTGGTGGTGGTGGTGTGGGGAGGTGAAGTAGAGAAACCTCTCTCTCCAGGGTAAGACACAGGTACTTTTTGCTCTCCTCAAGTGACTGCAGCATATCATGCCTATCAATCAGTCAACTTCTGGATGATACAGATATTTGTCTGTTCACTACTTTTGTTTGCCACAGTTGAGGCAAATTTAAACAAGCATATCAAACAAGTTGCAAGCTCCTGGGCTGAAATGGATGCCACCCCCTGAATTTCTACTCTTCTAGAGAATGTCCTAGCTTTGGGAGGAAGGATCTCTTTTGCCCACAGAAGTGACTGAAAACTGTGGCGTCGTTAGTCAGATGTCCATCAGAAGGAGTTTGATACAGAGAGACCCAGGAAATGGTTAGAATTGTCTATTCCAAGAACTGAATCAAACACTTCACCTAACCAGCCCAGTGAAGGACAGAGGCTGTTTAGGTATGTGGAGCAGTTTTAGACAAAGGACAGTAGGATAATTTAGCCAACAGTCCTCTCTGGTTTTTCTTTCCTTTGTAGAGAAGGAAACATCATCAGGTGCAAGCCCAACAGCTGCAAGCCATCTCAGTTGCAGGTGGAGCACCCATTCAGCAAATGTCTAGAGAAATTATTTTGCATCTTTCTAGGCAGATCCTTAGGTATGGCTTCTCATACCAAGAAGGCAATAGCACGCATACCCTAGCACTTGGAGTCCTAACCTGATAAAGTGTTTTCATTTGTCCTAGCAAGAAGCTGTAGTTGTTATAACTCTTGAGAGTCATGACTCCTACAGCAGCCTACTATGGATGGATTTGCAAGAGAGCTCAGTGGGGTTATGTTTGTGTTTTTTCTTTCTCCTCCACTCTTCCCAGCAACATATTCATCTATGGCCCAAAGCCCATGCTATCAATGTACAAGTGGCAGCAGCCAGAAGTCAAGAGGGACAAAGTAGATGTGCAGATGTCTTTGTGTTGCCCATTCAATTACTGGGTCACTGGCACAAGGCCTTTATCCTTATTTTGAGGGTTTGACTCATGAAGAGAGCAGGCATCAGGAGTGCCCTTGCTGCTTGCTACCATGGCTCAGATGACATGGGTTCTGCTGCTGATTCTGGTAATAACCATGGGCAAGCTGCTTTATTTCCCTGTACCTGTATCATGGGCCATCTATTTATTTCAGCTTTAGTAAACAAGAGGTTAATCCAGCCATGGATCCTTGTTGGCACTAGGACATGATGAAAACTGAAGAAAAATGGGAGTGATCCCTCTTAACCAAGCTTCTTACAGTTCCCTTATGACACCTAATGATGCCTGTGATAAATAGCTTACAAGTGACTTTGACCATCTACAATTAATCAACACATCCCATAGTGTAAGATCACGGCTCGCTGGGGTGCAAGGTCATAGGCTTGCTCCTGACTGCATTTGTGAATGAGCCTAATCCTGTTCTTGCCACTTGGTTTCACAGAGTTCGGACAAGAAAGGAGTCACCTATAAACAGGGAGATCTCTGTCCTCCAAAGCAAGTGAGACTGGCTTCGTTGGGGGATCTAACACCCTGGGAATGCAAGGTGATCGGAGCCACCAGCATGGCAATGCTGTAAGCATGGGCTTGAAGCAGCCTCAGTAGAGCTGTGGGACCAGAAGAGCTACTCATTCAGCTGGGACAGGCAGAATAGAATAAGGAAATCCTACAACAAAGCCCGGCAGAATTATGTCAGTGAGGTTTCAGCTCATAACCCCTAGAAAAAAAAAACAGAGTAAAATAAAATGCAGGAGTCCTCTCTAAGCTCAGAATCCATTTGAAGCACAACCTTAGAGACCCAAGGTAAAACTCAAGAGAGCACTGGGGTTGGTTACTCAGATCCCTTTCCTTTTCGTTTGAAGCTATGGCCTGTTTTCTTTTTTTTTTTTCTTTCTTTTTTTTTTTTCCATGTCCATTGTACAATTTTCCGTCACCAAGTTCCATACTCATCTGCCACTTGTCTGGGCAGCTGTCATCTAAATCTACACCTTCTCTGCCCCTGTCTTCAACAGCCTGACAGCTGAAGCTGTAGATGGCCTCTTTTCTCTGCCTTCCTCTGCAAGACTATTTTCAGATAACACCCCTGCAAAACGTACAGGAGAAAGCCACAGAACAAGGGGCTGATGTGCTGCTGCCTTTGCCAAGATACCTGTGAATAAAGAAACAAACCAAGCTGCTCAGTGCAGAGAGCAGAAGAAAGGCTGACTGCCTCTTCTGAATATCTTTTTTCTAGAATTAGAGGATCCGTTTTCCTTGACCCGTACGTGCTAGTGTAGCAAAGATGCCATCAGACACATGTTAATGCCTATTCTAGGACATAGCATCCCTCATATGCTGATGTTGGGCTGCCAAGCTTGCCTATGTTAGCAGGCTCTGTAGGGGCAAGGAAACCTTATAAGGTTCATTTGTTCTTAGCACCTCCATTAGAATCTCTATTATATTGATTACAGTCCTAGTCTGGATATTCTCTGTGAGAAAACATGAAAAACAACACAAGTTTTCATTTGCAGAGATGTACACCGACTGCATAACTCTGTCCAGGAGCTGTCTGTGAAGGGTCAGACTTTCCAATTCAGACAGGCAATGTTTGACCAAATAAAAGCATCTGGGAAATAGAAAAAAGAGTCTCTAAAATAATTCCTGACGTACCTCAGAACAGTCTTTTCTCTTTCTTAATTCAAGCTAAGTTCAATTGATGCTGAAGCAAGGTCCAGCACAATGCAATTTCCAGATCTACTTTTCTGACAATAGCCTCATAAAAAACGTGCTCATTATTAGAAGAGAGAAACTAGCATTCTGGGAGCAGGAGAGATTCATAAGCCAAACTAAAGCTATGCCTGCACTGCTATGAAACTTTTCTTGAGACCAAAGACCATGCACGACATTTGCATCCTGTCCCTGTGGCTGCCATTCAGAGAGCCAACTGGATGCCTGCATAAACATGCTTGTTGACCCAGTGACTCATCAAGCGTGTTCAGGCAAACAGAGTGATGGGGACTCTGAAATATGTGGCTGGTCAACACCTGAGCTTGCATTTATAAGCTTACAGTCTGCACCATAGAGAAGTTCGACCTTGGGGTAACTTCAATCTATCTAAACAGAGAGTAAGAGTATTGAATAAATTTAGTATCCAACTATGAATAACTCTGCTACGACCTTCTTATGGTTGTGAGCACTCACAGCTTCATGGCAACCATAGACACCTTCTGCCTATAGTAGCAAATCTCTTCTGTTTAAATTGAAGGATGGTCCTTTTAGCTTTTTGTATTCTACATGTGGAAGAAGTACAAGCAAGTTGCTTCTCATACAGTCCCAAAATATGCCATGTTTTGCTTCATTGATTTCTCAAGTGAAGCTATCATCTTGGAGGTGCAATCGCACACAGCCCGCTATGGAGTCACTGTTCAGTCTTGCATTTGACCCGAGATCCACTGGGGATGCAATGCAGCAGCCTCAGCTTTACAAGATACTTGCAAGACATAACCTCTCCAGGGCACACATCGAAACAAGATTCTGCACTGAGAGGGAAAAGTTGTACAGATTAAATGCATGTTTATATACTTTCCAATTCCTTACTCACCATGAACATCTTGGTGATTTTTCAGGATACTCTTATTGGTGTGGTCTATTTTACCCATTTTAACCAATGAGAAAATAAAGATTGATCCAAGCTTCCTTACCATCTAAAATAACACATGACCTTTGTGACAGAGAAAGGACTTACAATCTGCTTTCCAAAATTTCTAGGACCTCATGGGATTTCCATATCAGATGTAATACTGTTATGAATGTTTGGGCCCAGTAATATTGCAGTAATATCCAATTGCATCCTGGGCTGCATCAAAAAAAGGTGGCCAGCAGGTTGAAGGAGGTGATTCTTCCCCTCTACTCCACTCTCATGAGATCCCACCTGTAGTACTGCATCCAGCTCTGGAGCCCTCTGCTCCAGACATGGACCTCTTGGAGCAAGTCTAGAAGAGAGACAAGAAGGTGATCAGAGGGCTGGAGCACATCTCCTATGAAGATGGGCTGAGAGAGATGGAGTTCTTCAGCCTGGAGAAAAGACTCTGGAGAGACCTTGTAGTAGCCTTCCAGTACCTAAAAGGGGCTTACAGGAAAGATGGGGAGGGACTCTTTATCAGGGAGTATAGTGATCATGCAAGGAGTAATGGTTTTAAAGTGAAAGAAGGTAGATTTTGGTTAAATATTAGAAATATAAATTCTTTTCTGTAAGGGCAGTGAGGCACTGGAACAGGTTGCCAAGACTTCACATTCCTCAGTTTCCCCATTGTAAAACAGTAATGCAATGAGCTCTTGATCTACAGGTGGACAGAACTGTACTAAAAAAATGGTTATTTATGTCATTCTGGATGCTGCCACTTGTGTATTTTTGGCAACCAATTAATACATTGCTGGGAAGAGGAGAGGACAAAGAGAAACACCACTGAACCCTTTTGGTATGGTGGAAAGCGGCATTGCAGAGAAAACTGCTGTATCGGTATTTTCTAGCTGAGGAAGCAGGTACAGATGAGGTTTGTGGTTACTATAGTTGTCTTCCTTCTTCCCTATTCTCCTCTGCTGCAACCGATACATGGTCTGCAATTCCTTATCATAAATAAGATTCGTGAGCTCTTTGGGGAAATGGACTGTCTCTTCTACTATACTTGTGCAGCTTGTACCAGGGTATAAATAATAATACTCATTAATGCTAATAATGTGGATTTTAACCTCCTGATCATCCTCTGTATGATAAAATAGCTACAGGAGAGAAATCCTCCTCTGAAAGAGAAGCTACTGGCAGAAATCATTAGCATTGCAAAAGCTAGCACAAGTCAGCACCAAACCTAAAGCTGTCTCCTCATGTTTTTCATTAAGTGCGAGTCTGCAATTGTATCACAGTCTTATTTTTTTAAATAGTAGGTGGGCTGTAGGCTCTTCTCTTCTCTGGCCAGTATGTTGAGTGTCTTTCGTAGCACCTGGTGTCGATTGCTTGAAATAATTTCTCACTGTCTTTGTGTAGAGCAAGGACCAACAGGCTTTGGTCTCAGTGAGGACTCTGCACACACCTAGAGCACAACTGAAAACAGCGTCAGGGGAAGATGCACACATACTTGTGTGTAAGTGAGTAAGGGAAAGGGCTGCCTCACTGACTTTGCTGTCACAGGAACCTGGATCAGAGGCCACTGAGTTTGGTGAGAGCCTTTGGGCTGCTTTTATTGCGTTTGAGAGCAGGTCTTCAGCAATGTGTAGAAATGTGTGCCTACACAAATATTACTCTCTGCGCAGTAAGAGTTTTCATACCACAAGAGTTGTGGTATGAACATACCACAAAACCCAAGAGTTTTCATACCACAAATTGAGTGGTATTTTCCAGGAGCTGTGATTTGGCTAAATGAAGATCAGCTCAATGCAACCATGTTTGCATGTCTTCTACTCCTCTGGGTAATGTTGCTCTCACCATCATAGGCTTGTCTTCCTTTCCAAGATGCAGTGATATTCTTGCTAGGATGAGCTAAAGACATAAACGAGGGCAGATTTGTAGGGAAAAGTACTATCAGTCATTTGACATCATATAGTTAAAAGTCTGGATACAGTTTAGGGCATGTAAGCCCTTATGCCTGGAAAACCTGTTTTGTTTTGTTCTTTCAGCTATATTCTTTAGTTCAATAAAAGATACTGCCTCTTCCTACAAATCTCGCCTCACATTATTTGCCTTTCAACTCTCTATCCACAGTAATTTCTGCACTGGAACTGTTAAAAAAAGGCACAAATTGTTTCTTCCACTAATCATAAAGCACTCCCTCAGTCCCAAGTATCTTAAATAGCCGAACCCTTGCTTGCTCAAGCTTTCAAAAATAAAAACAAAATCATAAAAACCCATCCTTGGGTAAGAGAACAGGTTTGAAAAACATCAGCCTGGGAATTCATAATTTCAGAATGCAGAACTACTGCAAGGAGACTCTTGCAATGGGAATGCTCACATGTCCTGAGCTCCGGCTGCCTTCCAAACTGCTAAGTATGGATGCCCTGGCAGTAAAAAAAAAAAGAAAAATAATCTGTGACATAAAAAACTCACTGCTTTTCTGTGTTTCTGTCCAGGAATGTCAGGCTGTCCACATATGTGCAGGTCAGCTCTCATTGCAGACAGCAAGACCGATGTCATTTGCTACCCATACCTCATTTGGCTGATAAGTACAGACTCAGCAGTCACTGGTTTGGGATTTTCTTGCGTCAGATCAGCGGGAATTCAGGCAAGCAGGCACAACAAGCAAATAGCCACATTTCCCTTTCCAGCTTTGCCTGAAGAGCAAAGGAAACATACAAAGGGGCATATGGTAGTCCTACCTCTAAAGTCAACCCACACTGTATCTAGCAAAGCCAACAAACCTTAGCCTAAAGGTGGAAGTACAACCTGAGGAGCTTGATGTTTGGCTTGTTGGGATTATGGGTCAGGAAACTGGGCTGCAACATGAGCAGCTCCGCCTCAGCAGACGTGGAGCGTTAATGGAGGGAAGCGCAGGGCCCTCAGCTGTGGCTAAAGATCTGAAAAGCAACAGCTGGGATAAAAAACTGCTTCTGGACAGAGCAAGGTAGGTGCCAGGAGAGCTGGCTGCTGATTCAAGGAAATACCTTTGGTATAGTGCTGCCTGGGGGAGCAAGCCCTGAATCCCAGGAGGTGGTAAGAAAGGTGTGTGCTGCCAAGCTCTGGTGGAGATTTAAACACCAGGGGGGTGTAAATGCACTGTCTTAAAAGGTGCTCTGTAGTGTTGAGGGATTGCTTGTGCCTTTGCACAGACCAGTTAATACTGGATATGGCAAGGGTTTTGCATTGTAAACACCTCTTCCTCTGGATTGTGAATTCCCTGCTGTTCGTAAGAGCTGATCAGAATTATTTTTTTTTTCCCCAGCTTGAAAGAGCTGACTCTTTTTCTCACAGAAAACATGACAACTCAAAAAATTATCTGCCAATTTTTTTTTTTGGGTGCTAGCCAATTTTCTTTTTTGTGTTGTTGTTCACACTTGCAGATTGCCAACAAAATCTTGCAAATGTTCGAAGAGCGGAGGCCCTTTCTGCAGAACTTTGTGTGTGTGTTTCCCCAGAGGCTGGGTTCTGCATACCTTTGTTTCAGACTTTTTCATTGTGGCCTGGGTGAGGGTCCCCTTGGTGAAGGAGTTGGCAGCATGGACACCGCGTGGTAGACATGCTGATAGCGTCTGCTGTTCCATTTATTTTATATTCTAATTATGTGACAATGTCAATGTGTGTGTATGGATATTGCTGGCAAATGCTTTTTGTGAGATACTCCTTATGTGACCCAACTTGTACACGATATGGGCCTGCTATGGCTAATGCTAAAGAAACTCCTTCAGTAATTCATGTTGTACCAGTGCATGCAACACATTTGTCTCCAAGGGTTCTCAGTTCAATCCGCACTGCGTCACCACACGGTTGTTGAAACTAAATGAGGATTCTTCCCATTTCTTCCCTCCTTCCATTGCTTCTCAAGTGTTACTGCTATCTCATTACCTGGCTATTTCTGTGGATTTTCATCTTACGGAATTGCTATATAACCACGTTACTTACCTTAGTTGCTGGCCTGCCATTTATTCATTAAAAAAAGCTACTTTCAGCTTGGAGCTTTATAGAAACCCTGGTGGAAAAATCCTTCCCTTGAAGAAGCCTCAAAAAGACCCTCTGCAATCTTTGATGGGTTTCACAGCAAGATTTTAAGAGAGATGGAATGAGGGCTTGGGGGGGGAAGGGCAGAGAAGTTGAGAGAGGAAAAAGAGGGGAATATAGATGAGTATGAAGTGGTAGAAAGCAAGGGGCAGGTAGGAAGTATGGTTTGAGCAGGGCTGGCTTGACTTGAATGTCAGACTGAAGGCAAATGAGAAGTACTAACACCATTTTCTCAGTCAGGGGGCTAATCAGGTGTGAGACTATTTATCATGGTCTTGATGCACTACACATCCCTTCTACGAGAACTCACTTTTCTGGACTCTGTGCAGTCCTTGACCTTGGATAGTGCTGGGTTTCACAGAACCACATGACAAATGAGTATTTCTTGCCGAGAGAACATCTCCTTCCACTCCCTTTCCCAAGATCACATGCAGCACATGCCACAACGCTCTTCTAAATGACACTAAAATGCGTGATTTAGCATAGATGCACTAGTCCCAAAGACGTGCCATGAAACCCCGCAGATACCACACTCAATAAACCAAGTAGTAGTACACCTATGTCACCTGCATGACAGACATGCAGGACAGGACACTAAAACATCTAGAAAAAAACACTCCTGGTTAGACTATGGCTCTTGTCTCCTGATTACTTTACTGAGCTTTACATTTCAGGACCACTCATTCACTTATGTAAACCCTGCAAAATTTGCATGGCTAACCGTGTTTTCAATACTATTTCTATTAAGGTTAAAAAACACTAGGCCTTTTGCTAATGCAACATGACATTTGCACAGTTAAATAACAGTAATTTGAAAAAATCTGTAATGGGAAAGTTAAAAGTTCCTCCATCAACTTCAGCATGGCTGCTTGAGAAGTATTTTATAGTAGGTTCATTCCAAACTTGGAAGAGAAAATATTATATGTGTGCTGCAGAATCAAGTTAATATTGATACTGCATTAATTGACTAAAGCTGAGATGCAATAGAAATGGAAGTGTGGATGCTTCAACAGTTAATAGCACAAAGCACATTTATTTATTAAAAAATGGACAATCACCTATGCACAGTGCAACTAAATGTATCCACTCAGCCCTAATGAAATATTTTTACTGTGCATTATAAGTAGCCAGCTTTCAATCATTCAGAGCTCTGTTAGAATTCAACCTTTTTTTTCTTTTTTCTTTCTTTTTTTTTTTTGATACAGGATTGTAGATGTGCTCTTCGGTAGCTGATATTTCTATGGTTCATCTGGCTTTTGAATATTGGGGTAAGTGGAAGAATTGCAGTAATTTAAAAATAAAGGACTGAAGAACAAGGACTGCTGTGTGTTTCGCATTTTGGTTGGTTGTTTTTGTTTTGTTGTTTTTGTTTTTTTAATGTTTAGGGGTTTAGGGGGAGTTGGGTGTAATTCTTGCTTCTGTTTTTGCCCTCACAATATGTAGGTAGTTAAGGGATTTGGCCACACGAAAAGTAGACTGACCTTTGGCTGCAAACCAATCCCAGAGAATTTCAGCCCACAGAATATGATACTCCTGCTCATATTTAGTAGCCTAATGTCCAGAGCAACCCCATTGGTATGACTCAGCATGAGCAAGTGAGCCAAAATCCAGCCCTGAAAATTTTTGAAGGTTACAAGTATGTCAAATAGGACAGCACGAAGAAGCTGTTTCTCCTTTTGGTCATGCTGACTTCCCCAGGGAAGCGTAAGATGCTGCTATCTAAGAGAGTCCTTCTTCCTTTGCATCTGCTTTCTGAACTACTACTGTCTTTTCTGAATGGGAATTGGATTCAGCATCATCTCACACAAGTTTTATCCTTATGCAATTTATGGAACAGAGATCCAATTCTGTTATTCACTGTTGTTCTCTATTATTATTTCAGTACAAATTTTATTACATAAATGCTTAAAGACTCCAAAGAGGACTGGACCAAACAGGCGACAGGATATTCATATTCCAAGTATGATATGGCAATGCAGTTGAGAGCTGTATATTATGGGATCATGAACAGGGTTGCATGACTAAGTCTGTAGGTAAGACTTTAAATAGTTGCATAATGATCTGATTAGAATGGTAAGGTTGTGGGGCCCTATAGGATGTGTAGCGTACGTAAGAGATGAAGTTATGCATGTGACTGTGGGTCAGATTAACTTTGGCACAATGTATGGGGCTGAGGAGAAGATTGTGAAAGAGTAAGAATTGATACAATGCTGTATAATTTATCAGATGTAGATGTTGGACACCGAAGCAACAGCCAATGAAGTTACAGGAAAAATGAAAGGAGAGGTGCTGAACATATAGGCAGTCATAAGAGTTAGAAATGCATTGAGCTGGTGTGGTATTAAGATACTGGCCTAGTTCATCCCTGAACCTGTGGTAGACCTTGGTGGAGATTTCTGCAACAGAAGTCAAAGACCATCTCCCACTCCGAGACAACAAACTGACTGTCACCACTTGATTTTGGTATGCTAACTTCCAAACACACCCTGAGTGGCAAGCTTATTTTTGCCTGTGCTCTCTTTCAGACCATGGTTTGTTGGTATCTGTGGTGGGTTGACTCCAGGTGCCAACCAAAGCCTCTCTATCACTCCCCTCCTCATCTGGACAGGGGAGAGAAAGCATAACAAAATGCTTGTGAGTGGAGTTAAAGACAGGGAGAGATCAGTCACCAATTAACATCACAGGCAAAAGAGTCTTGACTTGGGGAAAAGTAGTTTCATTTGTTACCAATCAAATCAGAGTAGGATAATGAGAAATAAAACCAAATCTTAAAAACATCTTCCACACCTCCCTTCCTCCCGGGCTTAACTTTACTCCTGATTTCTCTGTCTCCTCCCCCTGAGCAACACAGAGGCCACAGTCAGTTCATCACACATTGCTTCTGCCTCTCTTTCTTCCTCAGCAGGATGACTCTTTCCCTGCTCCAGTGTGGGGCCCTCTCAAGGGACACAGTCCTCCATGAGTTTCTCCAACATGAGTCCTTCCCATGGGCTACCGTTCTTTATGAACGG
>JAOXNG010000001.1:88907787-88924500 GCA_028566535.1 Scolopax minor
GACCATACATATCAGAGGGATGTGTGGGCCTCCAGATGATGATGAGAAGTTTGGATAGAAGAGTGCTAGAAAAAAAGAGAGGGGTTTCTCTGTAAACCTGAGAAAGAACCTTACCTGTAAAACTGTTATTCTACCTATTTAACATGAAGCACAATCCATCTTCACTAAAAATTTTGCAAAAGCTGTGGAGGACAAAATAGGGGAAAAGCAGCGTATTCTGAAATGATGATTGGCTAAAGCTTTTACTTTGTGTTGAAATAAAAGGTAGCTGGCTACTGATTCCTACAGGCTGTGTAGTGACAGTGGTTACAAAGCGTGTCAAAGTCAGGGTTTCTGGTCTCCCGGCTGCATTAAAAATATGCAAAATATGCAAATATTTTTATTAATTATTGTTTAAAATGGATATGCCCTTGTATACAGCAGAACTAATACTTCCTCTATTTCCACACAGCCGAGGCAACGAGAACAGACTAGCGCTGCGCCGACAGACCATTCTCCGGGAGAAGGGGAGGAGGCAGGCCAGTCGAGGGCCAGCGTACATGTTTAATGACCACTCCACAAGTCTTTCTCTGGAGGAGGAGCGTTTTTTGGATGCAGCAGAATACGGAAATATTCCAGTGATTCGCAAAATGCTGGAAGAATGTCCCTCACTCAATGTGAACTGTGTGGACTATATGGGGCAGAACGCTTTGCAGCTGGCGGTTGCCAACGAGCATCTGGAGATCACAGAACTTCTGTTGAAGAAGGAGAACCTGTCTCGGGTTGGGGATGCCTTGCTTTTGGCTATTAGCAAAGGTTACGTTCGGATAGTGGAAGCCATCCTAAGCCATCCTGCGTTTGCTGAAGGCAAGAGACTTGCATTAAGTCCCAGCCAGTCGGAGCTCCAGCACGATGACTTCTATGCATACGATGAAGATGGCACACGGTTTTCCCATGATGTTACACCCATCATTCTGGCCGCTCATTGCCATGAGTATGAGATTGTCCACACTCTGCTGAGAAAAGGAGCTCGGATCGATAGGCCACATGACTATTTCTGCAAGTGCAGTGAATGCAGTCAGAAACAAAAGCATGACTCTTTCAGCCATTCTAGGTCTAGAATCAATGCCTACAAAGGTCTGGCTAGCCCTGCTTATCTGTCTTTGTCCAGTGAAGACCCTGTAATGACTGCCTTAGAACTCAGCAACGAGTTGGCTGTGCTTGCCAACATTGAAAAAGAGTTTAAGGTGAGTAGAGGGATACTGATTCTGACAGACACAGAATTGTAAAGTTCATTCAAAGGTATTTCTCCCACTTCATGAACAATAATAGATCAGTAGCATCATCACAAGTCAGCAGAATAACATGAGAAAATGCATAATTGTTTAATGAATGAGAGGTTTAAGTCATTGGGAATGGCTTCGTGCTCTGTGCTTAATGTAATTCATGCTGCCTACGTAGAAGGTGACAGTGAACTAAATTTGCTGCTCCCTGTCAGGCAGGATAGTAAGGAATTCCCTTCAAACCCATGAGCGAAGCTGGCTTAGGAGAGGGGAAAGAGGAGACTGTAGTGGGACAGTTTGGTCACTTACACAAGCCACATTGCTCAGTTCTACTAAACCCTTACACATTCTTATTATTTTTTCATAGTTGGACGAAAGCTTTCTCATTTCTCATAATGCTTTACAATTATTTACTAAAAGAGCTCTAAATAATGTCCTTCTTGTCCTTTTATAATGTGTTGCTCTTCTTTGGTGTTTCTACTAACCCCTTTCTCCTTTTTACTTACTTGTACCTAGTTATATGTGAATTCTGTAAAATTAAAGACTTTTTCTGTGTATTTAGAATTTTTAATGTTACCAAAATGCATGATTTTGGGAAAACAATAAAAATAGTTGACACCCAAGGATTCAAGGCCCCTTAGATGATACTCCTGGGACGGAGTAAGAAATATAGGCTTCAGTAGCAGGAGATCAGACCCCCTCAAAAGAAGTAGGAGAATCATGTCCAACATTATGTTAGGAAGAGTTTGAAGTTGCCATGATCAATATTTACTGTTAATCTTCTGAGCAGTGGCACAATTCTCAAGGCTGTGAACCCACCTCTGCTCAGCCAACCTGAGCTGAGCTGCTGCAGTTCTGAATTAATTATTCCTGGCTTGTTATCATAGGTGTACCTTTGTGGTACCAATCTGTTGTAAGAAGCTGAAATATTTCTTGGAGGGAACGTGTAAGGGGTTCTTAAAAAAAGCAGCTAAACAGCTGGAATAGGAGCAGAGGACTATTTTTGGTTTATGTCAATAAGACCAAATTCTGGGAAGAGCACTTCAGCTTAAAGCAGAGGATGAAAATCTGCCTCATGAAGTCCCTGGCAGAAATCCTTAGGACCTCAGTGGACTGAGATTTCATTCAGTGCTTTCATGTACAGTTCAGAGAAGAGTATTTAAACTACATACTCTTGGTTCTTTCTCTTTAGCAGCTGCTGAAGATGTGAACAAAAGGAGTTGATTAACTTAAAGGGGAGTAAATTTAGAACAGAACAGAAAAACATTTTTCACACACCATAAATGCAGCCTGTTAAGTTCAGGGCTGTGTTGAGATAAATAGCACGTCTGATTTGTAGGGGCTGTATAGCTGCGTTTACCACAGTTTGGAGTGACACAAGCTAAGATTATTATAAAAATAAGTAAAATCATCATCTGGAACTGTCAGCAAGAAGTGTCTTTGAAATCTATGCTGCAGTACACAACTGACAAGACGAACTGGGAGCCCTGTGTTTATCCCTGGTACCACCAGGACAGGGAAAGGAGCCTGTGGGTGAGAAAAAGGGGGTTAGTTCAGAATACAGGCTTCTGCAGCCTGCCCTGAAGTGCTGTGAGGAGGTCCTTCCTTGGCATGACCTGGCTCATCCCTGAGTGACTTGTGTTTGTTCAGTGCCTCTTTTGCTGCTGTTGCCTTCTCTAAAACTGGAACTCTACTGCTAGAGTAGTGTTATTTAAAGGATTTAAGAGAGATTTTGAGGTACTGTCCCTCAGGTTTGTCCAGCAGGCTGCACAAGAGGCAGAGCAGCTCTGTATCCCCAGGTGTTAGTCAGCTGAGCTCTGCTTGGACATAGATAACTCTTTAGAGTGAAGGTGAATGGGAACAATCAGGAGTAGGAACATAAGTCAACATGGAAATTTAAGTCTCCCTTAATTTAAGGTTTCACCCAGAGCAGGTGGCTGGCAACATAAGGTCTTTCGGGAACATTTTTTTAAATACTAAAATCATGTGGTGGTTATGGATAAATATCAAAGACAAGGGAATAGTACATTTATATGTGCATTGACAAGAGTTAACATTCCCACTATCGATAAGTGGTGACATTTACAGTATCTAGACAGGCTGGGGGCTTGACAGAGATACACCAGGCTTAGGTTCAGTGCAGGCTGTACAAAGACTGTATGTACAATCTGCAGGAAATGGATACTATTGTCTTTACTGAGTGTGGGCTTGTTTCTGCTTCTGCAAGCTCATATCCTTGTTTGCAGCAATTTGTCTAAAAATTGTTGCCCTTACTGTATTTCAGGAGTTTGCTACAATTATCCGGATAGTGTAGTCACTGAGTAAAAATGTGTTTTTCATGAAAGTGTGTTATACATGTTAGCATAATCAAAACAAGTATATTTTCAGTGCAACTACTTGGACATGGCAACTCTTTAGCTCCACCTAGGGTTTGCCTGGGCCTTTTAAAGCGTTTTAAACCTTACCTGAACTAAAATTGAACTTTCTGCTAATACACTATTTTGAAAGTCACCTATTTTATAGTGCTGAGAGGATACTGTTGCAGAGGAGATTCCTAGCGATTCCTTCACTGGTTCCTACAGCAACGAGTGGCACAGGTGATTCCCAGGTCTTCCTCAGAGGCCATAGAAAGGGTTGATGCTGAACTGTGATGCTGGTTGCTTCGTGACCACCTTCTAAAAACTTCTCTCTCCCAATCAGTTAAGGTTGCAGATAACACTGACCGTGAAACTGTGATTCATGCAAAGTAGGAACTGCCATAATCAGTGCAAACTGCTGTTCTCTGGAATAAACTACTTTATTTGCCTCAGACCTCTGTAGTGATGATATCTAGCACTACGTGCCTGTTGCATTTGGTTGCAGGTACTGATTTTACAAGTGTTTTGGGGAATAATTCTTTATTAGAAGTAAAAAAGATTAAAGTAGAAGATGACTTCTGAAGGAAGACTAACAGTGTGGGAGTATTTCTGTACCACGCAAACAGCTAATTCAGGCTTTCAGAGCAATTCTGAGATCTTCAGGATTTCCTGAATGCCATTTAATTTATCTTTTTATGGCATGGCTAAGTATGCAGCTCTACAAGGTTTATTACTATACGAAATATTTTTATTTTGGTGAATTTTGCTTGTATTTTCTGTCATCTAAGTCCTTTGCCCACCCTATAGCAAATATCTTTACTGTATTCGTAAGGATGCAGATCATATCTGACAGATGTTGTCCTGCAGACATGTGGCCTGGAGTTTTGAGAGCGACAGCTGTGGCCCAGTGCTGTTCAAAATGGTTGAGATTTGCATTTAGTACAAAGTCCTCTGCAGCTATAATGGCAACAAACTGTTTTATTGTTTAATGTGATGGAGTTGAAAAATGTATTTTTAAAATAAACATAGATATGTTACTGTTTGTTGTAAATTAATACTCCAAATAAGGTCATCTGAGTTTGCTTTTCTGATGAGAAGCAAAATTCAGTTTATCATCTCAAAGTCTGATTTTCTGTTCACTGTCATTTCTACAACCCCATTACAGAAATCAGGTTCCAGTCCTCATCATGGTTATTGTCAACTCCCTCAGAGAAAAATTAACATCACTTTAGAGAAGAACTGAGGCACTGAAGGAGTAGGGGCCACCTTTGTAAGAGGAATAATGTGTTTATTTACCTGCTAAGATGCCTAAATCCAGCATGTAGGTCTCAGATTCAAAAGGCACTTTGAAATCATAAATCCTTATACAGAATATCTGTGTTTCTGGTCTTGGCCTCTACAGTTCACTAATCAGGGCCAGGACATGGTGTGGAATACTGCTCCACCTCATTGATGGGGCTCAGTGTCATCCTGCACCCTGAGAGCATTTTCAGGGGCAGCAAGACAGGCTGTGAGTGCTCCTGCCATGAGAGGCTGGTGCCTCCTCTCAGCAGCAACCACTGTCACCCCCATTTTCCTGTCATTCTTCTGCCACCAGCATTTTGTTCCCCTGGTTCCTCATCCCCTGCAGCACTCACTCCACATCATCACCTTCCTTTTGCTGGGTGGAAGCAGCAAACACTGCCCTGTCATCCTTGGTGTGGCAGTTTGATTTCTCCTAAACTGGTGAGGAGCCCTGAACCAGCATTGTCAGATGTGTAAAATAAAGCACATACATACTTTATTACAGAATTACGGGCTGATTTTTTTAGAGCCTCCAACTATAGTTTAATTGCTAACTACCTTCTCAAGTCTCCCAAGACTGCTTTTTTAATTTATTAAGTTTACAATTTGCAGAAAAGGAGAACTTGTGGAATTACCCATATGCCTGTGGCCATTTTCAAAAACAAGATTAACCAACCAAATTCCCGTGTTCCTTTGGCTCACAGTACCCTTTCCATTAAGTACCACTATCACATTCCTCATTGGAAAGGACAGGACAAATTAGAGCCCACAACAAACACCATCCAGGAAATGACTCAATGGGAGAAGGATTCAGAGTGTTCACTCCTTCCTTCTTGCCCTAGTCCTCCTACAGATGTAATGGCTTCCTGTTTTCCAGCTGCTTTGACCCTTCTGAGTCACTGCTCATCTCTGGGTCACCTGTATCAGGTTTTTATCTGGAGAAGAGGAGGACAGAGGACGAGCCACTATCCAAAAAACATAGTCCTAGTGTGTTCCTGACCACTTGCTTTCTTGAAACATTGAGGAGCAAATTAATAAAAAAAAGCAACAAAACAATAAAAAGTGGTGCTGGAAGAGGCTAAAATTAGGGGTTAATGCGATAGAAAAAGCAATGCTCATAAGAGCACGGAATAGGTCATCACTAGAACACAGCAAGGGATTTAGAAACTCCACTAAACTACTGTGATAGAATTCTATCCCTCTGCTGCTGTCAATGCACAATTTCTTGATAGCTTGAATCAAATCTGAGACTCCCCTTAGCTGTGGACATGTAGGGTAGGAAACAACAATTAGAAGCAAGCAAGCAGAAGCTACATTTCAGAACTACACAGAAACACTCCAGTCAGAGAGCAGCAGGAGCTCTTAGTGCCATAATAAAATATTTGTGTGACACTGAGGAGCAATGACTTACTGCCTTATCTTGTCATTTCTTGGTCCAAATCTTGGTGCAGAAGGGCCTCTCCTGCACGTAGAAAAGAGAGCCATCAGGACAGAAGATAAAACGAAAACATGTTTTTAAACCAGACTCAAAAGACACACAAGAGAGAAGCAATGCCGTTTGGACGGAGGATTGTTCTCATACCTCCCATCAGTCCCTCCCACATCTCAGGATACATGGGACAACCCGCTCTTATAAAGGTCACACCTATTAAGTCTTAATTTGCGCTTGATATCAAGGCTCTGGGAGATCATCTTAAAGGGATCATGGGTTTTGATTCCTCAGCCACCACTTATGTGGCAGGGAATGGTTTTTGGCATTTGGTGCCTCCAGTTTCAGAGATGTAGGCAGTTAAGACATTGTGTTCCTTACAGCAGCCATTCGGAAACTCACAAGAAAAAGTCTTCCTCTTCATCTGAGTCTTCCTCCAACAGGTTCCTCTGCAAACACAGAAAAAAACCCCCAAACCACCTCGTCAGTTAGCAACCACCATTTCACACACACATTTCCAGCCCTTCAGACTCAATCAGCAATGGCTTTGACAGATGATATGCTCTTCCTACTGTCAGTTTATCTGGAGTAAAATCAAAAATATCAAGCACAGACTACCTTGTCCCACACTGAGGAGGAGCAGATAAGGGCAAGATAGTGATTTGTGTGGGTGATCATGGGAGACAGCCCTCTCGTGGTGTCAGGGAAAGGCAAAAATCCCCGCAAGCAGCATGGAAAGGAAAAAGAAATGCTGGGAAATTCTGACCCTTACAGAAATGGGTAGAGGGGATAAAGAGAAATCCAGGCTTGAATCTGTGCTATGCACTGTGATGCCTTGGCTGATGCTGGATGTCCTGGAAGCTGAGGCATTTCCCTGTGAACTCCCTCCAGCAGGTTGCCTGCCAGTGGGGCAGCGCTGCCCTGCTCACCTATGTGGGAGGAGAGAATATAGCATTGCAGGGGCTGCTGCTCTAATTTCTGTGAACCAAACGAGTATTCCCCCTTGGTGAAGTCTTGCAGGGCCTCACAGTGCAGTGTCATGCTGGCTGTACCTGGTGTCTTAAAGTTCATGGAGAAAATGCTGCATGACTACATGATGAGGGAAAAAGGCCATTTACCCTAGACCTGCTTACTGGTCACCCACAAGCACAGGACAGGATTGTGCTCTAGTTGTCATCTGTAGAGGTATGAGACTTTGTTGAATGGTATCTCTGGGTGGAGATGGTTTTGGGGGCAATGCAAGGATATATATATATCAAGGCAGTCTGGTTTCTGAGGGTTTTGCTTTTTTTAAAAAAAAAAAGGAAGAAAAAATCAGAAGGTAGGCTTCAGAGGAAGGGTTTTGGCATAAACTGAAGGTGAGCATAATTGGAGCTGTGGGCTCCAATAGTCTGGGCTTTTGTGGTTCCTATGTTATATAAAGCATCCAAAAGAAACTTTTCCAAAGATGGCTTGTTCATGAGGTCTTGAAAACCTGCTCTCTTCCCTACGGTCTGCCTCTGTGTGACTTCATGGGTGCAGGTTTCTTCATGTTTTTTTTTCCAGGTTTCACCAAGATCTCCCACAGGAGTGGAATGTGGCCCCCTCCATTTTCTGGAACATGTGGCAGTCAGGCCGTGACAAGTGGGATTAGGGAGGAAACAAGCAAGGAGACAAATGGAAGGCTGTGGAGCTTTCCAACCAGGAAATCAATAGCATATCAGCATGTAGCCACTGGGATATGAGTATGCAATGTAAGTGTGTAATCACACCTCCCTCTCCTCTGCCTCTTAGTCCTTACATTGATGGTGAGTTGCTGGAACCAATTAATCCTTACAACCTGCTAGGGCAATAACTATTAATATTCTTCTGCATGCCCTCTGGCTGCTGCACCTGCATGAAATCTGGCTGTGCTTGGCCCTCAGCAGTTGACCCAAAGCTAAATCAAGAGTGAGGGCAAGGGTCTTTCTGACCATGAGCCTTGCAGCCAGTACACTGCGTTACCTGACTTACACCTGTGTGAGTGTTGAAGCTGCCTGTGTGCATATATACTTGAGTTTTCCCACAGGAAGGAAGGGTTATTTTAAGGGGCATCTGCGTGGGTTTTGATGTGTAAATGTGTTTAGTCTTGTGTTGTTGTGGGTACATCTGCTTGTATGAGTATCTACTTTGCCTTGTAAAGCTAATTTGTTGTACAGTGGGATTGCTTATATCACAACATCCTGTTGCATGAAGGTATGGCCAGAGGCCTTTGCATATATCTTCTTTGGCTTTTGGGAAGATGCACAGTGAAACATATGCATGTATATGTGTTTGAAAGTATGTGTGTGACAGAAAATGTGTAAGTTGTGTGGTAAAGATGCTTGTGCCACATTAACAAATCTGGTTCGGAGTTGTGTTTTTGTAAGGGAGATGTTATGAAATATTAGCTCAGTAGGTGAATGCAGCATGATTACTGATAGGAATATCTGTGTAGCTATATATGCTTTTGTAGTGACCATTATTCATAGCAGATTTGCATCCTATCTTGACGTGGCAAGCGATTGTTGCAGTGAAACAGAATTGTTACTGTGGCTTGGCTACCTCTCCTCATCTTTCTGTGATAGCCTTGGTGTAAGGTGGCATTTTAGTCACGCTTCAGTCACCTGGGCATGAAATACAGTGTAGAGAGTGGAAAGGTACATGTTTTACTCCTGCACTTTCAAGGGAGAGTTTCTGGAAATAGATTAAAGGAAGCTTTCTTACATGCTGTACTGTTTTAATTATACCAACATATTTTAAAAAAGTACAACCTGACTGAGCCATCCTTTCTTACATAGCTATGCTACTGTGTACTGTTTGAGCAAAAGAGAATTGCTGGATGCAACCTGAACCATCAAGTCTGTACTTCATCTGTATCTGTATTAACACAGCCTTTCTGGTTTAACTACTTCAAAAGCACAGATTCTGTCCACCATAGCTGTGTTTTTTCAAGTCTTGGGTTTAGGAAACTGAGTAAAAGCTGGATAGACCTGACAGCATTTGTGCTTATGTGAAATGTTCTGCAGTTCTTCTAGATCTTCTGTAGATGGAAGGAAACTACTTGTCTTGAAAGAGTCTTTGTTCTGTATCAAGGTTAGGGCTTTTACTAACAGTAATTTCTCAGTGACTCAAAGAAAAAAAAAAATCTTAATCATACTAGTGAAGTGGTGTAAGAGCTATCTGTAGTCTAGGCCTCCTAAGAGAGGGAAGTTAGGAAAGGGTGAGAGCTAAATTGAGGGTACAGAACCTCTCCTCCATTTCCATGTGGAGGTGACTGGTTTGTGCACTGTCCAGCAGGCACAGAGCTGCAACAGATTGGTCTGCTAATGCATAAAATATAATAATAATAAAAAAAAAAAGTAAGGCAGCAGCATGAGGTAAATGAGCTTTGACATTGCCCCAGAGGGACCTAGAAGTAAGGTCAGCTTTCTTCTCTTTCTTCTCTTCTGGTTTGCTGTGTGCATAGGGAAAGGAAGAAAAGGGCATTCTGGCTGGCCTGGCTCTCACTGTCCTGATGTAAAGCTTTGTAGCAGCAGGCTTTTCTTCAGGCTTCAAGGGACCTCACAAGACACCTGCTTGTAGGCTCTATTTGTTTCTGGTCTCTTTTTCTCCCTCCTCCTGCTGCCTGAAATAACCTGAACAGCCACAGAAAGCAGGTGACCTCTCAGGCTGTCCTGAGTGCTGAGCTGCTTTGGAGGAAGAATGGCACTGTGAAAGATACCAGGAAGAGAGAAGACTTCAAGCCCCTGCTTTCTTTTCCACATACCAGGGATCTTTAGAGTGCCAGGCTTGAGGTTCGTGAAGACCTGGGAATGAGAAGAAGTCTGGGTCCTGCACTTGGGTCACAACAACCTCATGCAGCACTACAGGCTTGAGGAAGCGTGGCTGGAGAGCTGCCCAGCAGAAAAGAATCTGGGGGTGTTGGTCAACAGCTGATGGAGTATGAGCCAGCAGTGTGCCCAGGTGGCCAAGAACACCGGTAGCATTCTGGCTTCTATTAGAAATAGTGTGGTCAGCTGGACTAGGGAAGTGTTTGTTCCTCTGTACTCAGCACAGGTCAGGCTGCACCTTGAGTATTGTGTTCAGTACAAGAAAGGCATTGAAATGCTGAAGTGTGTCCCGAGAAGAGCAATGAAACTGGTGAGTGGTCTGGAGCACAAGTTTTATGATAAGCAGCTGAGGAAACTTGTATTATTTAGCCTGGAGAAAAGGAGGCTGAGGGGCGACCTTATTTCTCTTGCTGTCTTCCTGAAAGGAGGTTGTAGGGAGGTGGAAGTTGGTGTCTTCTCCCAAGTAACATGTGAAATGACCTCAAGCTGTGCCAGGGGAGCTTTACATTGTTTATTAGGAAAAATTTCTTCACTGAAAGGGTGATCAAGCATTGGAACATGCTGCCCAGGGAAGTGGTTGGGTTACCATACCTAGAGGTATTTAAAAGATGTGTAGATGTAGCGCTGGGACATGGTTTAGTGGTAATTTGGCAGTGATAGGTTAACAGTTGGACTTGATAATCTTAAAGGTCTCTTCCAAATATAATGATTCTAATTGAAATTGTTATGGGGAAAGCTTAGGGGGAAACTTGATCTAGAAGAACCATTCTTGTGGAGCTGCCATCTTTTTTTTGTTGCCTTGGCTATTCCACAGATGTCCTGGGAGCTGGCAGAAACCTTGACGCGTTTCTTACTGATCCTCTCCTGGAATTCACCAGAAGTTTACTGAAGCAAATCAAAGTTTTGCAGAATGTTTCTGCCTCGCTGAATTAGTGTTTTTCTAATAAGGAGGGAAAAAGGTGTGTTGCTGGAAAAATTCCAACTTGAGTTTTGAGAACAGATTAAAGTATAAGTGCATAAAGGCTTTTCTGTGATGTGTTATTTTTGTGCCATAAGATTACATCAAAGTCTCAACTATCACCTAAACCAAAAAAGTTCTGAAAATTATGGGATTTATAGGTGTGACAAAATCTTGACAACATAACCTGAGTGCAGCCAGTAGCTGCTGTCTGTCTTGAGTCTGCAGACAGCTAGAAGAGCATCCGCAGGGAATATAATTCTGTTTATTTCTGTGGGGTGTTAGGTCTGACCTTTTCCTGCTAATACCCCCTTATGAAAGGTTTTTCAGTACAGACAGCAAAGAGTGTGATAGTTCTGTCCCCCTCAAACAAAAGTAAGGTGCAGTTTCCTTGAGGGGAAAAAAGTTCAGGGAAACAGCTGTTGCCATGCTTGCCCCAGTGGCTCAGGAGAAAGAGCAGCCTTTTTTTGATGGGTTCTGCCACTGCTTGATGGGACTGGAACCTGAGGAGTGCACATCTTGTGGAAGAGTTTTAGGTTATGTTGTGGATTGCATTTGTGTTGGACAGTAGGAACACTTGTTCAGTTTGGCTTGTGACCTTTCCTGGATAGACTGGAAATTGTAAAATTGGAGAAAACAGTGGGGCAAATTCACGAGAAGACTTGGTCAAGAGTTGTAAAGGCTCTACAGCAGAATATCTACCCCAGCTTTTGTTTGGAATTGGTTTTCCTTGAAAGAGGATCAGCTGCTGTCACTGGGAAGGAGGGAATGTCTGTTGTGTCAGACTTGCATCATACCATGATGCTGTGTCTGAATGAGAGAATGAGCATGTGCATGTCTCTGTGTGTGCATGGCATGTACGGGGCCTGTGCTGTGATCACCAGAATTGCAGTCTAGCCAGATAACAAGCTGTTGTTGTTTACAGCGCTTGGTTCCGGGCACTTCAATTCCAGAAAGATGTAAACAAAATTAGAGGGAATTCAGAGTATTGCAAGGAGAATGATTAAGGGGCTGGAGGGACTGACTTATGAGGAATGCTTGTGAGAGCTAAATATATAGCTGTTTTGGCTAAATGACTAAAGAGGAGCTATGCTAATGATTTAGGCATACTGGAAAGGCATGAAGAATTGTCTAGTGTGGACTGAGAGCTAGAAGTGCCTCTCTTGGTAGAAAACTTGAAAGAGGGAAGAGGAAAAAAATTGGCAGGAGAGAAAAATACTTAATGGATGAAAGAGATTAGGTGGTGAAATAGCTTTGTTAAGAATTGTGGTGGAATTGCTGTCATTTGGGATATCTAAAGTTTGGCTGGGCAGAGCCCTGGAGAATAATCCATGCACTACAAGCTTGAAAAGGTCCCTTGAGAGACAGTCTAGATGCCTTAATAGATTTTTATGCTGTCATTAATTTCTGAATCACAGCTAATACTTCCAGTCTGACAAAGAACCATATTCTTTAAAGCATTTTTCTTTCTTCCCTTGCATTATTTCTGCTGTGACGCAGAAACTGGTGCAAGACAGACTCACGAGGAAGCCTTCTGCTATATTAACAAATTAAATCCTGGTTATCAACTGCTTAACTCAAAATTTTTTCTTCTTTTTGTTAGTGGAGCGTTCATTCAGATTTGTCTGATAGGTGGGTAAAGACAGCCTCATGGACATCCAATAAGATGAAATCCCAATATCTGTAACTTTGTCCTGTAAGCTGTGCTAGGCTTTGACATGTTTTCCCTTGCCATGTATGATGCACCTTTGCTCTTGCTTTATCTCTCACATTTTTCAAAATGATGATCAAAGAGTGGAGTAGTCCTTCCAGGTTCAGAAGCTGACATGGTTGAGCCTGTAGCATTTCTGGCATACCACAAGACCTCCCAGGACCATCTGTGAACTGGAAAGAGGTAGGTCTACGAGAGAGGCAGAGGTGGAACAAGATGGTAGGAGATGATGAAGTTGATCAGTGGAGGGTGAGAATCTGCCAGCTGGTTTGGTCTTATCTCACTTAACAACAGGAACTGAATAGTGAAAACTAAATGGGTGGTGTTAGCTGCTCTGTTTAATGCTTTTTTGAGAAGAGAACAGACGGAATTGGCAGGAAGTTTTGTAGTGGTTGCTGTTCTGGCTGGCACCATGGACTCCCAGAGGTAAAAGGTGTTGCGGCTTGAGTGAAAAGAGCCAGGATGCATAACAGGGATTATCCAAACTGAAGATTTTGTGCCATGGATGCAGATCCAGAGAGAGTTCATAATAGTTTATTAGCTCAGGTACAGGCCTATGCAAATTGCAATCTGTTTCCTGGGCAGGAAGCAAGAAGTGCTATTTTGCATTGCATGCAGCCCAGACTGGTAAGTGTTGCTGGATCTTTCTCAGTTTGTGCAGGGCCAGTTTGAGGGTCTCAGCAGCAAAGCAGTGCCAGGGAACAAGGTGTAGAGACAGCTGACTCTGGTTGGAAATCATTACTTCTTAGCTTGGACTTATGACTAGCCTTGGTATGTGCGAGGTAGCTGCTGGTAATGACATCTTTAGCTCATGATCCCTTGCAGAGCAGAAAAGCTTGTTAGCTCAGATTTGGTGCAGTGGGAGTACAGTAGGGCTCTGGCTCTGAACCAGACACAAGGAACACTGTAAACTTGAGTTGCCTGCACTGAAATTCCTGACTTTTGGTGTTATAATCTCCTCTTTAAGAAATATGCAAGTTCTGGAAACAATACCAAATTGCCCCTTTGAATTAGGTACAGTTAGTTGGCTACATTTGTGCCAGAATGGGAAAACTGGGAGATGTGAGAAATTCAGTAAAGGATGAAGAAAGGGAGAAGACTGGAGACCCCCAGGGTGAGAATCTCTATTGGCAGAGGTGAGTTGCTGTTGGATGGTACAATGTGAGTTCATGAAGATGGAGAACTTCAAATAAAGGCCCAAAGACCAATGGACCTACTGTTTTCTAGGTATTATTTAGGCCATCTCTGTGCCCTCTAGTGGTATAACTCAGAGGTAGATGTAGAGCCACTGATGCTACTGTTAATCAAAGGCAGTATTGCTTAAAAAGTTGGACTACATGTTTGGAGCCTGAAGGATGAGGGTTCTCAGTCCGGCTCACCGCAGAGAGAGGAGTGGGGCGAGAGAGAGATGATTTGCCTAGTAATTGTGTTTGTTGCATACAGCAAATGGATTCGTTACAGCACCTTTTAATCATTGTTCCGTGGGATTTTGCTAATCTCATTCTAACCCCAGCAGAACATTTGTCGCTTCGCACCCAGCTGTTGAGTCAGAGCACGATGCTGCTGCCTCCTTTAGATGTTGGTGCAAAGGCATAACAGCAGGAGGAGTTGAAACAGATTCCTGCAACTGGCTGTACAGGATAGAGCTGTGGGTTTGCTCTGTGGGCTGCATGAACTGTAACTCTGAAAGGAAAAAAGAGACACAGAATGCTATAAGGAAGAAGGAGGAAAACCTGTGGTTGTCTTGCTATGTGCTGAACTTCTGAAGGAAAAAGAAAATCTAAGCATTTCAAAGTCAAAATCCAAAATAACCTAGGCATACATTCTTTAAAATTCCTGGTCTAGATATCTAACAGCAGCACTATTTAAAAGCAATTTTCATAGGAAGGGAGATTCTTCTCAAACAAAAGTTAATTCTTGTTTTGTTTACTCTTACTCATGTTTTAACAAAGTGAAAAAAGTGGATTGACAGTATGTGGCAACTGCTTTTGTAAGTAGTCAGAGATGGTGCTGTAAAAGTGATCGTGCAAAAATACTAAAACTAAAACATTGGGATATCATGGATGTTTAATGAAAACTGGCACAATGAAGGATTTCTTGTGGCTAGGACAGACTTTCTGAAAAAAGCGGAGACTGATTCTAAACCAGTTCAATATAGGACATCCAAGTCTATGTGTCTGCCTCAAAATAGAACAGGATATGGAATCTGCTTATCCGTCAGTTTAGAAAGCACATTAATCCCTGGGGTCTGATCTGCTTTGGAGAGGTCTAATTTTTCTCTCAAGTTGTGTTTTTAGCCATTATACATGTTAGAATTGAAGCCCTATGACTTCCAGCATACTGTGTGGGGTTTGTGTTAATTGCTAGATAGGAGGTGAGCAAAAAGGTCTGCACCTGCCACACAGATACAGGAAAAAAGTTCACACTGCCAAAGGCACACAAGCTCCATGTCTCTGTGCTTGCCCTCTGGTCTCTGCTTTCAGAGGTGCTGGGTATGGGCCCCACGAGAAACTGCTCACCATAGAAATTACTGTCAGCTTCACCTGAGCTCATCAGAGCTGTCACAGAATCACAGAATGATATGAGGATGGAAGGGACCTCTGGAGATCATCTAGTCCAACCCCCCTGCTAAAGCAGGTCCACCCAGAGCAGGTTGCACAGGAACGTGTCCAGGCACATTTTGAATGTCTCCAGAGAAGAAGAAGACTCCAACAACCCCCTCGGCAGCCTGTTCCAGGGCTCTGCCACCCTCAAAGTAAAGAAGTTCCTCCTCACGTTTAGGTGGAACTTCTTATATTCAAGTTTGTGCCCATTTCCTCTTTGCCTGTCAGCGTGGCGAAACTATGGGCATGTGGTGGCATTGGTGCAAGATGGACACCACGTCTCCTGCACAGCCATGCCCAGGCTTACGGACCGCACATGGGTTGGGTGTCAGAGTCCTCATTACTCCACTCACAGAGCTGAATCTGATGATTTCCTAAATCCTTTCTAAAAAAACTTCAGGAACTGAAACAAAGATTCATGACTCGATTAGACCAGACCACAGGTGTGTGTGAGTCAGAATGTATCTTGGAAACTTATATTTAAAGGACTTTCATCAGGACATTTTAAACCCCATTTCCATGAATTGATGACACTAGCCATGTTATTTTGGTTGTGGATTATATTAAAAAGGCTCTTCCACATCATTCAGGGCCACCTCACCATACAAGATTACTGCTATAACAGAAAGCAAGAAAAGGGTGAATGCTTAGTTCAAAGAGAAAGAAGCAAAAAAAAAACATGGTAACCACACAGTGAACAAGTAACTAACGTATCATCCACCGCGCCTGGAAGGGTCTTTTAAAGGAAGTAGCCGAATTGTAAATAAATAAAGTGCACTAATAATTGCCATCACCTAATCAAAGTTAAACACAGACTATCAATAATTACCCATTATTGTTCTCCCATGTGAATGACCCACAGTACAACAGGTTGGGGATGAAGAAATTGAGAGCAGCCCTGCTGAGAAGGACTTAGGGATGCTGGTTGATGAGAAGCTCAATCTCTACACTTGCAGCCCAGAAAGCCAACCACATCATGAGCTGTATCAAAAGAAGCAAGGCCAGCAGGGCGAGGGTGGTGATTCTGTCCCTCTACTCCACCTGCAGCACTGCGCCCAGCTCTGGAGACCAGAACATAAGAAAGACATAGACCTGTTGGAGGGGGTCTAGAGAAAGGCCACAAAAACAATCAGAGGGCTGGAGCACCTCTATTTTGAGGACAAACTGAAAGAAGTGGGGTTGTTCAGCCTGGAGAAGGAGACAAAAAAAAAAAACCCACCCAAATCCTGAATCAACCACAAAGGTTTTGCCAATGCACACCTACAAAAACCTAGGAGTG
>JAOXNG010000001.1:88979324-88996278 GCA_028566535.1 Scolopax minor
GTGGTGAAGCACTGGAACAGGTTGCCCAGAGAAGCTGTGGATGCTTCATCCCTGTAAGTGTTCAAGGCCAGGCTGGATGGAGCTTTGAGCAATCTGGTTTAGTGAGAAGTGTCCCTGCTTGTGGCAGGAGTGTTGGAAATAGATGATCTTCAGTGTCCCTTCAAAGCCAAGTCACTCTATGCTTTAATGTGGGAGGAGAGAAATCAGATTTCTACTAGTTTTCTCTTGCCTTTTTTTGCCAAGTTCTGATACAGTCCTTGCATAGGACTTTGCGAGGATTCAGGCTCTCTCTGCTCCAAGGAATGCACCAGTGTTTTTGCTTTTCTGTAGTAGCTGTCCTCAGCAACCATACATGAGAAGGAGCAACTCTATTAGCCTATGTGTTTGCTGCTGAAATATGATTCTTTTACTGATTATCTGTTGCATGTCTTTAGAAACTGCCATGTATTTGTCATGTGCTAACTGCAGGATGACCATTCTGGGAATACTTCAAGCTCCAGTTGCTTGAGTTATAGTGGAATATAACATGTATTTCTTAGTTGACATGGCAGACTTCAACTATAGGATTACATGCATCTAGGGCTATTTCATTTAGTCCTAATCTTATCATAGGTTGAAGTACCTTCCTGTTAAGGTAGAACTGGATCCACTGTCCTTACACTCAGTGCTACTAGTGATTTAAATGTGCTCACTAGGATTTGGCTAAAGGCCACAATTTCTTTTACACAGAGACCACAGAGGAGTGGTCAGATACAATGGCAATGATTTTAATGTGCCACCAGAATGCATGGGATTCAATTTCATAACCCAGTGGCAAAAGGTTTTGTGAAGTAATGTCTTTAAAGTAATGACTTTTATATCTCTATTGAAGCTCTATCCTTTTTCAGCACCATGAAGCTCATACAAACCACTTATACCACGCCAAGTCCAATCCCTTTGATCTCACCACATGAAAAAGCCCCTCAGTGCAGTTTTGGTTTCTGTGAGTTGTGTCCAAGTAGGAGGTTGCAGTCCTGCTTCTGAGACCAAGTGGACCTGGAAGATATTCCTGCTTGCAGCAGGCAGATGTTCACACCATGCTATCCATCCTGAAAAAGGGCTCCACAGCATTCTTGTCCATCTGCTAACTCTGCAGACCCAGCCAGTGGCCTTAATCCACCAAATGATTAGCTCTCATTTTGGATAATGTTCCTTCCACCTGAGACTTTTAAGCCCAACTATGTTTTTCAACTGCTTTTTGAACAGCTGTTTTTGCACCCTTTCCAGTAGTCCCCTGAGAGAGCCTATGTCCTACAGAGAAAGAGAGAGAAGACTCTGAGGAGGTGCAATGCTGCATTTTACATGTGTTCTATGCCCTCAGCCAAGGGAAAATACAGGATTATGAGCTAGAAGTCCATGAGAAAGAAAAACATTCTATCATTGGCAGCAAAAATTCTACTGAGCTTCCACACAGTAGAGCTAAAATCAAAGCTTTTTGAACAGGGCTTTCTACATCTCTCTACCTCATTTCCTACTAGCTCAGTTTTCTACAGCTTGCTTTCCCTACTGAATTTTCTCTCTAATTCCAATTTCTCTTCTTGTTTTCCCCATTATACCCCCCTATCTGCTTTAAATAAAATTTTGCACTAGCTTTTACCAGTTGTTTTTTTTTCCCTCCACTCTTTGGGCAGAATAAAAGCAATGCTTTCTTACATGAAAAGCTTGGGCAAGTGAACACAATAAAATTCTTACCACCCTTCTTACCACCCTTACCACCCTCAGTATCTGGGTAAACCTCACCAACATGAACCATTTTTTACCTATCTGCAGTGGGTCAACAGAGTGGGCTAGTATTAATCAGTGATGCTATGCAAGGGTGCCTTGTTCATGTCTCTTCCCCTCTAGCTTTCTTGTGAGGCTGTTGTGTGGCAGAGGCTGATGGTTTTATGTTCTTATTTTACACAAGGACAAAGTTTATGCTTCTCTTCCTAAGTCCTGCCTAAACTAGAATATTTATCTGAAGACCTTACCTCAACTTAAGTACAGAAGGTGTTTTATTTCAGAAGGATTCTGTGTTCATTGTATAGTAGCTAAGCAGCATGCTAGTGGTTTGAGAGTTAAGGAGCCTGGGGAGCTCAGCTGAGGTCCAAGAAAACACCCACATTTCCTAGGTTTTGAGGGAAGGAGGATGTGGCAAGCGAGGATGTGTTGCTCATTCATTGCTCAAATGTGATGCCCCTGCCAGTGGAGGGCCTTGTTCGGTGCCCAGGCTCTCTGTGAAGGCTGCACTGTGTCTACACTGCATCACAGCTCGCTCTTGCAAAAGAAAATGCAAGGCATGGCTCCCACAGGGGGGACCTTAGCATGCAAAGAGCAAGAAGAAAGCTAGAGTGATGAAGTCATGTTTTCCTAATGTTATACGTCCCCATCTTCTTTCCCACAGGTTGATCCAGAAATGTGGGTCTTCAATACCAGCCTCAATACTGAGGAAAAGTGAGACAGATTTTAAATTCCTAGCCGATCACTAAATTCTTCCACTTTAACCTTGAGTGTGTGAGTGCTTTTACAAGCATGGACACTATATGAGTTTGGGTCAGTTAGCATCTCTGTGCTCTATATTTTAATGACAGGTAAATTGAGGTGCAGCATGTCTTGCTAATAACATGTCTGCCTGTGCATATTGTATTTAAGCACATAACCCATGCCTCCTGAGGCTCACTTTTTAATCTGACTCAGAAGCAAAACTTTATTAGTGGATTAGGATCTGTGGTCTTTATATCTGATAGATTTAAGCTGAAGGACTTTTGGAATCCAGGTTCCTCTTATGTCTTTGCCTATGAAAGCAACACAGTGCAATTTTATTTGCATACAATGTCCTTGATCTAGGGCTTCACCTGGAAGGAGGGAAGGGGGGAGAAAGGGAGTAGCAGCAAGAGTAGAGGAACAAAAGATGGCAACAACAGAAAAAGGCATTGGAAGCAGAGTAGAGTCTGGAAGAGAGGATGCTGGGGCAATAAGCAAGGGAAGAAAGCAAGAGAAAGCAATCTGACAGAAAGAGAAGAGGTTACAAGCCGGGGTGGCAGGGGCAGGAAGAGGTTGGGAAGCAAAGAACAGCAAGATATTTAATCTCGGATGCAACTGCAGCTCTTTAGCCAGGTGGCTGGTGGGATAACTGGCAGGAAGCTGGCATTTACCTGGATGCTAATTCCTCTCTTCCTGCCAGCCTGGCAGGATGAGTGCCTGCTCTCCCGGTGAGATGAGATCATTTGAAAAGCCCCCCTGGATGCTATTATGAGAAGCAACTGAATGCAGGCTGTAGCGTTGTGGCGTGCGATAAAGCACGGGAGCTGGGAGAGGAGGGGGCTGGTGGTGGTGGGAGCGCTGGAGACAGGCTGCTCATTTAGTGCTGCCAAGCTCTGCATCTGATTAATTATGGAGCAGTTGATAAATAACATTGCGGAGGTACGTAAATCAACGGGAAAGATGCAGGGAGCTGAGCAGGGCTGAGGGACTGGCACCGCTCGGGCAGCTCTGTTTGGAGGCTCGTTGTTCTTGGCACCAGCAGTGCCACGTTCGGCGGTGGCAGCTGGCGAGGGTGGCAGGCACAGGGGGTGGCAGTGAGAGGCACAGGAACAGAGGGGCAGGCGTGCTGATCCAGCCCACGTCACAGCTTTCCAGGGAACCATCCAAAATACGTAGGTGGTCCCTGCTAATACTGCAATCAAAAAAAAAAAATCTATTTGTAGCCTCTGAAGGATTCATCTGCCCAGTCCCCATGGAAAAGGAGGAGTGTTCTCCTCTCTGCTCCATAGGCAAGATGTGGGGAGGCAAAGGGTTTGGCAAGGAAGGGCACTGAACCCAGCTGCCTTCTCTCCCTGCTCCTTCCCAGTTGCAGGTTTGTGGCTTAATCCCTGCAGTCTCTCTTTCCTCCAGATTAGAAGGGAATCTGTTTTTCAGAAGGTATCTTTGTAGTTCCCAGAGGGCATGCTTTTCTAGCCCTGAACACAAGGTTGTTCCCTTTGGCTGCTACAGGTCATGGGTGAGTGCCCAGTGGGATGTGCCTGATAGGTCTTAGGTACCTTTGGGTGGAGTTTGTCCTGAGGGACTTATGTCCTGAGTTTGCCCATTTTTGGCCATCTTATTATTATATCCTTCGCTCTGCACCTTTTGGTGTTGCCTGATTTTATCCCTGCTTTCCCTTGTCCTTTGTTGATATGTGTAAACTAACTCGTGTGAAAACAGAAGTAAGAATGTAAATGGCTGAAAGTTAGCTCTGGGTCAGTGAACGCATATTTAAATATATTAATATGTAGATATCAATTCAAACCTACTTAAGGACTGTTTCAGGATTCAGGCCTAAAGATCTGGATGTAGTAAACCAATATGTATGTTGGGGAGCAAACATCTGAGTAGTATCTATACAATGTTTTTGTATATTTGGGTAAAAAAACCCCAAACTGTTAATAAGAGGTTAGAGCAGGGCAGGAATCTAGCCTAGGTGCAGCCTGACTCATCCTGATCAAGGAGGAGAAGTTCTCTTCAGAGATGACTGGAAAGTGGCAAATACTGAGTTTATATCAAATTGTGTAGCATCTATCAAGGTCTACATCTGAAGTGCAAGAAAGCAGTCAGCTGGTGGTCTAATGCTAAAATGTAGGTCTATAACTTGCTGTAGGCCTTCAGTTCCAAGCAGAGGATGATCATGCAAAAGTTGGTGTGATGAAATAGCATCTTGGAGAGGTGGGCAGTTTTCTTCTGCAAAGTAACTCCTTTCCCAGCCAAGGTCTGTTTGTCAGAGCTCTACAGACAAGTGTATGTTTGTGCCTATATAGGGAAATAAGTGGGGACAGCTGATGAAATCCCAGAACTGTGAAATGTGGTGCACTGCAGCATGAATTCCCAGTGTAACAGCAAAATTTTGGAATACTGGACTAGCGGAGAGGCAGAGGAGAAAGGGGTTGTAGTGACTGGACCCTTTTGCCCTCAGCAGAAAGCAAGGCAGTATTTTGAACTGAATGAGCAGTGTAGATGTAATTTGGCTTGAAAAGCTTATAAAACGTGAAATTACTGTTCCCATAGGGAAATTCAGTTTCATGGTACTGTGAAGAGCAGGAGATACTGGTGGGAAGAAAATACACTTAGTTCTTCTGCATGTGCTCTCTATCTGCTTCAGGAAAGTGTGGACACAGGAAGCTAAACATAAGCCGTCATGAACTGTGAAGCAGCAGCTGCCTTTATTGTATTTTTTCAGTGCAGATAATTAAGTAGTTGGAAGAGCATCAAAACAAGCAGACATCTTTCAGGAAAAGCAACCGCGTGGGGCTTCTCAGCTTTTAGGTCTCTGTATCCCCTTATTCTACCTATTTTCATTTTTCCATTGATCATATCTTTGAGCTCTTCCTGGAACATATGAAAGAGAAATACTCTCTTCAAGTCTGAGAGGAACTACATCCATTCTTGGACCCGAGCTCAGTGCCAAAACTTTTGTAACAAAGCTACATGGTGAATTATAGAGCTTGGCTGGAAGTAACTATCCAATACTCCAGATCTTTCTTCCACTCTGCCTTTCCCCCCTTATAGTGGGGCAAATCTGAGCACACCCAAAGTTAGGGAACATTACTATTTCAAATCCAACTCTGGGACTTGGGTGGTCTTCAAGTATTTCTAGCTTCAGTACAATGGTGGGGGGCAGGGGATAACGCAGAAAAAACCCTGGAGTACCTATCTTGTTACTATGTTGCCCCTTTAAAAAAATCTTTTGTTGCTTAGATTTACAGAAAACATTCCAATTTCAGGATCCATCAATTAAGAAAATTTTTCTGTTTAGGATTGAGCAGTGTAAGTAAAGGTGTAATGATCCAACAGTGCCAGCTTTGTACAAGTATCTGTAAATCTAGACATGGAAAAAGAAGTCTGACCAATCTAGTATGAAAACCCCAAATGAATAAAAAGTGAAAGGAATAACTCAGGTAAGGCAAAAGCCACAAGTAATTTAAATCTGTGAAGTGTGTTCTTTCCAATAATCTATTTTAAAGAGTTAATAGCACAGTGCAGAAAAAATGTTATAACAATCTAATGAGGTCCCATTAAGTTTCCCTTCTATTAAGTTCTTTTGGGTCCTATCTAGGCTAGTAAAATAGGTAATTTAAAACAAAATCTGCTTCTTTAGTCTAAACATGCACTTGGTTAAGAAGGAGACTTGGGAGTTGATGCAGCCTGGGTTCTGTTACATGCTCTGCCTTCGAACTCTCAGCCTGTGACTGCAAAGCCTCCCTCCTCTGGGCCATCACTTCCCAGGTGTAACACTCGGATAATTATTTTCACACATCTGACTGGGTAAGGGAAAGCACAATTCCCAGGGGAGACCTTGGGATGCTATGAAAACACAGGGGTGTTTTGGGGACATGTATATATGCACACACACATGTATATATTTTTATATAGACAATACATGCGTGTGTACATTTGACCCTCAAAACTGTACACAGGACACTCGGAGCTCGTCAGGGATTGTTGCATGCTGAATGCAAAGCTATTAGATATTTGGTTTTAGCTTTTTTTCACTGCAGCAAGTGAAAGCATCAGGCCTCACCCAGACATGTCACTGTCCTTAAAGCATCCCGAACAGGAGGAGCTTTGACTCATGCAGGCTTTCAGTCAGGGAAGGCTCATGGTTGGGGGGGAAGTGGACAGACGGGCCTGCCTTCCCATGAGCCTGATTGCCTTCCACCAGTTTTAATTACCAGCCTTTGCTAAAGTTCCTCTGGGAGAAAATTAGCCATCAGCTGCAACAGCAGCAGGCAAGACACCAGTTCACTCAAGAGCTGTCAGCTAACTTTAGCCCCCATCTTGCTGAGCCATCCTTTATTTAATCAGGGTCGGAGGAGCATCCGTGCCCAGCACTCAGCTCTGCAGGTGGGGAATGATTTACTGCCCTGCTATCAGAGAGCTCTTTAATCTTGTCTTTATGAACACTTAGCACCTACAAATCACCTGTTTGGCTTGAAATACATCGCCTGCTTCATGCCTTGGTGCCCCGAAGGGGAGGATGTCAAAGGTACATCTTGTTTACACGACAGGCTGCTTTATGGAAGCAGCCCTACTGTCTGTGTGGCAAACCCTACCCCAGCTCTCACCTTCCTCTCCCTCTTGCAGCACTTGAAGTGCATGGTTTCATCCCCTGGAGACTTTCTAGAGGGTCTTCAGCCTGCTCAACCCAGCTCGTCACCTCTTCTATTCCTTTACCCAGGAAGGTGGGCAGGACATTTCATTTCTGCTCTGCTCCCTGAAGTCTCTGAGAATCTCTGTGGTTCAAGCCATGTTCCTCCAGATGCAAAAGGAAGGTGAGAGTACTCATGATCAGCATTTGACATTTCTACAGATGTATTTTATCCAAGGTGGCTTCAAGCTGCTTTCTATTCAGCTGTCCCAATAGGACAGTACAGTCAGCTTTGGGGTAGACTAGGATAACTGTGACTGTTAGCTGTACGCCAGTTTGGGACAAGAATTAAGGAGTTTAATTGAAGTGAGAGAGGTAATTGAAACTGCAGGGGAAACTTTAGGATAGACAGCAATTATACAAATTAGGACGGTGTGACACCATAGTTCCACTTTAAGAAAGAAAAGACCCCTGATTTTAAAAAAAAGAACAATAACCAAAAAGAAAAACCCCAGGCTCTTAAATGACTAGAGATGAGCAGCATTAGAAATCTTAATGGAAAGGCACATCTGTAGTAGCCTGGAGGCCCTCACTATCATGAAGGGGCAAACTTTGCTATAAGCTCAGAGTGCAGACATCTGCCTCTTGATTGAGCAGAACAAATTCCTTGTGCATACTTCTGCTAAAGCTTTCTTCCCTGCAAGTGTGTGCTTACTGTCTGGAAGGAAGAACTGCCAGTCAGGCTTTCAAACAGAGATGGACCACACATATCAGGAATATCTGAGACCTGGTGCAAACCTCAGGGGGCCTAAAAATTAAGGTGTAGAATCTTTCTTTAGGCTTCTGTGTCCTTTCTTCAATAAGCTACTCATTAAACCCTCTTATCAGCCTTTGATCATGCCACAGAGAAAATAGCAACCTGGAATAACCAAAAGCCTCCAATCTCTCTCTTGACCTGCATTGCTGAAAAGATTTTGATATAAATATTGGACATTCTCCTCAAGTTTAGAACTTTTGCCTCTGCTTTCCTTAGTTGGGAATGAAGTTTCTTGAATAGAGACAATCCATACTTGCAGTAGAAGGTTATAAGTATGGTCATGAGTCTTTCAGTCAGCAAGCTTTTCTTCTCTCTGGTGCCCATCTCTTTCATAGACATGAATCTTGATGTTATTTTTAGCAAGAACAGACCAAATGGAGTTGGAGGCGAAAGGAGTTAAAGTGGAGCTGACAGTATAATGTGAACCAACATGCAGGATTTCTGCATTACAGAGAGATGAAGGATGGCATGTTGTACATCAGCAGGAACAATAAAACATGATAGATTTCTTAACCTCAGCATCAATCCTAGATAAGCTTGTCTAGTTCCTCCTGTAACCAGGATGAGGTACCCTCAGAAGTTTCTAGCTGATTCTAGAGCCAGAAACTTTCATCTGACAGATATGTCAGGTTCAGAGATGCCCTTTGCCACTGTACCAGGATACTGACAGTGCAAGAAGAGACACTATAGTCTAGGCCATGATTATGGTTTCAGGTTCTTTCTCTGCCAAGAAAGCAGCTAGAGAATATAATTTCCAAACCTGAAAGGGTCCAAAGTTAGCTGGCAACACATAATTGAAGCCTAAACCCTACAATTTGTATTTGTTTAAAAGCCCAGAACATCTTCAAGCTCATATTAGCTTTGGAAGGAATTGCTGAATGTTCCCAATTTCTGAATAACATTTTAAAAGGATTCTTTAAGTGTTCCATATTTTAAGATTAGATAGACTTGACGGATCTTGGGGAGATCTGAATTTAGAATAAAACAAGCTTTCAAGTGAGATTCGTTTCATCAACAGAAGAATAAGCCAAATTTCCTTTTTTTATTTTTTTTCAAATATTAAATGCATTAATGAAAAAAAATTCCTGAGGAACTATTTAACACAGTGATGCAGAGTATGAGTCAGAGGTACACCCCTAGCCTGAGAGGGCATTTGGGAATGAGGAAAGTTGGGATGCTTGTTCTGTTCTGGTTGCTGTCAAAGATAGGATAATGACTGGACCATTATGTACTCTGACCCTATACAGCAGCAGTGGTTCCATCTTTATCTAGATCTCTATTTATCTGGAGATGAATAAAAACAGTACTTGAATGTCTAGACTAGCTTCAATAAAAATAACCATAATGGAGCTTAATGGGTATTTTTATTGTGGAAAGTGCAGTTTCTTGTCTGGATCTCCCTGAAAAATGTTCTTCCCATCAGCTTCAGCAGACCTTTCAGAAAGTCTTCACAATGGAAATGCCTCTTCAATCTCATTTCACCTTGCTAGACAGCCAACCAGCCAGCACGTGCATGGCTGGCTGTTCACTGCAGGGTTTTCTTTAGCTTTGCTTTGAATGATCTATCTACAAGGTGGCAGAGGACACTTTATTCCATGCAACTCCTCCTCTCCCTCTCTCACAATACAAAAACATTTTCTTGTCTTTTTCTTGTTGTCAGTGAGCCTCTGTTCCTCTGTGGAGCATCTTCTGGTCCACTGGTGAATGGAGCATGTATTGGTATTTCAAGCAGTTCTTGTCAGCTGAGAACTAAGGAACGTTTTCCACTTGCTTTCAGGAACATAAGTACTTCCTTTCGTACCCTGCATAGCTGCATCATGTCTTTTTTTTTTTTGCAACTCTTTCTGCTGTGAAAGAAACTATAGTTGAGTTTGAGTAAGAAAGTTCTGAAGAAAACTAACCTGTAAGGAGGCAGGGAAGGGTTTAGAGTGGTGACAAACTCAAGGAGCAAGAGAGGATATATAGTGATGATGAACGCTGGGAAAGATTCTAAAAACATTTGCAGCTGGCCTATATGTGCTCGCACTGAAGTCAAAGATAAGCCAGTGCTGTGTGCTCTTTAATATCCTACCTGTAAAACTCTGCATCTTAGGAAAGGAAGAAGAGCATGGATTAAAAAGAGAGGATTTCAAGTGGACACCAAGGGCCCGGTATGATGACCCAGTGCTAAGAATTAAAGTATGCTGTCAGAAGCACATATGTCTTGTTCTTTGATCTTGATTCCATTTTTAGTGCCTCTGCAATTCTTGTTTCTACACAACCAGAGAAGCTGGTGCAAAAAAGTATATTATGTTTGTACGTTGTATTTTGCTATAAATGGGGGACATGTCCTCCTTTTGCTGTTGATAACTATGGAAAGGTGGTTGACTGCCTATGTAAATGAGTTAGCTCCTAAAAGCTAATACGCATCTCTGGCCAAACTGCTTGCTCATTAAAAAAACACCCACAACCGTATAATGAAATGACTGGATGTTTGCTGTTTTGTTTAAAGCATCGGTTATCCAATACAGGGGTAGTGAAAATACCATGTGACTTAAGTGACTAATGACCTACTACATAAGATGGCATCATAAAAATGATAGGCTTGAAAGGATGTCAAGATTTAGAGTGCTCGAGCCATGGCACTGAGTCAGCCTGCCATTTTGTGAACAGCTCAGGCCCTTGCAGAGAGAGTGGGCAAGTGAGAAAGAGGAATAGAGAAAGGCTGCTCTGTTTATGGGGGTTTTGCTTCCTGTGTTGTTTTACCTTTGTAGTTTTTTTTTTTTTAAAATAATCTAAAAGCTCGGCAGATTTTCTTTTGTCTATATGAATAAAAAAACTCCAACCATAACTGAAGCAAGCTGTCTTAATGCATGCCATAGGCTGAAATTGGTTCACAGTGGGGTACTTGGTAAATAAATGATTGTGTGATTCTTTGAGAAATGCATTGCTATTTGCAAGTAGCATAAAAAGGAGGAAATGGGAAGGGTCCTGCTCACTTTTTCTGATGGTGACTTTGGCAGACTCCAGCACTGGGGCAGTGAAAGAATTGGGCCATCTTGCAATTTTTTAGCTGGCTATAGGGTGTTTTACCAAAGAAAGCATTAGGTTGAAGCTCATGGTGGCTGCAGGTGGAGTGGCTGGAAAGTCACCATGTTGATAGAGGAGAAGGCACGCTGTCAGTCAAACCAGTATTGAAGGGGCAGTAAAAATAAAGTGGGAGCACCATTTTCATGTGTATTTGCCCCTATTGTCTTGAAAATTAGTTCTTTGTGTGTTGAGTTTTGCTGAGAACATCGTAGGACCTCTGGCTAGCTCGACATCGTGTGAGTCTATTAGCCTCCAATTTTGAGTCCTTTTTTTTTTTTTCCAAAGTACAGCTTCATGACTCTGCTGAGAGGAGGACTAGGAGGATATCTTGTATTGAAGAGCTGATTTTTGTTTGTCAAGTTGTGTATGATTTAAAAGATAATGCAAGTTGAGTAGATCTAAAACAGTTAAGATGCTGCTTTGTGACTTCTTGTTATTCCTTCCTTGACCCATTCAGCAGTCACCATTTTGTGATCAGCTCAGCTGTGATCAACTGCTGAAACATCGCTCAGATGGCCTTGTTTTTGTTTTTTCTAGTGAGAAGGAAGCTACAGTGATTGTTTCCTTTCTTCTATAAAATTATGTCCACTTAAAATCATACGCATTCTCTTTGCTTAAAATGGAGAAGTCCTGAGGGGACAAATCAACGGGTGCTAAGTAAATAACATGCAATCAAAACTAGTAAATGAAGCTAAGAGCTGGCAGCAGTGGGGAAAAGAGAATGGAAAAGAAAAGATGAATCTAAAAAGCAGGTATTGGAGAGGGAAGCACCGTGGAAGGAATGAGAAGCAGAAAAAGGCATTCAAGCGAGTTATTCATATTATCATTTGGAACTTCCCGTGAAAATTCTTCACTTCCATCCAGTGCTCTTTTTCAGTAATCATGCCTGGGTTGAAAAGAAGGGAAGGAAGCGGAGAGCATGTGGGGGAATCTCTAGACTTCTTTCCCTACTTAAATAACAACTGTGTCTTGCCTTCCATTCTCAGAGCAAAGTGCCAGTTTTTTACCTGTCTTTTGCTGGAAAAAAAATTCAGAAACTCTCTCCTGAGCCTGCTGCTTGGAAGGGCAAGGTCTGAAAGGTGTCAGCAGAAAGAAGCAAAGACTTCTTTGACCTTCCTCCCAACAACATCTAAGAAGAACCTTATACCTCTCTCTGAGTTTGCTTGTTGGAAGCAGAGTCAGGTGCTCGAATTGCTTGCTTTAGTTGCTTTATGATGTCCTGCCTGGCTTCTTGCCACTGGTGCAGATGGGCACAGATTTCCTGTAGTCCCGTGTCATATCTGCCATTTCTGTGCAAATGTCTTGTGCACCCCAAGGCGTCCCAAATGGCACTAAACACCTACATTTAGGCAAGTGAAGAGAGCCGCAGGGAAATGTCCTCCTTGGCAGACTGTGGCTACAGATGCACTCAGGGAAAGTTGCAAAGCCATCTGGGCTGGTGGTTTAATGAGGAAATTGCTGCTGGAGTTGAGGAAGGAAGGTGGCAAAGTTCTGATGGGAAGGTGTGTTGGGGAGGAGAGAAGGGACAGATGTGACAACAGAGTTTCACATGGCAATTGTGTTGCTTGATGGTCAAGATAATACAGGCTTCCAAGGATTGTGTTGATTTTGTGGCAGAGTTAATGCTCTCTTACCTCTGCCTGAAAGCTCCCATGAGTTGGCACATAACACAGCCAAAACTACCTCCAAGCAGTATGCAAGCTGCCTGGCCACACCTTCATAGTCATGACATGGAGCACAGCTAACAGTGTCATCCTCATAATGCTCCAGAGTAATTAGTGCCACAAACTAGTCATAATTGAACCAGCCTGCTCTTGAATGGACAGCCTGCTGCAGTGGCTGGACAAGTAGTATATAGGAGCGTGTGTGCATTGGGAGAAAAGGGTGTCAGAAGAGTTCTCCATCTCCATGAAGAAATGGAGAGAAACAGAAGGTCAGGACATTGAAGGCTGTGAAATCAGTGTGTGGTAACAAAAGAACTGTAAATCCAAGAATTGAGTGTTGAAAAGGAGGAAGTGGAGAGCTGTGCTTTATTGGTGGTATTTTTTTGAAACTGTTGCATCTTATGAGGTCTTTGTTGGTATCTAGATTTGCATGGCCAAGGCATGTCTCATAAACATCCAGAGCATTCTTATTTTTGTTCTTTGGAAAGGAGATGAACAGACCAAGCATGTTTTTAAATTCTGTACATGGATACAATGGATAAGTCTGGTCCTGTAGTCCTCTCAGTGCCCCTGCTCCAGCCTTCAGCACTATCTGCTATCCTGTGCTGAACTCCCTGTACAGAGTTCTGCCAGTGCCTCTCACTGTAGCTCTGCAGCCTCTCTATCCTGTGAGCCTCCAAGCCCAGCTTGCTGAAAGATGGGCCAGCTTAAATGTGGGAACTAGGAATATTCCCTATTGGGAGCATATCTTCCAGACATCTAAATAGGAAATCCATCAGGTACCTAATCAAGACTTTTTTTTTTTCTCTCTCTAGATGGTAAAACAAGGCTTATTTGATGATGATGGACTTCCTTTTGCCATGTACTTCCATGAATAATATTTCACTATTCTTGCTATGCTATTCCACATTTATATTCTTCCTAAAGGCTCCAGATGACTTTTCAAAGCCTCCATGAGTGAGGAAGTAGTTTAAAGAAGATGGGGGGAATTTAAATTTGTTCATGAAAAATTGGATTCTGTAGTTAATGAACCAGTTTTAAAAGAAATTTTTCCATAAAAAAGCAATTAGAATGAAGCATTTCAGAGAAAATGTTGATTTTTTTCCCACCCCCTTTTTTTCTTTTCCAGTTAAGCTGCAAGAGATAGTAACACTTTCTCAATTTCAGAAAGATTTGCAGACCATCTGCCCTTTTCTGTGGCACAGCCTCAAGGGGACAACAGTGGTGGTGGGTCGAGGGACCATGTCTCCTCAAGGGCCATGCCTTCTTTAGCCTCCTTGGTTCACTGTGGGCCTAGGCACAGGAGTGGTCTGAAATGAGCAGCCAAAACAATCCTCCTTTCCCTGAGCTGGAGTCCTTCCCCAGGGCACTGGTGCTCTCAGCTGATCAATTCTCCCCGGGATCCCTCCCCAGCCTGAATGCTAATAAGAAGGATACAGGCAACTGATTTATAATATTCTTGAAAATCTGAATAGATTGCTGTAACGATCAGAATTAATTACTCTTTTCAAGATTTTAGGTTTCCAAGCTTCCCTTTTGCTCCTCCTCTATCCCCCCCCCCTCCTCGCCTCCCTGCCAGTGAAGTCGTCCTCTTTTCCCTCTGGAGTCCTTCCACCTTGGCTCCCCGCCAGCTCTCTGCAATAAAGTCACATGCTAATCAATAACACTTTTATTGAGAGTGACAGACAGGAGCTAACTGCACCAAAACAGTAACAAGCTCGGCCAGTAGTAAATGTGCTCTCCTCAAATCCCAGCCCTCGTCCTTTGCTCGCTGCCTCTTCTGCTTCCCTTCAATATCTTTCTTGGGCTTCTACTTCTCCCTTCAGACCTCAAGATGCAGTAGTTTTCTGACGACCCTGCCTAAAGTGACAGTCGCCTCCAGGCCTGCTGACAGGAAGCATTTGGTCCCTGGGATTTCAAGATCCTTTGGTTCTTGTAGTAAGCTGGTGCACAGGAGCATGTAGCTATTCGTATTTTGGCTGAATGTAAGCCAGTTTCTGGGAGCAAGGCTGAAGCATCATGGGGTAAGAGCAGACATCCACAGAGTCAGTCCCAAATCAGGCATATCCCACAGCAGAACGTTCATTTCTCAGCAACCTTTTCTTGTGCTAAGCCCAGACCCATTTGACACTAAAATAGGGGTCCATGCAAAGTTCCACAGAAATGCAATTGAACGAGTCTGTAACTGCACTTGAAAAGAACCGATACCATTGTGGGTGGAAGTGAGGAGCCCACTTCATGGCAGGGCTCTGAAGCTCACTGCTTTGGCCAAGATTGTGCTATTGCTTCCTCACTGAGTTTAAATAGGACCCTCACTCATTTCTCTTCTGACTTGGTTGCTTATGGGCAGGGATACTGTCTGGGAAAGAGCTGGCTTTCTTGCATCTGGAGATGTTCTGGCAGGGCAGAGGAGCAGAGTTGGTGAGAAGTAGCCTCTAACAGGTATTTCCAGGAAAGCTGACTTGCTTCTGAAGGCAAAACCTTTCTGCTCAGATGTGCTGCTGCACTGGCAGATTTCCTGTTGTTTGCCATGACTCATCCAAGAGTAGGTCTAAGACAAACAACCTAATGGTTCCCGGGCGGAGAGAAAATAGAAGCTATTGTAAAAAACATTGCTGGCTATTGTTATAGCTGCTTTCCTGGTCCAGGCAAAGCTTGTTCAGAGCAGGGCATCAGCGCTAATAGGACATAGGGGCAGGTGTCAAACTTCCTGATGTGTATGCAAGAATGACATGTCATCCTTTTCTGTGCCACCTACACAGCTCCTTGCTTTGCCAGAGATGTGGTCAGCTGCAGCAGTGCCTCATCGCTACAGCTGTTTCTGCTGGGAGAAGAAGTCTTACTTTCTGGTGCTAACTGTCCTCATCCACCCGAGCACTGCATTGTCACCCCACACCTCTTGCTTTGCTCACTCAGAAGCATTACTTGCTTTTGCCTCATCTGAAATGGATGATGGTCCCCACGTTCCATCACAAGCCACCTGATACTCCGTCGTAGTCCAGTGCAGGTATGCCAATAGATCTGAAGTGTTAACACAGCAAAACAGAGCCAGCTTTGCATGTTTACCCTCTCTGCACCACCTACTTACAGTGCATTAGATCTATCAACACTCTTACAAATCCTGGCTCAAGTGCATTTTGAAGGAAGTAGGATTAGCTGAGGGCTTCCAAAGGAAACCTCTAAGGCTGCAATAGAGTTCTAAGAAAAGTAATAATAATTCTAATTCTTTTTAGCAATTATTTCTTCTGTCAGGAATATGAAAATCAAATATGTGTGATGTTAAAAAATTATTTTTCATTAAAAAGTTGTAATTTCTTTTATGGGCTTCTTCTGAAATGTTCTCTGTCATTTTCAGAAAAAAAATTGCTTCATTTCTGGCAGGAGGACACTATCCTATAATAATTTAAAAAAATCCAGTACAAAAGTTTTAAAAAACAGAATTCATGACTAATAAGGTTTTATTTCAGTTTTAAAAAGCATCAGAATATTTGGGGAGGTTGTAATACACAGATAGGGATCTTTGGCCTTCTAAAGGATGAGCTGAGATCAGTTTTCTGGATCCTTTACTGAGTCGGTAAATCATTTATTGTAAAGATCTGTTGTGCAAAACACAGCAACAGACCTTCATAAATTATAAATAGTACAAAATACTTTGCTTCTATTAACAACCTGTAACTGATGCACTTGAAGTCTTTCTCATTTTCCTTTTTAATTTCTCTGTCTTGTAAAATGAAGCTTGGTTTATGATTGCAAATAAAAATGAATTTGGTGGATCTCATCTTAATTTTATCATCTCAAAACCATAGTTTCACCTTCTGGCTTGTATTTTATAGTCTCAAGCAAGGAAGACTTGAGGGCAGGAGGGAGAGGAACTGGCAGAGTGAGGTACTGGGAGAGCTGGAGGGGCTGCAATGGAGGAGGGAACACTGGCTGAAGGGCAGCGGGGAAGCCAGCTTTTGGCAGGGGGAGGTCTGGACTCAGGTCAGGACTGAGATACACTGTCAGTTGCAGAATTGTTCAACCCATCTTGCTCAGAGCTGTTCTTGGCTCATGTTAGGGATATTGATCCCTGACTTCCACAAATCGCTAAATCCTCTTTCAAATTAAAATAAGTGAATAAATAAGCAGAGGTGGAGATGCAGGAAGCAGTCCATTTCAGATTACTTTGCAGATCAGGAGCCAAGTGAGAAATCTGTGAGCCATTGAGATTAACCTGCTTGAGACAGCAGCACCTAAAGGGGTTGCTTCCTATGAAGTGGACCCAGC
>JAOXNG010000001.1:89191718-89208223 GCA_028566535.1 Scolopax minor
ACATGAGGGGTGCCATATGGCCCCTTTAATGTAGTCATAGGGGTCCCATTTTATACACCTGAATCCTCCTGCTATTGCCCCAGCAAAAAGTGAAACTAGACCCACTGTGGGATATTTTATATGAAGACTGTTGTCAGGCCACTAGAATTGTGCCCTTGAATTTCTGCTGCATCAGGATTCTCCTCTGGGCTGAAGAAGAGTCACATTTCTTTCTCTTTCCATACCTGCAAAAGCATGGACAGAGGCACAGCCGGTGGCAAAAATCTGTAAAAGCCAGCTGGGGTGTCAGGGGGCTGTATCTTAGTTCAGAAGGTGTGTGGGTGCCCCAAGTGTTTTTACAGATATGGGCAGTTCTGGGGAGATCTAGTCCCAGGGTGACACTGTAATATGTGTGTACTCCTCTACTTCTAATAGATGGTTTGACTCCTCTATTATTTCATGTAGGGCCACTTCTGCAGTGACTCATGATTTTTCTACTCCATACAGCGTAGGCTAATAATGCCAAAAGCAAGATGGGTACAGCATTGACAAATACTGAGGTTTGTAGTAACTTCATGTCTTAGCCTTACTGGTAGCAACAGTGGTAGTAATGTGTAGACCCTGCCCTGCAAAAAGTGAATGGTGAAAGTACGTTAATTTTTGGGAAGCTGTGTTACAACCCTTGATAATGTATTTTCAGCTCTCGGATTTTCTTATGGAAATTGTACATTAGGTTCAATCTATCCAATGCAGTTTAAGTACAGCCCTTCCTGGAGTTGTACTGAGTTCCTGGCGAAGCTCGGCTTTTGTTGGGGGAATTTTGCATGGCCTGCATCTAGAAACTTACCAGCTTGTGGCATCTGTGCAATCCATATCTTGATTCCCACTGCACAACCTGTAAAAAAACCACATCCACAGCTCTACTTAAAATCTGTCTTCCGAATCCACTGTGCTTTCAGAAAGATAAAGTGGTAAGGACTGTGTGCAAACCTCTGCCATGTGAGCTTCCCCCTGCTCCTCTCTGAGGACTATGGCACTCATTTCTCCATCCTTTGACTGGCCTATTTTATCCTAGTCCTGATCATCAACTCCATCCTAGGAAACTGGAGCCTCTGGCTTCACCTACCCATCTATACAGCAGGCCACCACAGGGTAAAATATCACCTCCATCAGCACCGACATCCATCACTTTAATGAACAGCAAAAATCAATCTCTAATTGACAAAAACATTTTTAATCAAAGTATGAGACATTTAGAGCACAGAAGCAGCCTTTCATCTTCTGTCAGTGTTTTCCTTTACAAGCGGAAGCTGCATAGGTTTGTAGCTGGCCAAAGAGACCAAGTGGTATTTGTGAAGCAAAACAGGGACAGTGCTCTCCGGTGATATCATTAGAACAAATCTACTTCTCTACTCTTAGTCTACCAAAGCTCAATTTTGGTTTGTGGGTCCATGAAGAATTTACAGCAATCGTATGGCAGAGAGTGGGAATAGCAAAAGTCTTAAAGTCTTAAATTGGCATAAACTCTCTAAGACATCACTTAGAGTATTATTTATTTTTTCGTCTTTTAACAAACTCTTAGGCTTAACCTATATTTGGCATTTGCCATTGATGGCCTGCTAGTGGGTGCACTGTGCCACTGAAAACTGTCATAGTAAACAGGCAGGTGAAGAGGCTGAATTTAGCAGCACTGGTGTGTGTCACAGCCTTTAGGGATACTGCCTGTGTGTATCTGGGGTTTTCCTTAGGGCAGCTCTGCTGGTGATGAAGACAGGAGAGGGGTATTTATTGTAAGAAACTTGTAGATAACTGTGAATTACATATGAGTAAGAGAAACTACCTGCCAGCAGCACTGAGGTATTCTTTTTCCTTTGATTAGGGAGTCCCTCAAAAATTTGTAAGGTTACTCTGGGCAGCTTGGTATCCTTGCCAATGTTTACGAGCCAGAAAGGGCGAGGGAAGGTTATTAGAGCACCATCTGGGCATTTGGGTCTTTTTGCCATTTCTTGCAAGAGGGGGTTGTTACAAAGGGTCTTTATCAATGCCTGTCACAATTTCAGTGTGTTGGCATCACTGCCTGGACTCGCAATGGAAAAGGTATGGCGAAGCACATCGCTAGTGACGCTGTCATAACACCTTTGCCAGTGCTTGAGAGGGAAGCAGTTTGGAAGATGCAGGAATATTTGGCGCTGTGTAGGCCTCCTGGCAGCTCTGCCTTGCTTGTGAGAGGAGCAGTAGGGAGCTGCAGAAGTGCCTGATGCTGCCGGGGAAAGTTGGCACACCTTGCTGAATTTATGAAGGGAGCGATGGAGAGGGAGGGTGCATCCTTGCCCATCACAGTTGCCAGTGTTTGCAAGGGAATTGGTCCAGAGGGCTGCAGTGGTACCCGAGCACCATCTGGCCACCCTGGCACTCTTGCTGGTGTTTGCAAGGTTGGCTTTGGATAGTGTCTTTTTTTGATCAAAGGCCAGCATTTTGGATGCACGCCTGGAGTGTGCGTTACATAAATAGTTTGCACTCCTGTCCAAATGGCTCCCACAGCCACAGAATCTTAAGAGCTTTAGAGGAACTTCAAATTGTGGCCCCTTGTGGAGAAATGACACCTCCAAGTTTATCATCTAGTGGAATATGAACTCCTCCTGTCCTCCTCATATCTTGGCTGGAGAGGGTTTATTTCAAGAAGAATGGACTCTTATTTTTTCTGATTTTGAATATAAGAAGAAGGAGCCAGTGGAATTCCCTTGGCATTCTCTGCAGCTGCTCTATGGAGCCATAAGCTGTGTGTGTTGATGTTCAGTTGGAAGTAGGCTGGCATCGCTTTCTCTGGGTTGACATTCTTTATGCTTAGTCAGGCTTCTGAATGTTTCAAAGAAGACAGTAATATTTGCCCATGTGTCTTATTTGTTCAATGGAAAAATATAGCACACTAGCATTTTCACCTTTCCTGGGCTTTAGTTATTCCATGTTCTCCCAGACCTTCAATGTGTAACCACAGAGGAAGAGTTGGCCTTGACACAGCAGCCCTTAACAGCAGCAAGCAGGACAAGGTCCAGAGTTGGGTAGAAGAAGTAGGGACTTGACATTGCAGGTGGATATGGGACAACGATGGACCACAAAGCTGCAGAGGGCATGGTTTCAAGACATGCTCCACTGAGCCCTGTGTGTGTACAGCATGTACAGAGTGACTGCAAGAAGGCAGCATGAGAAGCATGCTTGCTGGTGACTCACCTTGCTCAGCATATGAACATTTGCCTCCTCCTAGGACTGTGTATTGCTGCAGTTGTGGAGATACCAGGAAGCATGGGAGAAAGCAGAAGAATGAAATACAGTGATAGTCTCCTCTCCCAGAAGCACTTGCCTCTGCTGCCCATGTCTGTGCCCTGAAGACCACTTCAGTGGTGTTTGTTTTTCCACTGGCTGAGATAGTCTGGGTGCTGTCAGTTGTAAAACATGAAGAGTGCCTGGCCAGATTACTGGATTCTCCTGCCACAAGTCTTTCTTAGGTTATGGTGAAATATGTGGATGTCCTTCACTTATGAAGATGGATGAGTACTCTCAATTGCAGATTCCCCATGTGTCATGCCAGATGTCATGCTTGGACCTGAAATATGGTAGAGAAGGGGGCGGGGAGTAGAAGTGAGCTGATTTAGGCAGAACCACTTTAGATAATTTTTCCTTCAAAGGTGAAATGGAAAGCCACTGTATAGCAGTATAGCTTGCCAGTTTGAATCCAACCCAGCTCAGTAATCTTGGAGGCTGCTACAAAAGGAGTTGTTTAATTCCATCCCATTTTGGTGGTCAGACATTCACATCAGAAAACTCAGCACTTCAAATTGACCTCCTTGTTGGCAGGCTCTGCAGAGATGCCATGGGCTAAATAATGAGACATTGAGAGTGACTTGACCTGTTGTCTCTAGGCCAGAGTATCCCCAGGATCAGATCCAGGAGAGTCAGTGAAGTTGATCATGAGGTTAAGTGTTTGTAAGGATCACTACATGCCTTGGTAACATCTGCTCCCAGCACTTTTTGTGGGGTGCACCTGGTTTTCAGAATATATGGAAGCTGAGATTTTTGAAGTCTGTGCCTTTTTCTTTTTCTTTTTTTATTTTTTTAATAATGATATTTGCCAGAGACAGATGAGGAACCCTTCTATAAGCAGTAATCTTAAATTTCTTATTCTCCAGACCTCTTTACTTAATAATGGATGCCCAAGGGATGTATACACTTTAAATCTGTGTGCATGTGAGTGTGTGCATATGCGCATGCAAGTTTCTGGTGACAGCTATGGTAGCCATATCGATCCTCCCTCTGTATTATTCCAGCTCCCTCTTGGCCAGTTTGACTAACAAAAATTTACCAACCAAGCAACAGAGCGAAGCAAACATATTAAGAAAAACAGCATCAAATGCAGCCTTGCGAAGAGCCATTGGCATCATTCATCCCACAACAATCTGTACCATACGCCTCTTCTCTGTAAGGCCAGAGACAGCCTTTTCCAGCCTGCAGCCCTCCCACAACATTAAATGTAATGCCTTTCTTCCTGCTCCATGGCAGTAGACAGGAATTGTGTCTACGACTTCTCTTCAGAAAAATTCCCTCCTTTAAAAATTTGGGTTTGACTTTGTAAAACATTTATACCAAGCCCGAGAAATAGCTGTTATATCCAGACTGTTTACTGTTCCTTCCAGAACAGGATAGCCCCAGGTATTGCTCCCAGATGAACAAATTATACTGTCCATTTTAAGGCGGAGTTATCAACGCATCCACTGGGAGCAAACATAACTAACAGATAGACCAAGATCTTTTCTATTCTTTGAGCTGAATATAATTTCAGCCTGTCACTCCTTATCATATCCCCTTTTAATCATGCAAAATATTTTCTCCCCTCCTCTCTTTCATCATGCCTGTAGACTTATCATTTTCCCGTTTAGCCTTCATTTAGTTGCAATATTCACATTGTATTATACATTCTCTATACAATTAAATAGGGAAATTGTCACCACAGGATGTCTGAGAGACCAGAAGTATGAATAGGTTCAAAAAAGGATTAGGGAGTGCATAGAATAGTCCAACAAGATCCATTAAATTCAGATATGTATGTAAACGTTGGCTCAGGAAGTCCCTAAGGTATATATTGCTGTATGCCGGAAGGATATAATTGGGAGAAACATTGCTGTATTTGTGTCATGGTTTTTATAGCCCTTTAGAAGGGCATTTGCTTCTGGCCAGTGTCACAGATGGACTTTGAGCTAGCAGGAGCTTTTGACCTAACACCAGTGGGTTTATAGTTGTAGAAGTATGATATGGATTGCTTTATCAAAGTATAGATAAAACACCTTGCTCTATTGTTACGATTATTAGACAATATAACTTTAAGATCTGCACCCTGAGATTTATAGCATTGTAGAGTCTTCCTGGACTTCCCCATGGATCTTCATGATTTAACAGATTGCAATTATTCTTGCTTCTTACTAGTTCAGCATATGTGCTTAAAACAATTAATCTTCAAGCAAGGTCTTTTTGTACTAGGGACTGTACAAATCCAGAACTAAAACAATCTGGAAGATTTAGCTATATGTTTTCCTGGTTGCATCTCAGTTGTTATGATTGTGAGGGGGATTTTTTTGGTCTTAAAATGCACTGTATGGCAGTCCTCTTCCTTCTCGTGCTCTTGACTCGTTTTATACAGAATCTGTTATTACAGTATCCTGAAGATGGACACTTCTGCTTTGTTTTTTTACAATTAGAAATATTGAGTTTTTAAAGCTTTCCATTTCAGTACATGAGTTAAATTTTAGTGCAGGGAAAGCAGACTCGATCTCTCCCCTCCATTGTGCCCTCTTTTCCCTTCTCTGCCCCTCCAATAAAAAAAAAAATATATATTCAAGGAGTATTTAACAAAGTGTGAAGAAACAGACTTTTTCTATTTAGAACCTCTCAATTTGGTATTAAAACTTCTACGGACTTAAACAGATTTTGGTCTGGACTTCTCAAGCTGGAACAAGCTGTTGCTCCAGTTTCAGCGTTGCAGCCCATCTCCCTGCACCCTTCCCTCTTTGCCTTGGCGTGAATACAAACTTCGTGATTTGATGCTCAGTTTTGCCTTGGGTATCATACAGATGCCAGCTGGTGGACAATAGGTTAAAAATCTGGGGAGTCAGTGAGGAATTACCCTGGTGTGACACGCAGTAGGTATGAAGATATAATGCTGGTTTTATACCATTTTGCTCATACTCAAGGAAAAGGATGGTGTGACTTATGTACCTCCATAACCTATTATTTTGACCCAAAATGCAGCATCAAGGGCATAGACACTTGCATGCAAGTTAGCTGTGTGCATAATAACAGCAGTATTAGCATCCTGAGACCACAGCCTGGCTGAAAGGGGTAGTCCACAGCTGTATTTTGCCCATCTGCCCCTCTCTTTCTTTCTTTCTCTCAGCTGATTTGAAACAGTGAGCCCAGGCTGTCACTATTTTCCTATACATGGAACTGAGAGAAAAATTACACATCCGTTTGAAATTTTGAGCCTGCCTTTATGTATCATAAAAAAAAAAAAAACACAAACAATAAAAGAGCACAAGCACAACTTTGTTTGTTTTGGAGGTTTTTTGCTTTTCAGCTCACGTTTAATGAAGTAATTACAGTGAAATACTCTCAAAATTCAAGACCTAATTAAAGCAAAGAATAAAACCTCAATTGATCCATTATTTAGATTGGTGAGAAGTGAGCATAAAACAGCAATGAAAAAGTTAGTACACAACGGGAGGAAAGAAGCATGCTCCCTCTTGGAGAATACTGATGGGAAGAAGACCTTGGGACGATAACAGCCAGTCAGGGATGCGTTTAAATTATTTACAGAGAGTTCATCTTCAAACAAAGAAGAATGGGGCAAAAGTAAACATATCAGTCAAAAGGATACTTTTCCTTGACAAACACAGGTGTTACCGAATGTGTTTGAATCAGGAGCTGTCTAGCCCAATATCCTCCTTTTGGCAGACCAGCCCCCAAACAACACAGTAAGAAATGAGCTCTTAACAGTGAAGTTTTTCTGCCTCCAAATGGGCATCGTTTGGCTTGCAATCTGAGTTGCTAGCTGCTAATGCTTCTTTTGAGTGCAAGGTAAGATGGCAGTTTCAGGTCCTGCTTTGCAGATCACGTGGAAGTGTTTAGCAAAAGGGATTTATGGTGGCAGGAGCTTGGTTGTGCCCACACAAGGCACGTGGCACTCAGCTCTTGGGATGGAGTCGCCTTCTCCTCACAGTGGCTGGCCCAAAGGAGATGAATCATAGGGCGGATCTGGCCCACACAGACCTTCCTGCTTTGATGTCTCAAAAGAGGATGTTTCATTTTCACGAGTCTCTGTAAATCCGCTGGTGAAGCTTTAACCAAATTGCTTTCTCTACCCTTCTTCAGCAGTTCCTGTAAAAAAAATAAGAATGACAAAAAATTTCTCTTTACGCAACAGCGGTTTTAAGCTTTAAGAAATGACACATTCTGGTTGGATTCTTTAGTTTTATGAAGACCAACCAAATTATAATAAAGAATTTTGTTGTTCTGAGTTTCCCAGATGCCAACACTTATTTAAAACTCATCCTATGTTATCTTACTTACTAAGTCATCTCTCTTGTTCCTTGAAGTGCTATGTTAAAGTCTTAAGTATCTGCTCTCCTGGGTCCAACATCCCTTTACCTGCCTTGTTATTCCTATTGCATTTATGCCAGAATGATACTTTGAGGGGCAGTAGCGGTGAGTACTCAGTGCTTCCAAAATTAATCTCTCTTCATTATGTGCCTAATTGCAGGTTAATTCTTTTCAGACCACTGCGCTTTTTGTTTAGACTTAGACTGGAGAACAGTTCTTGCGAGGCATCTCTTGGAACAGCCTCCTCTGAGCAAGTGGCTTGGACTGGAATTCATATAATTTCTACTTGAATTTCTCTTTTGGGAGAGTAAAATAAAACTGCAAGAAAGTCAGATGTGCACATGAAATGTTGGAGCTCAGTCAGTGAGTAAATCTCTGCTGCCCTTCCTCTGCAGAGCTTCACCAAGGGACAAAACAATTACAGCTCTGTGTGTAGATGAAGTCCCAAACTGCTTGAGATGGTTTCTGCCATATATTAATACATGAAACAGATTGCCACTTCCTTCTCTGAAAGGCACAGTGCTCAGGTTGTTTCCCTAATGCCACTTGGGGAGGCAGAGTGGCCCTGAGTTGATGCCTGTAGCCGGTTATAGCAGAAATGCTCCAATTTAATCCTTGTAATACCAAACCACTAGTGATTGTTTGGAGCAAGAGAAGGAAAAGTCTGCCTCCTCCAGCCAGCTGTAGATGCTTCAGGTCAAGAAGTTGTTTCTCACATTCGTGCTTAACAAATATGCCTTTAGAAATGTGCATGAAAGGCAAAATAAATACCGGCCTTAAATCTGCTTTGTGAAAATGGACTGGTTACGGTCTCAGCTGGGTTTGTATCTGAATGCATACAGAATAAAGTAGGGTAATAAATGCTGACTGCCTGGCAGCTTTTGTGTCTATTTCGACAGATCTCAAAGTAGTATCCCCAAATTCCTCCAAAATCAAAATGTTCCATTTTGCCATTTTCAAAAAAAATGTAATTCTTGGGTTTGTGTCAATTGGAAGCAACTTTTCTTTAAAATAAAACCTCTAATCATTTTTAATTAAATGCTTGAAATAGAAAAAAATTATTTGGTTTAGTTTGAAACAAAACTTTTGCTGACATTCCAAAATCACCAGCAAACCGAAACATCAGCCATGAGTGCGCACTGTTTAACTATATCTGTCTAGCTAAGGACAAATGACATTCAACACTGTGCCAGCAGCAGTGGTTGAACTCCATAATTGTTTCTTTTATTGTCCCCTTTTGCAAAGATTTTAAATCCCTTGTTACGCAATTAACTCCTCTTTTCTGCTAAAGGCTCTTGTCTCTCTTGACAGCCTCTCTGATTACAAAATGTCTGCTGCAAACTCAGAGTGGCAGCAGATCCGAGGATAGGAAATCCACTTCCTCCGGTCATTACCTGGGCTGATTGGAGTGTCTCTGAGCTGTAATGGTCAGAGGAGGAGGGTGGGTGGCCAGTGCTGTGTGGGGAATCCCACAGACTTGAAATACCACTGGGGGAACTCAGCCAAATGTGGGTTTGGGAGACTGGAGACAACACAGATCTGGTGTTGGGCTTACAATCTCCCTTGAGGAGCAGGATGTCTCTGTGCATGTCTATGCTCTTTCTGTTGGTAAGAACAGCCACTGAGGAGGAGGGCAAGCCTCAGCGCCTTCCCATTTCATGTGAATCAGTTCCTGTGGTGCTCTGCCTCATCTTCCCCTCTGCAAAAGTCTCTTAGATACTTGTAGGGACAAAGTGGATAGAAATCAGTTCCATTGCTACAGGTATTATCTTAAAAACCTCCAGGCATTAATAAAACATTTATGGAGAAAATTATGCAGCAACTTACACGATTCAACTGAGAATTATACTTCATCTATATCATCTTATACTCTGGTTTAAGAAAGAACATTATCCTTTGTAAAAATCCTACAAGAGTTTTTATGAGATACTTAGGAAAGGAAACAAGAACTGCATATTCCATTCTGATTCACTCAGTATTCGAGAAGTATCTTAATAAAATTAGAAAACAAGATAATGTAGTCCAAGCTGGAAAATACCAAAAACCTCTCAGTACATGACTTCCCCTGTACTGGTGGAATAAGAAGAGGAATTAATTGTAAAAGTAAATTAGTATGTGGTTTTATTCCAAAACACTTGGTATTTCTAGGTCTACCCTTTAATAGTCTAGGGAGGAGAAATCTTAAACCCTGATTTTTGTGTTTTGACTTCAGGGAACACGTGTTTACCACCTGCTTACAGAGCAGTGTCTGAGACAGCCAATTATTTAAATATCAAAACAAAGACATCACCTGCGACTCAATTAAGCTGTTTCTCTACCTTTGCAACCTGTGACAATCTCCCTCTTGCTCTGAGGCTTTTTTTGCTACCTGACTGCTAAAGAAACAGCCTAGCCAAAAGTAATTGGCTATGTCTCTTCCAGCCAATTCACCCGCAGGAGCGGAGAGGAAAATTCATTTAAGCACAATCCTTTCACACAGCCACAGGTGTTTGTCTGGAGTCGCCCCAGGTTCCAACTGTGGCTGTGCTTGAGTGTTGGAGGACAACAGTAGTGATGGAGCAGACCCTGACGCCAGCCCTGTGACAGCCTCTGCATCCTGGTGGGAAACAGCAAGGTCCAAGCTCTTTTTTCCATTCCTGCTGGCTCCTTGCTGCATGGCAAGGCCAAATGATGGAGGGCACCGCTCTTCTCGCAGATGACAGGAGCTCCCTGTCTCCCTCCTCTCTTGGACAGGATATGCCATTAAAAATGTATCTTGTTCCACAGATAGAAGCAGACAGACCCAGAAACGTCACCCAGCTGAGTGCACGCCTTTGCAAACTTGGCCGGCAGCTTCCAGGTTTATCAGAGCTCTCATTCTCACTGACCTTACAGCAATTAAATAGGCTAAAACCACAGGGCCTCAAATATTAGACCAGAGGGCTTGTTTATATAGCAAGGGTTGGAAATGAAGGACAGCAGCTCTAGCAGCATAGGAAGTGAAGCAGTGATGGTGTGAGAAGGGAAGATCTGGGTGCTTTCTCAATAAAGGTGGTGAGGTCTGATGCAGAGAAGTCCAGGATGCTGGGTGCCTCACTTCAGGTGGCTGGAGGAGTCTCCTCCTCTCTGAAGCAGAATTGCACATTTGTGCTAAGACAGGGTTTAACACCCAAACAGGAATAAACTTTAAAAAGTCCTGAGTCCTGATGCGAACAGCCAAATACTCCAGTGTCAGGTCCTGATCTATACTCATGTGTCATGGGCTTCACAGGGCAGATGTGGAGAAGAAGCAGGGAGGAGAGTCCCCAGTTTCCCTCTTGTTCTACCAGTTCCCAAGAGGACTAATGAAACAGAAATAGCCACAATGTGTTAAATAAACACCTGTCCCATTGTTCACTTAAAAAATGAGTTTTCAGAGTACTGCCTTGGCATAGTACTGACACATCAATATTACAATGCTGTTTGTTTAATGATACACATAAGACAATATGATCTCTGGAGCTAATAGTAGCTTGTAATAGATGCTAACCTGAAGCTATGAAAACATATGACAAAACAATGCCTTAAAATAAAATAAAAGACCTTTATAAAAACAAGCAAAGTTTTGAAAGGTAGGACTGTGGGTTTTTTTTTTTTTTTCTGGCGCACAGAAAGTCTCAGCTGCTGGAGGGATACAAGACAAATCACACACATTGAGTTTCTTAAATTTAAATGAAACTTTTGCACTTTATTGACCTCTCCCGCATGCCATCAGCCTCTGAAAAGACAAACCATCTGCCATTCCCATGTTAAAGTGAATGTACCAGGAGCAAGGTTCAAGGAGTAGAAGGAGACAGATAGACTCTTTCCTGCAGAAAAGCATCATTCATCTGAGTTCACTAAAAACGTTGAGTGAAAGACAAAAATACATCAACATTCACTACATAACATTATTTGCTAGACTGTGGGAAGGAGACTTGACCCAAGAATACCGAATTATTTATGACACAATTCTATTTAGCATTCAGACTCAAATGAACAGCCTTCAGCTTAGTGTGCTGATTTTTACCGTGCTTGTTCAGATTTTTTCCTCACTGCCAAATTTTTGCCAGGGAGTCCCACATCTCACTATTTAACAATAGCTATTTATTCCCTTTACTGCCATCAAAATTTAATCCTATAGATTTGCAGTGTCCTCCTAGCTTTTGTAACAAAAGACACATCTCAGCCTGTGAGATCCTCGGGTTTAACATGGTTTGCAAGCACCTCAGTGGGTTGCAACTCAGTGTCATCTAGATTTACTGCTTTGAAGGCAACAGCATTTTGTGCTTGGCAGATTCATCTGAGGTTTTTACTTCAAACATTCTGCAGAATAAACTCAGAGCAAAGGGTTGAGTTATACAACTGGAAACAACACTCACAGAAAGAGCTTACAAGCATACCTGGAGCTAATATCTTCCTTAGGGCATTATTTTGGGCTCTGAGACAGCCTTTTGAAGGAACCTGAAGAGGGTCCTATCCTTCCCCATGCCCTCACTTACTCCAGTTACACCAGAAGGTCGGAGCTGTCCTCCTATGGACACTGTGCTCCCTCAGCTGAAAAGCTCAAGTAAACTCATCACATTTGTGACTTGACTTCGCAGTGGGTGTCTGTGAGACTGCCAGGGCTTGGCATGCTTGGGGCCTTCGCGGTACATTGATTTCTCCCATCAGACTCGCTCTCCTGTCAAGGAAGTTGACTGAATGGTGATTTTTCTGATCTCTCCTTTCTCAGAGAGCATGACTCGCATTTTGAGTATCTTCATGGGTCCAGAAGAACTCACCATACATATATTTTCAAGTCTTTACTTTTTTATACCCGTACAACATGTCGATAGCCATCCTGTCTGACAGCCTGATGGATTCCCTGGAGGCTGCACATTCAGGACTAACAGCTCTGACTGATGCAGCACTTTGGGGCCCCCAATTCTCTCCCCAAAATTCAAATTAGGAGAACAAACTGTCGTAGTGCTCCTACTTAGATGACAACTAATGACTTACTTAGCACTTCTCATTTCTAATCCCAAAACACTGTAGAAAGGAAGGGAATTAGCAAAATCCCGGTTTGACAGAATGAAAATTTTATCCTCCTGTAGCACAGTAATCAGGACAGAGGGGGAAAAAAACCCCACCAACTTTCACAGCTTGAACCCTAGGGCCTTTGGCACTGTCCGATATTTCAAGAAATTTGGCAATAAATCTGTCCCTTCTATCTAAATAAGAAGTGTGCTGATGTTTGGAAAAAGTTCAAGGGGGAGGGAATGGGATAGTGACAATGACTATTATTTTTTAAATCTCTTTGTCCTGTAGAACTGGCTAATCTGAGCTGAATCACCATAGTTAATACATGTTCTCAAAGCTTTGCAGAACCGTGTTTGAAATAGAGGAACACTGAAAGTCTTGTGGGGAAAATCATATACCCAATTTGAAGGCATCATTTTGCACAAATTTACAAAAAAATGTGGTCATCTATCAGACAACTTTCTAAAACGAACTGTTAGATGATGGATCTGACTAAGGGCTTGGCTCCAAAACATTCAAGGTAGCTGAAAGCAAATTAATTGCATAGTTTGGGGTAAGGTCTGAAATGGCTCTCTTATAATTTCCATGAGACCAGTTGGGACCGACCATACTGCAATCAACAGAAAAAAGGTAGAGCAAAAATGAGTGTAAGAGTGAGGTCAGAGTCAGCCCTTAAATCATCAGTGGATAACAAGACATGCTGGCTTCATTATTTCATTTAATGACACATGAACTGTGGGGGTGTGGGAGTAGAAAATGAATATGTTAAAAATCCAGGATTCAAATGAAAAGGTTTTACACAGACAAAGTTTCTTTTCCTTTCTTTGAGAAAGGTAAAAAAAGGAGAGAGAAATATCCATAATAATTATCCGAAATAACACCATTAACCCTAAGCAGAAAAAGACACTTATTCTGCTTGGATGGCTGGAGTTGGATGAGAATATTTTATCTGATGCCTTATAGTGATTTTCCTTGTTTACTTGTTGCACGTTGCCTGCTCCTCTCCTAACAAGCAGCAGTCATTGCCAGTCCTTCAGCAAAGCCTAACCTAAGTGTTCATATTATATTCATCACTGTTTGAGAGCAAAAATGCTGTAAATAATCTACCACTCAAACTTATTATTATCTTGACTGCCAAAACCAGCTGTTCTTGCTGCTTAGCATCCCTTTTCAAACGAAACACATTGTTTCTTCCAGCTTTGGGTCTCCTCTCATGCACTGGTGGAAGCAGGAATAGCTCTTTTGAAGCCAGTGGAGCTGTAGAGATGTAAGCTTGGGGCATGTGAGAAGGAATTTATTGCTGTCATGTTGTCTCTGTTTCCATAACTTCCCTAGCCCCTCCACCAAATTGGTTGTGCTGGGAGCTGTACAACATGTAATCCTTGTAGCATCCCGACTCAAAACAAGCCTGTTTTGTGTTCTCTCTCTTTTATTCTGCTTATGTGGGAGCTCCTGTGAAGCCAGGGGCATGAATACATTGCATGATGCTACTCAGACCTTGAGGAATGAGTTGATCTTGGAAAAGATGATGAAGAGCCAGGCTGTCGGAAATAGGATGCTTTTTATTATCTTCTTAGCTGCTGGCATGATCAACTCACTCTCAAGATGGAAGGTGAGACAATGAGATTTACCTCTTTTGAAGAAGATTTGGGTCTCATCCAAAGGCCTTCAGTGCAATATATGTTGTATAAAACAGCTAAATATTTTGTGCACCTTGCCAAAGAGATGTGGAAATAAGATGTGGAGAACACACAACTTCTACAATGCAAACTCCTTTCCACAAAGATTTTTTCATCTGCTAGCCTTGACTGCTCTTCACACGTGGCAATTGTTCACAAAATAACAGGGTCCTAGATAACAGGATTAGAAACTGGAAGCCATGAGCTGAGCTAAGCTTCAGCCCTGCTTCATGAAAACAGCCTCTGAGCTCAGAACAAGACAGGCTGGAGTAGAAGGAAGAGACAACTTTTGGAGAAATATGCAGGGGAAGTCCTGGAGTGCCTACATCCTGAGAAGACGTGAGATGGGGCTTTGTTTCTTGCAGGCTTTGGAGACGTATTGAATAGCCCTTTATCTATCTGCTGGCGTTTTCATGTTTATTGAAAGACCTCACTGAACGTGCTGCTGGGTGTCAGGACACAATCAGGCTGGTTGTCACTGACAGCAACACTGTGCTGCCTGTCCCTCTGAGAAGGGACTGTGGTATCTGCTCTTGCCACACAGGCAACACGACCGGTGAGGGCAATCAGCTGTGACCGTTGTGAAGAGTGGATCTGCTGAAGTGGGATGAAAAGCCCTGCTGGGACAGGGAGGGAAAGTGAGTGTGGTACTTGAGCAAGCCCTACCAGGGTGTGCCAGGCTCTGGTGAAGCAGTCACTTGCCCACAGCATATGGGGAGTCAGCATGCAACTGACCCCCAGCTACATTCCAGAGCACATTAGTTTTGGGAGGCTCACAAACATCATAGAGCTCCAGCAGCTTTTGCACTAAGTGTTGAGATATTACATTTATCAAAAGGAGAGGATCATGCTGACATTCTTTGAGTCTGCCTGCCTCTTTCTCTACTGAAGTGATGCTCTCTTGGGCAGCCTCTCACACCTACTGCTTACCTCACTTTCCACATGTGTTCATCATGCAGATTGCCATTTATATGCTTGAAATGCAAGAATTTTTTCTTTTGCAACTATTCAGCTCACTTCAAAATGCCTGCAGGTATCCTCCCTGGGGACATACACAGCACAGTTCATGTGCTACATCACCTGGACATTCAAAAAATCATGGGTCAGAAAGATCAGTCAGACTAGAAGAGGAAATTTTCTCTGTAGCACCAGCTCAACTCTTCAAGCAAGGAATGAAACAAGGCGATTAATGCTTGTCTATCTCAGCTCACTGTGTTCTGACTAGAAAAGGTACTATAAGATCATAAACCAGATGTGACACCCTATATTGTTCCTAGAAATGAATGGAAGATAATGTGTGAATGGTAGACAGTCAGATTTTTTCATTCTGCATACAAAACCACTCTTGGAATACACAGGTCTAGCACCAGAAACAAAAGTGTCTGTAGCAATGGCTGTTAATTGTGCTCATTGCTTCTCAACTCCATTAAAGGGTGGTTGCTCATTTGATGGCTTTTCAACCATACCAGAACTCTTCAGCTGGGAACACAATTTCAGGCATTAAGTATGGTCTTAGCAGAGGTTTTAAGTGAGACTTCCTGAATATCTTCCTGTTTTCCTAAATTTTTATTATGAGCTGCCAAATCATTTCATCCCTGAAACACCTAGGCTAATGCATCTCAGACACATCTGGAGTGCTGAGACAGAGCCTGGAGCTTCTTGGTTCAGATAAACTGTGAAAGCAATCACAGCACAGCATCAACAGCTGAATAACTTCACTCCCCAGTGACCTTTTGCCATTTCTGCCTATTCATTGCATCCTTCACATAATGACCCTTTCATCCTTTGTGACTGTGCTGGCCCTGCTGTGGTTTTGGAAATACATCCTTGAACGTGCTGCCAGGGATCCCTCTCCAGGTCCAGACTTGCCCTTCACATAAGCAACAGCAACAGGGAGGGGAGCAGCCCTGACACTGTGCACCCACCCATGGATGCACAGGTTGGAAGTCTGCTCTGCAGTATCTTCCTTGCTTTTATTATCCACATTAACTACACTGAAGACAAGCTTAAGCCATGCTGCAGTCCCCATGGAAACAGGTCCAAAGAGCCTTGGTTGATTATTAATCAAGGTATATAAACACCCTGTGTCCTCCAAAGGTCCTGAGGAAATGATTCCCATTAGGAGCCTCAGGAGCAGATGTACATAGAGCAGGACATATACCTGGGAGGGTGTAACCTGGGATG
>JAOXNG010000001.1:89237077-89247586 GCA_028566535.1 Scolopax minor
GATCTCCTGGAATATTAGTGGGGCTGGCTCTGAGCTCTTAAGCCATCATCTCAATGACATGCCCATAAGCTGTCTCTATAAATAATTCTGTCTCTCTACTAGTTCAGCAGCTCAGGCCTTGGCAAGAAATGCAAGATGTCTTAGTTGACCCTGCCAGGTGGCCTTGAAAGGAAATTTCTGGTTATAAGTAATGTTTGGTTCAACTCAGCACTAGAGCAGTTGCAAAGGGCTAATCCCTGACCTTAATTTTCAGAGAGTGCTGATAGGGGATTGGAAGATGAGCAAAACAGGGAGCTCAAAAAATGACAGCAGATCAAGAGAGACCCAGGTACAATGATGTGCCTGAAGAGAGAAGCGGGGGGAAGAGGTAAAAAGCATGAGGAAGCAAAGATAAATGAAAGCAGGGAGGGAGAAGGTAGTGAGGAGAGCCCAGTTTTCATCTGTTTTCAGCACTGCAGCAAGTTAGAGGAGGCTTGGGTTAATGGAGTGTCTGGGTGAAAGCTTGACCTGCTCAACAAATGGAGGAGAGAAATAAGAGAAACCATCAAAGGGAACAAGAAGAGGAAAAGAGGAAAGTAAGAGAGGCTGTAATTCATGGACAGGGAGAAAGGAGAAGATAAAGTTCTAGGAGGATTGCAATAAAGTGATGTTGGAGAGGGAGAAGGGCAGGGCATGAATAAAATGATGGAAAATACAAAGGGGGGCAGAAGAGCTTATGACAACTTGGAACAGCTTGAAAAAGGTCATGCATGCCCTCTGGGCTCCTAGCCACACAAGAGCCAGAGAAGACTGTCATGGTAGATAAACAAGGGATGGTAGGATTGAACACAATTTATAACTTGCTTGTCATCTGGCATGGGAATGGAAATGAATATCCCGTCTCTGTAGGGTTGTCAGGGCACTGGGGAAACTGGCCTCTGGATTTCTCTTGGCTGTCAAGTGGGAGGAAAGGTGCCAAATGCTTGCCTGTGTGTTTCTCTCCAGCTGGGTGGTACTGGAAGGGTTTGTGAAGGAAGAGAACAAGTCTCTAAGAATATACAGCTTGTTGCATTGAAAGGCATGCTTTTGTGCTGCCACAGCCACTGGCCCATGAAAAGTGATAGAGGACAGAATATTCTTGTAACTCGGCATTTGGGTGACGTTATCTGTGGCTTGCGTAATTTATTACTTGGCCTTTTTAAGGGCAAAATGACTTGGGTCCTGTTTAAGTTTGTCTGAACTTGAGAGCGATACAAACTTTGCTAAAGGTTTCAAGACAAAATCAGTCTGTGAACCCCATCTTGTGTCAGGTCCTCTGTATGGTTCCTTAAAAGCTTCACAGATGGCTCCTCAGAGGAAGCTATATTAACTACTAAGCTTTGTGTTAAGAATGGGAGAACTGTGAGAGATACTCTGCTACTCTTCGTGATACCATGCTGCAGCTGTCTCCATACAGCTAGAAATCTGGCAAGATTAAGGCGATAGAGAGGATGGCAAACCCGTGTGCCTGTTCATCTGCAGTTCTTGCAGCTCTTACCAGGTTGAAAACTCGCTCAGAGGGCAAGGGTTGGTTTTACAGGATAAGAAAGGGTAACGTAACTTTACCCAACCTGTGTATCTCTTGTATTGTGCTTCTCCTCCCTGACATCTTTCAATTACTTAGATTACTTGGGAATGGTGCAGGGGTCGGGAGCTGGCAGAGAGCTTTAGAACCAGTGTGAAACTCTAAATGCAACATGCAAATGGGATTTGTGCTTTCAGCAAACGGGGAAAAACTTTCCTTTCCTTCCCCCAGTATCATCAGGAATACAGCTGTCATTACTCCCAGTTTTGGTGGAAAAGGAGATACAGTTTTGAGGTAGAAATGGATTCAGAAGTTGCCAGATATCACAGTGCTATTCCTGTTATTGAATGTCTGTCTGCTTCTGGGATGCCAGCAATCCTTTTACTCTCACAGCAAGCCCTTCATGCTGATTAGCCATATGGACACTTTGAATTTGAAAAACAGCTGACTGAAGAGTTTTGAAAAAAGATTTGTTTCCTAATAGTCTTGGGTTTCTGTTGTAAGTCTGTGGTTATCTGTAGGTCAGTCTCAATTCCAGTAACTTCCCTGAAGTGGAGGCAAAGCACAGCCAATGGTGCTCTGGGATGTGCAGTGATCTGCCAGAGAGGGAAGGGAGCTCTTGTTGAGACACTGCTTTGCAGGGCAATAACTGGAATGCAGTTGAGCTTTGGCAGGGGAAAAAAAACAAACAAAAAAAAACCACTTCTGAACATTTCTCAGGCTGAGAGGGTAATATCACAGGTACTACAGAGGAGCACTAACAGACCACTTTGCCATGTTTGTAGAACTAATGGCTATCCAGCTGAGACATGAGGCTTTAACTTGTCCTACTGTCTTTTATTTCCTGGAGGATTTTGGAGAGGTGGGGAACTGAGAGTCTGACTAGCCAACTAAAGGGTGGGGGAACTTCTATGGTACGTATGCATACTCGTGTCTCAAGAGCCACTGTGTGTCTGTGTAAGCACAAATCCCTACCTGTATCAAGTATATAAATTATCTTCCCTTTTTTAATAATGACTTCTCACTTGGAAAATCCATGAGTGCTCCCTATAGAATGGAGAAGCAAGCAGCATTGCCTGTTTGACAAGGTTGCTATCACTTCTCACTGATGCCCGAGGGATTCTGCAAGTGATTTCTGTCCAGTCCCCAGTCCTTACCAAGCTCTGTGGGAAATGACAGGCTACCAAGTCTACATGCTGTCTCTTATTTCTAGAAGCATGTGCTTTTTAGCTCACTGTCTGAATGCCTGGCATGTTTTCTGATGTCTTCCATTCCATCAGTAAGCTCTCTGCCCTACTGTCACCTTCTATGTGTTGTTCAGGGTTCTTTCTATGAGCTGGCTCCCACATCTGGAGCCCGTGTCTCTTGATCTTGTCCTGTCAGTCATAGTGGTTGGCCCATTATTTCATGCTGATAGCTGTTTACTATATTTTGACCTGTTTCCTCCATTAAATAATAATGGACAACGAGCCAGTAACAGGCATGTGGTGGGTGATCCATTTCCCACTGCCACCAGTCAGTGATGCCTTGTTCCTTAAAGCAGGAGGGCTATAACTGCAGAGTCCCCATTAAAGCCATAAGAAGTTGCAAAGCTGTAGCCTACCCCCTGCCAGCCTTGCATGAGCAGTCGACAGTTATTTAACCTTTACTGACAGGTGACATAATTCAAAGAGAAATGATGCTTTGTGGGTAATAGTTTGTTTATTTTTTTGGACAGCAAGCTGTAAATTCACCCGTTTATGGAAGCCACATTTCTTGCCTATTGTTCAAGTGTTGCTCAAAAGTGCCATTCTGTTATCAGCTTGGATGTCAAATAGTCACAGCTCTGTCAATTTGATGTCATGTTTTCTGTGTAAGGAATTAAGGTGGTGTGTGCGTTTGCATTTTGAAGGAGTATGTGTGAATGGGCTGGAGAAGACATTGGGAGGGAAGAGGCCCCAGATTTCAGCTGGTCCTTTGCTACTACTTGACAAAATTGTAAGGAGGGTACCACCTGCTTCTTTTTGCTTTTTTTTTTTCTTTGCTATTATCTTTTTGGGGTTTTGTGGAGTCTGACACCTGCTTTTCCACAACTTGTGAGGTATGAGAGAGGAGATGAGTGCCAAAATCTATGGCCATAAGTCCAGCAGAAACAAATCAGTGTAGCTTCACTGACATTGGAAGGCCAGCGTGGAGTGGAGACCACTGCCCTTTCCTTAAACCAGCCTGCATGTGTGCTAGTGCATTGAAATCTTTTTCCAAGTGTTTTATTTTGAGTAATTTCATAAATATGAAGGTAGAATGTGTTTAAAGGTGTTCATTCAACCAACCACAAGGATTCATCCTCATCTTAAAAGATTCTGTGAGAAGCCAAGGGCAGGTTTTCAACTGGGTTATATTATATTGCTTATCTCTATTTATGAGGCTATTCTGAACTAAAGGAAAATTTCCAAACCCATAGGGATGCTTTTGCAAATTTTTGTCTCTTTTCAGCTTCTCTCTTAAATGTTTCTTGCGTCTCCCATAATGCTTCTATATTTCCTCTTTCCTTTTGCTATGATGCCTTAATGTTTTTATTCAGTACATGGAGCTGTTGTATTTCATCAGTGCTCAAACAAGTCTTTAATTTTTCAGGCATATCTGGATGTGCAAATGACCATTTGCATATGAAAAATGAGTGCACCCACAACTCTGCAGCTACCCATAAATATCTGAAAGTACAAAATTGGAGGCTGCAGCATGCAATTTAGTACAGTGTCTTTGTGCCCTGTTCAATTTATTGTTGGTGAAGCATGCACCTATGCATAAAGCTGAAATTGTACACACATTCTCACTCTAAATGCTAAATTTCAAATGGAGATGGATAAGATTTTTAGTTGTGTACCTCATTCAGAAAAAATGAGCGTTCTGTTTGAATCAAGTGATTTGTGAAGTACTTTAGCCCCAATCCCCCTCCTTCAAATTTTCCGCTTCAGCTTCTTTAGAAAAAAAAGTATTTTAACCTCAAAATATTATGATGGTTTTTATTGACATCTCATTCCCTTAATTATCCTAAGAAAATAAGGGAGGATCAAAGATGAAATGACATTGATTAAAAGAATTTGTAGGTATCTGTTGTGGAGCATCTTGGCAAGAAAATTCAGTGTTTCTGATAAACTGTAAATAAAAGATATTTTTCTTTGGGAAAAAAAAAAATCGATTTAATGCTGAATAATTCATTCCCAGACAACACAGACTGTAGATAAAACAGGTTGCTTAGGTGCAAGGGCAACCACATGGGATCTGCACAGATCAGCTTAGGTTTGACAGAGCTTAATACCTCTGATGCCATATGAATACAGCAAGGCTGGCTCCAGGCCTGAGCTGGTCCCAGGCATTCATGCAGCTCTCTGCCCAGGCTAATAAACCTTCCTGGGACAGAAACAAAGGATGCAGAAAAATCTGAGCTATTGCACATGTCAATTTAAGCATGGAAGCAATACTGTGGGCATTGTCTTATCTCCAGGATCTAGCTCCCTATTGCATTGTCCAGTAGAGAACTGGTTGCGTAGGCACATTTCTGTGTTAAGGTGCTGGCAGTTTTTAGGAGGAAAACTGAGCATCCTTGCCTGCTTCTGAACAGGGTTTGGGGGAGAAGCTGATAAACACTTTCCTCTCACCCCAATTGCATCTACAAACAGCAATAATGTCTTTATTCATAGCTTTGAACTTGTCATTTTGCTTGCAAGTAGATTTAGTTTTTTAACGTTAAGGTGAACAGAAACTATAATTTACCTGGAACTTAAGCCACTGGGAACAAATGTGCCTGTGAAAATATTGATGAGGCAATGTCACTGGAAAAAAAAAACACCCAAAACCACAATAGAGCCATGGCTGTTCCCAGGTACTTGCTTACCAAAGTTGCAGGGAACCTTCTCAGAGCAGCTAGCTGTTCAGCATTTTAGTAGACCTTGAAAATAATCACGCAAAGGTGGAATAGGAGTTGTATGTACTTCCCTCACATGCAAAAGCAAAGGTGTGTTTTCCTATTTCGTCAAATCTCCCTCCACACTTCTGGTGGCTCGAAGAATTGGGTAGTGGCTCCTGGGCTGAGGGACCTGGACCAGTTAATGAATGTGGTGTCCTTCTGGGCGCACAGCATCCTTGGTGCCTCTGAGTCCCCCTCAGCCTGGATCTGCCCTGAGCGGCTTGCAGGCTATTTCTAGGCAGGGAAATCTGTGTGGAGTGGCTGGCACAACAGGACCTCAGCTGTGGCTAATGGGTTATGGCAACATAAATAACAACATCCTGTTTTGCTGAGTAATTGCGTACTTCAGGCCCTGGTCCTGCAAAAGAGCCACCAACCATGCACAGTCGGAGCGGGGCTGAATCTGTGGGTTTGCTGCCTGCCTGCCCCCAGCTCTACCCCACTGTGTAATCACATTAATTCATTGCATCGTGTGGCCTTTTAGCTATTAACTCCATGTGAGGTGTAACCACACTCATGCACTTAGTTTATAAATAATGACAAAGAGGTGAGAACTGAAGCAGTGGGGGATTCTGCCCAGTCAGTTGCTTTAAAGCAGGAGGTGGGCAACCCAACCCTCCCTTTTTTTTTTTCTGAACAGCCTTTTAGAAAAATACACCTTTAAGTTAGTTGAAATTACCATAAAGTCAAGTTGAAATTGTGACAAGATCTTTTGGGGGTAGGCATGGAGATGAAAAGTGAAAGAACTAACTTCAAGGATCTAGGGAAATGATCAAATTTAAACTTTGGGGATTTAAAAAAAAAAGAGATAGGAATGAAAACTATATTTTTGAAGGTGTTAGAAATCCTAAAACAGAGTGATCTATGCCCAATTCAGCACGTGAATTCATCCAGACAAATTATTTGGGGGCTTCAGATGAATTTTTTTGCCTTTCAACTTAGACAAGACTTCTTTTGTATGCCATTTAGGGCAACCCAAAAATAACTTTTATTTTGACTTGCTAGCAAAAAATCAATTATTTCCACAGCTCTAAATTGCACATTTATAAAAGACAAATGCTCTGTTGCTGTCAATGTGTTGCTCACGAACTATTTTCTTTGTTTATCCACTTTTTCTTTTTTAAAGAGGCAATAAAATTCAACACAAAAGACATGGATTAAAGTAACAGTGAAATGAAATGTACAGAAGTCAGGAAATATCAGAATTACAATATAGTCTTTAAATGTTCATGGGCTGTTCTTATTGCAGGATTTCTGCCTTGTTCAATGAGGCGCTTATTGTATGATAAATAAGATGTAAGGCCACACAATGAATAATGAAAGGAAAAAGAAATATTGAATAGCTGCTCATCCAGCAAGTCCCAGCCATCCCGTGGACTGAATGTGGTAGGGTCTGAGCCAGAAGGCAGTAGTGATGATGGTTTAAAAAGAGTTTATCAAAGCTGCATTAGTGTGTATGCCACAGGAGACTGGTTAAGAGTATGAAGGGAGCTGTTACGTGGACATTTTCTGACCGTGCCTCACTCTGCAACCCTAACTTCTTAAAAAATAAAATGAGTCTGAATTTCCTTGTGTTACAACTGATTTAAATGACTGCAAGCACTCTTTGGATTATCCGAATCAAGCCATTATGCAAAACAAGGTTGTGAATCTGCCAGTTGCTTTGTGTGGCCAAAGGCGGTGGAAGTCAGCAGAGGCTCTGCATGGTCACAGGTAGCTGTGTTGTGTGCACACACAAAGGTGGGTTTGCTGGAGCACACACCATACATTGTAGCCTGCATTCAACACCATTTGGCAAACTTACAGCCTCTGCAAGAACTGAGCTAGGATTCTTGATGTGCTCTTTTGAAGAGTGTTATAGAGAAGTCATATAAAGCAAGGTGACAAATCTCAGAGGGCTCCTGTGCTGTGCTGAGTAATGCCACTGTTTCCCAGTAGCTTGGTAATGGAAAGAAAAGGTGTGTAGCACTCGGCAGTGTTTTGGTTAAATGCAAGATGTATTTCCTGCTTGATATTGGGGTGCTGTGCAGCAGAGAGCTGAGGCACACTGTAGTGCCAGCTTAATGCTATGGTATGGTGTCTCTGCTTAGGCAGATGCTACTGCAGGTTGTGTGCTAGGGGAGATGTACACCTGACAATCACTGCAACAGTCAATATTGTTGAAAGCAGTGCGACTGACCTGCCTTCTACTGCCTAGTTTCATAACCTTTCCCCTTTCTATCAGTATTTGTTAAAGTTACCTTGGAAATATGACTATCTTGGTGCTTATGGGCATCATTACCTTTGTAAATATGGTTTAAACTCTGTAGAATGGGAGTAACAGCCAAAAAAAAAAAAAGTTTGATTCAGTAAAGACTGTCCAGCTTACAGCATGAATGCTGTAGCTTCCTTATTAGATGTGTTACTTTTTCTCTTCTGGTTTATCCCATACAACCTCATGTGCTACATTAAAGAAATTGCAGGACTCTTTCAAAGAGCATGTAACTCAGGCAGTAGTCACTGCTCAACCATCCTGTACTTTTTGCAACCTTTTTAATCCATTCCCTGCAATAAATAAATAGCTTGTTCTACCCTCTGAAGCCTTAGGCAAGGAAAATTTGCAAAACCTTCAGCACGCATCCCTTTCCCACCTCTTCTGTCTTCTAGAATGAAAAGCTGATTATTTTTCCTGTGACTTAATTAAAACCAATTACTTCTGTCCCTCCTCTTCCAGATACCAAAAGAATACCACTGACAAAATGGTCAGACTCATGATAGTGAGCATTGATTGAATGTAAAGAGGCTCTATTCACATCTCAGCATCTGGAAGCTTCACCTACAAGCTTCAAATACCACAGCATTATACTTATCTGTGCAGCTCTTTCTGCAATGCCTTTTTATCATCTTTTTTTTGTTGCAGAGATGTTTACATACTGTGAGTTAGATCCATCAAAGAAAAGACCTTTCTTTCTAATACTGATTACTAGAAAGGGATTTGCACTCTTGTATGTTCAAACTGGATTTTCCCGGCAGTGGGGCTTGAGTGCTTTACAAATTTCCGGCGTGCGGAGACTCGGACTGAAGATGCTCCAGGTGAGGGAAGCACTCTAAAAGCTTAGTACCACAAGTAGATGGAGAGTGTGCCTCTTTCAGGTGCATGTTCCTGCCAGTTACCTTCTACTTGCTGTGGTGCTTGGTAGGTCCCTCCTCAAGTTCATTCAAGTCATAACTCAGTGAATAAAAGCATCTAGTTTTCAGGTTGGTTAGTGGGCCGAGTTGGTTGGGTGATTGGTGGGTCCAGCAAGCCCTGCACCTGGTGCAAGGAAGGGGGCAAAGCTCCACAGATAAGAACGCGGTGAAGAGAGCAAGTCTTCCCTTTTTGAGCTTGGTGACCTGTGGGGTCTGCTTAGCTGCTCAGGAAATAATGCCTTCAGACAGGAGGTCTTACAGAGCAGTTACTGAAACTTGTGAAAACGTTAACAAACATGAGTACAAGTTCTTCTGCTACTTGCTTGTGCAATTTAATTTAGAAGTGAATTGGCAAAATACCCTGCATACTATTTTTATCAGATAAAAACCCTCTTGGTTGTAGGGTTGTTAGCCCTTCCTTTTTCCCCCAACTTTGTCTTAGTTGATCCTTGAGGTTTAGTGCTAACTTGGAGTCCTCACACAGTAAATGGTGTACAAACACTTGCTAGAAGGTGCATATTTGAAATCCCTTGGCAGATGCTTCTGGGTTTTTAACTCTCAGACCTAAACTTTGTGGACTTAAAAGCTGCTTAATTCTGTCTGTCAGGACTTCTGAATAATGGTGATGAATGCTTTCCCAAGTGCTCTGTAGTGGTTAAGTCACTTTTGCCATTTTCTTTCAAAAAATAATCGCTGTTGGATACTGGCCAAGTCTAGAAAATTTCAGCTCTGAAGATGAAAATTTTGGCAAGTTATGAGTGACTGAAAACAGCAGAGAAACTCATTTGCATTCCTAACTGTAGCAGATGTTGCTGCTATTGCCCTGCAAGCCAGACAGCATGCCACAGGACTAGGGGCCACTGTGCTGGCTTGAGGCTGCTGTGATTCTTCTTCCTGCCCCCAGACACATGTTAGGAAAATGCAGAGCATGTTCCAAAGTTTACCTCCTGGTGGTGATTTCTTGGGGGCACCAAGCATGTTTTTGAGTGCTCTTATGTCCTCCCATGTAGGCATGCACTGCCCTACACCTGCTTTAAACCTGGTGTTAGAAGCTGTGGAGTAGGAAATGGGAGCCACATGTGCAGGGACTCAGAGTGACGCTGGATCAAATCAGAAGGCAAGACTCAGCTCTGGGAATGCATCTGATCCTAAGCATTGTGGTAGTGACAGTTCCTGAAAGGCAAGTTAGATAGGTTGGAGACTTTCTAGAAGAAAGTCCAAGCACAAGACAGTGTCAGTGCTGAACTGGTATCCAGTATAAGATCAATGCAGTATCTGATCAATCATAAAGTGTTTTGATAGCCTACCTGAAGTCCCTCTTTCTACCTCGTGACAGAATTTAAAGGGCAAGAATTTGCATGAAAGCTTTGGAAAAAAACTATCTTGCTGATCTTGCTAGCACCAGACAATAGAAAGCAGAGGGTCCCAGTAGGAAGTGCCAGGTCTACCCGAACACCTTCATCTACTGATGTAACCAAAATTTAGTAGTGGTGGGAAAGGCGGTGTTTCTACTGCTGCCTAGCAGTCTGCAACAGCTAGGTCACTGCTTTGCTTCTGTAAGAAAATAATCTTTACCTGGTACTGTTACCAGTATATTGCCATACACACTCTTTGTTTCAGTATAAGCATACACAAGAATTTACTTTTCCTGTATAGTCAATGTATTATGAGGCAATAATGGCAAATGTCAATTACAGAAGAGCTGTGTGCTGCTGGAAAGGCAAGCAGAAGTCAGGTGAGAGAACCCAGAGCGTGTAAAATGGCACTACATAGCTTAGGTGAAGTAACTATTTTCCATCCTGTATGTTTAGCCTTCCAAACATGAACTTGAGCCTATTAATACATGGTCTTG
>JAOXNG010000001.1:89258958-89272929 GCA_028566535.1 Scolopax minor
ATTGACATCAATGGCTTTTGCATCAGCTTCCCCCTGAAAATAAGACTTTTGAAGCAAAATTAATGGATGTATTATAGGAGTGCTTCGTTGTACCCTGTGATAAGAGCATTTGTTTTCTCTGTTCTGCTCAAAAATATCAGTGAAGCAACAACAATGTGCATAATACTCATCTTTATGGAGTGGAATTGGGATGTGAAGGTTTTCTCCACAGCAGCTGATGCCTGTGCTCAACACAGCTCTTTCTGGCACCCGGAGGCACGATTGTCTGTAGGACAGCAATAGCAATTCACAGAATACGAGAATGGATCTGGGGAGGGAGTAAAATTCACTGCATAAAAATTAATTGTCAAGTTACGGTGGCAGGATGGAAGAGGGCCTGAGTGGAGAGCCCAATGAACTGGGGATTTTCAGCTTGTAGTGATAGTTTTGGTTTCACCATCATTTCACCATTTTCCGATTAAAAAATCATGAGAAATTAAAGGGAAGCACCTTGAAACTCCTGCAAACAAAGCAACGAAGCAGCCTTTGGTTTTCTGGTTATATAGTGACCTAGTACTGTGGCTTCATGGCCTGTAACAGCAGTTCCTGTGTACCACAAAGAACTGTGTGGTTGATAATGTTGAAGAGATGGATCTTGCAAAGCTCCTACTATTTTTTCTGCATGCAAAATAACCCTGGGAAATAAGCCCCCCTTCACATTTTAGAGCCAATTCAGAACTAATTTATTGTATTTATTTTTTAATTACTCCCTTATGACAGCTAACACAAGTATTCCACATAATCCTTAAGATTTGTCTGATGCTCTGACAGCCAAATATGAGAGCAGTATTATTTTCCTGCTCCCCAGGTGATCATCATCTGATGTGCTCATCTTAAATGAGAATGTAAGTTCCTTGGGGCAGGAAATTATACTTTTGTTTTGAGCATACCTATAAGTGTGATTAAAATAACCCTTCTTAGTGTCATCTGGTAAGTTGGACCTCTCTAAATCAGGGAGTTTTCACTGCAAGAAACTAGGTCTGTTTTTCTCTGTATTCTGTCAAGACTTATGTCTTCAACCATTTGAGTTCAGAGGTATGATGTTCTTGAGTTCTGATGTCATGATGTTCTCACTTCATAATTTTCCTTCTTTTTTCTCCATAGGTAAGTTTTTGTGCTTTCTAATCATCTTCTGATTGTCTTCAATGGTAAGTTATTTAATTTGATTTGAGTACTCTTACAATGACATCACTAGATAACTTGGATTGGCAACAAAACTGCTATTGTCATGTGCCTGCCTGTGATAAACTTGTGAGGGGGTAAAAAGTGATGACTCATCATGCACAGCTTGTTGTGAGTCCTATTCACTCTTAAACATCTTAATAGTAGCTGTGGTAAATACCAATAATTCACTTCAACTGACTAGCATCCATCAAGTTATGCCCAAGTATTGGAGCATTTTGTAATCCAAATGTTATTTGGTATTGCTGCTTCTATGGCTACCAGAGGAGGCAACAAGCAATGTGTGTTCTGGCATCAATGGTTATTGGTCTGGGGGGTTGTGTTAAGATCTTGGCATGGCAATGCTTTTTGTTATAGCTGCAGTGGAAAGTATAGATTGCAAAACATTAAGAAAAACTGTTGTTGGGTGGCAAGGAAGATGGTATGTTCATATAGAATATGATATTAGTAGAATCATAGGGTTCCAGAGGGTGTTTTGTGTTCATCAGAAACTTAGTATATTCTATGTGGCAGCTGTGCTTTTCTTTGTTGTGACAACTGAGTTCTGCTGAAGGTCTGGTAAATCAAGGTAAAATGGCAAGACCAAAATGCAGTCCAGACTAGACTGCAAACATTCATCATGCTTACGTCAACCTATTTGACCCCAAATGGGTGACAGAAGGCAGGGCACAGGTTATTGTTGAGATATGTGGTCTGAGATAAGCAAGCAGGCTGTTTCTTTAAAAGAAACTTCTGGTCTGTATCTTGAGCTTTGTTCAGACTAAACCAGTGTGGGGCATTTTCAAAATTGCTTGCTATCTTGTAAGTAAAATTCTTCATTTTACAGGTAGGCTTCAAAGATTGCCTCTTACGGTCTGTCTTATGAGATAAAATGGAATATGCCAAAAATGTTTGTGATGTACCTTAGATTAAATAAATCAGTAGAATTAACAGATTACTTCCCATGGTCAGATACTCTACTGGAGACTTTGTCCCTCACCAACAATTTCACTTGCATCAATTGAAGTATCTAGTTTCTGATCAGATATTCAAGCCACTAACTTAGCAGCAAAGAGTTGTGACCTGGTATGTTGGCAATGACAACAAGCTTGTAATCCAGGCATGGTCTGACAACATAATTACAGCCTCATAATTTTTTTAAAGGCTTATTAAAATAAAAAAAAAAATCTTTCACTCAGGTGGGTACTTCATTTAGTTGAAGAGAGTAGGTGAGAACTTGGGTTTTCCAGATCCTGTACAAAAAGCATGTTGTGATTTTGTGTTTATTTCATAAAGTTTGTAATCCATACAGTCTGGGTTAGGCATGGCGCTGAAGTCAACAGCAGATCTTTTTTATTTCTATCTTTCTGCATTGTTACACGGTCCATGAGCATCACATGTGGAGAAGGGAGTAAACAAAACTGAGCAAAGTTTGTCATCTATCCTAGTATTTCAAGCTCCATTAGAATCAAAAGGTTAGAGACACTGCTTTCAATATGGTATAGGACAAAACTATGTTGTGTGACAGCAAAGGGAGAGTAAATCAAAGTGCCTAAAATGACATTAAAGACTAGGGACAAAACTCTCAAAAGCACCTCAGCGGCTCAGGAGCTTGTCTTCCTGAAAATCAAAGGACTTGGGGATTTGAGTTCTTTTTGAAAGTGGGGCTTGTTTTTTAAGAGCTACTTTTGAAAACATACCCTTTGCATTTAAAAACTTGTTCGTTCTGGACTTACTGAGCAGACTTATAATAACAGTTTTGGTTGCTCTGATGTTCAGTGTATTGTGGTTTGTTAGTACTTGTACATAGTCCACTGATCAAGGGGAAAAACCTTCCGTGCAATGTTATGGGGTGACTTTGCCACATAGCAAAGTCTTGTGGGATGGTTCTTATTACAGCGTAGGGTATGTGGAAACCTCTGGATTATCTGATCCAGCTCTTGTTATCATGTATTATTCCTTCTGTTAATTTGCAACACAGGTGGGGCAGTTTTCCTGTTGTACTGAATTAGGAGGTCCCTGGCTAATATCCCTGCTCTCATGGTTTAAAAGTATCTTTTACATTCCCAATCTAAGTGTATTCATGGCTAGTTAACATCCATATGTTCTTATGTCAACATGATCTCTTAGTTTTAAGAGCTCTTTTTCCTCCCTGATGCTTACCCATCTGATGAATTTATTGTCCATAATCACATACCCCTTCATCTCTTGCTGCCTTTTTTTGACTGTCTCCCTATTGTTTGCATTAGATCTCCTAGTCATGAGATCCAAGAGATTTCCTGAGCTGATGCAATGCTGTCTTGACAAGATTTTGGGCAGCCATGACACAGTTGAACAAATCTTCACCTCAGACAGCCTGATGTATCGAGTTTACGTCGGAGAACAGGGCTATAAAAATTGTAACCCTGTGCTGCTTCAACAGTGCTAAAATGGCCAGATGGATGTCAACCTAGCAATATAAGGGCTCCCAAATCTGCACAGTGACATCTGATGGCATATTTAGTGCCGGTGCTCAGATGGACTTTGCTGCAATGTTTCTTGAACACAGCTGCTAGTCTGTGAGTTTTCTTTATTAATGAATCACAAAGAGGCTTTGGGAGTGAATATATGGTTATAAGTGATTGCTCTGCAAATAATATATATATTTTTTTTTTCCTCTCTGGCTTCTAAATTACCTGCTTAGTATTAGGAATTGTTTGGTGGAAATGGTATGCCTAAGGGCAATTTGTATTTCTGGAAATCTCCCCCATAAAGCAGTTCTTGGTCAACCCTTCAGGGGTGAGTTTTGTTTGGGGGTTTCTGTAGATGCCTGTCCAGAGCCTGTCAGTCACTTTATGACCATATATTGACATCTGATGTGAAAATGGGAGTCAAAAATATGCCAACCATGGTACCTGGCTATGCTTTGAAAGAGTTCCTGAATCTTCTGCATTGGAGCTCTTGGCCCATTTTGTACCTTTGAGTAAAATTTTCTAAAAGGTGTTACCCAAGGCCTGAGTTAGGAGTCTGAGTTTCACTGAATTTCAGTGTGTCTTGGGCACTGTTGCACTTCAGCAAATATCATTGATATTGTGCATAGTTAGTTATATTCCTAAGACTCAAGGAAACTATTTCCTGACCATGAGGATCAACAAATGGCTCCTCTAATACATTTGGTTATTGCCATATTTATATAAAAATTCATTAATTTTTGTTTTATACTGCCTGTATTTCCTTCTTGGGTTTTCAGATGACATTGGCATTCGAGCACAGTTCTGGTATCCTTTCATTCTGCTTTGGTCTCTTATTTGTTTCTTATGTTCTTTTCTATGGAATGTATGTGAACCTATAGAGGAGTGACTTCACAAGCAGAAAAATTAATTTCATCACAGTGGCTCTCAAATCTGTTTTTTCTGAAAGTTGAGCTGGAGTGATAGAGTCCTGAAAAGAAATTTCATGGTGATAGGTAGTAAGCAAAATGCTGTTCTGCTGAATAAATTGCCCCTCACAGAGTTTTCCTTATGTGAGGAAGTGGGATGCATGAAAGCTAATTCAGTTAAGGGTGGCAGTAAGGACGTGTTATTAGCTATTCCAGTTTTACTGAGTATTTCTAGGAAGAGTTGCTGGGTATCCCTGGCCCTTCACTACTGGTCTATCCCTGCTGCTGGTAAACGTACATTAAGCAGTTGGTGCTCAGTGTATCATATAAATTTACTGCGATTAATCTACAGAGTCTTTTGCCAGGCATCTAGTGTCTGTTTAAGCTGTTTCTTGCAGAAGCCAGGTGGGCAGTTGGCAAGAACTGCTCATCAACAGCGGGAAACAGTAGTTCACATTGGATGGAATGCAACCCACCAACCAACCTGGCACGGAAAGAGCCACTGCTGCTGTTTACACAGGCATGCTGTTCCACTGCCGTGGGTGCCTGAGGTCTCTGAGCCATTTCACTACCACTTGAGTCCATAGATGTATATTTTTTGGCAACTACATACAGCGATGAGGTCTTGCTAAGAAAACACAGGTGGTGTCAGGAAGTGTAGCTGAGGGTTCAGCCTGGAGCTGATGCTTTGGCCAAAGAATGAGGAATCAATAGGATTTTGTTGATATATTTCTAGATGTTCTACTCAGTCGAAGTACAGTTAGGTGAATTTGCATGTATTTGGGATGACACCATTATATGCCAATATATTCTATTAATAATGGAATTAAGATCCATTCTGCCAGTGATCCCCAACACATGGCCTGCATTTGAGGTTGTGCATTGTCTGCAGTGATTCTCAACTTTGTGTTCCTGAATTCTCTCACCTGTGCTTGCTTTGGAGGATGTACTAAACTCTGTGATTCTACACTTTGCCACGATCGTAAGTCAGAGGCCCACAGCTCCTAACATGCTACTGGCTGCACAAAAGAGCTGTGTTCAGGATGCACCTCTGGGTGTCTCTTGGTGGGTAAATGGGAATAGGACGCTTCTTTTTGTAAGGTCTTCAGTGATTGCTATTCATTAGTGTTTGGCATTGGTCACGTGATGGTGGAGCAATATCTGTGGGTTTGGAGTGCTCCTGCAGAAGTCCATGCCAGAGGGAAAGGAGGGGAGAGATCAGCATCTAGCATTTAGGATGTGCTTTGTTCCTCTTACATGCCATTTCTGCTTTTTCCTCTTGCCTGATTTTTTCTCTCTCTTTCATAGCTCTAATGTCTGTTTGTTAAAATAATCAATTTTTTTTCTCTGCATGAGCTTCTGTCATTAGATGAAAGGTCATGGATATAATATGAATCTGGAACGATAAATACAGTGCAAAATGGATTGAAATGCACACGGCAAAGAGGGTTTCCAATTAAAAAACACTTTGCCGAGTTTGCACCAAACAGACAGCCATGCAGCCTCTGATTTCTCTTTGCTTATAATTAGCTGCCATTGAAAGTTAATTACTTTCAGGACTGAAGGAAGTGAAAATAAAAAAAAGGGGAAAAGAATCTTTCAGAAAGTTGTGCCTAAATTTTTTTTTTTTCTTGGAAAGGATTTTTTGTAGTACCCATTCCATGGACATGAAAATTCAATTCAGATTCTTAATGACCTAGAAATTAGAGATGGAGAAAGGGATGGCACCTGGAATACGTTCTTGGGTTACTTTGAAAGCTGTCTCTGGACCATATTCCAGAAGGTACATGGAGATTCTGGATGAGATCATAGAATCATAGAACGATTTGAGTTGGAAGGGACCTTAAAGATCGAGTTCCAAACCCCCTGCCATGGGAACGGACACCTCCCACTAGAGCAGGTTGCTCAAAGCCCCATCCAGCCTGGCCTTGAACACCCCCAGGGATGGGGCATCCACAACTTCCCTGGGCAACCTGTTCCAGTGCCACACCACCCTCACTGTAAAGGATTTCTTTCTGGTCTCTAATCTAAATCTCCCCTCTTCGAATTTAGAACTGTTGTCCCTTGTCCTGTCACTACACTTCCTTGTAAACAGTCCCTCTCTGGCTCTCCTATAGGCTCCCTTCAGATATTGATAAGCTGTTATAAGGTCTCCTTGGAGCCTTCTCTTCTCCAGGCTGAACAACCTGAGCTCTCTCAGCCTGTCCTCATAGGGGAGGTGCTCCATTCTTCTGATCATCCTCGTGGTCCTCCGCTGGACCCATTCCAACAGGTCCATGTCCTTCCTGTGATGCAGCCCAGGACATGGTTGGCTCTCTGGGCTGCAGTGTGCACTGCCGGTTCATGTTAAGCTTCTCATCCACAAGCACACCCAAGTCCTTCTCCTCAGGGCTGCTTTCCAGCCATTCTCCACCCAACCTGTATTTGTGCCTGGAATTGCCACGTCCCAGGTGCAGGACCTTGCACTTGGCTTGGTTGAACTTCATGCAATTTGCACGAGCCCACTTCTGCATCCCTCTGGATGGCATCCCTTCCCTCCAGCGTGTCAACTGTGCCACTGAGCTTGGTGTCAACAGCAAATTTGCTGAGGGTGTGCTCTATCCCACTGTCTATGTCACTGACAAAGATGTTAAATAGTACTGGTCCCAGTACCGACCCCTGAGGAACACTTGCTGTACTGGTATGATGTGAAGGATAGGTGCTGCAGAAAGCCAGAAATTCTGCTCCCCATTTGAAAGCCTGTCCTCAGGACCTATTCTAACAGACCATTTCCACTCAGTTCAGAGACCCTTCCTGCAGGGATTTTCATCGTCTGTTGTGACTGCCTCAAATGGTGGTTGTCTTATTGACCTCTCCTTCTGCATCCTACTAGCTGAATTTTAAAACTTATTATCTGTGACTAGGTTTACTGCATTAATTTCTTTCACCTCTTTAGCTTGTTTATGGGAGAAATGTGAATTGTTACAGTGCAATAATGAGATGCCTATCTATAAAGGTTTCTTACAGTCTTGCTTTATGATGGGGTACCTACTATAGTTAGAGGATGCATCAGTCATATGTCCTATTTTGAGCTCTAATATGTTTGTATGTGCAATAACAGTATAATTAATTATTCTAAAATGCAATTCTGTTGGTTTAGACTACGCATCAGTGGTGGGAAAAAGACCATCAAAAGACTAAAGGCTGGGGAGAGGCTGGGATTTGCAGTGCTGGTTGTTATTGATGCCCTCATTTTTAGAGCCCCACACTTGAAAGCTAAGAAAGCAGTGTTTGTTTTCAGCAGCTCTCACTGTGCTTTCTAGGGATTAGCCTATTTCAGGGTATTTTCAAGTTGAATATCTGGAGAAGAACCCATGCTTTCAAGTCACTGCTGGTTTGAATCTGTCTCCAAGGAACTGTGTGCACCTCCTCTGTAACAAACTGCAAGAATCTTGAAGAGGGAGAGAGGAAAAAAAATTGCTTTCTCCAGAGAGGCAGTAAATTAAACCTCTTATACAAAGATGGCAAGAGTAAGTCTCACATTCCTCATTTCCACTCAAAATCCATGAATCAAACAAATAGGTATTTTCATTTCTCACATGATTATTCATTATTTCAGTAGGCTAACCTTCATTGCAGGTGAAGCCTGTGTATATTTAAGAAAACATGACAGGTTGTCTTAATTCCAGAAGAGAGAACCATGTTCCCACACTTTACAGCATGAGGAATAATCTCCAAAATGCCAACAAGTGTTGAATTCTCTACCAGCACAAGATCTTGCCAGCAATTTTATTTTGATGTAAAGGGAAACCATTCTGAGTCTAACTTGGTGTGTAAAGGCTCTATTTCTACAGCATTTCACTTAGGATTTCCTTTCTCCTACTGACAGTGTAATGCTGAAATACTCTTAGGACTGGGAACGAAAGGAGTGTGGAGTATGTGTGCTGAGTAGTTGAGCAAAATATTTAAGTAGAAAATTGAGATACACGCTTCATGAAGGCAGAAGAGCAATAGCTGATAAAAGGTTGATAAAGCTTCCCTTTTTGTGAAAAGAGAATACAAAAATCTATGTAACTAAAAGTGCAAAACCTTTTGTTTTTCTAATAATCCATCTCATGGTGTTTATGTAAAGGGGAGACATGGGAAAAATACAATAGGCTTGTTGCCAGAACAAACCATCTGTTAATTAACTGGTGCAACTACTCAAAACTGAAACCAAGACCTAGACTGCAGACTTCTAGGAAAGTCTTGATCTGTGAGAGAGGTACATGAAATGGGTTTAGGGAAATAGTTGTCCCATGTCAGAGATGGACACTGGTAGCTTCTGACACTTGGGGAAAGAAGCAGGGTTTGTAGTCATATGTACTACTTGTTGTCAAAGTTGTGTTGTGGTGGTGTTTTTTTTTTTTTTTCCTTGGCATTGCTTTACAGAAGAACATGCAAGTTTCTGGACCCTATATTCATCCCCTGAGCTATGCTGCCAGTGTTACTGTGAATGGACAAAAGTGTAGTGACATACGGGCTTATTCTCCCTGGTTACATTCTGGCTTCTACATTAAAGTTTTGGAGGGGTCAATTAGTCCATCTTTTATGCTTTGCTTTGAGCTTTTCTTCTATCCAGAGAACCAAGTGAAGTTAATCCTTTCCTACAATGGAATAGGCCAGCCTGTCATTTGAGGAGCCAGGCTCCCTTTCAGCCAGAGAAACACATGGGCATGGGCAGTCCTATGCCAAATAAGCAGAGCTCTTGGGGAAGGCAGTTGGGGGGGGAGCTTTTGCAGGGGCAGGAGTGAAATATAGCACTTTCATTTCATTTGGAGTCACCATGGCAGCAAATTACTTCTCCTTCCTTCCCCCACCTTGTTTAAAAAGAAAATGGGGACTAACAATGGCAAGCAAGGCCTTCAGCTAAAGTGAGCAGTAGAAACTCATTTACAGCTGAAAAATATATAGAAAAGAAGTCAGGAAACTATTGAATGATTTGTAAAAGGAGCATGGTTTTCTTGTTTGCTGCTCCATTCACTGTCTCTATGTTAATCTCTGAGAAGAGAGACAGGCCATTTTCTCAGCCAAGAACAATTTACCTGTGTGCTGGCACACAGTTAAGAGCAATTTAGAAAACAAAAAAAACCTCATTCCAAATTAACATTTAGCTGGCACATTAGGGGAATTCTTTTCTTTTTTTTTTTTTTAACTCCTTTTTTTTTTCTTCCCATTCAGAAGTTAAGAAGCAGGAGCATTCTTGCTCCCTGAATGCATCAGGGGAACGTGCTGCACCGCAAAGGTGGGATGTGAGCTGCCCTGAAGGAATAAAGAAGGCAGCCTCTGCAAGGCACTGGTGGGTGCTGAGCCCCATGGGTGCATGCTGGGCACATGGCACTAGCACAGGGCATCTTTCCTCCTTGGCATGTTGGCACCTCAGGTGCCCAGTTTGAATGCTTCTGTGGGGAGCTGCAGCTGTGTGCACAGTGAGCGTGGGGCATGTTTGAGTTCAGTCCCTTTGCTTTGATCCCCGGGCATTTCCATTCAGGTGCAGGAAATTAATATGAAATGACTCTGAAATACTGAAAAGCCCTGATACTAGACTCGTATATAGAACTTGGAATGCAGGAATAAATCTTGAGGAGTATGTCTGACTCTGGGGGAGACAAACACCAGAGCTAGCAGCTGTAGAGCAGCTCTGGTCCCTGAGCCTCTTTGATAGGGGCCCACCATTTGCACCAGTTTTCATATTGTGACTCTGATCTTGCAGCATCTTTTCACACCTGTGTAATACAGGTAAGACTGAGAAATTAGTAGCACTAAGCCTTGTCCTTACGCTTTTGAGTCCTGAGTTCTTGCTAGTAGGATTGTTACCAGTTTTGTAGAGAAGGAAAGTATAACCAGGGTTACCTCTTGATGTGAAGCAACAGTCTTGGATCAGTGGGTGAAAAAGCTTGTTTCTGCCATCCACCTCCCATCTCTTTGGCCACAGCATGTAGTTTCCAGCTGCTGATGAAGTCACATTCCCTTTGGCCTCTGTTTAGCAATGCCATAATGACTGTGTGGCTGCAGGCTGTACTGGGGGTAAGAGACTTTCCCGATTCTGCAAATCACATCATGGTCAGGAGGTACAAAACTTGTCGCCTAGAACTCACAGCCCTTTAGTGAGATGAAGCTGCATGGGAGTCTCCTGATCCAATGGTTGTAGCATCTCTCTGAAGCCTCACTGTGGAACAGAGCTGGGCCTGCTGCAAGCTCCAGCATCTGTTCAGCTTCTTCTGCAGCCACAGCTTGACCCAGGCCCCAGCATGTGGTACAGCTCCTGCAGAGGAACTTCGTGTGACAGTCTCAGAAACAGCACATGGCTCAGGAAACACAAGTTAGTTGTCCTGAAAGAATGGTATTGCCTGTGCCATCAGTGCTTTCTTGATGATTTGCTGAACCATGCAAGACATGTTTCCCAAACATCAACATCTAGTAGGAATATTTAGGACAAAGGGAAGCAACCTGCTTGAGTGGAGGTGTCCCTGCCCGTGGCAGGGAAGTTGGAACTCGATCTTTAAGGTCTCTTCCAACTCAAACCATTCTATGATTCTGTGATCTGGCATTAGCTGTCAGATAACCTTGCAGTTGATGGTAATGACATCAGTCTCATGTGGCCCATCCACTTTCCATTAGGGAAAGCTGTTGACTTGAGGAGATCCAGAAAGACTAGTTAGTGTGTAAAGGTGTGAAGAGTGTATTGGGAGGCAAGGTGCTACATAGAAATAAACCTTGGAAGGATAATTCTTTTCAGCACATATCACTGAATGGGTAAGCATGCTAGCAGCTGTAAGAAGACATAATTTTCAGGGAAACTCTCCCTCATTCCTCTTCTGTGTGAACCGGACAGGTGGCAGCAGTGGTTTCCACTCAGAAGATCTCTAGAGAAGCAGTGTCCTTGTCTTACCCTTATCTCTTCACACAGATGCAGCACAGCTGTGTTTTTGCTGAGGTGAATGCTTGTGGGACAGATGGAAATGCCTTGTGCACAGGCAGCTGGACCACCCCAGCCTGCCCTGCTCCACAGTGCCCCTACTGATGAGGATTTTTACAAAGGAACAGAAATCTCCTGTTCCATTTACTGCAGGATAAAGCCATTTTGTATGTGCATGTGCTTATCTTCTACCCTCCAAGTTCCTGCACAACATCACTTAAAAATAAACGTGCAGAGCTCTAGAAGCAATCCTCCTGCTAGTTGTGTTCCCCCTCAACCTACTCCTTCCTCCTCTGTTAGAAAGCACCTATCCCAGCTTCCCCAGAGCAGTCCACCCCATCATCTATTCTGCTGCTGTACATGCCATGTCTCTCTTCTTTATTTAATTTAATAAAATGAGTGCGTGGGTTGATTTGCATATTCATGGATCACTTGATTAATAATTGATGAGAGGGCCTGGGGCAGGTGGTTGAGAATAAAAAACATTTAGCAGAGAGCAGAGTGGAAGGAACAGATCCCTGCCTGGCACATGTCCACAGGGGGAAGAGCTGCCGGGGGCTGGCAGGGAGGGAAGGGGAGAGCGAGACGCAGAGTAGACACAGCATTGAATGTCACCAGTGGAATGTAATTTTTTTGATTTAAATAATTAATCACGTCCTCGCAATCTGCGACATTTCAGTCCCAGGGGCTTTTTCCTCTGCAGAGCTATTGCCAGGAGAGCAAGGGCAGGGAGGTTTCTCTTCTTGGGATGGGAGGAGATGAGGATAGGGCAGAGATTGTGGGATGTCACTTGGTGGTTTGATGTCTTTACTAGTAGGAGAGCTTAGAGAAACCTAGTGTTCAGTATCCTAAAGCCAGGACCCATTCACAGACCCTGCTGCAGTGCTGTGGTTCTCTGATATGGCTGCTGTGATTGAGCTGTGCTGAAGTCCAAGATGAAGTGTCGTTCAGACTGGGACATTGTCCCACAGAGAGGGGAGTCAACTTCTGTTGTCTGCATCTGTGCTCAGTAGTCAAAGCCAGCTTCACCAGCAATTCCTGTATGTGTGATTTATGGGTGGAGGACTAGGAAGCAGCTCCATAATTTGAGAGGAGGGAAAGCATTTTAAAGGCATTTTAATGCCAGGTGCAACTGCTGGTTTCAGATGCTGCAAGACCTCATTTCTAGGACCTTCCTGTCAGGAGGGATCAACCCTGTGAGAGAAAATAGGGGACAAAAGAAAAGGTGGGAGCACAACAGCTTCTTGGGATCTCATTCAGTGAAGTAGGAATGTTGGCTACCTGTCTCTTCCCCAAATCCCTATACTACCTGCTCCTGGAAGGCTTTACCCTATTAACATGCCCAAATGTGAATACTGCTAGGCTTAGGCTTAATGGATCTCCAGGTTTGAGGAGAAGAAAGTAACATATGGCTTCATGCTGCTTTTACAGTGATCTGAATATTTGTATATATATTCTGAATACAGTGTTCTGTAGAGTTCATCTTGGGATGTGGTGTTGTTCTTCTTTTGCTAAATGAGCTTCATTTTGCATGACTTAGGGGGAAAAAGACTCAGTTGTTTTCTGGAAATGATAGTCAGTAGCACTCAGTAATACTGAGAGTAATTTATTTATTAATGCTGACATGGCAGAGGTGGGGAGACACGGCTAACACAGGAATGCTGGCAGAAGGTTCACCGTTACTTGCAGTTGTGAAATTAATGGTTTTAGTTTGCAGCACCGTTACTAAATCTATGAAAGCTGGTGGGACAGGTGGCGTGTGCACACGCAGGTTCATATCCTAAGGACGTTGCTCCATCAGGAATCCAAGATACCGTCACGCATCAATCTACAATAATCCTGCTGTGGATCATGAACAGAATTACTTGAAATATCTTAACTTCCCCAGCAAGTCTTTCGAAATGAGAAAACATATAGGAGTACTGTGTACAAGGCATTTGGAGGGAACCATGAAATGAAATGCAATGAAATAAGCTTCTTTGGGACAAGCTGCAGCTGGGAGACATATAGAGATTTCAATGCCATCAAGGAAGAATGCTTTATAGGTAGGATTTTGGTGGACAGTTGAATGGGCACATCACATTAATTCTGTCAAACTGTTCTGCTTCCCATTTCTCAATATACGCAAAATTAGCATAGAAACTAATACAAGATTGCAGTAGGTCTTTAAGAAGTACACACAGAGCATAGGAAAAATAAGGAAATATTCAGCCATATTTTTGTGTATATTTTAAAATAGCATTATCAGAAAATATAACACTGTTGTGAGGTAAGTTCTTTATCTTTGATTTGTTGCATTTAATTCTAAACGCAGTCTCTTGTACTGAATTCAGCCTCAAATTAGCCGAGGTTTAGTAGTTTTAAATGATTCTTTAAGGGAAATTAATGATGAAGATATAAGTCCCTCAAAATTGCATCACCAGGAAAATACTAAGTGAGAAACTGTCTCATAGACAACTGCCTCAAGAGAACCAGT
>JAOXNG010000001.1:89273029-89285151 GCA_028566535.1 Scolopax minor
GGTTTTAGTTTGCAGCACCGTTACTAAATCTATGAAAGCTGGTGGGACAGGTGCCCTTAAAGTCAGTAGCTGTTTTCCAGATTGTGTCTGCACACGTGGAGTAGGCTGGTGCAAAGCCTTCCTGCTGTCGCCTCAAATGCTGGAGCTGCTCTGAATCCATTAAGGAGAGAGAGAGGGGGGGAAAAAAAAAAAAAAAAACAAAAAAACACCAACCGCAAAACTAACCAGATTTGAGGCTGGAGCAATTTTTGTCCAGGACTGAAAGCTGGTCCCCTCTCTAGTCCTGTTGCTGGTGACAGCACATGGGATCAGTTGGGCAGACTTGGATGTGTAACAGATTTTTCATCTCCCAGTAGCTGGTTTGATGGTTTATCCATGAAAGGTCTTCACAGGTAAAAATGAGAACAGCCTTTAACAGTAGCCCAAGGGAGGCACTGACCACTTACTTTCATTAAAGTCTATCTGTCTATTAATAAATACTAAGACAATACATTATGGAACAGAGATAAGTGATCAGGCAAATCATAAGTAGTTATTACACAATTATTATATACTATTCGATGATAAAACTCTTCTCACACTATTAACACTATTTCCTGCTGGAGAAAGGGATCAGCTCCTTGCAACTTTCTGTGGTCTGGTGCTGCTTTCCCCAGTGTTCCCAGTGGGATCCAGATCAGCTCTCAACTACCTCTTGCTCCCATGTCTGCACCTCTGCTGGGGCTCGTCTAACTCCAGTGGTCTGGTATCTTAAGCTATGCAGGAATCTCTTACTGCTGTTTTTTTATTACTATCTTACATTTAAAATCAAGCTATCCTCCACCTGAGGTGCTGCCTCCCTTCCTTCTATGCAGGTAGTCTCTTCTGAGCACTGTCATATACCATCATTTTGGGGACACCATCTTGCAGCTTTACCAATGTATGTAGTGAGGGATTTGGGGTCAGGATCCCCACTGGCCCAGAAGGTGCACTGGGGAAGCAAAGCATCACTGCATGAGCTGGCATTTGAGATTTCCCTGACAAGAGCCTTGGCATGCTGTGTTTTTTGCAAACATATCAGGAAAAGCTGCAAAAAACATGTCCAGTTTTTTGCTTGTTTTGGCATGTCTGTTCAGGACAAGAGAACTGATGAAGCTTCAATAATGTGGAATAAGCCTGGTATCCTACAGCTCTGCCTTATTTCAGGATTTTGTACACACTCTGGTGATTTCATACCTCCTACCCACTTCCCCCTCCTGAAAATCCTTCAAGAACATCTAAGGTTCGTTTCAATTAACATAGAGAAGTTGCTGTATTTTATAGATTTTGCAACCAAATCTTTTGAGCCCCCCAAAAAGAACATATTTAATGGGCGTAGTGGGATACCCTCTTGTATTTTTTCCACACCTGAGGTAGGAAGATTCCAGTTGAAAATACCAGATAAGTAAAAATCTTTTGAAACCTTCTTGGTTTAATAATAAAGATACCGAGGGGAAGATTCTGGATTTGATTTTAACTTTTGTTCAGAAGTTCAGGTCAATCCTGATTTTAACAGGGCTTTCATTCGTTATTCTACTAATTGGGAAACCATGATCCAAGACAATTGACTGCAAAAGCAGAAAAAAAAAAAGAGCATCTGGAATGCAGGTAGCTAAATATCTTTATTCTGTCTCTGTGCACACATCAGTGGTAATTTCAAAGCAAATGTTTGTATCCGAACAAACTTGAATGGAGCACCAAGGTGTTGGACACATGCAGTCCCATGAATTTTGAATGTGTCTCTTTCTAGCATTTTTTCACCTTTGCTTTTAACAAGGGCTTGAAATTTGGTCTTGGATACCAACCTGGGCACATCATTTACTTTAGATAGATCGGTTTTCTCCTTTTGCAGAGAGTGGTTTGGTCTTCCTCGGTCTCTCTGGTACTTTTGCCCCTGTTATCACTGTGTCTAATCACAAGTATTGAGATGATTATCTGCCTAGGTCCCTGGTGGAAAGGATGTGTTATTCTTCCCATTTCACAGAAGGGGAGAGAGACACTGTGTAACTATGTGACTAATGTAAGGTCCCGAGGGAATTAATTGACAGTACTGTCTAGGGAAAACTGCAGGAAACACAGGTTTGGCATTGAGTGCTGTCTTACTGAGTGGCTGATTTTGTAATGTGAATCCCACTCCCTGGGATCTCATCTGAGATTCATCAGTTCATTTTCTACTTGCAAGCTAGTGATAAACACCAGTCTCTGCCAGCCTAGTCCATGATTTAACTTAAGTGCATCTTAGCAAAGTTGCTGATTTGTGGACTGGAAAATTTCCATGTCTGGATAATTTTAGTCAGAGTCAACTTTTTTCTAGCTTTCTTGATTTTTATTGACATCTGAGACTTTGGACCATGGCTGCAGGAAGGAAACCCTGTACACAGCATTCATCTTTGTAAACAAATTTCTGCAAAATCTGAAGGTAGAGATGGTGGCTTGTAGTTCAGGCCTGTTCCATTCCTAACCTCTCTTTGCTACATAGTTAACCTCGACAGCGATAGTAGACATATTGTACCTGTCTTACAACTGTCCTGCTGGTACTATGCACAATTAATATGACACCCGGGAATGTAATACATGCTTCATTTCACAGAATTCAATTCATTTAGCCATTTTCTTCCCTGGATATATCTTGGCTAAGGTCAGTGAATTTGCACTGAAATTTCGTTTGTCTCTCTGTGCACATACTGCCGCATTACCGCAAGATCCCAATTAACAATGTCAGACACATTTTTCTCCTTTCTTCTAATAGGAGAAGAAAACGCACAATAAGCTGATTTTTCACAATGTGTTTCATCACACAGGCCTTGGCACAACCTAGGGAATACCCTTCTATTGCTAAAAATAATAGCTGTAAAGTCTTTGCCCAACTGTTAACTAAAATTTGTATAGCACGGTGGATAAATCATCTGCTTAGTACGTCTGAAGCATTATGTTCCAATCCTGTTAAAGTTGTAGTTATTCAATATTTCAATTAACTCTTTTCTGCTGATATGATTATATATTAATTAAATCTTGCTAATATTTCCAAAGCCATGATAGAGGAATGTATTTGATCAGATATTTCTTTTCATGTGTATGAAAGGCCTGCTAGGGAGAGAGCTGCAGAACTGCGTGAAGATATGCTATCTCTAAACAGAAATGACTTTAAGGAAAGGACTGGCTGTGGGAGACGCTTGCAAGCATCTCACGCGGTTGTGTGATCCCATTTTTTTTCCACCATGCAAGCACAGTTGGACCTCAGCAGAGGAAAAACTGTAAGAAAAGCCAAAATTGCAAAAAGCAATACAGCAGGTTGCACTTCCCCTTTTCAGCTGACCCTGTGTAGCAAAAGGATTTCATAGGCATTGGGAGCATTTTTCCATCCAGACCCATTTCAAACCATAAATTTTGGTTCCTGTGATGCTTTCAGTAAATAAAGGTTATGTTAAGTCACTAGGCTTTCCAGGGTCTAAATGAGGCAATTGAATTTTCATGGTGCAAAGCTGAATTCTCCCTGTTGGAGAATGATCTTCCTCTCTAGCCCTCGTGTGCTGTTTAAGGGCATTTCTGTATCTCTCTGAGGGTGAGTCCCATTTCCATATTCTGAAACCAGGTTTTCTTTAAAGCATAGGGAATCAAGCTTTGTGTTTTTATAAGTAACGTAGGACAAAATTGTGGCTAACTCAGTCCCTGCTTTCTCTGCAAGTGTAAGCATGTGAACCCTGCCAGGACTGGGGCGAGATGCTCTTAAATTCTGCCTTGTTTTATTTGACTATGCAAGCAGCTGATTTGTGTGTAGCCTGGCTCTTTTCATCCCCTGCTCTTTCCCTACCTTGCTTATTGCCTGCGTGCAGTGGTTTGGATCCCCCCTGTGATTCCTGTGGGTGGTGCTGTACTAAGCCACCAGCTTCCCTTTTGATTTTGTGGTTTTGTTTTTTATTCTTTTCCTTGCTATCTTACCCCTCGTACCAAGGTCCCTGTCAGTGGGAGGGTGTCTGGGAGCAGAGGGAGCTGTGCTGCTGGCTCTAATGGATGGGCTGAGCTCCAGTGGGGTGCAGGAGGTTCAGCGCTGACTGACAGAAGGCCACCTCAGTGGCACCAAACGTTAGTCCCTGCCTTGCCTGCTAGGGCAAGCAATGGAGAAGTGCTGTGATCCTGCATGGGGTTTTTTGGGGGGGGAGGAAGGGGACAGACAGTGCCCCCTGACAAGCACAGGCATTGCTGAACGACCTGCCATTTGCTTTCTGTCCTTTGGGTACAGAGGTGCAGACTGTAGTGTTGCTGCTGAGTGAAGAAAAACTGTGTGACTTTTTAAAACAAATCCTTCATGGCTCTGCTTTTTCGCCTCTGTTTATGCTAGTTTTCTACTCTAAATTTAATCTACCCCTCTTCCCACCTTTCCTTTTCCTTGTTCTCTTCTTATCTTCCTTCTCCTGGTCTTCCCCTTCTTTTTTCTCCTTTCTCATTTACCCTCTTGATGAGGGGAAGGCAGAATTTTCCTTTTTGGATCAGGTCCATTTGGCTCATCTGTCCCCCCCTACATTGAACAGCCCCACAGCAGCTCATGCTGCAGCACATCCTGCATGCTTCAGAGGAGAACATGTGCATCTGCCTAATTGTACAACACTGTGCAAGAATGGGGAAAGTGTTTCTTTCCTTCTCTTTCCAGGCCACGATGCCCTGAGTTCCTCTTCACGTGTGTTCAGCATAGCTTTCAATGTTGCTATTTCTCCCAAAATTACCCAGTTGCAGTATCTGAGCTGACAGCCTCTCACAGCCATGGATCCCACAGGTTCTCCATCACAGCAGGAGGGAGAATTGTCTTTTTTTTCTAAATAGATTGCCTCCTAATTTACTCACTTCTCAGCCCCCTTGGATTTCATGCCTGTATTTCTGTTTATGGCCATAGGTTGCCTGCTGTGTCATGCATCTCTGAATCTAATATGGTTATGTCTTTCCAGAAGGTTATGGCTTTCCTTTGTGAAGATCTTGCCTGCCTTGAGCTCTCCCTATTTGGATTTGATGCCACAGATGGGTATTCTAGCACAAGCTCTGGACTTGCTGTCTGTAGCTGTGAGATCTGCCCCTAGATTCCTAGATCCCAAATTCCTAAAGATCCACAGCAGTGGATCTTTAATGCCTTGTTTTCCTGTCAAGTGAGAAGTTATGTTTTTGTCACTTTCCCCTTCCTGGCTTTCCCCTTCCTTCAGCTTTGCCCATCTGAGCTACTTCTGTTCAAACAGGCTGTACCTGAGATCCACATGTGGATGAAGCTGAACAAGGAGCTCTCACTAGAAGCCTCATGGGTGCTAATAGAAAAAGGAAAAAATAAATTATATCTGGGTTCCCTATGCTCCAGGACTACTAAAACTTCCATGCTGAGATCTTCTAAAAGGAAATGCCAGCATTTGAGTCCTGGATGCAGATCAGCTGAAGACACTTTTTGTCTCTGAGCTGGCTGTTTCAGTGCCGAAGAGAGCCTCCTTTGTTAAAGAGCATTGACTATGCAACCTTACTCCTTTCCTGAGATTCACTGGACCTGGCCTGTTTTGTCTGTCTTTCATGACTTGATGGAAGAGAAGTTTTTATTAAATCGTAATTTGTGTTGATTAGTTTATAGCATTGTGCTGACAATGGGTTGTTTGGTTTGTTGTTGTTTTTTTTTTTTTTTTTAAACCTTATCTTCCTGTTATTTCTGACAAAGTGACAGTTCAGATGACGTGTTTTGGGATGACGTTTTTAGTAAGCAATGTCTTGCTAATGTTACCCATTTTCAGATGATACTGTTTTGACTTAACCCCAATCCAGCAATGATGTATATGGATATAGCCTTGAATTCATGCTAAACCTGATCTAAATCACTGAAATCAGAGGCTTTGCAATAGCAACAACAACAACAACCCAGGCTATCTTTCAGAAGCTTCAATTTCAATTTTCCCCCCCTTTATCGCTGAATTAGGCATTTCATTTCTCCACATCTTGAATCCTGAATTATCTCCAGGGTCATAGGATGGTGCTTAGCACCCCAGACATTTTATCCTATGTTATTTTACAATGTCGCTGTGCTTTAAGTTCAACCCTGTTGCTTACCTCTCCCCCAGCTATTTGCCCTCTGAGCAAATTCATGCTGAAGATGGAGTTGCAAACTCTTACTTCTGCAGCAGGATGCTGAACACTGGATGGATATGTGAGGGTGAGATCCTTCATCTTGTCACCCCAGCAGCTGCCAGTCAAGCATTTGGTCTGAATCTATAAGGCAAACCATTTAGGTGTTTAGCAATAAGGAGCTCAGTTTCTGAGGGACTCATTTAAATATTGTCTTGATTAAGTGCCAAGTGACATAGTTGATTGATGCATGATGGATGTGTTCCTCCTGCTCTAGGATCATGACCTCCAGCTGGGTTACTGAATCATATTCTGAGGTGACCATAGCATTTTCTGGATTTTAAAATTCTTTTAGTATGCAAAAATAAATTTTGTCCTTTCTGGGGCTGAGGGGAACTTCTAAATGTAAACAGCTGCAGTAGTTAATATTGCTGAATATATAGCACTGGGCAATGCATAGTTCATGAAAATTTCATTGAGAAGGTATGAATTTTACTTTCTTCAATGTGAAATATGTAACAAAAAAAGGAAGGTATGAGACCCAAGAGGCAAATTTAGCCATGTACGGGGCAATGAAAATAAATTAGGCTTTATAGCATTTTTATTCTATTGTCAAAACTGGAGCAGTGGACTTTGAGGTGTGAAGGCATAGATGTAAATAAAGCAGGGCTGAACAAATGGACAAATTTAGACCAGGGGTCTATGATGATGCCTGTGTAACGTGTCTGTGATTAGGATGACGTGCATGAGAGGAACCCCAGACTGGGAGATTGTTGGGGTGCTGCAGGGGCTGAGGAGAGGAACCTCGATGCAGCTTTGCTGTAAACTTCATTCTTTTATAAAAAGTAGTAATTATTTCCATGCATAGAAATTTCAATGATAAGTATTTTCTGACACTTTCATAGGAACTTCCTAAAATGCTTCTTTGTGAAAGAACATTTAAGCATCTTTTTTAAAACTCTGAAGAAAATGCAATGATTTATTATTTTTCCTACCTTAATTTAAATGTGCAGCAACAGAAAATAAGGATGCAGGTGTGATACTCTGCAGGAGCAATGAGCTGACTTCAGGTGTCAAAGATTGCCATTATCTCCTTTTACAACTTCAGATTGAAACATTTGAAGAGTGGGCTGTGTGGGGAAGGTCATGGGGAGCCATGTGCAGCTTGGGTCTTGGTGGTAAGGGAGAATTTACATTAAAAGCCTTAGGATGGATCAAACTCTGTCCCCACTACTTACCTGTTGGGCATGTGGGATGTTCGATCAGTCCTAGAACATGGTGGCAAGAACTGGTGAACCAGACTAGCCCATTGCTTCTGCTAGCATCTGGTGTTAGTTTGGTATTTGAAATATTGAAGCCTTTCATTTGCAGGGGAGTGTTGGGGGTGGGAGAGGGAAGTTGCACGACACAAGAAGTTATCTGAATTAAAAACAAGAGCAAAAATGAAAGCCAACTGCATTCATTAAAAATGAATATCTAGGAAGGCTGGAGAAAGGGAGATTAAAAAATATTATGATTTCTGTCACGACCACATTTAAGCTGGGCCATTAAGGATGCTATTGTCTGGCCCAGCTGTTTTAGAACAATTATCTGTTTGACAACAGGCAGAAGGATAAGCTGGCTACTGCCCGTTTTCCCTGAGAGGGGAGGCTTTCCCTGTAGGGAGACACGTGTGTCTGCGTGTGTCCCACTGCTCCCTCCCAGCTCACCCCCACATGAAAAAAATCCCAACTTTCTTCACTGAAAGAGGCAAAGAAGCCCAAAATCTCACCCCTGAGCCTCCTCGTTAAAATGCTGAATGAGATGTGTGCTGCAGGGAGCCTGATCAGTCTGTCTTTTTTTTTTTTTTTCTCTTTTTCTTTTCTCTCTCCTCTCCCAGCCTTCCTCTGCAGGAGCTTTGTGCCATGCAAGTCTGGCAAGATCACAAATGTGGGTTTGGCATGTGGCTATATGTGTTTTAACACCTACCTCTGCAACCATGCTTCAGTTTCTTGTAGTTGCCTTCTGCTCTACTCCTTCTTGGTGAGAATTAAGCTGGTGCTTTGAGCTGAGAAAATGTGAGGAAACCTACTCAGGTTGGGGGTAGGGGGGGGAGAAATGACCTGCTATGGGAAATTTTTTTCCTTCTGTCCCCATTGCTGTTTCTGGCCATGCTCCCTATATATAATTCCAGTCGCACTCTTTCCCTCTTCAGCTTCGGTTCTCAAGAATGACCAGGAAGCTTCCCAGAAAGAAAATGCAGTTGCAGATTTTTAAATTATAATTCTGTTTTGTATAGAGGCTGAGTAAGCAGAGCTCCTTGGAACTGCTGGCTTGTTCCTTACTGACTCCAGGAAAGTATCTGTCACCTTGATTATGCAGAAGACAGGAGATTTTGGGGTTTTTCTTCCCTCTTCACTTACAGATGAATAGTCCATCTTGAGACATGGAAGCCAAGCTTGCTTCTTCATAAATCTTACGTACCTAAAGGCAAAGATGCAGCAAAAAGATCTTAGTTCAAAAAATAGTATGTCTTTTAGCTTTGCTAAAATGAAGTGAACAATCATGTTAATCACTCCCCTCAGTAGACGGGATGGATGCAGAAAGGAACTAACTCTGAGAAAAGAGATTTTACAGCTTTTACACTTTTCAGAGAAGACTTTTGTGGCTGAACTTCTCTATGTAATTCCAGTCAACTAAGTTGGAGAATAACAGTAATCTATTTCTTAAGGTAAACAAGAAGTTCACGATTTGTTTTTTGTTTTCTACCCAAGATTACTTCAATAACAGGCCCAGGCCTGCAAGTGTTCAATCTCGTGCATTGTGTGCTGATTTCAGAGTCCAGGCTCATTCTGGGAAGAAACACTGCAATTTTCCCTGAAGATATTCTCTTTGCTGTCCTCATTCTGGCCTGTCAGAGAAACAATTTCTTTTCTCTCCTACAGACTGTGTTTCCTGGGAGGGAGATGTGCCCACTCCCAGTTTCCCCACCCCTCCAGCACCAGAATGAAGCAAATGATGGAGCTGCAGTGGTTATTTGGAGCTGTGCTGTCACCTGTGCTCCCAGGCCTGGTGACAGTATGGCTGGGATGCTCCTACTTCATCTTCTTAATGGTAGTGGGTTATTTCTGAATCCTTTCCCCTGTGCGTTTTGTACGTGACAGTTTTGAGGTCCTCCACGGTTTTAAGCCTGTTATGTTTTATAAAGCTGCGTTTTGATGTGGTTCTTATCCAGGGGGTCGCCAGACCACACTTGACTACTTGGCCACTGGTAGCAGTGTGTGTTGGGCTGTGGTTGCCTGGCAGCTAGGAGGGGAATGTCTCCCTTGCCAAAGCTTGTGCCACTGATGCTTGTGTTAAATCAATCTCTCTGCTAACAGCTGACGGTATGGAGCCCCTGACACATGGCTCCGCTCCTATTTCCAGTTACTAGAAAGCAGTTGTGGTGTGCAGTAGCCAGCCAACTCATTACTGCCTGTAACCACTGCAGCAGCTGATTGTTGTTCCTCCCCTTCCACGTTGTATTTCTCCTCTGCTGCTTGCTGCCCCAGTTCCTATCAACTCAGGGGACCTGGTCGCAACAAAGCCCTGTCCTGTCAACGTCTAATGAGGAGTTCGTAATGGCTGTGGATGGATATGCAGCATCCCATCCAGGGATGTCAGCTAGACACTGACAGGCAGTAAATAAATATTGTTCTCCGTGCCTCTGTCAGAGTACTTGTTGTGCTGTAGTCTTTGCTCTGCTTTCTGTAGCTGCTGGCACGTGTATCACGTTAGTCCTGTCTCTCAGTCAATGCGTGGGAGGGAGGAGAGAGTCACCTTGGCTGTGCAAAGTTAAAGCACAGAACTTCCAACCTCTTTGCCTCATGGGGCAAGCTGCAGCTTGGTATGTCCTTGCAGTGTAAAGCTGTTTTTAGGATGGGGTTTTCTGCATATGGAACTTGTTTAAGGGTCTCTTCTTGCCTTTGTAAAGGTTTGCACTTGGCTGCCTCCTTCAGTTCATTTAAAAATGTATTTCCCTGGCCCGTGCTTAGGACCCAGTTAAAGTTACACCTTTTCTCACCCATAATTACTGAACAGCATTGTTCTGGGAATATGGTGTTAGAAATCTTCATTGCAAAAAAGGAAATGTATTCAAGCACAGAGGGATGTTAGTAACTCTTCAAGGTCTCTGTAAGTATCTCCCCATTAGGTTAGTTTCCTCCTCACAGTAGCTTTTCACCTTTTTGAGTTTTTTATAGGCACGGGATGTGGACAGTGCAGGGAGATTTTACAAGGTATTAAGAGCACAAAATCTACTGCAGATAATAATGATGGGTTGATTCAGAGATGCACCACTGGACAAGAACTGAGGAGCATGACTTTCTCCTTCAAATATATCTGGGATGTTGTCATTTGCCCCTGTTATTGGTCCATGTGCACATTCCCAGCTGAGCGCCTTGAGGATTACTCTGCCTCAATTAAACCTCCAGACACTCAGCCCTAAAGGCAGTCCTTTTACAACCTCCCAGATACCTGCTGTGTCTGATATAAGCCTCTGCACACTTAAAAGTGGTATTAGGATGAGATGACTCATTGTTGTAATAGAGATGGATGAGTTTTCAAATATGCATGTTTACTCCTTGCCCTGCTTGCGAGCATCTGTGGGCACAGCTATTCATCCACCTGCACAAACATTTATGGTGCATGGCCTCCTCTGACCTGTGCAGAGGCACGCTTCATTTCCTTTTCTCTGTGTTGTTCAGGGAAGCACCTCCAAAAAATCCAGGACGTGTTGTTTGGGCAGCTGGAACAGCTGCTAGGTCTGCAGCACCCTCAGCTGGTGCAAGCATGGCTAGCCCTGTTAAAGTCCATTCCTCCATGGAGCACGCAGACAATTTTTCAGAGGTATGGCTGTCCAAAAGCAAACCAGCCCCAGCCCTGAGTGTCATGTTGTAGCTGTGAACCCGAAGCAGCACAGCTGCTTGCTTGAGGACCTCAGCGTCCCACCTTCTCACCTGCAGTTAGAACCAGTTGGGTGTCTATCTACCTACAGGTGTCCAGTGGTTCTTTGGATCGCCTAAAGTTTTGCTGTCAAAATGTCACAACTCAAAGCAAATGGGGTCCTCAAAGATGTCCCATAAAATAGGCTCATCAAAATCTGGCAAAATCTGGCAAGGCCAAATCCTTGCAGCTGGCGGATCTCGGCACAGATTTGTGTGATCTGGCTGCGTGTGTCTGTAGAGCTACTGAGTCAGTGAACCCTCTGAACCCTTTAATACTTACTTATGGAGATATGTGTATGTATGCATGTAATTATCCATCTATAGCTCTAAGTACAGAAAATTCTGTATGTGTTTCCATTCTTTCTCTCGCTCTGCAGCAGCTATTGTTTTTCCAAATTGCAAATTTCAATGTTTTTCCTTCATTGCCTGCTTCAGTTCTAACCCACTGTATCCTCAATTTTCAGGCACTTTCCTGAGCAAAGCTGTGCCTGACCCTTCAGTGTTTTGCACAGGGTGGCTGGGAAACAGCCTGAGACCCTGTGTCTCATCTTGCATGAATGGATTTATCTGCTGAGGAAACCCAAGCTTTCAGAAGGTGAAAGGCTGCCCCTGCAGCCCCCTGTCCTGTATGGATTCCCCAGGTTGTGCCTTACTTATATGCTAAACAGGAGGACCTACAGCACCGGCAATATATTTTGAGAGGCTTGACTCTTTCAAGCTGCTTGTGGCTCTGAAAACAGCTTTATTTAAATACTGCATGCAAGCTGGTGTTTCAAAATAAGAGAATAATTAAGGCAAGGAGGAAGGGAGGGAAGATATCAAATATTCATGTACTTCAAAGAAAATACGATCTTCTTAGGTATCCTGTGGCTACAGACTATTCAGGGAGCAAAACGTGCTGTGGCAGTTCAGTGAACTTTTCTGTGCACAGGCACCTCTCTGAGAGCTTAGCCTGGAGGCTGTGATGGCACTTGGGAAGGGGCAGGGGATTACAGGGAAAATTTGGGGTTTGGGGGGTAGGAAGGCAGAAAAACTCAGCGAGAGAGCTATTTTGCT
>JAOXNG010000001.1:89411452-89427659 GCA_028566535.1 Scolopax minor
GGGACCAAATTTGTCAAAGGGACACGACTCAGAGTAGGGCACGATCCTGTGTGACTTGGGGCCCCAATATGCCATTTTCCATCTTAATCCCACGATGTAAGACAGCTGTGAATAACTCAGAATTAGGCTGGCAGCAACTGTGGACAGCACAGGTAAATGGGTGAGTGATTGCTGACTTCACCTTGATGGATTTGCGTAACACAGTCCTGTTGGTTAAAGGCTGTGAACATGGGTTTGTTCTTTTCCTTGCCTTTAAAGTGTCAGCAGCATAAATATTCATTATATAAGAGTAGTGTTTAACACTTCAAAAAGGCTCCTGTTTCACAGAGTTTTAGCTGTGAGACCTAGGCCTTTGATTGCATCAGTTGAGAAACTCCTTTTGCTTGGTCTGGTATTTCCCTGGAACTGGGCTGTAGTCACCATCTCCAGTGGAACTGCACTCAGAGGATGCCAGAGGAGGCAAGGGCTTTATTGCAGCTCCACAGCAGAGCACACTCTCTCCAGCAGCTTGAACTGCTCTCTTGAATTCATCTTCCCTAGCCTGAGCTCAGCCACTGGCTGAAGATCCCTCACAGGGAAGCTCCGGCTTGTGGGTTTATTATTACTATTATTATTAATTTATCGGCATGCATGCGTGCTAACGCTGCACACACACATCCGTGTGCATTCTCCCTCCCTTTCGCACTTGCATGACTGGCAAAATGAGCTACAAGCAGATAAAAATTGAAACACAGAAGAGAGCAAATTACAACATGTTCAATTATCTTTTTTGAAATCATTCTTCATCTCTGCTCTCCTCAGTGCCTGGTGACGCTCCCTTTGCAATCTGACAAGGGCATTTTTTGCTCTTGTGTTTTAATTCCCTTCTCTTGGGTGGCAGTGTGGTCAAGGAGCCAGGGCTTGAGGAGAAGTGTAGCAGGGCCAGACAATTCAGCCTGCATTAATGGGTGATCCAAAAGACCAACACTTTGTTGGTCTCCATTCAACAGCCTGTGGAAGGAGTTCTCTCTCCATTAATTGTAAATGTTTCTTCTTGTTACATGCAAATATTACAGTGGCAAACACTGATTCCCTTCCCACTGCTTTCTTGCCAGGGAGGCAGACAGAGATAGCTTTGCCTTGTTTACTTCCTTGCTGTTGTATTGCAAATTGCCACCCACTGCCTGCTAGCTGCTGGCCTCACCTCACCCAGAGCTCTGCTAATTAACGGGCTCCCTCTCCTGGCTCCTTGCAGCAGCCCTGCAAGATAAGAAGGGCTTAGGGCCCCAAGTGGCCCTGGCTGCCTCCAGTTTTGCTGCTTCTTTCAAGGGCTATGGATTTGTTGCTTTATTTGTGATTCCTTTGAACAGGGAATTTTAGTACTGCTTCCAGATTGACAGTGCTGGCAATGAAAGTTTTTCTGCCTTTTTATAGGAGATATGCTCCTTCCTTACCCCTGAAGACTGGCACAAAGGGATCACCTTTTGGGTTGAGAGGAGGTTTTGTTCTTTATGGTCTATTTAGCTCTTAGCCTCTCTGCTGAGAAACTGTCAGTGAATATAGTGTCAAGTGTGGTAGTAATAGTTTTAATAATGAGGACACCTGTCTGCAGTAAAATAAGATTACATCAAGACATTTTATGCAGTTCACATGTAAGTTAGGAATGACTTTTGGTGATGCCAGCAGGGATTGCATTAGAGGATTGAACAATAAATGCAACAAATTGCCCATTAAAATTGGGAGAAATTTCTTCAAGTAATGAAACATATTTAAACGTGTGTATTATAAAGGTGAAATGGTTGAGCAGCTTCCAAGTCATATTATGTCTGGTAAAGAGCCTGATCAGCTTAAATTTGGAAAGGAATATTTTGTGGTTTAAAATAATGGCAGATTTTTTTCTAATTGTTTGTTGTTAGTGTCAGTGTGGCAGAGTTAATGGGACTTTATCCTACAGGTAAGAAGAGACTAGAGGAAGACTGTAAGCAATCCAAAGCAATTGTAGTGCAAATTCCTAGGCAAGACAAAGGGTGGCAAGAAGCAATTGGTCTCATCCCTGCTTGTGGGAAGATTGGCTTGCCCACAGTTGCTCAAGGACCTGTTGGGAGAACTGGGAACTTAGCCCACCTCTTGGGAATCTGATCTCAGTATTTGTTTCAAAAACCTTGGGGTTTTTTTGTTACCATCTATGTATATCTTCTTGAGGGAAGCATTGAATCTGGCACATTAGTTGTCCTCGGTTGTTCTAGCAGGCATGAAGATATTCTTAAGCTATCAGTCCACAAACCCAAATAAAAGAGCAGTGTATTGATGCTGAAAACCAAAGAGAGCACCTAATGAGAAAGAAATTGTACTTTTTACAACTTTGCAAATATTAAACCACTGGCCCACAAAAACCAGAGCAAGAAGGAATTTTCTTTCACATTATCTCTAGTTAATATACGGGAAAATAGGGACATAATAGGGCTGCTATTTAACCAGCATCACACACTAAAATGGGGATAACCTTTTTAAGAATTACATATTATCAAATATAGCATCATTGTTCAAGTCAAGAAAGTGCAAAATGCAGACAATCATGGTGTTGCATAAACTACAGTTGTGATGCTCCAAAGTGACCATCAGCTTCTGGGACTTACACTTGTTGAACAGCAGTTCAAAACACCTTTAGCAAGAGGCCTGAAAAACTGAGTCCTTAAATCACTAGCCATTTTTGCAAATACAGGCCTGAGATTTTTAAAATTCACCTCTGATAATTTAAAGTGTCATCCAGGGAAGTAACATTTGGGTTTAAATTTATGGGGCCAATTGAATGTGTGATATAAATCTATATCATTCAGCACTTACCCCAGGAGTGAATCTTGCAGAGGTTTTTATCTTGACAGTAGCCCTTTAAAAGAAAAGGAACAGGAAGGCATTGAATTGGAACAACCCAGCATCTCTCTTGTGTTTGTCTTTGGTAAACACTGCAATTTATTTAAAGCACATGGAAGGGAGAAAAAAATATGGCAAAGTTAAATCCCAACAAATTGTTTTATATTTACAAATGAATTAGATTATTTGCATTTGTTGTGTTTTTGGGTTTCTTTGAAACTGCAAATTAATGAGAAAAAATTATTTCCGAATCTTATTTTACTTAAAGGCGAGTTTAGTGAAGGCAATTTGCATGTAAATCAACGTTTACCTGACGCGTGCAATTTCCACAGTTAGATAAACCATAACATGAAACAGATGAAAGACATGGGAACTGTATAAAAATTCTTTGAAAGATAATAGGCGGCAGTTTGCAATAAATATTCATTAAGTGCGAGGGTGCCCTGTTCTCTCTCTACGCTGCTTTCCGTACAGCACTCACCTCTTTCCGACAGCCTCCTTGTTACATATCTTTGCTCTCCTATTTCTTCCTTATTTAATCTGTCTTCTTTCTTACGGTGTAGCACAGGTCACTTTCATTATGGGATGCTCTCTGCATTTCCACCATCATTGTGTCATTTATAATGCAGACCAGGAAGGAGGTATGTGAAAAATCAGCAGGGTGGTAAGAGCTGGTTCCAGGTGTGGGCAAAGCAAGCAGTTGCTGGGGGCAGTAGGCTCCAGGGATAGGGAGGGCAGTGGTGGCCCTGCTGTGACTCACCTGCCAGCTTTTCCTGTGGCACAGCCTCTGCAAGCCAGGCTGGCTGCATATCCTCCCACCACCCCACCACAGCTGAGGGTTGGGATGTAGGACAGCTGATGGTGATGGGCAAGAAACCACTCTAAGAGAGGCAGCAAGCTCGGTGTCCACTTGGCCGCCCAGCCCTATCCCTAACTCTCTCATGTTTGTGAAAAGAAAAGCTTTTTCTGGTGGTTTAGTCCTCATCCCTGGGGAAGCAGTGTTTCATTTGGCTGATCCTGACACATAAAGCCTTGAGCCAACTTTCTAGGGTACAGCTGTGAATAAAAGGATGTCTGAAAGAAGTACAGACCAGAGGAAACCACATACCTAGTCTTGTGTGCCTCAGTGGGGTGGGTCACTCCTTTGATGGTTCTCACATGCACGGATAGCATCAGACATGTTGCTAGAATCTTTAGAAGTCTTTGGGACTTCTGGGAGGGGTTGAGCATGCTCATCATTTCACCCAAATATCTGATACATTGAAGTAGATCAGACAATTGTCACATGAAGAATATGGCTAATATTCTAAAATCTGCAGCTTTAAAAGCAACTGGTAGGTCACCAGTTGAGAGATCAATTGTTCCACGTTGCAGTGAATTAACACTGCATTTTATTGTATGTATTTTCTGCTACTATCATCACTGTGGTGTCTGATTGTGTGCCTAGAGAGCCATCAAAAGCTGTGATGTATGGCCAGATTGTGGACTGGCAATATGCTGTGAAATTATAATAGCAGCAGGTTTGCAATGTATCTGTGAGGACTGTGTTCCCACTCCCCAAAATAAGCTATTTTCACAATTGACTGATCCCATGTTTGATAGGCAGTATGCTACTCACATGCTGCACTGCAAGATTTCCACATGAGCAGCAAGCAAACACACTTTCTCAGGTGGTTCCTGCAGAGCAGACCTTCTTTAGCATAGACCTTACTTGAAGCCCATCACTTTGCACCATAGCAGGACTATGGGCTGGTGGGACTCTGCTGTCCTTACGATTGAACTGCAGATCCCATCACTTCGTTGCTTGTGTTAGAGTCATCTGTCATCTTCCTTTCCTAAATTTCCTCTCCTTCCATCCCACTAGCCTGCAGAACTTCATCCAGAACATGCCTCTGGGGCTTGATCTGTCCTTGGGAACAGTCATCATCTTTCCTGCTGCCTGTACTGTAGAGCTCCGTGACCACTTTCAACTCACACAACTCACGCAAAGCCAACTCCATTTATTCACACTCTCTATTTACATTTAATATCCCTTAAATGATTAAAGCAAACATTCCTAATTAAATGTTAACGTGCTGTAAGTATCTGCAGCTAGTGTTCTGGCCGCCCCTCTAATCTCATATATGTGGACATAGCACCTGGACTTAAGGAGGAAATTACTTTTGGAAAGTTTGATAGGGGAAGCACAAATAACTTCTCTGGCCATGCCCATTAAGTTTACTCTTTGCCCTTGGGAAGGTCATTGTGCTGCTGGGTGCTCAGTGCTCTAGGACTGAAGTCTCTGTGTGCCCAGGGCCTCATGTGGTTGTCTCAGCACAGGACAGAACTTGGTGTGCAAACCTCTGAACAGTGGGCTAAAGGAACAAGGAGCACCTCATTATACAAATGGGAATTAGATGTGAGTTGAAGTAGTTATTGCAAAAGAAAAAAAAATGCTCTTTAAAGAGACACTAGCAGGTTAGATTGTTTGCATTTCTCAGTTTGTTTTTAATTCCAATTTAACGGTAGAGTTTTGTTGGTTTCCTTTGTCCTCCAGAAAAGGTTCCTCCTCACCCGTGTTAGACTGTGCCAACACCTCTTCTGTGGTGTTTCCCCGTTTACTCCTACACCCATTGCTGCAGTCAGTGTATTCACAGAGGAAGGTGTTTCCACAGTTTCACTCCCTCTGCTGACTACTTCTGTAACACCAACATTAACAGAGCTTAAAAGGTGGTGAGATTTGCTACAGTGCCAGAATATACGTTGGGCAGAATGAATATATGTAACTGTAACACAACTGCGTGCTCTCTCTCTGATTTGCTTTCTTTTCTGCACCCCAGACCGTCTCTGGGATACACAGACATGAAGCTGTAGCACTTGGCTGGTTTTTCCACTTTGCTTTGCTTCAGTCTTGTCTTCTAAATTTTGAAGTTTGTTGGACTGTGAGGTGTTTCAGAGACCCCTTTACTCTGAGTTCCATCAGTATTTCAGAAATGTGCTCCCTGTTCTTGCTTTCCTTTGTGGTGCCTGGCTTTATTCTCTTGTCATTTTGGTTCCTTCAGTGTTAAAGGTCAGTCTTCTGGAAATAATTTGCTTTCTTTTTATGTAGACAAGACAGATGAGATTAAATTATGTTATTAATCCAATACATGTTTCTCTGCAGAAGTTCCCCATGCACAATATTTTGGCTCATTCCAATTATGTCAGTGTTCAATGTTTGAGGAGATGGGTGATGACTATCCATATCTTGGCTAATGAGAACATCTGAGCTTTCTTAAGATCTGAAACAGTGGACTGTGTCCTAATGTGGTTCAAGTCACATTCATGGCTTCCATGAACTGTTGGTTCTTCGTCCTTGAAAATGCAGGTCCTAAAGCAACGAAATATCAGCTATAAATATAGCTGCAAGCCATCTCCAGATGGAATAGTTATTGAGGGAAGGCAAGGAGGTGACAGAAGTACTTTCTTCTGCTGTCAGGAAGACAACTTCTTGTGTGTGCTTCCTATATTGAGATAGTTATCAAATCTTTTATCATTATGCTGGAGATGATTTTCTTTGCTTGATGGCACTGTGTAGTTGGTTGAATTTTACTCACCTAAGAGGTCCAGAGACACGGTAAAAGATATCCTGAATACGTTCAAGCCTGGTCTTTGAGGTGTTTTACCTTTTAATAAAAGAGCTGTATGTGTTCATCAAGCTAGAGAAAAAGTTCATCAAGGTAGAGAAAAGAGTCTTTCTCATGTCTGTCCTGGACGTGCCAGTCATCGGGATTACAGACATACATGAATAAATGATGGTGCCTACTAGTGGCTGACCCCACAGGGCAGATGAGAACTTATTCCAACTATTAAATACAAAATAACGAATTAAATTCTTGCTTGGTTGGCAATGGCCTGTGGTTTCACAGCTGATGGCTCAGTATCCTAATCCTGGCTCTCCAGATGTGTCTGTGTCCTTGTAGACAACAAACTGGATACAGTTGCCAAGGTAAATAGAAATGAGCTTGACAAAGAATAAAAGCTTGGGTGCAAAACAAGGTTTGCTCAGCATCCCCGTGGTAACACCTAGGTCCTGGGGTACTAGAAATTGGAATATTCATTGGTACTGAATGGGTCTTTGCTGGAACTTATTCAAGGCTGTTTCAGGAAGGGTGAGCAAGTCCCCTCATGGCTTTGTTACAGAAGGCATACAAGGCAAACTCCCAAGTCACCTTCATTCATGTCAAGTTCCTGAAGGAGTAAAACCAGCATGAAACAGAAGCTGCAGTTACAGCTTTTGTTTAAGAGGATGCTGTCAAACCCTTTAAGTACAAATACCAAGCATGTCTTCAAAGTTCTGAATTCTCCTGGGAACCATGCTCTATATTCCACTACTGTAGTCTTGCTTTTTAAAACCAGTCCTCTGGTATTTAGTAATCTGAAGGAAATACAAGACCCTTTAAAGCAGAGATTAAAAAAAAAACCAACAAAACCCTACTCACAGTTAATAGCATGGAAAGTTAGTGCAGTATTCTGAGCAGCAGATAACTTTGTGAGGTCTGCGTTCAAATCCCCGATGCACATGGTTGGTTTTTTTAAGAGCAATTCACATGCATGTTAATTTTTCCCTGCCTCAGTTCTCTATCCATAAAACGGGGCGGTAGTTTTGTGAGGATAAATGGTTGCAGTCTTAGGTAGAGTTCACAACCTGACATGACAGAGTTGTAAGCAAGCAACTGAAATTCTGCTGAGTCAAAGTCAAGGTTTCACATCCGTTCCCATGTTTTTTACTGCTGCTGAGTATTCAGGTGATTAAAGTTAATATTCGCATGCTGATGTCAAGTTTTGATTAATGTAAAAATATTTAGTTGCACAAGGAAATAGAGTTCCAAAGAAGTGGAATTTCATGTATTTTAGATCAGCCAGCTAGGAGACAGCAGCTGTGCTGTGTGACTTAGGTGAGCATTGCCAATCACTCAGAGTATTGAATAGTTAACTGGATGTTTACTGCCACTAGCTCAAGAAAGGCACAGGGTCTATATTTCAGCTACACTGGAGAAAAACACTACTTCTGACTCATTTGAAGAGGTCATAAACTAGGTAAAAAAGCAAAATTAGGGAGTGTAGTTTAAGGAGCTGAGTAGATGACCTTGATCGGTTTATCCAAAGGTCATACAACATTTTCTGATAAATCCAAAGAGAAACATAAGTCCTTGTCTTTTTTCTGTGCAGTTTACAAACCAATGCAACTGATAAGAGTGTTTTGCATTGTACAGTTCATCCAATACCAGAAAATATCACTCTTAGAAGTGTTATTTATACAACATATTAAATATACTTTTACTGCATTTCATAAATTTCCAATTTTCACAATGATATTTTTCAAAGTCCTGCCTTAGAAGTCCTGTGATTATACCATAATCACAGGATTCTTATGTTTGAAAGGAAAATACTCTTTTTCTTCTAGTTGTGAAAAATAACTTGCTGAAAGCATGACTCATAAAGGCTCAAAACCTACATTTCAAATTAAAAAGCCAACATGTATGTTTTCAAATCTTGAGGTCTTTAAGCCAATATTGGGATTATTTCTTTAGACTTAGCTCATTATTTTTGACTGGTGATGATGACTCTGTAAGTGGATGTTGAAGACTTGGCTGTTTCCATTGCACCTGTTCACCTTTGTGTATGTGCACTACAGTAGCTGAAGTAAAGGTTGTAGTGGTGATGTACATGTTATTATTGAATGTCTGATATTTTCTTCCCTTTATTGGGGAGTCATGTATTTTTTAAAACAGATTTAAATGAAATGCTTAGGGTGTCTGTACCCGCAGAATATTCATACTGTCTTTTAGATTGTTCTGGGATTGGGAATCACAGCCAAGGGGCAAATATTAACATATCTTTGAACCTTATGAACCTCCTGAGAAATGTTATAGCACTAACATTCAATATCCACCAAATTATTGAGAATTATATGACACCTATCAGTCACTTTGATGTTCATGGGACCTGAGCAGTCTGTTTCTGACTTACCTCTTGCTTTCTGATCGGTCTACCCTTGTGCAAAGTGATCCTTTCTTCCAAGCCTTCCTTGCTGATTGCAGCATCTCTCTTTCTTTTCCATGAATATGTTTCTGTGCCACTTCTGTTTCCTCTCACAAAGCTGCTTCAGCCCAGACTGCCTCTGCTCCGGTTCCTGTTCCCTTCACCAGTTGATGATTCTGCAACCTATGCTTGCCAGCAGAGCCCCATTGCCATGACTAGCTCCTGTCACCTTGAGATGGTTGTTCTTGCCTTTTGCAGCCTTTTTGCACTGTGTTGGGGTGGCTCATCTGGCTCCTCTTCCTTGTTGCCAATAGTAGGTTACTGGCACCATAAAGCACCCTGCACATTGTACAGTCAGGAACCCTTGGGTGAGTGCAGTGCTGATCTCCTCCGTGATTTTGCTAGCCATCAGCTCCTTCTTGCTTGCAGCATCCAGAAAATTTTACAGTTTAGCATAAACCAAAGTCACTAGTTCTGTAGCATGTGCAGAAGGAGAGAGTTTATTTATTCTAAGAAGTCAAATATGTCCCCACCCATGTGACATTGTAATTTTTCTTCTGTAGGGAGACCCTTGGTAATATATTGGTGGGAGTCACAAAGGATTTTTTAACCTACTTGAGATTTATTTAAATCTTCATATCTCATTTTGGAAAGGATCCAACTGATTAAAATCCACAATATTTTCAGTTACAAAAGTTTTGACAGCATAAATCTAATTTTTGCATTTTCTTATATCATTAAATGGTTCTACTCTATGCTAATGCTCAGTAAAGAGGGTTATTAGCACCGAGGGCGAACCTTAAAAGGGTTGGAGGTTTGATTCATCTATGAAGCACCGACAAATTTGGATTAATTATTCAAATCTAATCCAAACCTCTCGAGTCTGCAAAATTGGGCTGGAAGTCTCAAGAGAACAGGTTAGCTTGTGGGATTTCCGGTGCTGCCTGCCTAGCTTTCTGATGAGCCTACATAACTAGTAAAACCTTTTAAATGCACCACCTTTCTAAATTATGCATGTATTTTAGATTTAGCATCATTCAGGTGCAGCTGGTGCTTTTCAGCATGGGTGAGAAATGTTCCCCTATCGCAGTTCTGCCTTTGCTTTTGTACACTGCCCAAGACCTCCGTGGCACTGAGGATCAGGAACTTAAAATGGTGGAGAAGAGACTGCTAAGATCACTGCCTTTAGTGAGAGATATCCACAGCCATATTTCTTATATTGCCAGAGGTGTAAATTGCCCCAAATATTATGAGCTATTTTTTTGTTGGGGAGTGATTCTGCTGTGAAAAGGTTAGCATTTATTTTGCCTGACAAATAGCTTTGAGTTTTGTAAAGCTCACCATTTAAAACTGTATACCTACTTAAATATTTGATCCTAAATCTGCTTCCAGTTAAGTCCCCTGATGATTAGATGTTCTAGGATGGTAAGAAATAGTCCTGTGTCTGGGTAGAAATATATAGCCTGTCAAGACAAAAATTATGCTCTGAGGGACAAGCACTGAGGCTGGCTTTATGTTTGCAGAACAGCTAGCACAGCGGGGTCCCTATCTTGATTTGAGACCTCTAGGAACTACTACAAGATAAATATCAAATGATAACTCATGCCATTCTGCAAGAGGACTACAGATTTTCAAGGAACACCAGGGAGTTTTGATTTTATGACCCCAAGAGGAATAGCACAGACTTTTCTCTCCATATAATGGACAGGGATGGTTGGGCTTTCTTGCTCAGTGACAGGCCAGCAGGCAATGCTGACCCCATGCATCTGACCTGTTATCAAAATTCCTCCAGCTTCTCAGGTACCCGGATTTCAGAGCAGTTAAAAAGAGGTTCAGTGGCACTCTGTAGAAGGTAGGACATTCATACCTGTTACTGGGATGCAGGCAAAAAGCGTCACAGCTCATGAGTTTTGCAGTAAAAGGCAATTAATTATCACCTCAATGACCTCCTTTGCTATCAAATTGCTACTCAAATGATTTTACTACTATTTATAATGAGGCTAGATCCTGACTATTTTATCCAGTGATTTTAGTGAAAGGTGATGGGTGCTTGGCACATTAGAAAACATCGTATTTTATGGTCATGCCACCTGACTTCAGGGATCTGCTTTTATACGTGTTATGTGTGTTTTTATGCTACTCCTCTGCTTTGCCTGCATGTCATTTGGGAAGTCTGGTGCTTAATGTGACCTAGTGAAAATAAGAGTTAGAATGTATCAGTATATTCTGTTTTACTTCGTGGCTTGAGATCTCAGTAAAACCTTGCTTTTGTGCTCTCAACCACTTCTGAAAATCAGAAAGAGGTTTGTTTGTTTTCTTATTTTCAAGAGAATGAATTATCTGGTCACCCCCCTGATTTAAAAAACTCGGGTGTACATCACTGCTGATTCTTACAGGAAAAGGCATTTTGTAAAGCAGCAGTTTTTAACCAGTATGGTTCATGTTGGTGATGAGGTGTGGGACTCGGAGCAGCAGCTTCATGGATTCCGTTCCTCTGGCCCCTCCTTTTCTGGAGAAGAAAACAGTGGCCATGAGACCTGAAACAGCTGCTCCTTCTCCCTTCCACTAAATTTCAGAAGTGGGTCCCAGCTCTGTGAAGCTCTGCAAACTCTGGAGATCCTTTTTGCTATGGCTGCTGCTCCTACTTCTCTCGAGTCCCAAGGGCAGAAGAGTCAGAAAGGAGGAGAGAGCAGACAGGTAGATGGGAGCACCTTGTTTCTTTACTAAGCAGTCATTTCCTCTCTTTCACTAATGAGCAAGACGATTCTCTGGTGCTGTCACAGACACTTTCCTTGTAATGCCTTCAAGAGACTGCAGCTCCTGTAATCATTCCTGCATCCTGCTCAGCGTGATTTCAGTCCCCACAGCTGCCAGTAACTAATTCCAGTGCCCCCAGTAAGATCTGAGTCCCCTTGTCCCTCTCCAGCTCCTTTGGTTGCATTAACAAAGGGAAGGAGGAGGAAAGGAAGTAGGGGCAAGCTCAGGTAGGAAAGATGGGGATTCCATGTAAACTAGGGGAGGAGAGAAGGGATAAGAGAACAGGGCGATGCAGTTGTCTGGTGAAGGCAGAGAAGGTAGAAAAAATCATGCTTCCCAAAAGGGATGGAAACCAAGTCTAGAGGATCCATTGTTGTCAATGCTATTTTGCCTGTATCTCTAGCTCTCTAGCTGGATCAAACGAGCAAAGAGGAAAAAAAAAAAAAGAAAAAGAAACCCCTAAAAACACGTGTAGCCTCATTAAAATGGAGGAAAAAGGAGCACAGAGCCTCCAAACTTCTGAAGGTGTCTGGTATTTTCAAGTGAGGGAAAAAAAGAAAAGCTGTGCTATATCTGCTCTACTTAGGCTTCATTTCTGTTATAAGTACAGGTAAAACTAAAGAGAAATCAAAATTGCTTGCTCTTTCCCCTTAGTGAATTAGGGTGTGGAGGCAAAAACTCCAGTTGTTACTCCCATCAGTCTTCTGATTTCTGCACTACCTGTTGTGCCTCAAAGTCACATACATACATACTTGTATCCATACATACACTACTTGTATGTTTTGGAAAAGAAAGGATGTGCTCTGTTGGCCGTCCTTTGCCTAGAGTCATTCTTCCATGATCTGTTGAGGTAGGAGGTTTTGGGTCCACAGCTCCTTAGGCAGTTAGCAGTTAAAGAATTTTTTCTTTAAGAAAGCTCAAGTCTCTTACATCCTTTTGTCTAAGGAACAGCCTTGACTTAAGCATGGACTCAAGTAGCAGGGTGTCTTTTGCATCCTTTTACTCTCCAGACCAAGTTGTCCAGCACAACTGCTTTCTATCTGCCTTAGCTAAATTGCACTGCTTGTTTGTCATTTGGATTTTCTCAGCAGCTCCAGTTGCACATGGTGGCTTTGCTAAGGCTTGGTTGGGAGGGGAGAGCTGTTTCCATGGGGAATATGCATTCTTCCTTCAAAGTTGTTCTTGCCTTGGGATTTAGGGTCGGTTTGTTTGTTTTTTCCATATTCTGTGTTCCTGAGTTGTGGTAGTGGCCGCGCTAACAGCTGTCAACCTCCTCAACAGAGAGAAAGAGAGAGCAACCAGAAAACAAACAACACACGAAACAAAATTCAAAATGTGTTCAGAGAAACATGTTACTTCAAAGGCAAGTGTAGAGGTCCCTGCGGAGCTCATTACCGTAGTCAGAGGAGGGGAGGGGTAAGGGAGAGCACCGAGTGGGAAACTGTGTGTATCCTTTTCCAGCAGCTACAATGAACATCACAGCCCATGAGCCTGTGACCCCCTACCTCTTTCTATGCGCCAACAGACCCTGGTCTCCTCTCCATCTTAGCACCTCAGTCTCCTCAGAGATGGACTGGGCAGATGTACCAGGGAAAGATGCCTACTGTCTGACACAGTTCCTTGATAAAGTATGCTTCACATAGACAACCTTCATTGTGTAGTAGCTCTTGCCAGTGCTGTGTGGGCACACTGGAAGCCTCACCACCAGCAGGTGAGACCAGTATCTGTGGCTGGTTTGCTTCTCCTGGGACTGTCAACCTGGGAGGTGAGTGTGGTTGTAGATGGTGTGTCCTTTGGGCGTTTGGGAATTGGTTTATATGAGACCTGTCAAATTAATTTCAGATGGACTACTACCCTGGGATCATAGCCATTCTGTGAATTCCTTTAGCTAGTGAACTTGAATGTTCCCCTGCAAATATGGAGTTTATTCTGAAATGATCTGCATTTTTTTTAACACTCTGCTGGCTCCTGTTTTGTAACTCGTGTCACTTCAGTCTGTTCAGCCAGTCTGTCTTTCATGACAGCTCAAAAGGAAAGCAAGAGTAAGGCAAGCAGGTAATGGATCATCTCACAAAAATTGGCCCCGATTCGTCATTTCTTACTGAAGTAGGCACCTCCCAGCATGTGGAGGTAATTTCACCCATATAGTAAGGGCTATACGCTGGAGGAATATGCATTTTATACCATATATGAGGAAGAGAAGACTTGCAGAAAGATATATTGTGCATGGATTGTGTGCTGGCACTGCAGCATGTTCCCTTCCTTCTTTGCTGGTTGCCTAGTGTGCTATACAGAGATGTCTGTGAGTAGAATAATGAAATACTATTACAGACTGCCATGGAGAGGCAGAGGAACAGTGGCATTGGACACAGTATTTTCTTTTACTGGAGTAGAGTTAATGGAGAGCATCCGAGTTCCTACACGCAGAACTGTGTGAGATGTTTGCAGCACTCTGCACAGATTGCAGAGTGGTGCTGGGAAAGCAAGAGGATGATAGCGGGGAAAGGCTTTGTGATCTTGCACGCCTTGTGTGGAGTGGTGAGGTGGTGATAACCAGCCTGGTACGTTCAAGCCTGTCCTCAGAGCTAACGGGGAGATTGCGTGTGTGATAATGCACACAGATACTGAGTGTGAGAAGCCAGCATGCTGGATGCCACACGCAGCAGATAATGGGATGCAGTGTATTGGTGGAGAGAGAATACAACAGAGCCAGCCCACATTTCAAGGCTTCTAAAAGCATTCCCTTGACTTTGATCATTTGCTGCTCATTCTCCCCATACGCAGGCAAGACCCACTGATCTGGGAAACTATTGCAGCTGTTGCTGTAAGCCTCCAGAAGGATCTAAAAAGCTAATTGCAACAGCCAAACCAGCTGTTAGAATAAGGACTACATTCTCAGTCCTCAGATCCTGGCACGTCCCTGTAGGATGGAGTTTCTTCTTCAGCTCTAGGAGGCTGAGGGGAAGCAGCTGGGTTCTTTGCTGAACCTGCATTAACTAGGCCAAGAGAGACTTTTCTGCCAATCATGAGACTAAAACCTAAACATCTGCTGTCATTTCAGGCCAGAGTATGGAAGTTCTTACAGGGGACAGGGATGCTGTGTTCACTCAATGTACAGGGCAGTTTGTCTTTCTGTTTCTTTTAACTGTTTCCTTTCTTGATGCAGTAGAGAGCGACCAGACCAAACACCTGTGGGTTGTGCTATAGCTATCAACTTTGCCAAGAAAATAGCATTTCAGGTCCCACTTTTCCTTTCTCTAAAAGCCAGTAAGGAATTTCTGCCTGGTGTATCCTGGCCTTGCTGTAGCAAGACCAGAGAAGAGCACGTGTGATGCACATGTACGGAGCCTGAGGAGGACAGTGAGCACAAGCAGAAAGCTCTTACAGGGTGATAGCAGTAGTGGTGGGGAGTCTGCTACTTACAGTTCCCTTCAACTCCTGGCTTGTGTATTTTTATTTAGTTCTTCCCAGGTGTGATAACCTGGAAGTCATTTCCCCCATTTCACCTGTTACAGAGGAATGGTTTTTGTAACAGAGCAGGGCAAGAATGGTGAGCTAAGGATAATGACAGACAGTTACTTGTACCATCACCCTGTTGTGTGGGCACCTCTGACAACTGGGCAATCGCTAGATACTAGATGCAGTAGCACACCTGGCTTTGCAACCTAGTTAATAAACTCACTTGGACTCATATAGTTCTTTATGGAGGCACTGGAGTGTGTCAGCTCTCAGTCTCTAGGATGATCCACTTACTCAAATTATCCATTTTTTCCTTGTCCTGTAGGGCATCCCCGTTATCTTCCCTCCCTATTATCCAAGATAATGGAGAGCTGACTTGCAATAATGCAGTCACAATGGCTCCATAGTGTCTGAATGATTCCCATGTGATTGACATTGTGTGTCTGTCTGAAGCTTCCCGAAGAGCAATTCTCCGTCAACACTTCTTTCATCAGGAGGCATTAGGCAGAACAGGATCCTACAGTGCAAGTCTATTAAAGCCCAAGAAGAAATCTGTTTCACTATGCCAAACAGAAGATGTGAATTATATAAATGGATAAGATACTACTTGGAGGATCAATTCTGTGTGTTTATGTGACTTACTATAGCTGTGCATCGTGGTCATATGGGACCTGGGGGTCTCAGTTTCAAGCAGCCAGGTTTCTTCAGCTACCAGGGCCTGTAAAAAAGTAAAGATAAGCAACAGAAGCAGTAAAAGCATCTCAAGTGTTTTCATGCCTGCCACTAGGTAAAGCAGACTGCTCTACTGGAAATGACAAAGGAGTTTAATCCCAAACAATCTTGACTCCAGTGTAGTGGTTCTTTTCAACATTCAGAGATTCTGACCCTATTAAACAAATAATTTAGGAAGATTTAGCCTATTGATACTTTTCTTAGTCAGGATAGTCCTTCTCATCTTATTTCTAGCTCAACAAGCATTTCTGGAAGTCTAGGAAGAAGACTAGGTTGCTATCTTTTTTTGCTAACTCAGTGAAGACAGGCATTAATTCCACTGAAATTCTATTTTATCATCAGAGTCAAGGTTTGTGAGGTTCATCACTAGTAATCAAAGCCCACTGAGGTTCATCTCAGCAGCATG
>JAOXNG010000001.1:89435107-89445558 GCA_028566535.1 Scolopax minor
GGTGGGTGTCGTGGTTTGGGCTTGGCTGGCCAGTAAAACAAATAACAGATGCTCTTTTTTACCACTCTCCCCTTCAGATAAGGGAGAGCATCACCCTTCAGAGAAGAAGAGAGAAAATGAGACTTAGGTGTTGAAGAGAAACTAAACTACTTTAATGATATATTAGTAATAAAACAATGAAAAGATAATAATATTAATAAGAAAATAATGAAATACATTGAACTCCCAGGATGATAATCACATCACCGTCAGGCACTAGGAAAGTCCCAGGCTGGAGTCAGTGATGGATGGGAATTGGATTCCAAATTTGGATTTAGGAATGCACAGATCAGGGCCCTTCTCGGACGTTGGCCAATTGAAGAAAGAGACTGACCACTTTGATTCTTCAGCTTTTAAGCTGAATGTGATGCAGATGGGATGGAATACCCTGTTGTTCAGTTTTTTCGTGTTACCCATCCTGTCCACTCTTCCCAATAGGTGCGACCCCTTTACACTTTTCCACTTCCAGCTCTCCAACTTGGTGCATTACAAAGTTAGTTGACCTTGGTTGTTAAAGCAGTAAGTACAAGCAGGAGCCTCTCTGCATAACGTTCTTCAGTATTAACTATAAACATCAGACCTTATCTTCTAGAAATGGACACTGTCTGAAAAATATGCCATTAATGTCAAGAGTGAGTTAGTAGAAGAGGCTTAGCTGAAAAGTAAAATTACTGAAAAGAAAATTGGTTCTGTTTTAACTCAAACCAGGACAGTGGATGTCAGCCTGGGTCTTTTCTTTAGGATGGATTTTCCTGGGAATCAGGTTGTGCCAGGCAGCAGAACTGAAACAATATAAAGAATTTTGGAACAAACCTAGAACCCGAGGATATGCATAACTTACTGTATGGGGACATTGTCTGCTTCTTTGACTTGCAAGATGAAGTTTCACTCAGGAATTTATATTTTGTATTCTTGCGTCCCCTGGTTTCTTTGCTATGTTATTCTTACATTGTTTTCTGGAGGAGGTGGTATCTCTTCTCACAAAACTATTTTAAAAAAACCCTTCTACTTTAGATATCTTGTGCCTCCTGGTGTACACAGAGCTTTCTGCTCACAGATACCAAATATACCTCATTAAGTATTGAGAGGCTAACACAGACCTCTAAGACTATTTCTGGGAAACCTGTGAAATTCTCCAGTATTCCTCTGACCTACATGTAATGGCTCCAACGTGTCATACAAACTGCATTTATATGGATGACGTGTAGGCTGAATGGAAATATTTCTTCTCCATTCATAAATTAATCCTCTCCCCTTAAATTAAACCACTCTCCTGCCTGCCTGGCTCCCCTTGCTGATCACCTTCTCATTGCCTGCCCTTTGGACACGGCTAAACAGGATGATGGACCTGGCTGCCTGAGCCATGGCCATCCCTGCTTCTGTTTTACAGACAAAGCCAGGTATGCCCCACAGCATCCTAGAAATGACAAGCTTTTCTTTTTTGAGAGGTCAGGCTGTGGGAAGTAGCCAATTTTCTCTGACCTGAGCCCCTGCAAATTCTTGTGCCCACCACAATACCACCAGTGAGAACTCACAGCAAGGTCATTCTTGCTTGCATTGTCCTCCAGGGAGATCCACATGCCGGCAGAGTTAATTACACTAACAGCCGCAGAAATTATATTGGCCCACCACTGGCCTAGTGAGATGAATATCTCCATTTCTTAGTCACAGGGGGACATTAATGGTATTTTTATTAACTGGTGACCTGTTGACTGCTATTAGAATATAGATTGTATGCATAAACCAGGTCAGGGTATTGAAGATATGATTATAGAGCAATTACTGTGTCAGCCAATGTGGCTTCTAATCAGAGCTGGCAAAGAGTCTTTGGAAGCCTGAAAACCATTTTTGGAGTCCAACAACAAGAAACAGCTTTGGATCAAAGTCTGTATTGTGCCTTTACATCTTCCTGGAATTAAATGTCTGATTTTCTATGATTAGGATAGGCAGTCAAGGCCGAAAGAAGTCTTAAGAAGGACAGCTTTCAGTGGAACACAACTGATTAGGGGAGTTCAAAGTTTGGAAACTTTTTTTTTTCCTTTTCTTTTTTATTTATATGGTTTATGTTTATTTCACTGAGCTGGCTGAGGATGCTAATTCGGTTCTTGCCCTTTAAAATGAACTGCAAGGTCACACGGCTGAGTGTCTGGGATGTCAGTAAAAACGATTACACTAATACATGCATTTTATTTGATGAGGGCCATAGCTACAGAACCAGATTTAGAATTGCTCCACATTTTTCAGAACTATGAAAGGAAAAAAGGAATGATAAAACTGAGAGCTGGTGTGTTAGATATAGAACCAGGGGCCGGCTTTCTCTTAGGTGCAGCTGCTCATTTGGAGGTTGAATTTAATACCCCGATTTCCAAAGACTAAATTTGTTCCACTAACACGACCACTGATCCCAGTGAAATGACTGGAGGAGACAGAGGAACAGCTTCACATGGATGAGAGCTCAAGGCTCACGTGTGCCTCCACTGGTAGTTGTAACAATATTTGTATTCTTTTCATTTATGGATGAGATAACAAATACTGTTGAACTTACTGGTATACCTGCCAAATACACTTGTATTTGGTGGACATTGGCTTTACTGGAAGGTAGAGAATATTCATGGTCATCTGATTCCCCCCAAAAAAGTCCTAAATCATCTGAGATCTGAACAACTAAATAATCTCATGATAACCTGAGGCAGAAACTGGATTTTCGAATCTGGTTTATGAAAAGAACATAGTTGTTGAGATTCAGGAGGAAACAAGATGGTTATAGATTTCATTTGATGATTAATATATAATGCATAGCTTAGAGGATAAACTCTCCCTTCCATTTTAGAAATGGAATTCATCTTAAATTGGAAAATAATATTTGAATTATGAGCCTGTTGCTAAGCTTTCTGCATTGAGAGAGTTCAGTTGCATGCAAAAGCTTGAGGGAGGAGTCACGTTTGTATTTATTCCATCAGATTTGAAATTATCTCTGCACTTGCCAGTGTTATCAACAGGGTTAGCAAGTCCTAAGTATTATTAAAAAATCATCCATTGATCTTTTGAGATTTGTTCCGATTCTGTTTGTTTTTTAGTCTGTGAATGAAAAGGGTATATTCTGGGGGGACAGAAGATTGGGAAGAACAAGAAATTAATGTTTCCTGAACCAAACTCTTTGTGAAGGGAAAAACATCCTTTCCCTGCCAATATGTGGTTCAATCCACCGTGCAGTGGTGGGAAGTCTTGTCATACTTCTTTTTCTTTGGTCTTAAGGCTTACTTTCTGTGGTGTTTTCATGAGAGTGTTTGCCTCTATTAAAAAAAATATGAGAAAAAGCATTTCTTATCACTATTTTTAGGAAGAAAAACTTAGTGATCCAAGACATGAAACATGAAGAATCAGAATGGCACTGAAAGACCCAGTTAGTCTTATTACTTATTACTTAATACTTATTAGTATTTCAGGAGTTATGATTCTTAAGCCAATTTGATGATTCTTTGGGATCTGACTTATTATCTTTGTATACTTAAAGATGCTACTGAGGTAAATTTTCGTTTTTAAACACTTTTTCTCTGACTAAGTTCCCATTCCAGCAGTCTGGCATTTATTTAATACTCTCTGTGTTAGAAATTCCCATTTCAGAGATGACTCTGTTTCCATCAAAGCTGCAGCCGTACTTCACAATTTCACTTATTAACAACCTACTGAGATAATTGGGTCTGCCCAGCTCATTAAAAATAAAATATTGATGTTTTCTTAGGGTGGATGTAATTATCTTGCCCCCACAGGGAACAAGCAGCATAAAGGAGGGAGTGTCTGGTCTACGCATCCTGCTATGCACCTGCTTGGAGCTTTGCAGTGAAGGAAATTAGGGACTCCTAGTGCAGTTACAGCAGGCGAAGCTGCGAATGCAGAAGGGAAAGATTTCCTTTCAAGCTTGGAAAACACAAATTCACACTCCCCTCACCACCCACCCCCAAACTTGGGTTCAACAGGAGAGTGCCACAGTGCTTCTCTAGTCTCTGTTCCCGTACTATAGTATACTCTCCAGAGCATACAGTTGCAAGCATTTAATTCCCGTGAGGGATGTCTTCTCTGACTTTGTATCCTGAGGACTGGTGATGGTACACATTCCTCTTTACTGCCCTTCTTGACATTACTCAAGACACAATTGTGGAGCCAGTTCTACAAGTAAAAAAATACTTACAGCTCCAGCTTGTCTTTTTCTGAGACTTTGTGCAGCAATTTCTTTGGTGCCCTGTATTTCTCTCTGCAAGGCACTAAATGGGTCACTATCAAATCCAGCTGGTACAGGCTGGATGATTAGACAGCAATGATGTTTAGCAACCACTGAGCCACTGGTGAACTAGGAGCACTGGGATATGTATTTTCTTGTCCTCCCATGCCCTGGGTTACCCAATTTGCCTTCTTCAACTGTAATTGTGACATGTTTTAATGGTGCTGTACTGGCAGTGAATTTTAACTTCCCATTAGTAAAAATGGACATGGAGGGAGTAAGCATTGGGAAAAAAACAGAGCGCTTTTTTCTCCCCATTCTTTCTGTTGTTTTCAATGAGTGTAAGAAGACAGACACAAAAGAAAATTTAACTCTCAGAGAGCATTTAAGTAATTTAGGTGTTCCTGTCTCATTACTCTGTTTTAGGTACATAGGACCTCAGGTCTAATTGGAAGTAAGTGTGATGAAGGCTCGTTTGATTGCTAGTGAGAATATTTCCCTTAGCTCACATATTTGGCTAAAAGAAACATAGCTGTGAACACTGCATATTATCTAAAATTGACCTTTTCAGTAGTTTTGGCATTTGTATGCATCTTCACAACCATGTATGGACCTCATACAAAATGCCCAAACTTTTTTCATAATCCTGACTGTAACTGTGGCTTTCTCATGAAAATTTCTTGTCCCATGTTGCTTTGTAGTGTATTCTAGCTGCTTCTCTCTCCTGGTTGGAGCTAGCTTGAGGCACCTCACTGCTCCCATTGCATCTCTCTTGAGAATTTAAGTGCTTGGCAACAAACTGCTGGGTGCTCTCCCTGCTTGAAAGGCACCCTGCACTTCCTTAGAGCTAGGTCCTCTCTTTTAGTCTTTTACCACAGCATCATTACAGTGGAGTGGTCTGTATTGAAGCACTGGTCACTAACTCTTTTGGGCAGGTACTGTGTTAAGTATAAGCAGGGGTATGGTATTCTGACAGCATTGGTTTGTTCTGTCTTACAGCTGTTTGAGAGTGCAGACAGACATATAAGCCACTGAAGACAGACACCAATATCTGCTTCCAGAAAAGCAATAGTTACTTTAGAGAGAAAAAATACCACGTTTCTGTTGAAAGTTTCTTTCTGAAAGCTCCCAGTCTGTGTTTGAGTATGAGGCAAATAAGCATTGCTGAGTGATAGGTTTTGGTTTGAGAAAGTATTGATCCTCTGCGCCACCTCCTGTATGTACAGCAGCCCTGATCCAGAAAACTTTGGCACTAGTAAGTACTGCAACATCCCTTTCAGGATGATCTGAGAGGAAACAAACTCCTTGCAGTTTTCAAGCCTGAGGGCTGTGGTCTGGCTGTAGGGTCCCGTCAGTTTGTTTCGCTTCCAAGTTGAGCTATTACCAGCGTAAAAGCTGAAAAAATCCTGACATGCACTCTCTTCTCTGTTAGCAGGGATTTTTCTGTTTCTGAGAAAGGCTCCTATTCTGGTGTGCCACAAATGATGTATATAGTTCTGCAGAATGGCTGGAGGCAGCAGTATAATTTCACAAGTTTGCTTCTGCAGTCAGCTCTGAAGTGCTTTGTATGGAGGCCAATGACAGATGTATCTTGAGCAGGAATTAGGGAAAATACAGTAAAATCAGCTGAGCTTGTTCCACTTAGGTTTTAAGACCACACTGTCTCTGATTTGGCTAAGTTGGGACCCTCTTACTGTTAGCAGGACTTAAAAATCAGCCATTTCCACCATGCCAGTGAAAAAACTTAGAAAATGGCCCTTAAACAGGCCACTTCTTCCTTAGGCAGACAGTGAAATAAACGGTCACGTTTCTCAAAAAGCTGTCCATGTTGTGGCTGTAACTGTCACAGTAGGAATTGCTGGGCCCTAAGCACTTTGGTATATCTGGCCTTTATTTGGATAATGGGAGCTGAGCAGTTTGGAAAAATCTGTCCCTAATTATTGGTGCAGAGCCCTTGAAAATCTGGCCCTGAGCTCTTCTCAAATAAAAATCTGGCCTCATGGGCATGACACTGTCAGAAGTGGTGCCTGGCATAAAGTGCTTCTTATCCTTTTCAGTGATTTCATCCTCCTGTGAAGTTTCTAATTTATTTTAATTGCTTTAAAACTTTTTAAATGAGGCTATTTAATGGCTAGGATTTTGACTTATGGATCGAAGCTTCAGTGCATTCCGCATTAAATGGCATGTATTTCGTTATGCCTAAATTCTATTGTTATTCCTGCCCTTTGTGCTGGCTTTTCATTTTCCAGTTTGGGGGTAGTTGCATTTCTAGGGCTCCCATCTGTCATAATTTAGTGTTTCTTCAGCACTTTTTCTCATCTTAGGAAGCCATTCAGCATGTCCAAATATTGCTTTATGCCTGCATGGACAATGCTCGCTGTCTTTGGAGGCGTCTATTCTGCTGCACAAAGGGAAACGTTGCGGTACATCTGAGTGCAGACTGAAGGCAAAGACATCTCTTTGAGCCACTGGGTTGTAAAGAGATGAACTCGCTGGCTGTCCTCTCTCAAAGCTTTTCAGGAGCCTGACTGTTCATGGGGGATTCTTTGCGTAGACCACAATTGAGCCCAGTTCTTCCTGTGATTGCTATTTTGCAGAGGGTAGCACTATGTAAAACTAGGCATGGAGTTTTGTTGCATTGAAATTCATGTCCCTGATACCCATTGGTTAGTGCTAAAAGGCTGAATTCACATCTTGTTAATTAAGTCCTCCTGGCTGTACTTTCAAGTGGGTACCATTTTGTATGGCATTTCGCTTGGTCCTGTCTGCTGTCTGAAGTGATATTCTTCACTGCTCTTCCTCACTGGAGAACAAGCAGAAAGAAAGGTTCCTTTGAAGCCACATCTTCCCGCAAGGAGGAAAGGGGAATGGGGTCGAAGAAAACCAAGAAATAAATGTGTAATGCAGTGAGTTAGAACTAGGCCACAAGACCCATCGTACAACTGCAATCTTCAAGAAAATGGTCAGAGCTCTGTAATAAGTGAGGGAGTATGGGCTTCTACTTCTGTGTTTCATTAAGAAGACAACACATCCAGTGACTGAGGCCAGTGCAGCCACAAAGTTTGTACATCCCTGGGCAAATCTTGAAGTCTCTGTGCCTCAGTTTCCATTTCTACTGCAGGAATCATAATGCTTTTCTGTCTCACAGATCTGAATAATTTTTCCAGTGTTCTTTTCACTCGGTTTGTAAAAGCCAACTCCTTGCATTTGTAAAATTAGCAGGGGAAATGTGGCTAGTAAGCAGCATTCAAAAGGACTGTCTGTGTAGAAGATAGCGTGATTAGTTTAATTTATTAGGGTTTCTTTTATGTAGATAATAAGTATATAGAGAACTAAGCCCAGAATTGTTTTATCAGTTGTCACTGACTGCATGACCACTGACGCTTCTTGTTCACTGGCCCAGCCAAATGAGATACCAGTATAGGTTTGTGTTACTGTAGAAACCAGTGCTGAGTTGCTAGCTCCTGGGGAGTCAATTGCTACGTTCTTCACTTCCAATGCAACTGAAATTTCAACTCGGAATTTTTAGTGAGAAATTCTTTGGGTTACATTGGCTTGTTTTTCACCTTACTTTGATAGTACTCTAAGAGCTGGAAGGTGTTTCTGGTATGTGTTTGGATTTAGGGAGGCATTTTTCCCATTTTGCACAACCATTGTACTAAAAGTGGCAGCAGAGAAGAGGCTCAGTAGGAACTGAGATAACAGGAATGCTTTGAAGCCAGGCAGAGGTGCACTGAAACGGTTGGGGACAACTGAGGGCTGGAAGAAAAGCTTATGCCATTAAGTCAGGAGAACTGTTACTTTCTGGAAATACAGCTGGTAAGGAAGAGGTGTGATGTCTGCTATTTCTTACTTAGGATCTGCAGCTACTCATTCACATCTGTGCCAAATTTTAAATGTATTTAGCCCTGCTTCCTTTTTCCTTCCAAAAGCAGGAAAGCATGAGGAGAATGCGGTTTGGAGATGTTTCTCTGCCTGTATCCTGGAAGCTTTTCTGTGAAAACAAGGTCTGTGTGCTAAGTGCTAGGTGGAATTCAGACAGATGGGTTGTCAGCAGCCTAACAAATACATTCATCTCATTCTGATGCTTTCATTTATTTATTAATTTTAAAGGTGCCCCCTGTTCCCTTGGCCATTTAAAATACAAAACAATAATTAAGAGTGTCTGAAGAAGCTCCAGACGGATTAGGGATGTCTCCCAAGAGGTCAGCTGACATTTCCACTCTCTGAAAGTCCCTGCTCAGCTGCCTCTTCAGCCAGCAAACCTTGATTCCAGCGGCCATCTGATTAAACAACAAAGCATCAGCAAGTACTAAAAGTCACTTCTCTTGGGCCAGATTGCACTGACAGCGAGGGCAGAAACAGAAAATGATGAAAGGGGAGGAAGTCTTTTGGTGCAAAATATGTCACTTGGTACTATATAGGAGCTGGAAGATGAAATGTTTTCCTTTGTATGATCCTGGCTGCTCTGCTGCTTGCTGTGTCCTAATAGCCTGGATCCTGGTTGTAAGTAGACAGAGGTTTGATTTGTATCCTATGCACCACTGTGTGTGTATGTGAGGTTGTGCAAATAAGGGCTGTTAGCTCCCTGATTAGACTCAGGTATCCAAACATTACTCCATGTGAAATGATGTTTTACAGAACTTCCTCTGCAAGACATTATCATACCTCCCTGCAGCATCCTTGCCCCCTCTGTATCTCTCTGGCAGCACCCCTCGATTGTGAGCTGCAGAGAGCTCTGATGCTCTGCCTTGCCTTGCACAGGAAAAGCAGCTGATGCTCATCTGCTGCAATTCCCAAAGCCCTCCCAAACCAGGGCTCCCCACATCCAGCTCTGCCCCAGCCCCTCGGGTCTGCCCTGCTGGTCTCTCAGGCAGCAGTAGCCTTGAAAACAGGCACTGGTTAGCCCTGGGAGGGCAGTGCCACACTGACACAGGTATGCTGCTTTCACACCTGGATTAGCATTCCCCTCCGAATAATGGGTGAGGGGGGGCTTTGTGGGACAGGGTGTGGAAATACCCACTCAAATTGGTGCTTGATATATCTGCCCCTGTGACTCATAGACCTAGTAATGTTGCCAATTTTAGGGTTTCCTTTCAATAGTGGTGTTATAGTTGGCATATTTCTTAAAGCCACAGCTCTTCGTGACATGCTATTACATGAAAATCCAACCTAGTGTTATTTTCTCTTCAAAGGAAGTTTCTAGTCCTTCTGGGTGAAAAGGTGGACAGAGGAAATTTATATGAAAAGAAAGAGAGAGAGGAAAAGAAAAATTACAATGTGGGTTTTTTTTTTTTTTAAGAAGTAATTTTTTCTTTTTTTTAGGCAAGCATCCTGCATTTGGAAGAATATATTTTTTTTTTAATATTTAAGGTCACCTTTATTGAAGTAGATATGCTACTTCCATCATACTCCACAATAGTAATTTCTTCTGTGCTGGCCATATCCTGCAGCAACCACCATCAAAAACATGGACATTACTGTATTTAGTCCTTGCTGAGACTAGATGACTCTGGCTCAGGTATTTGACTGGCCTGACTTTTAGTTTTCAAACACATACTCTTTTTCTATGCGGGAGGCAATTCTCCAATCACGCCTGAGTTCTCACCCTTTCCTAATGGGAGACAGTTACAGAATTCACCGAGGGGTCTTTAGTCAGCAGACTGGGCAAATAATAGTTCCTTTACTTCCTCTCTCTCACATTTGCCTTTTAATTTCTGCATCTGAATTATGAAATGCCACCTCCACTAGCCACTGCCAGGAGCAAGGAGCATTAATATTGATGTTGGAAGGCCCTGCTGCACAGCAGCAGGGAGATTTAAGAGTGAGAACGATCAGGGATAGTATCAGAGTAAATAAATTCAAGGTCCAATTTATTTTTTTCTTTCATCTAGTTCTTTTTTTTTTTTTTCTTTCAAGGCAGAATAACTAAAATAAAATAATTTAACAGAAAAAGAAAAAAAAAGTGAATCGACAGGTTTTTGAAGCTGCTGACTCGATTAGTTTGTAACGTTTCCTGCCTTACCAGCTTCTTTTTATCCTTCCTGCCACCTGTCAGGACGAAGGCAATGCAACAAAGCCCAGTGCCAATAGAGCTGTGCTGTCCGGATGGGCAGAAAGCCACAGCCTGTCTCTGCGTGGAAAGGAAAAGAGGCTGGATGGCCAAGAGGTTTGGGAGAGGGGCTCACAAACC
>JAOXNG010000001.1:89457957-89468413 GCA_028566535.1 Scolopax minor
TTAATTTTAAAATTTATCTTCATTTTTTTTTTTTTTTTTTTTTTTTTTTCATTTAAATTGGAAGATTTTTCCCATGCCAATGTGTCAATTAGAATGCAGCTGTGGAGGTCATAAGGTCATAAGCAAATGATAACTACTATCCTAAAAATTGAGGTAAAACATTTGGTAGAGACAAGCTAATGGATTGTCAGTGAGCTTTAATATACTATGATTGGTAGTTTGCATGTGTAGAATGGAAATTTGTGGAGTGTGCATCATAAATTTGTCTGGAATGAAAAAAAATAAAGCAATATAAATGAAAAAATTTTTTTAAAGGATTTATTCTAAAGTTTAGACTTCTGATGTTAAGGGGCAAGAAAACCCCATTGTATTTTAAAAAGTTTATAATGATGAAATTCTAAGGTGTTCTTCCTCATTTTGATTCCTCAGAAAAAGAGGGAGAAGCAGCAGCAGCAATGCGGGACTGAATCTCAAGCGGTTTTAACATATGGACAAATGCTCTGTATGCTACAGACAGCTGTGTCACAAAGACAGGGCTCTGACCTCACGGCAGGAAGGACTGGGCTAGTGCTGGGGGAGAGATTTTCTCCCACAAACACAGAAGCTTTTGATGATAACAGAGAGGAAGGCAAGGCGTTATATATATATACAACAAATGATCTTGCTGTTTGACTGCTGCTGCTTTAGAAGTTGTCCATCGCTTTAACTTCTCCTCTTCAAAGACCCTTTTTCAACTTGTATGTTTTTTCATGCAATGGGAATGGTTTCTCCCTCAGATCTCAGCTCAGAAGACATCTCCAGGAAGAAGTAGGGGATGATTTAATCACCAGAGGACATGGGCCTGAGTTTCTGCACAGCCTGGGAGGTTTCTAAATCCAGATTTTCATTTGTTCAGTTTGGTGAAACTAACCTAAGTTTTGAGAGGCAGTCTGATTTTTATTCTGATTACACATGGTTTTCTATTTTAGTCTACCCCCACCCAAACTGTCTTCTGAATGAAATCAGGTGCTCCTGTATAGAGCAATCTAGCAATGAAAGCTCTTCAGTATAAACATTTGCATTACTGGATGGGAAGTGGAAATCCGGTTTCATGATCACAAAGCATTTTTAATGTAGATGCAGCAAGACACATCAAAGCTAAATAACATACAAGTGGTACTCCACAAGCCGTCTGCAGAAACTGCCACAGTATTGATTGTGAGGCTACAGAAAATGTATCGTGATCAGTCTGTGTTGCTGTCTTCTTCCTTGGCTGATTGCTTGGTTGTTCCATGAAATCCCACAGTCTTCAAATCCATACATCTCCTTCATTAGCTAAAAGTAGCCAGTGTTTCAATTTCATTCATTGCTGCTTATTGCCTGAGAACAATTTATAGTGCAGTGTTCTACTGTGGTAGGCTAATCGGGTCAAAACAACTTTCCCTTTTGGATCTATTCCATGATTAAATCACCATCGTTCAGAGCAATTTCTGATGGGATTCCACTGATGTGACCCATAACAAATGATTTACTTTTCTGGAGTCTATTTTCTTTCAGGAGACATGGAGGATGATAGCATTTAAGTAACACCTTACCTTCACTACACCTCCCTTAGCCTCGGGTAGGTAGTGCTCAGCAGCCCCATGTTGCAAATGACAATACTTAATCACTGTGAGTGGAAGTGATTTCTTCAGGTTCTCATATCTGTTGCCAAACTAGATAAACTTAATTTCCAGAGCTGCACATTTGTGCACAACTGTGAAACCACAACCTATCTTTTCTGAAAGGTCTTTTCTTATTTTTTTTAGGGGGGGGAAGAGGGATGGCGAGGGTAGAGGAGGAGGGGGTATGAGACGAGAGGATTGAAGCGACAGGCTTCAGTTTACATTAGGATCTGTTTACAATGCATCGGGGAATTTAGGAGATCTACTACAAACTTTTAAGATTTGCCTAGTCAATAGCTGGAAGCTGAATCTAAATCAAGTCCTTTGTATCCCATTGAATGGCTCTCACCCAAGTATCATTTTATTTCATGTCTGATTTGTCCTTACCATCCCATCCAGCTGCTGCAGCTGTTTACTTTGCATCCCATCTGATTCCCTCCTTAGGTCTTCTTATCTGGCTCACTACTTATGTCCTGCTTGATTTTCCTGAGAGTATCAACCATTTCATTTCCCATTATTTGTAAATGTCCTGATCTCTGTGACCTCTCTTCTTTTCACAGACCTTCCTTTCCATGTTCTCTTTACTTGCTTGGATGTTTGGAACTATAAACGTGCATATCACACCAGCTCCCCTAATCTGGGGAGATGTAGACTTGTCTTGATGTAGACTTTTCTGGTTTGCATTAGCCATATATTTGGTTTTGTTGCATTCTGTTCCTGAAAAAGTATTTTTCTTGGAGTCCTGCATCCTACATAGTATGAAATGATTATTGCTGACAAATCTAGAGATCCAGAGCCTCTAATCACTGTAGCAAAATAGCTGGTAGGACCCAGAAAGAAACTGGGTGTTCTGTTTAACCATGCAGCCTGTCTGTTCCTTTGCTCTGGTGTAATATCCAATAGAGGACCATGGGGAAAGCTTGTTTTGGGACAGTAGTAATGTTATATTTAAGTATGCTTTTAAAAAAAAAGAAAAGGGGCAAGAAGTTTCTTTAGTTTGGCATGTTCTATCAGAGGCAAGATAATAGAATTTCTAAACCTATTGATTTTATGGCATTAAGAATCTGCTTGATAAGTCTGTCTCTGTACACTTGTGATCACTATCTCCAGCTGTATAAGCAGTACCGTCCCCATTTCATTTTCAATAAGAAATTGAGGTAGACTTAGCTTTGCTGAAAAATATGGGGAAAATAAGTAGCATAAAATCTCTGTGCTGTTGGGGTACAGCATAGCTATTTATATTAAATATAGTAGGGGTCAGAGAGAAACTAAGTTGGAAGAAGTGTGAGCAAAGAATTCTAAATGTGAGTCCCAGGCTCCTCCAGTAGGCAGCACTGGGGGGCCTGCACAGGAGCACTGCTCAGAGGTATTCCAGCACCAGCCTTTCCAGTGGGCAGCCTCAGAGGGAATGGACAGGGGAATTTTGCATAGGAGATGCTTACTACTACTCAAAAATGTGTGTGACCAACCCAGAAAAAGCCATTGTCAGTAAGAGATGTTGCAGGGAAAGGGGCAGGAATTGGGGTGACGGGGAGATCCCACTTCCTTGCAGTCCCATGGGTGTGAAGCACCTACAGTATTGAAACACTTCTTAGTTGCAGCAGAAAAAAAGGATTGCACCCCCCTTCTGGGGTGTCTGAAAAGGAAGGAAAAGAAATAAGGGAAGGTGGAGTCAGAAGGAGACCCGTGGTGTTGCCAGGTACCTTGGCCGGATAGATGCGCAACATCCCTTTCCAAATGCTGCCTCCCTCCATGGGGCTGTCCAAGTCTGTTTTCTACTTGGCTGGTTGTGCTATTGAGTCCCATTTGGAAGGATTCACATGTGACCCAAGACTGTCCTCTAGATGTCTGAATCTGTCCTCTGCAACATAAATAATGCAAAAACAAACATGCCAACCAGTAACCTTCACTCGTCTCTCTGACACTGCTGGAGGGAGGGAGGGAGGAGAGGAAGGAGCAAGTACAAGCAAGTGAAGGAGCAAACTGCACGCCAGGCAGGCAGGAGAGCAGCAAGGAGAGGCAAGGTACAGCAGGAGGAACCATGAGAGCATTTAGATCCGCTCTCCACACAGCTCTGCTGCTTCAGACTAGGACAAACTAGGCTGCTGCTTTAGACTGGGGCACTGTCCCTTACAGACAAGGCCAGGGAAGCATCCAGCTCCAGCCTGGAGCAGAGCAGCCCTGCTCCCTGGCCAGGGCAGTCTGCTGGCCATTTCTGCTCAGCATGGGCCACGGCTGGAGTTTGGTGAAGGACTGGTACTGTAAAAGTTAAAATCTTTGCTGTGCTGCTCCACTGCCCTGCTAGTCTCAAGTTAATGTTGCACACTGCATGTTCTCTTCCCCGTGTCCTCCCCCCGCCCCATCCTCCCCCAAGTCTCTAATGTGGAGAAGAGGATCCCTTTTTCCTTTTGAATGTACTTGTGATGCAAGTATTCATTAATTGCGGATACAGTTGTACGCGGAATGCTTGCTAAAATACTGTCAGCTTTGTGTGGAAGACAAATGTACGCAGACTTAAATAGCTGAGATTTTTATCTTGCTCCCAGAAAAGCTCCCAGAAAATATGCAGCAAGTTGTCCCCATCTAGGGACTTGGCAAGGGAAAAAGAGATATTTCTCTATTTCAGTTTTCTCTCCCTGAGCTGCAGTAAGGTTGGGGACTGGCCTGCATATTTCTTCCAAAGAGAAGGGCTTCCTTATTCCAACAAAGGAATGTTTCTGTCAGGTTACAAATTGTGAGACTTTCTTCATTTAGATGTGGAAGAAAAGCAGAGGCTTTTTTTTCTTCTTTTTCTGTTGAAACTTCACTGCAAAAGATTCTAGGACGGAGAGTTAAAAAGACAGGTTGTGGACACAGAGAAAGTATTTTTTCTTTGTTTTCCTCTAAAATAATTCTGCAGTGGGAACCAGGATGGGTAGACCACTGAGAATCTTACACAGGCAAGTGCAGTGGCCAGCAAGTGCTTATGGTGACTCTGAAAGTTTGGGACACCCAGGGAAGGCATTTGTCTAGAGGATCATGGAGTGGTTGGCACAAGCTTGCCTTTCAAATAATGAGTGTAGTGATTCATTCCCAGAGCCAAGCTGGCATGGTCATGAATCTGATGGATGTATATAGGACATGTGGGATGGTACCTTGCTGCAAAGGAGCCACCTGGACAGATGGTAAAGGCCAGGCCCCATCTCAGCTTCTGATCGGGGTCCAAGAGACAGGCACATAACTCTCTCCAAACCAACTGTGAGGTGGGAGAGAGAGAGGATGGTGCACAGGGAAATAAGGAGAAAGACTTCAGCCTGAGAATCTTGGCATCCAGGTGCCTTTGGAAGGTGGCCGTCCTGCTCTCAGTGGATTTCAAGCTGAAGGAAATCCAAGTTTCTGAGCTGATCAGATGTCCCAGCTTATGCATAAGGCCAGAAACCTTTTGTTTTGAAGAGTGCAAAGCTTCAGCATGGAAGAGGGTGAGATTGTTGGCATGCAGCAATGCTGGGTAACTTGCTACCTTGAAAGCGGGCTGGGTAAGCTATTGAAGATTGATTCCCTAGGCACTGCTGCCCCTCTTCTGCCGAGCTGTGTCCGCATAGAGCTCCTTCCAAGCCGTCATCTTTGCACTCAAGATCTGCCTTCCCATCTGCTCACCTGCCGTCCATCACTGCCTGCGCTCTGGGATTAATGCTCCCACTCCTGCACGCCAGCAGTCTGGCTCCCTCAAGCTTTTGTAGCTTGCTTTCATGAGGGATCGGATCAGCAATTCTGTCCTGCTTTTCAGCATGTGCCAACTTAATCTGTCATACTTGCACACTTTTGCACACATATATGCGCACAATTCAGCTAAATAACCTTTTACCTGTTGCATTGCTCAGGACATTGAGAGAGATGTTTGCTTCAGCAATGTCATTATCCCACATGTAAAAAATTTTCATTTTTCTTCTTTGGTCAGAGGAAGGCAGTTCTATGCAGAGCTTGCAAAAATTTTTTGCACCTTTATTAATAGTGAGCAGAATTTTGTCTCTGGTGTGACAGAGAACCCTAAGCCATTATTTTAAAGTTTTATTTAATAAGCAACAACAGTCACAAAAAACTCACAACAGAATGTCTGCATTTTACCTACATAGATCATCATCATCTCCTAGTTATATGCAAAATAGCTCCTTTTCCCCTCAGCCCTGTGCCCTGATGGGACTCAATTCCTAAAGAAATAGGATTTATGATTCACACAGGTTTTTAATATACCATCAGAATGCTGCCGTGTCTGAAAAGCTCTGCTACTTATTTTGGATCCCAGCAGACCTTCTCACCAATATTGACTTCCAGATGAAAGCTACCTTGTGCCTTTAATATGAAGAAAGATGCTGAGCCTTCTCAGTGCACAGTTGCAGGGCACAGGCATCCAGCTCTAGCACAGAAACGGTGGTGGCAGGGGATTTACAAACATTTTACTCTGGCAGAGCACCCTCAGGGCTCCCAGTCCTTCCTTAAATGGAGAGGAGCCATTTGTGTGTAGACCTGTGAGCCTGTTCGAAGGCTAGTGTCAGGTGTATGTTTATGGTCAGCCCTACCAGCTTGCCTTGCTCTGAACCTGTCAAGGTACCAATGAGGAAATGAAGGTTGTCACTTTGATGAGGGAGAGTTTTCTGTTGTGTGGGACCCGCTTCCTGAGCCTTGTCCCTGTGTGTCCTGACAGCTGTGGCTCTCCACATGCAGCACGTGTGGCACGAGCCCACGTTTCTGGTGGTTGCAGGTAGGCAGTGTTCGTGTTGTGCTTGGCTTTTGGTGAGCACACCGTGTGCTGGAGCGCTGGACTAAATAGCACTGATGCAAATTTTGTGAAGGGTTCAAGCCTCTGACTAAATGATCGTGGATTTACCGTTGACTGTAACTTTCTTACTCTCCTTGTGTACACTCTTAGCAAGTTCTGGGAGGAGGACTAGAGATGTGCTGTGTCGGGTGGACCTAAGCCTGACTGTTGTCATTTGCAATGTTTTAATAATACTCCTTTTCTGCCTTTTAAAGAAACCACAACCTAATCCCCTGGTGCTTTCTGACTTCACTGTGAATTGAAACTGGACCCCCACCTTGCAGCTGATGCACCAGCCTGGCCTCAGCCCACCTCAACCCCTTGTCCAGCCTTGTTGGGGCTGTGTCTGGCCCTGGGGACTCTTACCAGGACAGACCCTCATGGCTATTTTTTTCTTCCTGTTGCCTGAACACAGAGCTGTCAGAGCCTAAGATGCATATTGATGCTAGAACAGAATTAAATTTAAAAAGAAAAGTATTATATAGATGATGGTCAGTATGCCAAGGCAAACTCACAGCCCTAATCTCCAAATGTACCTGTCTTGCTGGGTGCAGGACTGCATGAGAGAGGTCTTGAGATACTTCAGCTGATTTGTCTCACAAATCAGAGCTAGGCAGAGTCTTTGCTGCTTGCTAAGGGATACGTAAGGTAATGTACAATAGACTACCATTATGTCTGGACAGAGGATTGATATCCAACTGGATAAAATCATTAGGAGCACAGGCCACCTGATTAAAGTCCTGTGAAATAAATAACGCTGTCGCATGGATTTCATTGAATAATAAGCTGATCATAAACACAAGGTATCCGTTATGGGAAATGCAAATGTTTGAGCACTTCTCTTTCTCCCAGTCAGGGTAAGTCAGTCAGTCTAAATAAATTTGTCTTAAATTATGAGTATTGAGGAATACAGACTCTTAAAAATGTGAAAGCATTTTACTTGCTTCATATCCAGTTTCTAAATCTCTAAGCCTCTTCAGGGCCTCATGAAAGCTGTGACACAGGACCTACCACATCCTTGTTCTCTCTTAGATCTTTGCACCCCATTGGACTACCTCTTCCATGGTGCATTAGACCCTTATCTTAAGTCTGAGTTATCACAGAGAGCAGTTTTATTCCATCAAAGCAAAGAAAAATGTTTCAGTCAACCTTAGTGATGATTATGCAGCCAAGCACAAGGAATATAAACAAAACAAAACATATTTTCACTATGCATAGCTTTTCATTCTAGATTAAAGCAAACAACCAGAAAGAATATTGGTCTCCCATGAGAGAGCAATGTATTGGTGAATCGTCTGTAAGAAGATGCAGCAACTTTGAGAATAAAATGGCCGTTGGGGAGAATTTTGGAAACAGATTTAAAGGGGAAATATGCAGAAAGCAAAGAAGCAAGAATTTCATGCTGCTTCCACCATAATAATAATAATACTTTGCCCAGTGCGTATGCTTTACTGCTCACTGTAGCCAAGAGCGAAATTCCCTGCCCACCAAACAAAATCAGCAAAAGGCAAGACTGGCTTTGCAGGCAGGAAAACTTCATGGGTGCATCCATCAAATCCTGCAATGGGACCAATGAAGCACACAGGCTGCAAGGCATCAGTAATGAGAACTGGAGAATAGAAAACCCTCAGCAGTACGGGCTCAATAATTAATCAAAGCTGAAAATCTTTCTAACGAAGGCAGCAGCCCCAGCAAAACAGAGAGAGTGTTTAAGGAGTTAGGGGTCTGAATAAGAAAGGAGGAGATCCCAAAAAAAAAAGTTATCAAGGGATGAGGAAAGAATGGCCACAATATTTCCCCTCCTGAGGTTCTTAGGAATGCACTGAAGCCAAGATAGGAATGATACAAATCTTCTTGCTTCTTCTGTGATCTGATCCATATAAGTGTCTCTACCACTGGATAGCTACTATTATAAGAGAGAGGTCATTCTACAGTAGAAAAGCTTCTGCTCTGGGAGCCTGCATCCTGGAGATGCCTCTAGTTTTCAGGGTGACACCATAAATGCATTTCTCAAAGTCCCTGTTCTAATGTATAAAGTTGGCTGGCACAATTCCCAGATGAGTCTCAAGGCTTACTTAATTATGAATCAAAGCCTTAATGTAATACCTTGTGCTTCTACCCTTTTCAAACTTAGGACCTCAGGTTTCTTCTTGCACCAAAGGGACAAAATGATTCATATATAGTTGTTGTGAATGGCAGATGCACTGCAGCAGAGGAGGTGTGAAATAAGAGCCTTGTGATCCTGGCTCCCATGCACATTGTGAGCCACAGAGCTTCCAAGGCCTTGGAAAAGCAAGTTTTTAGTCACAGCAGGATTTTGACTAAGCACTTGAAACTTTTCTGCCCTGAAGCTTGATGGTTTTTTTAGTCTGAAGATGGCTTCTGTGAAGAAACCAAATAAGTCCAGTGGGTGTGTTGACAAGAATATTTTTCCTGTAATGTTGAGAAATATTTGTCTGGATGCCTGAATTGCCTGCTGTGTGTGTGATTCATGGTTTTGTCATGGTCACACCATGAGGACTGCAGTTCCCCTATCTAGTAGTGAGCCCACACAGCTGAAGAAGCACCTGTTGGATGAGAACTTGGCAGCAAACCCGTTCAGGAAAACAGCTATCAAAAGGGACATTCCCATTATCTGCCACTCTCTTCTCCAGCTGTCCCTTGAACACATGGCCATTACAAAGGCTTTGGTGTTCAAAATCCTGAGAGAACTTCTCTGTGAGACTGTACTGCTTCTGTGTGTAGCTGCATTATGTGGTTGATCAGGTAGAGTGACACAGAGGACACAGCAGTCCCAGTGACTGCAGGTCTCTGGTAGATGAAGAAAAGGTTTCTAAATCCGTGCCCTGCCAAAGGTCACACCTGCATCTTTGTGTGACCTCCTCACAATGGGACCTTTGCTTTTACTCTTACGCCTCTCACCTGAAAAACACGTTCCTTTTCCTCCCTCCCCATATAAGAAGAGAAAATCATTGTTGTTTACGCTTATGGGAAACATGCAAATAAAAATGGGGATATGGCCAAATTAGAACTGATAGATAAAATGGATTAGGCAGATAGATGGAAACCAAATTAACTGTGAAGCCAGTGTCAAATAGAATAGAAAATCATTTCCACCCAATAGCCAGCTGAAAGATTTAGCAAGACAAGAAGGAAATAATCAAGATTGCCTAATTGCCAAGTAACCTCTCAGTCTTTCTTTTACTCCCTTTCTTCCCTGATACAATCTGTCTCAGATTTCCCTATTAAAATGAAGGAAAACATCTTTTGATCTGGTCTGCAATGTGGGCTGTAAGACAGGCTCAAAGAAACTCCCTGTGAAAGAAAGGTTCTTTGTGTAAAGTTATCTCTAATATGCCATACAGCTGCCTCACAAGATTTTTGGCCAAAGGAAATAAAAGACAACATGCTAGCAAATACTATGTATGCTCTTCCCTTCTAGCTTGTCTCTGTTATCTAGCATGTCCCATACAAATTTTGAACTTTGAATGGTCAGTGAAGAGCTAGGTAAATAGCAGAGATATATGGGGTTCTCTCCATGAACTACTGATTGTCCCTTCATAGAGGTAGAAGGGGGAGAGCTTTGAGAAGTGAAGAGCAGCTTTGTAATTAGTGAGAGCTCCTGGCCACATCGAGAAATAGTGTTCAACAGCAGTATTCTTGCAGAAAACAAAATTTATTACAGGAATTCAAGTGACGGAAATATTTTCTTACAAGCCTGACAAAATGGGTCTAACTTGTGTTTCCTTTCCATTATTTCTAAATGAGTCAAAGATATGTAAAGACTATAATATAACCTGTTGGTAGAAAAAGGAGGTAAAGAGCTACATATGTCAGGCTATTATAATAGCCTGCCTAGGTTTTCCTGTAGGTGACTTCTTCAAACCTGGCATGGGGAAAAATTGTCAGAGGTGTCTCTCAGAAGAGAGCTTACTTTTCATTGAATTTCACTGAATTTTTAGAGTTGGAAGGGACCATAGAAATCATCTAGTCCAACTCCCCCGCCAAAACAGGATTG
>JAOXNG010000001.1:89511500-89526805 GCA_028566535.1 Scolopax minor
AACAAAAAAACCCAACCAAAAAAAAAAAAAAAGATGTCTCAACAACTGGGAATAAAACCATTTTGAGAAAGAATTTGTTTACCTGAGGTAAACACTATTACTCACTATTACTCACACTTCCCCACAAGAGTGGGAAGCATTTTTGCCTCTCTTTCTACTGAGAAGACAGTCTCTAATCAAAAATGTCAATGGAAATGGTGGATCACATGAGGTACATCAAGCTAGCACACATCTTCCAAACCTTCAGCCAAGGCATGGCAAGTTCTCTTGAGCTTTTGTCAAACTCAGCAAGTTTAAGCCTTGAGAGGGAGGGAAGCTAAAGTCCATGCATCTTGTTCTCACTCTACTTTCTGAGTCTCTGAGCTAGCATATCTTAATATTATGCTCTAAAAGCCTGAATATAGTGTGTTCTATGTAGGCTGAGTACCAAAGGGCACTTTTGTGCACTCAAACATGAAGCCAGCTGCAAAATAGGTGATACTTAGCCAAGTTTTGGGGATTGGGAACAGGAAATCAGATCAGTGCATGTACCTTACCTCCTGGTATTGCTGTGCTGCTTATCATTTCTAGAGGACTTGAGAGCCTCTCTCTCATGTGAACCCGCTTAAAAATTCAAAGACCTAATTCTCATTCCTTGTACCATTAAGACAGTGCCGTCCGTGAGGAGGCAGCCTATTTGGGCCACTGGAATCCATCAACTTAGCATAAGCCTCTGTGCAAACAGAAGGCTAGCGCTGTAGTTCAAAGATGATAGTTGAACAAGATTTGCAAGTCAGAGGCTTGAAATTCCACAAAGGGAAGATCAAACAGCCTCTTTCTTTTAACAAGCATTTCATTTCTTTAGGGGACTGGACAGTTTTCATCCAGAAAATAAATGCAGAAATTTCATGCAGAAATTAAATGCCATCATCGATACGTATAACCAAATGTTATCCCTGACACACACATTGTCAACTGCCAGCTCATCAGCATATCAGGGAATCCATAGAGATGGTCCCTAACTAGCTGTATTCAGAGCTGTTGTCAGCAGAGATCACACTTGCACCCTGTCTCTAAAGAAGACATCTTGATTCTTAGGGATAATTTTAGAAGTGGCTCCAAGCCTATGTGTTATGTCTTTAACAACCCAGGCTACAAACTTAGTCCCAACACACCTCTGAACTCTGTCACATTTGAATTTTGAACCTCCTTTCTGTGGTATCAACCCATTTCCAATGCCAATTTTAAAAAGCAACAGCAACCCTTCCCCCTCCCTCTTCTCCAGCCTTTTCAAGATTTAAGCAGGCTGGTGAATGATAATTCTGTATCATGACAACTTTTGAGTTTCTGAATTTTGTTTTTGATCCGTGTTGGATTACACCCAAAACTTTTCAAGCATTTTAATGAAGCACAATTGTGTTAAAATGTCTGCTCTGCTTTTTAGAATGAAAATGTAAAGTATTTTGATTTGGATCTCCCTGTCACCCCTTGGAAGTGCTCATATAGTCTGCCCTAGTCTTGAAGTGTTTTGGCTTCCACTAAACATCACATTTTGACCACAAAATATTTAGTTGAAACTGCTCCACCAACTCTATTTGAAATTCCTCTGATATAGTAGCAGAGCTTGCAACAGATATTATTGTTAAATAAATTGATTGCAACCTCCACATTCCATCAAAGCAAGCAAGAAAATAGATGCTGAGCATGGCTTCTGGCACTGCTCCTCAGCCCACAGTGGGTGACCATGGGGATCTGTTGCTCTAGGTGTGATGACCAAAGCAATCCCTTGCTGAACCAAGCTGGGCTTCCTTGGCTACATACACGTCTTGCTGGTTCATTGTTGTAGCTTTTGTGTGCAGAAGCTTTGGCTACACATATCCTGAACATTGTGATAGCTGTTTAGCCATTGGTCTCTCAGACCATGCCAGACACAACAGACAGCTTCTTCCAGATCATTTAAAAATGATGCTTGCTCAATAATTAGCAGCTGCTATACACGGAAAGCTGAGAGGAAATATTGAGTTTCTCTAAGATCCTAAAAGCTCAGCATTGATATCGCAGTGTTTGAGGTAGGGGAAGTGTGTAGGGTGGTAGAAAAATGGACAGAAGAAAAAGACTTAACATTGTAACCTAGCTTTCTCACAAGTAAGGTAAGAGATCTGTCAGATGCCTGAGAACATCTTAGGTAAGATTTAAAATATCCAAGGTGTCCGTTCTGAAACCTTTGCAGGGTTTGCCAGTTGTATCATACAATTTCTGTCATAACTGTATTCACCTTCAGCATAAAACCAATTTTAGGGTTTTAGTCCGTATTTCTTATTTTGGCAGCCTATGTCCCAAAGGCCGAGGCATCCCAAAATGACACAATGTTTAATCAATCCCAAGCTGATTCATGGTAATGCCCTTAATATCATTTTCAACCTTTCTTAAAGGCTTCCTGTGTTCGATCTGCCCTGACGACCCACAGTTGATGTCATTGCAGAGTGGAAGATGGTAGGGGGAGTCGAACTCCTGTGTGCTGGGAATGACAGCAAAAAGATGTAACGTGTTGGATAAATGTGTACCACATCCCTCTCTCCTGGCTGGTGTGCAGCTGTGATAAAAGCCTCCAGCTGCAGCCAGCAAGCAGATGTTTTAGTTCAGGTAGCCAAGTCCTGCGCGGTGGGCGGCGGAGGAGCAGGGGGCCCAGCGCACGTAACAGAGCATGAGCACACTGGTGTCAAAGGACCTCCTGTGGTGCAGGAAAGCAGAGGGAATGTTTAAGTAGTCTTCATCCAAGCTGGATGAGTGCTGTCAAGTAGTTTTCTCAATTCTTTCACCAATTTGTCTTGATTGCATTGACACTCACTTGGCATCCACATCCTGTGATTATTCCAGTGAGCACATTTATGATGAGGACGGTTTGTGGAAAGACTAGATTTCAGGTAAAGCTCACTGACAACAAATTTTGAATTCGCAATTGGCAATATCTGCACTCAAAATTAGCTTTGAGAGGAGTTAAAGATTCATTCAGGTAAGGGAGGGAACAAACAAACCAGGTGACCCAGGAGTCCCATCCAAACTGCTCAAGTTTTTTCAACATACATCTTGCCGGGAGACTCTTGCATTTAAATAGCACACTCAAAACTACTGACAGAGATCATAGGCAAATAAGTTTCAATCTGGACTAATTTTAGCTAGCATAATCTGTTTCCAGTTTCTGAACGGAAGTATTTGATGACATATATTTGTTTCTTTCATTTTGTGCCTTTAAAAAGGAATGGAAATGAGTTTTTAAAAAACCCTAAAGTATTGTGGAATTGTTGCAGCTGTAAGTCCGTTCAGCCTCTCCCCTTTTTGCCCACATTGCTCATCTCAGGGCTAAGTAATTGTAATTCTTTTTTTCACTTTTTTCTTTTTTTTTTTTCTTTACCCAAGCCATTGCAGTATTCTCCTTCCTGCTTTCTTACAAATGTGGTTTAGGAATGATCTGGGACCCTTCAGACACAGACAGGGGCATCAGAACCAGTTCTCTTCAGTAGAATCCACAAGAAATTATTTTCTGGCTTTCCCCTTTACCCCCACAGACGTAGATACTTCCAGGCAAATCCCAACACCAGCTTCTTCACTGTGAAGCATCACTTGTCCAGGGGGATTTCAGTTTTCTGGCTGTTTTGTTTCCTTTAAAGATTTGCTTTATCCCAGTGAATATTTAATCCACCGTAAATTTTCTTAGTTTCAAGAGTGCTAGATGAGCTATTGGTTAAAATGCATGTGAGAATGAGGTGGACTGACTGGGGTTCCTTGTGTCTGTCTCCTCTGTAAAATGGAGCCAAAAGGCAAATATTGCCAGTGCCAAAATAGAGAGTTGTTAAGTTTACTTATCATACAGGCTTAGTAGATTACAATATGTGAAGCACTTCAAGATAAGAGGGAAGAAAGGGTCCCCAAAACCTATAAAAGTGGAATTTTTTTTCATATTAGCACTTTCCAGATATAGTACCAAGAAGGAAGTTCCCCCATGTATGGGGCATGATTTGCTCTTATTTCTAATTTCGTTATTGCTGATTCTGATATAATCAGACTTCGTAGACTGGGCAAGACTGAATTTAGTCAAAGTTGAACAGGTCCTTTCCAAGGAACCCCACACTGCCATAAGGAACTCCACAAAGAAATCCTCACAGCAAACCCCCTTGCTCCCTGCTGGAGCAAGCATTTGAGATAGTCTGGGAGGTCACGTCACTGACAGGGACCAGGCTGCAAGCAATGGTGCTCTGCAGCCTTGTGCAGTCTGATAATAATTTATTGTGAAAGAAACAATACAAATCCCTGGGTCCCTACCATATTTATAAGGAATTATGTTATTTTGCTTTCCCCCATTTCTCTGTATTCTTCGCACCCCTTCCTAAATTGCTGCGGAGTGTTAACACACTCTAGTAAGTGGTGGCCTGCTTCCAGCCCAGAGGTGGCTGCAGTTCTGGGATGAGTGGAGTGAGACTTGGAAGCTGGGGCATTTTTTTAATGGAGTATTTTGGGATCTTTCTGGCTGCTCAGTGCTAAATGAATGCTGTGCATCATTTTTGAGTAAATTGTGTCACCTTGTAAGTTAATTTCTAATTACACAATTACTTTATATGGCATTAATAAAAAGTAATGTGAGATTTTTCAGCAAACTCTAATCTTAAGTAAATAATTTTTTTTGAGACCAAGTGATTTATTAAATTAATTCTTTATTAAGCCTAATTTAGACTTCAAGCCATTTTTACTAGTGCTTCAGCATAAAATTATTACATAATTAGTAATACAGTTGTCGTAGTTGTAAGTAATGGTTTTACTTAGAACAAATTAAAAAGGATTAGATTTTTTTTAGAGGGTATCAGGTCTCAGAGGTAATAATAATAAAGAATAACTTACTTCATTACACCTTCCCTGTGTTTGATCATCCTTTGGAAGCATTTTTTATAGAGGGCACCTCACCTGCTATTCTTCCCGTACAGCAGCCATTTCTGAGGTGGAAAGCACCACATATTTTTTTACTTTTTCTTAGCAACTAATGAAGTTTGGGGGTTGTGAGTGGTTTCGACTTTAAGCTTCTGCCAGATGTTATCACCCCACAGCAGGGACAGCTGAATGGCTCATGAAGCAGCCCCTTCCCTAGCACGGTTTTACAGACAGTCTGGTAAAGTAAACCATCATCAATTTGATTCATGCTAATCAAATGAGATGTAAAGTGCAGCAGATGACCCAGGAGCTGTTTGGTTGTCCCTTACGTGGGAGCTGCAGCTCCGGGAGAGAGGTTTGATGGAGAGCTGCAGGCCATAATGCCCTCAGCCATCCCAACTTAATTTGCTGATGCGAGTGCAGGAGCGCTATCTTATAGAGCTGGCATTTAGTGCAGGAAGAGAAGAGGAGTTTAGCCACTTAATCTGCCCAGGGAATGGAAAGAGGCAGAGCATACGGAGGCTTGTTGGAATTCATTCAGGATGCTGATCCTAACGCCTCTGCTTAAATGTATGGGAGGGACAAAGGGAGAGGTAAAGAACCACCTGAGAAGTCAAGGCCTCTGATTTTATCTTAGCCACAACGAGGCCTTTAGCAATGTGGACTAGAAGACATTTTGTCTCAGTGTTTTTTTGCACAGAAGCCCCCTGTGGTACCCCAACGGTCTGTTCTGTTCTGGTCTGCAATTAGATTTGATTGCTTCACATCCTGTAACATGTGTGTAGTACTCAGGGCTGTTGCCATTAAGTATTGATGCCATTAGGCTAGGGAGGATCTGTAGGAGAGCAATGGAGTACTGTAACTGTGTCTAGTTTCTCCTCAAAGGGGCTGAAAATCTTCACAGGTTCTTCCAGGTCTGAACCCTGGGTTGGTATTCATAGCAAAGTTTGCCAAGGTCAGGTTCATTTACTGCTTTGGTTTTAGAAGTTAAAACTTCCTGCCAGTCAGAGTCACATACCCAAATATAAAACACAGAATCTGAGCAGGGAAAGACAAACCTCTGAGCAGAACGATCCTTGGAAAACCTTCACCTCAGGAAACAGGGTGAAGGCTGCTGTCTGTGATTGAGTGGGTAGGGAGACCAGGGACATCACCTGTAGTAGCAGCCACATACACCTTCCCTTTTATGCCCATTGTAAATAAATTGCATTTATCATTACCTGCACCCTTTGTCTCCAGGCTTCTGAGGTGTTGAAAGCTCCAGTTAAATGGCTCGCCCAAAGAAAACACTGTCACATTTGCATAATATTTTCATAGACACAGAGCTCAACTTTAGCCTGAAGGGAGGCAGGGATGTTCCCTGCATATTTTATATTCCCATCCTCAATTCCCACCAAAGCTAACTCTAAATTGTGGCATGGATATGTGTATAATAAATAGAGAGAGAGAGACGGCTGGGAGGTCTGAATTTGTCTGGGGTATTTCCAGACACTTTTAGTTTAAGGAGCTACTTACACCCCATGGAAAACTCTGAAATAGTGCTATTTAGAAACAAATCAGCTTCCATTTCACCTCTTTCTCAGTATTCCTTTTCCCTCATTCTTCATTACTAGGGACATCTGCATGAAAACAGAGTCTCTTTTTTTTATATCTTGGGAGTTCATCTGCCTCTGCTGATTATCCCCTCCCTCCCCTCTCCTTCTGAAGTCATTATCTACTGATTGCATTACATTTGCAGCCATCCCACCGCGGGCTCTCTTCTCATCAAGATTCTCAAGCTAAGCAGGGGAAAGGATAGGTCAGCTTGCAGAGAGGAAACCTCAAGGAAAGTCTGGCCCTGGAAGAAGGTGTGTTGGGGTCCAGTCTGTGGCACTGCATCTCTCAGCCATGGTCATGCTTAGACACTGCTATTTCTGTAAAGGTGCAATGAACGCCATCAAGTTTTTCCACAGACAGTGTCAGAAAAAAGGTTGGAGAAAGTATTTTTGACAAGATGTGTATTTGCTGCAAAATGCAATGTCATTCATGTCGCCTACCCTGCAGATGTTTGCAAGCTCGAATTGAATTAAGGAAACTTTCAGTGCAGGAGTGTAGGGGGGAGTAACTGGAGATGCAAAATGCTGCTCATTTCCTTGAAACAAGAACTGGAAGCCCTAATTACAACAGAGTAATGCTCAGTCTTGCTCTGGGCAAGTAATATTTATTTAACTGAAGTGGAACAGCTTCCTTAGGAGAGATTGAGGGAGGTTCTTCTCTGAACAAATACAACTAAAGTTTGTACCCTTACTTTGAGTCAGAAAGTGGATTTTGTCATGGGTCTACTGTGTCCTGTTACAGCAGTGGAGTTTTGCCAAATGGTCTTCCTGTGCACTAGAAAAAGTACTTTTTATCTATTGAAACATCTTAACAGACTTAACAAATGCTGCAACTGTCTTGATGAGTATCACTTAGCAAGAATTGGCACAAAATAGTTGTCTTAGCTAAGGTCACTAAATGAGTTCAATTCAGCTCCCAGTTGTTCAGCCAGAGGCCTGCTTTTTAGGATACTCCTGTAAGGCAATATTATTCGTATTCGTATTTCTCTGCACTTACTTCCTTCAGGCAGAAAAGGCGGCTCCAAAATATGATGATAAAATTGTATCTTAAAGGAAGAACTTCAGAGTTCTTAATGGGGTTTTGTATAGTGGACTTGGGAAAAGGCCTCTTAACAAATCTATTTCCACTTGACTCATTAGAACATTAGTATTCTTCCTTAGTTGCTCCTAACTATATGCAAGTGGTGCCACAAAGACATTGTGTTTGTTTCCATTGTACTGCCCCAGCTCCTTCTTTCAAATCTTAAAAGCAATAGAAATACATCCATTTTATTTCTTGTGGTAAAACCCATACGTGTCCAAGACAGCAAGAGGGCCATAATGGTAATGCAAAGAAAGAGGCAGAGGAATTTGTAAACAGTTTTGTACAGGGTGAGAATGACAACCCTTTCTTCCCAGACAGATGCCTAAGCTGCTCTGGTTTTCCTCAGGAAGCACTGTGAAGATAATTCTAACCTAACAGCTCCAATACATGTGTATATTTTGTATCTCTGGATAGGGGATGCCAGCAAATATTGAATTTACTTTTAGAATTAAGTGACCATGCAAGAGCACGTTATTGCATTTAATGCTACTTCTGTACAGCAAAGAGTATCAGTGATAGAAATCAGCTTAAATGTAGGATGATCTGATTTCCCAGTATCCCATTATAGCTGGTAGCTGTGCGGTGTTATTGCAAAGGGCTTGGCAACTCTCAGTTGATGGGTGCATCTGTCTTGGGATCTATTTGCAAAAGGATAGACATGGTGGGTGTCTTGATCCTTCAGACCCAGAGTTTGTTCCTTAAGGATATGTCAAGGACAGATACATGATCTCTTTTCTATTTTAAATCATCTAGGTGAAATAATTTCAAGCAAGTTGTGGATTTGTTTTGAGTTTTATCCCTCATGGGGATTTTCTTGGGATGGGACTAGACAGGATGAGTTCTGTATGAAAAAGAGACTACTTAACTTGAAACTAAGTATTTATGCAGAATTAATGTCCCCATGGATATTCCCTAGGGTTGATCCATACTTAAAGATGATAAGGGAGTTGGTTAGGTTACTTCTGGTTGTGTGTACTTTGGGGAGATGAGGCAGAAAATAAGTCTGAGGCCAGCAACTGCATAGCATCTGGTGATCCCAACACATATCCTGCTTCATGTGCTATATACTATGTCTTTAAAAAAAAAAAAAGCAACAGAGAAGTTGACATTGTTGAAGTTAATAGCTGGATTAAATTGCTATTTGTCAATTGCAATGTAATTTGTATTATAAATTACAGCAGCGTAACTCTCAGACACATTTTATCAATGTGTATCAAATTATTTAATAACAATATTTTTCAAAAAATAAGCCACACCACTTGTTTTCACCCCAGCCCTTTTAAAATCAGCCCGTTCTGAGGGTATCCATCAGTGTAATAGCCAGCTCTGCAAAAATTCCTACTAAATAAATTATCACCAGGAGTCTCAAAATCCATTACCATAAACAAAACCATTTTCCCCTCCCCAATTGATGGCCTGCTGTGTTGCTGCTAATAGGACTGTACACACATGTTGCACAAAAAGGAATTCATTTGCAGGTTCCTCAGACTTTTGTTTGGTTTTCTTGGTGGAGAGGGGGCAGGAGAGAAAGGAATATATTGGGAAAATTCAGAAAGTTTCATTCAACTGGCAGAGAATGAATGGCAGAGAATGAATCCTTCAATCTGCAGAAAGGGACATACTTGACTTGCACATTAGAAGAACATTTTCTTTACTAATTCATAGCAGAAATGGGAGAAGGGCAGAAAATTGGAAGGAAACACCAGTGAATGCAACTACTGCCTTTAATTGAGAAATCCTTTACGGGCAGAAAAGCATCTGCATATTCTGCTACTGGTTTATAAATGTACCCTAACTGTTTCCAGTCATATCCTTCCCTACTTCAGTCCTGTCTTCATCCTACAGTTCTGCCGTTGTATGTTCAGGCTGAGTCCCTGCTTTTGCAGTCCTGGGCATCCCACACCAAGTCTGCTGGTGCACCACAATTATTTTATTCATTCTCGTTTCATACAAATTGTAGTTTTCTTTAAAAAAAAAAAAAAAAAGAATAATCATTGATATTTCTTTTTCTTTTCAGGTAAGTGGCCGTTCCTGTTTTTATAAGGCTGGCAAACAATCAGCAAGCCTCAGCTCTCAAAGGTACTCTTTGTGGTATGGTTTCTTTCTAAGCACCTTGAAGTATTTTCCTCATCCGAGTTTGTATAGCACCTCAGCAGGAGGTTTGAGATAGATGAACTGAGATTTAACCTTAACCAAACAATAATTTCTCTTCTTTGATTTCTATGGTTTAGTCTAGCCCTACTGAGGTACTGAGAAATAAGGAGCTAAAGGTACAGTGGCGAGAGAGATTGTTCATGGATCTTCAACCGCTAGGAAAAAAAAACATGAAAGGCTGTTAGCACAGTAGGAGGCAGGCTGTGCAAACCTCTTCCAAACATAGGGCCAGCTTATACAGGTGCACTGCCTGCTGCATATTCTGATTCCTTTCACATTATTCTCAATGGGTGCCTGTTAAAAGAAAGCTAGGAGACATATGTATGCACTGGAGCTAAAGCCTTCAAACTGGTTTGTACTCATCTCTAAATCTGGCGGGGCTGGTTGCTACAAGTGAACCTCCAACTGTGTCTTCTACTGCTGCTTCTCTTGGGGAGGAGGCATAGCTCAATAGTGCCAACTGGGACGATGGGAAAATAGTTGTTTAGGCGCCCAGAACCATAAAATTTACTTTAATAGTAGTGAAAATTTTAAATCACATACTTTTACTTTTTTTTTCCCTTTTTTGTACTGGGAATCTGGAGTTTCCCTCCCTTTCTTCCTTCTTCCATTCCTTCCTTCTTATCTTGATGCAATAAGCAGTATCAGTCATTGGGAAGAATTTTGGCAGACTGTGAGACTGACTTTATTTCAAATGCAGGGTTTTGAGGGCATTTCCATGGGAAGGAAAAAACTAGCATTAAATTGTTCAAATGAAGAGAACCCTGATTCCCTGATATGTAAGACAATTTTCAAGGTCTCTGAGTTGTTGCTTGATAGTCTTTGGTGCTGAATGGGCAATTATTTTCTGGTGTGACTAAACTATTGTCTCAAATGAGGTAGTTGGACACAGCTCTGAGTATTACCAAGAAATGAAAGTCTGAAACACATTAAATATCAATATTAATTAATGAGTCTTGGACGCATACAGGAAATTGCCTTAAACCTCCAACCTTCTGAAAATATCTTCAAGTGGGATTACTGACATAAAGGATTTGATCTAATTATCAGTGCTAATTTCCTTTATGATGGTGGTAGCAACGCTGTTGTTAAAAAGGCACAGTCAAGATTAGTCACCTGCAGTATTAGTGTTAATCCCTTATCTGTATTACTAATATTTTACAAGTAAATCTTGTAGAAATTATCACCACTGTTCCTGTTCCACGGTTTATTCAGTGTGGGCAATTAGATGGCTCAATTTTCTCCTCACGGTGTGCTAGGTTTTGGGTTTTATTTCTTGAAGCTTTCTTCTCCTGAAATTGGCATTATTGGTTACACTTTCGCAGCCTTTGTGTGATTTGAAATGCTAGCTGTACACCGTAAGAGTAGGAGGCAGGTAGATAGATTGAAATGATTTAGCAAGATTATGTGTTTTTCCCTCTGGCTTAGCCATTAGAGGTAAGCAAACTCTGTGAAATAAACAAAATCCAAGAAAATGGTGATGAGGGGGCAGGAGAGTAATGACAAAAAAAAGGCATCTGGAAGATACAGCACCTTCATCTCCCTGATGTGATGATTATTTTTTTTTTTGGTGTACATAAACTAAACAGTTGTGAGGAGGCCTGTGTCTCACAAGAAACTAAGATCAAAGCCTGACTTTTTTTGCTGGGTGGGCACTCTCCTGGCACTACATGGTGATGAGTAGGAGATGCTTGCTTCATCAGCTTCCTGGGGAGCATGGACTCCTAGACCATCAGTCATCATGGCTTAACAGGCCAAATTATCTCAGAAAGAAAAGCCCACAAGGGCTTGGATGCTCTGTGAGTCCCAGTATAGAATCATAGAATAGCTCGAGTTGGAAGGGACCTTGAAGATCATCTGGTTTTAACCCTCCCTGCCATGGGCAGGGACACCTTCCACTAGACCAAGTTACTCAAAGCCCCATCCAGCCTGGCCTCGAACACCTCCAGCAATGAGGCATCCGCAGTTCCCATGAGCAACCTGTTTCGGTGTCTTACCACCCTCATGGTAAAGAGTTTCTTCCTAATATCTAATCTAAATCTACTCTCTTTCAGTTTTAAACCATTTCTCCTTGTCCTATGGCCACACTCCTTGATAAAGAGTCCTTCTCTGTTCTTTTCTGTAGGTCCCTTTTAGGTACTGGAAGGCCACTATAAGGTCTCCCTGGAGCCTTCTCTTCTCAAGGCTGAACAGTACTAACTCTCTCAGCCTGTCTTCATAGGAGAGGTGGTATTTGCCAAAAAAGTATGTAGTTTAGAGAAGCCGATCAGCTCAGTTCCCTCCCAGTCTTCACCCCCTGGGAACAGAGAAACCTCTGCTGACAACCTGCTGCCTCCAATGCTGACTCAGAGAAATGCAACCTGTCTATGCGGTTCTGGTACTTGGTTCTTAGTGAATAAAGTTGCTGCTGAAGAAATTCCATAGCCACCAATGTCATATCAGACAGTACAACATGCTATCTGCTCTTAAATGTCCAACTCATCAACACAAATTGGTTCCTCTGAACAGCAATTCCATGCAGAGACCAGTTTTCCCTTGACACTCCTTTTTTTTTTTCCTCTGTCCTACTTTTCTTCCTTACATACTTTGAATGGTCAAGCCATCTCTTCTTACATAGATCTTGAAGTATTTTAATTGGCACACAGATCTCATCTGAATGTGAATGTCTTTTATTGGAGCTTTGATTTGTTTCTAATGCTGTTTTATTGACAACTGTTTCTGGGTAATGATCCAAACCTCTGCAGTGCTTTTATATAAACATGTGATGCTTTGATAGGGAATAAGAGGTTGGGAGAGGGCTGTGTGGCTGGCAGGCTTTGATACAGCAGTTGTGCTGCCGGGTGCAGGACCTATCCCCTGCTTCTGAGCAGAAAGCAATTAAAAAAGTACCACTTCTTAGAGAGCTGCCTCACCACTGTGCATCAAAACATTTGAGCAATAAAGGGCAACACACAAGATAAATGGGAGAAAATCTGGCAAGTTCTTGTATGACAGTGACACCCTCTCACAGTTCTGCAAATTAGCAAATAGAGATAATAACGATAATAATAATAAAAAAGAGCAAAGATAGTGAATCACAATATGCACTTTGTTCACTTATTTTGAAAATTGTTCATTGTCTGTACCCTTTTGAAGTTCTGCAGCAGATTTCATAACAGTAATAAACCTGAAAATATGGCACCTCTCCCCTGTAAGTATCAGTCTTTGCTGAGCTGCGCAGGAATATTATTGTAGGTAGGGATCTTTATGTAGAATGTATTAATGAGTCTTTTTCATATAGAAAAGAGGGAAGAGAGGAACACAGTTGCTATGTGCAGCAGAACGGGGCACTACATTTGGAAGGAAATGTGGGCTGAGGAAAATGATGGAAGATGTGCATGTAGGCAGTTATCCTCTGTGACTTAGAGAAAAAAGAATCATGGAGCATAGTGGGAGCGACCAAAAATGTTCATGCCTGCATGCATATGCATACATATGCTTAATAACTTGCAACTCATGCATGTGTACACAATCATATGTCTGTATTTGTGTCACTCCATGGCAAGAGACCTCAGAGGGATGAGGAAGGAGGCCTGCATAGTTCACTCTCTCTGTTTTGTAGATCCAGGAAGCTGGGCATAACAATTCCTCAAGTTATTTGTCAAAGATCACCTAAGCAGGTGAATAGGACTCTGGCCTTCTGAATTCTCCACAACACAGTAACCACTGAGAAATACTGCCAGCTGATCGAGGATCTCTGCATACCAACAGGGGAGAGAAGAGTACTCCTAGCTAGCACAAGGAAAATATGAAGGGTTTGTCTGGGATTCTCACACATACCTCTCTCCCACCACACCACCCCTTCCCACCCTCAAAGGCCCCAGACTGAAGTACATCTCATCTCTTTCTCTAAAAAATTCACTATATGTAAAAAATCTCTAATGATCTACCCACGTTTTGAAAACTTCATAGGGAAAAAGGATTAGAGTGCTAGTACTTTTTTATTTATTTAGTGTTTTAAGTGAAAGCACAGCAGTTCAGGAGATGTTTGACACCTTCTTTAAAAATCTGGCACCCTCTTCTGATGTTTCTAACTCATCATTGACTCACTTCTCAAGTTTTCTTTTCGCCTTTTCCAAATCAGTCCCATGCTGCTGGAACTCACCAGGTTCTTTCAAAGAAACTACAATTGAAGCTTCTAAGACAAGCTGCTTTTGTGGTAGGATGTTGCTAAGAATCACTGAAAGCATTTTCCAATTATTTTACATCATCTATATTTTGCTGAGTCACATATCTCAAAATTTCCTTGTCTAAATCTCCCTGCAAAATGTCCTCCATGGGTCAGGCAAACAATTCTTTCTAGCTGCAGGCAGTATAAGCTTCTGAACTGGAAACCACCTTGTTTGAGAAAAGGTAAAAAGGAGCAACCAGACTTCCTTTCAGTACGAACATGGCTGAGACTACCTTTTTTCTGAAAAGCATGGTAGCTCCTACTCTTCACTGTCTAAGTAGTACCAGTCATAGTCTAGTTCTGGGAGGGGCTGTAAATATCATGAAGGCTTTCCCAGAAGCGTTAGGGGTGCTATGACATTTATCTGAGAAGCAAATGGGGAGGGGGACACTGCACATGAGTTGGATCTGCAGCGTCCTCAGAGCTGAGCAGTCAGACTGAAGCTCTGGCTCCCTGCAGAGATTTGTTTCATGTGCTGTACATTCTCTGTGGACAGAGGTGCAGTCAGAAAGATTGGTTGGTTGACTGTCTACCTGCCCAGGTGGTTGCTTCCCTCTGCTTGAAAACCTCCCGTTTCTCACCTAGCTAGCTTGCTGGTCCCTCAACAAACCTCTGGATTGCAGGTGTCGCAGCTGAGCGACACGGGCAGCATAGGAGCCTGCCACGGATGGTCTGTAAATCAGTTTGTGCTGTGCAGCAAGGCTCTAGCTTAATGATGACTCAGAAGAAAAATGTTATTAATATTTAATGTGCAAGCTGAATGTCTGGCGTGCTGTTATTAGTTACACATCATAAGGGGTGCAGTATCGGCTACCAGTCAATGCAGGTCGCTTCCTCCAGTGTTCTCATTCTGCAGACTTAATTCGTACTGTATTTTTCCATTCACTGAGACAAATATCTGCTCCATTTAAAGGAGCTTTGTCAAAATCTTCTAGCTAAATCTTTAAATTGGTGTGCCTAGCTTTCAAGACCCCTTTCTGTGAGACTCTTGATTACTGGTGAGAGCAATTCTTCAAGTAGTAGGGCACTACTGTCTCTTAAAGGGGTTCTGTGCTGCACCTCAGCTGTGAGACCTCATGGGAGAAAGCACTTTGGGGTTGAGCCACAGGGAGTAAGGAGAAGAGACCTGAGCTCTTTGCTTGCCCGAATCTGATCTTCATGAACAGCCTACTGCTTGGCTGTGCTTCAAGAGCAACATTCAGGCTAGGGCTGTATCACTTAACCAACAACAGAGTGCTGGTGGTGAAGACTGCTGGATAATCTAGATTCCCAGCTGCGAGAGGAAACAGCTCAGCAGCAGATGCCATGTAATTGCTGGGTCATGCTGGAAACCAGTTGCATCCATAACCCCATCTTGTGCTGT
>JAOXNG010000001.1:89604933-89620927 GCA_028566535.1 Scolopax minor
ACAGGTTATTTGCACATAAATGGCCGCAGGTGATTTATTTATTCGGCACAGCTGGGTTCTGCACAAGAAACTGTGGGCTATACCTGCCAATAGGCTAATACTCCTCCCTGCAGCGCTCCGAGAGCGTGTGGAATTTGCTCTGCCGTAGGAGGCCAGAGACTCAAAAGACCGTGGCTGAAATTCTCAAGGGTTTGGGATAATTTTATAGGTGTCCCAGCCTTTTTTGCTCGCTTGTTTGTTTTGCTCTATGACTGTGGTGCAAACTAGCGTACAGGGACTTGCGTGCAGTGTTAGAAGGAAGGGGATGATTATTAGGGAGGGAGTCAGGAAAGACAGGCTTGTGCTGTATGACCAGGCTAGTGTGTTTTGCTGCTGTAAGGAAGGAGTCTGGATGTGAGGGAGCGTCAGGCATGGATTGCTGGGGCATTGGGTGTTGGATAGAATTGGCATTTCAGTAACTCACTGTGTGGAATGCCACATGGCCATAGAAAAGTTATTCTTTATCATGAGGTGTTTTAAACCCGTATCAGAATTATCTACATACATGGCTATCTGTATAAATTATCTACATAAAGTCTAAATCTTGGTGACTGAGTGTTGTTCTTTGAATACCACTCATATTGATTATTTTTTTTTTCCTTTAGGGCTGTTAGTGTCCACCATTCTGTAGCCAGACATCATGTGTACTTTCATAACTCCTTACAGAGAGAAAAATTTGTCACAAAGACCAAATTCAGAACTTCTTAAATACAGGGTAATGCATATATCTTAAATACAGTTATCTACGTCTTGTAGGATGAAAAGGTCTTTCTGCATAGAGTACCTGGGTCCTTGGAGTCAGATACCCAGGAATATGCAATACAGTTTTCTGAAGCAGAGTATGGAGAAGGGGGGATTGTAGGGATCGTGTGATTTTATATTTCAATGGGGTGAACTAAGGATGCTGTGTAGAGGAATTTGTTTTAAAAACTACCTTGTAAAAATTGGGGTCCTCGGAGTCATCAGTAGAGAAAGCAGTCTGAAAATCTCTCACATCTGACTTCAAAGGTGCCTGAACGCTTTCAAGTGCAAATGTTTAGAAGCTGAAACATCAGCTGAGAGCAGAGGGGATGACTTGTTTTCCCTCTCCCCCTTTCTCTTACCCCTCCCCGTCCCCCCTTCTAAGGGGACTTATCCAGGCTGATAGTAGCATAAAGGTTGTCCACAAGGGACAACTGTTTCCATTAATATATTTGCCTGAAAGGCCAAAAAGCCCAAACCCTACAGAACTGGAACCTCAAAGCACTTCTGTTTTTAGACACCATCTTCAGTGAAAACCGTATTTGTTCTCCCTAGCCTGATCTATTGCTTCTGGGCTGTGGCTCTTGTCATATAAAATCTTAAGACAAGGGAGGTTCTCCTTTTCTCTTCCTCCTCCCCCTCATATTTGGATTGGATTAAAATTTGTCATCCACTCATCGAGCAAGAAAGGTGCTGATGAGAAGGTATACTAAATGTTTGGGCAGCTGCTGACACTGCCCATCTGCTGTTAAGGGTATGCTTATGGAAGATTTTGCATAGTGGGGTGGGAGAGTATGGTGATTAGGAAGTGAAATGAGATTTGGACGACCTGGATTCATATGCTCTTGGTTAGTTCTCCGATGAATTCTTTACTCTTTTGGTGCTTCAGCTTGCTGTTTGCAAAATGGAGATTGTAACATTATCTTAAATCAGAAGGGGTGTTGCAAGCGTATACGTGTTATTAAGGCTAAGATTCTGGGGACTATACAAATGTATGAGTTTGAACCCTTACAATGAGCCAGTGAGGCTCTGGTTGAATGATGTGGGAGATAATTGTGGATTAAGTTCTGTTCTGGATTTACACTCCTTCAAACGTTGCACATAAGAAGTTGAAAGGAGCCTGCTGGAATCTAACATCCAATTCCTTCCCATCTTTAAAGAAGCAGAAAATATCTAGAATGTATATTTAGGAAGTCAGCATATGTCAATTTTTAACAGGGCTGAGGTTATTTATGCTCTGCTACTTCTATAGGAATCAAGATTTTTTTTTTCAATGTCAGGAAATAGGACAATTTCCCACTTTTTTCTTTTTTTCTTTTCCTTAAAAAAACCCAACCTCATCTACTTAAGGATAGCTCTATTATAAAATTTTCGTTATATCAAATCCAATACTACAAAGATGTCATTTGAAATGCTTCTTTCCCATTACTGAACAATAAATCTAAATGTAGAAACTGGAGTTCTCAGTGGAAAAAGTTCTAACTTTTTTTCGCTCTTTTGTTTTATTCCTGCTTTTACACTTTGGAAATAAAAATGTCCTCATGTAAAGTAAAACAGCTTCAACTTTCTTGAGATGATAGAGCAACTTCTATTTATACCAATTTAAAACTTTTGTATGCAAGACCAAAATATGCATGCATATAACGACCATAGTTTTGAACAATCTCATTCTTCAACAATTTAAGGAGAGAGGATAGGAATGATGGCCTCACATAAATAATATGGAAAGGTTTAGTGCACAGGAAAGGAATTGGGATGAGTAAATGATTCACTTAAGGAGGATAATACTGTCCAAAAAAGCTGGAGCCAAGCCTGTTGTAGAGGGTTGAAAAAGACCCAAATACTCCAATTTCTGTTCATGCAATGACTTCTTATTAATGTTCTTAACTATATATTCACCAGATACTCTCTGAAGCCATTCTCTTTTTCCCACCATAAGAATACCATGTTTGTGTGACTATACTAGGCTAGCCTAGCATTCAAGAGCAGTATTTGGCTTCATGTTCTTGGAGGATTCCTAGGCAGACTTGGGTAAGCCAGTAAAGAGCTCACAGACATTGCAGAATCCCTTGAAAGGTTGTGATTATCCCTCAGAGTTCTTGGCCATTTCTTAGATTGCAAAACCATCTAGGTCCTTAAGCCAGATGTGCTCTTTCCTCCCTTTTTTAAATGGGGAGGGTGCAAGGTGGAGGATGACAGGAAGACTGTTTTGCTTGCCTTCTACTCCTACCTCTTGTCAAATAGCTAGAAGACTACTTATTCCTCAGGAGGTGGGTTTGATATAAATTCTTGCTGCTAATTGAGCAAAGGAAGGATTTGAAACTGGGTCTATTCTGTCCCAGATGATGGCTTTCAGAGTGCTGTTGCATTGGAGAGATCATTCTCTTTACTTCATTTTCTGAGGAAGAGAGGGTGAGGAAGAAGGGATGTATTAAGACTAGAAACACAGAGGATGTAAGACCCAGAAGATGAGGCAGACAGAGGGAATGTCTCGCATGCAAATTCAGCCAGAGTATGGCTGTACAGGAAATTCTGAACATCTGCCAGTTTTAAATGGTTATACATGTGCTTAATTGCAGAACTATGGGTGCCTCAATAATGTATGAGCATAAAGATTGCCAGTAGAATTACCTTAGGTGCCAACTGGGTTTGGAACAGAAGCCAGGTGGAAGTTTTATGAGCGCTAGTAGCACCTACATGTTCAAGGTCTATTTAGGGATGTAGTAATTAGATCTCCAGTAATGATTGCTTATGCCCTGCCTGCCAGAAATATCATGAGGATCAGTACACAATTGCTGGGACACCAGAGGTTGAAGGTGCTTGTGAGTACCTACAAAAATGAGACCAGTTTGGCTTCTCAGGGGTGTCTGAAAAGGTGAGACCAGAACTTCATTTTTATGAAGGAAAGCACAGCATAAATCCTGTTAGTTCTTTGCAGTAGGTTCTTGCTGGTTTGAATTGTGCATGTGAGTTCATGTGATGAAGAAGAGAACGTTGGTCATGGCATGGCTGAAGGTAACAAAGTAGGATTTTTGACCCTGAACCATGTTCTGCAGTGCCAGATAAAGAGTGTGCTTCTGTTAGGACACATGTGAGGCAGCGTGAGACCAGAAACAGCAACAGGAGGAGCTGTAATCTGGCAGCAGCAAAGCTTTGAGAGATTCTCTTAGCCTTTGCATTTCACTCAAGCCTGAAAACCTGTAAAGGTCAAGGCAAATTCTGTACTTCCCCAGAATTACGGGAAGGCTGTGTTCCTGGTGTCTTGGGGTTTTTACGCTTTTTTGTTTGCTTCTCTTCCTCCTCTTGTTTGTACATGTGTATTTCTGCAGGTTACTGGGAATCAAGGGGGGAGAAAAAGTTTTAGTGTTAATAAAAAATAGTTAGTGCCCCTCACGCATGCATGGCTTGTGCATATACTTCCTGCATTTGACAGCAAAATCAATTAATCATTAGGAGTCTCCTCCTGGTATCAGCACAGAAAGGTTTCTACTCTGCAGAAGGCAAAAAAAAAAATATACAGAAAGAGGCAAAAAGTAAAAACATTTTCCCTCTATTTTTTTTTTTTTTTTACTTTTTTCCTGTTTCCCTTTCCTTTCCCATAGCCACATGCTCACACCTGCAGATGTTGACACAGCAGTCTAGCTCACCAGAGCTGCCAGGCAGCGCAAACATTGTGGGAAGGCAGTAAATATCACTCTGAGGAATAAATGCCTCCCCCATCAGTCCCACATGGGAGGGATGTATTTTATAGGTCTCCTCTCTCTGCCCCTTGCTCTTTGTTCTCTGTTGAGAGAGACTGTGTTCATGGGGCTCCCCTCACATTTCCGAAGAGAGAACAGTGCCCCTTCTTGTCCCCTGCTTTCTGCTGGGAAGGAGAACTTGCAGAAAACTCTCTCTGAAAACTTGACCAAGAGAGCATTAGTCCCTTCTCTGTTCTTCTGGGATACTTGTCCTCTGTGCCCATGTTTGCTTCTGATTTAATACAGTGCTGAGAATGAGTTGTATTCCCAGGCTGCTGCATCTAAAGAAGGGCAAATATGTCATCTCTGCTAGCTGAAATCTTCAAGGTGAGAGAAAGGATCAAGCATAAAGCAGAAGGCACTCTACGTCAAGGTGACCTGGTGGTCATGGGATTTAAATGTGTTTGCAGAGAAACCCTTCAGATACGTGTGTATACTGCTCTACAGAGAACTCTGCCACTGCTGAACAAAAAATAACATTCATGATACTTTGATGCTGTACATCACTAATACAGCTCCAGCACAGGTTGATCTTAGTTAAATGTGATTACCCATAGCTGGCCACCCAGCATTTCCTGCTGGAAGTGTGCATGGTCTGGCACTTCTTCCTGCTGCACCAATGGTCCATTTCATGCAGTCTCCCCTCTTGTAAGGAGCACTGGCAAATGGATCCCTCCCTGACAGCCCTCAGCAGGCACCAAGCAAACAGGTTCTAGGTTTCCTGTCTTGTCTTAGAAGAATACAAAATCATGGAGAGGGACAATGTTGAGATGAAATGAAGGAAGTTTAGGTCACAAAGGTGACTTGAGGATTTGCATCCACACAAAAAGGCCTCTTTTTGCTCTGTAGGCAAAATTCAAGTTCAGAGTGGTTCTTCCCACTTAACCCAACACTGCTATCACTAACTCTTCAGACCAAGTAATGGGGGCCAGGGCCCTTTTCCCATTTTCCCATCCAGTTATGAGCATGCATGTCTGCATCCCACCCCTGAGATAATATTGTCCATTGGTATAAGCGATGAAAGAGAGTCTTCCTTTTTTCCCCTTGCCTTAACTCACTCTGTGTCCTTAGTGCTGTAACAGCCATTAGGTCACTAAAATGTCTAAATAAAAATTCCATCTAGTCCCTATCTTTGGGATCCTTTTAAGTTCAAGACCCCAATTTAAAAAATAAAAAGTAAAAAAAAAAATTAAGGTGACATGCTGATATGAGCATTACAATTCTGTAGCAATAACTGCAGCATGTTTGAATTGGAAAATATTTGCTTTCTCTAATCCTCAAAATAAGCCAAATAAACCCAAACCACCTCACTGCAAAGGTGACTCTCACTTTTTCATCTGTTTGGAGTTGGCTGTGATGATCCTGAATATTTTTCCATGACTGAAAGGAAATAAAATCCAGCCTTCTGTGACTGCAGCTCTGAAAGGGTTTGGTTGGTTCCAGCAGGTGCAGTGGCTTTAGTAGGTGTGTAAGGAAAAGACTTTGTGGCTGAAAATACAACAGGAAATTAAGAAAGATGAGGCACAACTCTGCGTCTGACTCGGTGAAGGATATTAGTCAAGTTAGGGAAACCTGGATTTTTCCTCTCAGTTCAAGCCTGACTGGCTGCTGTGCTGCACAGGTAGGCTCCTTGGTACGGATTTTCCACCCTGGCCAGTGTCTGCAGCTGAGGATGGTGTTAACAAAGAAGCCAGTGGTTGGCTCCTTGGCTTAGGAGTCAATTGTACACTAACATCCATGTATAATTTAAAAGCAGCCTGAGGGAATACTATCCTGTGAGTTCCTTTAAACTCTACCATCTGGCCAGGACCCCAGGGCCCTGGTGACAAACGAGCTGAGCCAAAGAGCGGTAGCGTTCCAGCTGCACCCTGTCTCACCTCCTGCACTGCCCTTACTGTGCAGGACTGCAGAGGGAATCCACTGACATCAGATTCAACTCTGGACCAGCTGGAAGCATCCTTAAATTGAGGGTCTCCTCCATCTGAGCTCATTTGGCAACTCATTGCCCTGCCAGCATGGCCTAATTCTTTTCAGTAAGAGCTTTAGATAGAGATAAGAGAGTATGGATATTATTTCAGATTATTTTTTCAAGTCAGTGGCACAATGAAAATACCGGGTATTGTTCTTAAACTAGTTTTTGATTTGCTTTTAAAGTAATGCTGCCTCCCGAGAAATCATCTCCATTTGAATTTCAGAGAAGATTATTTTTATTTTCTGTAAGTCCAAAATGTACATTTTTATAAATCGGTAAAGAAAGTGCTTGATCTCTGTTCTGCCTGGTCCCCTGTAAAACTCCGTGCTCTGATTTAATACAAGAGTTGTCTGTCACTGACAATGGATGGCTCTACCTAACAGAACTGTTGACGCACAAAAGTTATTTCCATCACATCTACAAGCTTAAAGAATGTGTTTTGCAGATGCAATTAATTTGAAACAAACCCTGTGTATCCTGTAGAAAAATTAGGACACAGCAAATCCAGGTGAAAAAGAATGGCAGCTAAGCTACTTCCCCTGTCAGAAATGCACAAAGAGCAGTGTAATTCAGAAGCAAACACTGGGACTACTCCACCTCCAGAATTGCAGAGCTCATTACAAAAGACAGTGCTGTGGCCTTTGCTGGATGGAATCACGGTGGGTCATTGCACCTCAAATCCCCAATCTAGTGAATAGCTACTGTAAATTATATTAACAGGGCCTTTGGCTATAATATCCTCTTCAAAGGCACCTAAAATGTGTGTGAAGTTGGAGGAGAATATTCTACTGCCAGCCATCCTGTTAATTACCTGGTCTGATGCTGGAAGGAGGAAAGAAGGGAGGCGAGCTCTTGCCACATCAGGGCTGAGGTAGGCACCATTCCCTCCACTGCAATTTTGGTTTGCCTGAGGTACATCACTTGAGACCTGAACGTGGTGTAGAACAGAAAGAATATGTCTGGTGTGCTTTCTTTAGTCTGTGCCCTGTAGGAGAGCACTCCTGATGTAATTACTCCTCAGCCTTTAGTAGCATCGTGTATTAGTATGTTTGTATTATTAGGACAGAAAGGAGATGAGGCAGGTGCCAAGAGCACTGTGTCCTGGGCAGCATGCAGGCACACTATAAGGAAGAAGGACTTCAGGGCTGTTCTTGTGTTGAAGTTCATTGCACCTGTGGGGTTTTGAGGGTTTTTTTCATGTTTTTAAGTTCTTCTCTGGGAAGGGACATAGGCCTGATCTGATCTATGGCTTGGTCTTCATAAAGGTCAGCGAGTGTTCAGGCCTGGCCAGTTTGAATGTTAGAAGTGATGCCTGACTGTTTTCATTACTTGTGTCTTGCATTACTGGGAGACTGGATATAGGAAAGTGTTGGGGCTTAACGTGTGTGGATACTGGCCAGCATGTTCAGGCAGCTGCAAGGCAAATAATAAGATTTATTAAATCCCTGCTTGCTGTCTAGTCAACAAACTGGCCAGGCAGCACGCAGCATCCAAATAGATGTGTGGGAGCCTTGGACCACCAAGGCTGACCTCCAGCACTTGGAGAAGCAGTGAAGCCTTAGTAACATACAGGAACCATATTCTCCCCTGAGATCGGGCATGTGCATGCAGCACAATGGTAGCACAATCACATAGTGTCTGTAAGGCTTTGTGACAACTGAATATCAAAGGTTTCCATATACCAATGCACTTATCATTAGATTTCCTTATTCATGCTCCCACCTATCTTGGCTTCTCCCCAGAGCTGCAGTGGGAGGACACTGTCAATTATTCTATTTGTGCTCTGCCCGCAATCTGAAACTCTGCCCATTATTCTAGGGAAGACAGCTGTTTTTGTTGAAATGAATGGCTGAAAACAAGTTAACAATACCAACACTTAAAGTGACATAATTAGGCTTCAGAGTCAATACCCACAGAGACCTGTGAGAGGAGCCGGTATTTATCATAGCTGTTATTTCAGTTCTTTTGCAAGGGGTAAGGTAGAGCTGCACTAGGGTATAATTAAAAAAAAAAAAACCCCAACCAGGTGGAAGGGAGACTAAACCAAAACTGTTTTGTAACCATAAGCATTATCACTTAGCTAAAAGGAGAGCTGAAGAGTCCTCTAGTCTCCTCTGGGTGCGGCTAGAAGATGTGCTGCAGTGCATTCTTTGCTGTTTATGCAGTCTGATCCTTTTCCTACTTTCTGAAATGTTTTCCATGTGATCTCATGGTTTAATTGTTGTGTGTTTTTCACATATGGCCCTCCTGGCTTTTCTCTTTTCCTTTTTTTCTCTTTTTCTAATCCTTTTGCAACTTTTTTCCCTTTGTTACAGATCTTGTCTTCTTGTGATGCATAATTTGGGTCTAGGCATGCAGCTCTGAATCTTCTCATGTGAAATCTGCAATGGTTTCCATTTGTGCCTTCCTCTGCACTTGTAGTGGGTACACGTATAGTGTTACTGTATTATTCTCTGCACACATAGTGTTATTGAGTGGTAACTTCGTTTGTAATACGCTACCTAGAACAATAAAATGAGATATCATGGAAGAAAAGAAAAAAATCTTTTTAATAAAACTCTATAACCTCTTTGCTAGTTTACCTGGAAACAGCTCTGAGCAGCCTGATATTATTAGAGGTGCTTGAAGGTTGTGGTTTTTTTGTTCCTGTGCAGCAATTGTAAAATAGTGCAGAAGACCAAGCTCTCCACCTCTGTTTGGGTAATGAGGCCACTGGAGGTAGAAGCTGAGACACAGACAGAGTTGGACATGGAAGATGCTGAAACGCTTTTAAAACAGACCTACAGAATTAAAATACTTCACATTTTCCAGCACATTTCCAGCTTTATGCTATTAGTTTCCTGATAGGGAAGTCTGTTTAATGTGTTTGATTTATTTTGTTTTATTTTATTTTTTACCACTGATGGATCCAGGATGTAGTATATCCAGAAGCAATAGAGCTTTTATAGGAATCTGTGGCTTTCAAGCTGGCATTTGCCCTTTTGCAAGCAAAAGAGAAATGCTGAAGTCTTTACAATGCCACAGAAGTCTGATGGCCTATAGTGCAAGGCATGGTATAGATCCAGGCTCTCCTCCAGGACCGTTGTCTGAAAACTATAAAAAGGGCTTGAGTTGCAGAAGTCAAAGAAAAATTCAGTGCTCTCCAAAGACAAAAATCACCAAAGGATACTTATGTTGGGAGCTACCCTGAAGTGAAGAGCCAGGGGCTAAGGATTGGCTTTGCCTCTTCCTATAGTTCTAGGTTGCTTGCATCCAAGCCATTGCAGTCGCCTTAGATTTTCTTCAAAAAAAAATATGAAACTTATTTTCTCCCTTTCCTTAGAAAAGAAAAAGCTAGAATACAAAGTTCATGAATACGGAGGAGGAGCAAAGGAGTAAGGGAATGATAAAAATGCAGTATTCAGCTCCCCTAAGGCCTCTCTGGACTACAGCAATCCCCGTTGCCTCAGGCAGCCTGCCCAGAACCAAAGGAAGCTTGAAACTTCCTTTCCGATTAGAGAGTCGTGCTCTCCCAGAATGCCATCTCCGAGCCTCTGTGCCCAATTCCTGTGGGCTGACTGCCACTTCCAGGCTGGTTGCCATGTGTCTAACTAGCCAGTGTGGACTTTGCAACTCTACTTTTCCACACTGGCCTCTAACGTCTCCATGCTCAAAATAAGGACTTTCAGTCCAAAATGGCATTTATTGTAGATGAAAGAAATCGTCAACAAAGAGGAAAAAGGGAAAGAGAGCACAGCATGTTTATCTTGAGTTTCTTAACAAGAGAAATTATTCTGACCTATCGCAAATTAGCAACCCAATTCATAAACTGAAGAGGCTGGCTGGCTTTCAAAGAAAATAGCGGATAAAGAGCCTAGCAAAGAGAAACCATTCATTACTGCACGCCCGTGAAGACAAAGAATATTTTAAGCCTCTGCCCTGCTAGTTGTTCCATGTGGGTAGATCTGGTTTGCTTGTCCAAAACTTTAAAAAAAAAAAAAAGTTTAAAACCCACAAAGACTCATGCTGGCTAGGCTGGAAGGAGCTGCTCAAATTTGATTCAGATTGAACAGAAAGCAAAGCCCTCACCTCTGAGATGAAACGTGGCATGCTCCTCACCATACTCTACAGTTGAGCTTCATAGACTTACCTGACACTCACTTATAACTTTGTATAAGGTATTTTGTGCAAACTTCAGGCATAAAGTATCCAAGTTAGGAGGATGGTCTTTGGAAGCATCCCTAATGCCAAGTGAACCGATTCATCCTGTAGTCAGTTGCTTTGTCTCTCTTAATTCTTGAATCATCTAAGGTGCCTAAATTCTTAGCGTACACCTCTCAGCTGAGGTAAGCTTGCGTCTAAATGATAGATATTCCCCATGTTGTTGTCTTGCAGGGAAAGAGTGTGTTCTCAGATTAGCATAAAATGCATATATCTAGAGCTCTAGTTCACTTGAGGTTATCTGAATATCATGGCTGCTTGAACTAGACCATTTAGGGGTGCTTAGTCCACATGGCTCCCTGTACTAATGGGCGCTGCTTAGGGATGTTACTGGAGGATTTGCCAAGACACTTGAACAGGAGAGTATATACTCACTGGCATCTCTGTGTGAGTGTTAAATGAACTCAAGTGACAGGTCTCCTATGCCATTATCCCGCACTTGAGACACAAGTTCTTAGCTCTTGGATGAGAGGCTGCAGAGACAAAAACAGCTGGTTGGGAGTTGAACATGAGAAAGGAGCCAAACTGAAGCTACATCTGCTCACTTAGGACTGAAAAGGCAGAAGCAACTAAATTGCCTTTGCTTTTCCGGCACAATATCAAGTCACAATCAAGGTTTTGATATTTGTCATCTTGAAATATGAACCAAGATGGCTGCCATATTGTTAAGGTGTAAGCCATGTCTCGCCCCTTTGATTCTCAAGCAGAGCAGAGGTTTCTCTTGCAAGTTTAGAGTTGGCTGTGATATGAGATAATTGGTTTCTGTTAAATTGTTAGCAGTCATGGGATGAATAGCCATCACAAATCTCGCAAGCTTCTATTCCAAGTGTAATATACGCTTCCTCTGCCTTTTCTTCTCTAATATGAGTATTATTTGCATCTATATAATCAGTGAAACATAAAAGAGCTGCTAGGAAAAAAACCCAAGCAACCCTCTTCCTCCTCCCTCAAATGTTCTGCAGCTGATCCAGGGGAAGAAATGAGGAGAAGAAAAAAAATGATCCGTGACAGATGTTAGTCACATCATTGCCTCACTACTGGAAGTTGCTTTGATTTTCCCAGTGAAAGGATGGAGAAGAACCAGCACAGAAACAGCACGAATACTTTTCAACTAAAGCATATTTACGTTTTAGATACTGAATGCTCATGAGCCTAGCTCTGTATGCTACAGACCTACAGGATAAGCAGTTTGTTGGTGCAGAAGTCAAAATATTGGCTGGAAAAAAAAAAAAAGTGTATCAAACTATTTTCATCAGGGTTGCTTTGAACTTCATGCCGTGTTTAAGAATGTCGAGTGCTTTTCAGTTTCAAACCTCTTCACATGCATCTTTGAATTAATTTTTAATGGCTGTGAAAGATGAGTGAGTATTAACCTCACTTCATATTTGAGGAAGACTAGGACTGACATGAATTGCTGAAAGCGATGGGAGAAGTAGGTAAGCCTTCTGTTTGGACTAGTTTGACTTGCCTTTTTGGAAATCTTATATGGAGCACAGGTGAATTGGATGTAAAGGTTATCTTTTATTGTTTGTCAAGATCACAATTTTGTTCATCTAATTGATAGCGCATAACCTGTCATAGAGGCTGTACAAATGGGATCCAGGCTGTAGGTATTCTCTGAAGAGAGACCTGGGAAGACTTAGCCTGCCAAAAGCACCAGTGCTGGCATTTTGCTCAGTAATGCCCTTGGCTCCTTTCCACCATTTATGATTGGGGAAAAAAAATAAGTTGTCATTAAAAAAAAAAAAAGAATTGTTAATGGGTAATGCTCATGCAGACAGCAGAGGAGACCTCTTAATTCCAACAAAAGCTGTAGTGGGACAGTGCCATATGTTTAAAACATATGGACTGATGAAATAAAATGCTTCTGGAGGGAGAGCACTCCAAGGCATTACACCTCGTGCGGCAGCATTTGAAACCAAAATGTAAAAGAACGTGGGGGGGGACACACAGCACTAAGTGCTCCTCAGACATGTTCATCAGGCAAGTGGAGAGCTAACAGACTACTGATTAAGCACGTTTTAGACATTCACTTAACTAAAGGAAATATTATTGTGCTACGGTTACCCAAGAGGTCAGAGATTTCACAGTTTAAAGCCGTAAGAAGCATCCCTGAGGGTTATTAAGCCATAACCTTTCAAATCGCCCAGGAATGAGCATTCAGCAGTGTACCATTAGCCTGGGAAATCACGTGGTCTTCTTACCCCCTCTTCCTCCAATTTTTGTGACATTCACCTGCTGGGTCTTATGTTAAATTAGACTGCAAGCTCTTCCTGGCTTTCTTTGTATTTGCATAGAGACTAGCACAATGGGTCCCTGATACTGAATGAGGCTTTTGGATCCTACTATAGAACCAACATATGAGTAATGAATAGCTAATAATAATAGTATCTGCTTTGTGTATGAGCTTACTTTTTTTTTTTTCTTCCCTGCTCTCATTTCTGTGAGTTACCTCACTCTCAGTGGCTCAAGCCCACAATTTCTTCTCTTATTTTGCTTTTGTAAATTGGAGTGTCTCCAGTTTAGCAAGTAGACTTACACAGAGAAGAGCACAGGGCCCTTATGGGAAGAAGGTGGCATATGATGGGTAACATAGATTTTGGGTCAGGTCAATTAACAGTGTTGTACCTTGGGTACAACATCCACCCAAGCTGCCTTTATAGATGTTTTGGTAGCCTCTCTCCTCTGGTTTATTCTGATTCTTGTGACCTTTCCAGCTCTGTTTTTCACTTCACAGTTACAAAGGGAGGATGCCAAGGGCAGCTCTATGTGGAAGTCTGTGCTATAAACAGGGATGGCTTCTCCAAGGGGAAATTGCCTCTTCTAAAAGAGATTTCTCTAGAGACAGATCACCCTTCCCTCACAGGGAAAAGACTGGCGAAGCACAGAAGGCAGTCAATATAAAAGGAAAAATGGCTCTCCACCAAAATTGTGTATGTCAGAATTAAAATGCTAAGGGAAAGACTAGGGTACAGTAGTTACTCAGGAGCTGCCATGACCTTGCACTGATGACAGCTCTGTTTAAGTGCTCAGTCTCTTCTAATGGTTGCACTATCTTGATTATTTAGCCCTTTAAATTTGAGGTAGACGTATTTCTTCAGTGGATTGGGTTTGTGGTTTTTTGTTGTTGGTTGTTTTTATGAGTTTTTTTTTGTAATGCTCAGGTAGATACTTAGCCTGTGTAGCTGCAAACACCTTCCATTTGAGTTACCAATTATTTTTGGATTTCTGTATTGCCTGTTGAGTTTTCTTTCTTCCCCTTCTTCTCTCCCTGCAAAGGTGACCCATTGCTGCTGAGCAGATCTGGGTAATGAAAAGTAATACTTTCCTTGAGCTTGTAATTCCCAGAGCAGGTGAAAATGAGGGCACAGAGGAGTCCTTACAGGGAAGTCTGGCTCTGGAAAGGCCAGTTCTATAATGGACTTTCTGTAGCCCCTTTTGCTCCTCACACCCTACCCTTGCATTGTTTCCAAGTGAATTCCCTGCTACCATACTGCTGCTTCAGGGCCAAAGAGCATCCTGGCATTCCCTTAGTTAATTCTTTGAAGAAGAGGGAAGTGCTGCTGAAAGGATATTTTTTTCCCTCAGAGACACATGCGTCAGCTGTAGATCAGAATGTGGTCCCAGGGAAGCAGTGTAGACCTTATGTTTGGAGAGGTGTGTCCATGAGTGTGTGCTCTGTTTTAAGGGGGAGGTGATGCTTTGGGAATACTGTAATCTTCCAGAAGAAGCAAAGGATGTGCAGCGTATTGCTGTCTCCTATTTTAGAGGTGAATACGCTCTATTGACTGCCTTAGTGTATATTCTGGAGATAACCATGAGTTGGTTTCCCTGCCTGTCTGAAGGGGATACAGTGTAAGGATGGCTCTTTCCCAGTATAGTTTTTGCCTGGAAGGAGACTCTGAGAGAGGTGTAGAAAAGGAAAGAGATAACCCCCGGGAAAGTCAAACTATCTATTTATTTAGTTATGTGTTTTGGGTTGCGTTTTGCATTAATCGCTGCCACACACAGGAGCCCTGTAATTTATTATTGGTGATAAGTGTGGACAGTAGCTATTATTTTTGCTCCCTGTTCTAAAACGTGGCAAGCAGGGACACTTAGATTTATGGAACATGCATTATTCAAATCTCGGGGCCCAATGGCTCAGCATGAACAATCCCAGCTATTTCCAGAACCTTTCAGTCTTTCCTCCTTTATTCCTCCTTGTTTTTCCTTCCTTTACTTTTTCTTTTCTTGATGTTTCGTTAGGATGTATTAGGACAAGGGGAATTTATTTAGGCTAGGGTAGCTCTAGCAAAACTTGTGGTTCCACACCAGTGACAGGACAGGTCTCACAGGCTAATGCAGAGGTGCCTGATTAATGCCTGTTATGCAGAGCTGGAGGAAAAGGCAGTGTGTGCTTGGATATATACCTAAGTGCTAGAAAATGCTGATGTAGTAAAGTAAAAGCTGGTTGAATAGTTTCCTGGGTCAGAGTCTTCTTTATTTAGTTTTTAATGGCTGACTTCCTCTGGAACAGTTGCAAGGCTGGAGCAAAGGCTTTATGTCTACCTAGGCTAGTGCTCAAGGCACTAAAGCTGTTTCACCTGTCATTGTCAGGAGTGAACCGCTTCTAGATATGTCTAAAATCACACTTACATCTGCACTAATCATGTTAAAAGGTGGATTTTACACTGAGGATTTGGATACCTTCACTGTCTTCTTTGTGTGTAAGCTGCAGGGTACAAATTGTGGGAGTTTAGGGGCCTCCCATGGGAGATGTTCCCTCTAGCCAGTGCCTGGGTTTTGGTTAGTTTCTCCCTCTAGCTGTTTGGAACCACTGCTTAATGAACAGCAAAGAATTTCTGCAGGAAGGCAAAGGAGTTGGTTTCTGGGAAACTCCTTATGTGCAAATAGAAGCAAAAGAAGAAAAAAAATTTGGAGCCATGGGAAAGCTAGTAAATTCTAAGGAGCTTTCAGACCAGGTGATAAAATTCAATGGTGGTAGCAAAACTGAAAATGAAATCATCATCACTAAGAATAATATATGAAGGCCTAAAGTGGACTGCAGCTTGGAAAAGTAAGAATAGTCAAGGAGTAATGCTCAAAGCAGAAGCAAAATTTTCAGCAAAATGAAAATTACGAGTGACTTTGTCAAGTGACTCGATACCGCCTGGGGAAGTCCAAATAACATCTAGTCTACACACCCTACTGAAGTGTTACAAGCCTCCATGTGAGCACATCTGTGCCATCTGGGGTATGTTTGTATTGGAATGCCTTCCTTTTGTGCAGGAATGGAAATGAACTGTGCCTAATCAGACAA
>JAOXNG010000001.1:89712187-89723854 GCA_028566535.1 Scolopax minor
TGCAGCTTTCCAGCAGGGAACCCCTCCACACATCTGGCAGGAGCCACTGTCCATCCCCGTCACGGAGAAGCTGCCGAGGGAGGGCAGGGGGGGACGGGAGAGGTCAGTGGGGAGAGCAAACCCCCCCGCCTCGGCAGCCACACTGCCTGCTCGTGCACAAAGACCCCGCTCCCACCCGCCTTCGCCCATCCCCAGCTCCTGGTTTCCATGCCGGGGTTTTTGGAGTGTATTTTGGGAGCCTCAGGGAGTGAATTTGGCCCTGCTCGGGAGAGAGGCTCACCCCTGAGGCAGGGACTCCTTGGGCTGGTGGAAAAGGGATGCTTAATTGACATCTGCTACCCCCTGACACGCAGAATACATCGCCCAGGGAGGTCCCCACAAAGGGCCAAGAGCAGAGGAATAGGGAGAGGGGATCACAAACAACCCAGAGGCGAGGGGAGGACAGTGTCTGAGTTGAGATGGGAAGGAGCAGATATGGCTGAGATAGCAGCAGGGCTGTTGTACACAGCAGAAGCTGAGGAGGAGCCAAATCCTGAGCCACGATGTGTCATTGCACAGAGAGAGGACGAAGAGGTTGGTGTGGAGGAAGGGCAAAAGAAGATGGCAGGGAAGTCATCTGGTACAAACACAGGAAAGACTTAAAAGCAAGGAGCTGGTGGTCTTGAGAAGTGCACGTTGTTCTGGAGTAGGGGTTGTTGGAAGAGCTCAAGCTGCAGAGCAGCATCGTATAATTTCTGACATGGAAAGAGATCAGTAGACTCATCCAGACACACGTGAGGGAACCTGGAGAGCTGAGTTTCAGAGGAAGCAAAGACATTTGCTCCCCACAGCTGAGAGATGCAAAAGCTTTGGAACTGATTTCAGTGGCAAGTTTTGCCTTGCTGTATTTCAAATGCCCTTTTGTGGGAACCAACCAATCCAAGGCTATTCCCTGCTGACGCTGGGGTTTGCCAACAGCAATCCCAGTCTCTCAGGTGTGCAACAGTTTGGCTAGTCCAGAAGGATTTGGGATTTCCCAGGCCAGGACACGTATAGGTGTGGCAGCCAGCCACTAGCCAGTTGTTTTCCTTTACCTCTCTTTGCTAAATTGGTGTGATCAAAACATACCCAGGACCTGGGAGTCTAAATAATGGTCTTGTGCTCCCCGTGTGGAGCTCGGTAATATTTACTGAGCCCGACGGCTTCATTCTCCTCCGTGCTGACTGCATTAATGGCTGGCTGCAGGGAGGGAGGGCAGGGATGAAGGATAGCTGAGAGGGGTCTGGGCGACACGGCTAACGGATGGCCTTATTAGAGACACTTTCCTGGGGCCTAAGTGGAGCTTTTTTGTCTGAGTCTGCAAGAAGTGGGTCATTTTGCTGGGCTGTCAGGCCTCAGCTCTCGCTGGAGAGAGGAGGCTGTGACTGCAGCAGCCTGATGGCTTCTCACTGCTGTGTTTGGCCAGGGGATAAGGTGGTACTGAGAGGGGACTGAGAGGGGACTGAGAGAGACCATATCAGTAACAGCCTCCAGGAATTCCTTCCTGGAAAAAAAAAAAAAGAGCTCTCTTATCCTATCCTGACAGTGAGCAAAATTTTGGAGGTCAGTAGAAAGGTAACATAGCTGATTCCCTCCCCAAGACACTCCCTCCCACCCGATTTTCATTGCCACCTCTCTCTGTGCTGTCTGCTTGTTTCTGGAGGGTCAGCACTGCCTAAGGAGGTACTAGTTTAGTTTGAGCTGCTATCCATCTCATCTGCCAGCAGTTTTAGAGAGCCTAGTGGCAACTAGGTCTCATTGGTCACATTGTGCCTGATCCACAGGGATCCAAGCCTGCTGCAGCCTTCCACGGCGAGTCCTGGCTCTCTGCCTTAGGCTCTCACTGCTCATGGCTGTGGCTCTGCAGATACCGACTTCCTTCTGTTGTATTGGCCTAAATGGGGGAATATCACATACTTAGTTTCCTCTGCCTATCCTCCCCATCATAACTGTGTTGATGGGTGATGTGGAAAAAAAAAAAAAAGGTGGTATCAGAAGCCAACATGCAAGAATACATCCCAAGGGACTGCTCTGAGGGTATTTCCAGCTCAGAAGGAAGCTTATTCTCCTAGGAATATATGGTTTGAGATCACCAGAGTTGAAGTTTGAGATAGTCCACAATGAGAATTACATTTTGTTTCAGTGCTTTCTCAAATGCAGGCAGTGGTGTTTGTGATACTCACCAATCCTGGGAACACAGATTGGCTGCCATGGGGCAATGCTGGGTTTTAACCATTTAGCTCTCGGGAGGAGCTGGTTAAAACAGAGCACATGCTATGTCAGTCCGGTCTTTTAGGAGCCATGAAATGGAGGGAATGGTTTGGGGATTACTTTTTTGGTTTTAGAGAGCACCTGCTGCTGCATTGCACTGGCTTCCCCATGAGTTGACATTAGGTGAGGGGTAGCTGAAAAGGGCATTACAGCTGGAGTAAAAAATTCCATGCATATCATTTCTGTTCCGTGAGGTGGCATTTCACTTAGGTATGTCTGGCTCAGTACACTGTAGAAATACTTTAGAGGGAAAATGCAGATCCAGGTGAAATGCTCACCTGAGACAGGATTAAAAAGGAATATTTCTCAGGCTTGTGCTTCTTTTCTAGTATGGTGGAGGTGAAGAGAAAGGATTAGAACCTGGCCTTCCCTTCTCTCTGTCTTCAGTAGCTTTGTTTTTTGAGGTCATCTTCTGCACAGGCTAAACTGTGCTAATCATCAGAGTAAACTCTGCAGCTTACATTCCTGTGAATCAGGAGGGAATGCAGAAGGCCGGTTTAATATAGATTTATTTCTCCTATCCCCTTTTTGTACTCCCAGGAAGCATATCAGCTTTTGCACGTGTGTGGTGTGGGAGTATGTATAGCCAGGGCTGTGCACCAGAGCTCTAGCAGAGGCAGTGGCAGAGCCATGGGCACTGCTCAGTCCTTGATCCAACTTGTCTGAGATTTGCTGTACACAGGAACATCGGTGTTGCCAGGCTGGGTTAGACAGATGTAATAGCTGGTCGCCAGGAATTACCAAATAATTCAGAAAAGTGCAAGAAAGCTTGTACCACAGCATGACTGAATTACCTGTTCATAGGAGACATTTTCTTTCTGACTGAATGAGGTTAATGACTATCTTATGCCTGCCAGCATGAGGGTTTATAGTCCTTTATCAAACATAGATGATGACTCTGTTGTTGCTACAAATGCTTAGTTCATTTTTTTCCTATTTTTCAAAGTTGTTTTTTTTTAATATGCAACAGTAAGTTCCAAAAGTTCATTTTACATAATGTGAAAAAAACATTGTCTTTGTGCAAAAAGGATTCATGAACACTTTTGTCATTAGCTCTACAGTATGTCCATAAAGAGGTTATAACTGGCAAGGGTGGTTATTTTTTAAAAAACAAAGAAATCCATTATGAATGATCAATTCCTTGATCCCCAAACAATCAGCATCCTATTTCTGATTGCTATATCCTCGTGACAGTAACGAATTAATGATTACCTTTAGATTAGGTCTTTACTGCACGCATGATGCACCGAGAGCATGGCTAAATTGGGTTGGATGTAGTAAGGATTGCTGAGTCTGTAGTCAAGCCTCCTTGGGCTGCGATCTTGTCAGAGCTCATAAGCTGAGACAAAGAATTTGATTAGGCGGCTGGGTCTTTGGGGAAGATGTCAGGGAAGAGGAAAGAGCTTACGCTCTTTAATACCAAAGCCTTGAACTCACCCATACCTCAGCTGGATTCACAGGTCAGCCAGGACCTTACTCACAGACCTGTCAGGCGAGCAGGCTGCTGGGCAGCAGCTCAGACCCTGCACGGTGGGATATTTGGGAAGTCTGTCCCTGCCCATCACAGAGGTGGTCACTCAGTGCCAAATGGTAATGGCTCCAGGTATGGGCAATAAACGCTCCAAAAGGTGTCCTGGAGCTCCTCAAAGCAAAACAAAGCAAAACACCTGCCCCTGAGGGTGATGTGGTGCCAAATGCACCATCTTGGAGACCAGTCCAGACCAGCTGAATGGGGCTTATCCGAATCTTCAAGGGCAAGGCTTGAATCCTAAAGAGCCAAATTGGAGGCCTCCCTTCCCTAGCCATCAGGGCTTCCCTTAGTGGCTCAGCATCCTGATTGGATCCGGCCCTTTTTAGCTTTTGACACTGACATGGTCTCTCTTCCTGGCATTAGGGCCTCAATTAGCCTCTTCTATTTCTAATGCTCTGAATTTGCATGGTGAGAGCCAGGATTAAGGACAGGCAGTCTTAACGCAGCTCCTATTAATAAATAAGGAAGATTAGGAGCTTTGTCAGTAAGATAGTGCTTCCTCCTTCATTTAATTATTTAAAAACACCTCTTGTTTAACCCTCTACCCTCTGAGTGAAGTAAATAGAAAGAAGTGAGATTATTAAAGATAAAGTTTAAATTAACTTTATATAGTGTGGGTCAGGTAAGAAAATTCTGTCTCCTGTAACTGACTGGTGCTGGCTTTTGCAGGAGGTTCAAAAAAAGTCTTCTTCTTTTTTTACATAAATACATTTTTATATCAGCTTGGGAATATTTCTTTATGTGTTTGGGGACTGCTGTTACCTACTTACAAAGCACAAGTAGGAGCAGGGCAGATTTCTTTCCTACCAGCAGGCCACAGTTCATCTCTACAGGGACCACATTTGGAATTAAACAAGGAGTGAAATTTTTATGGCCCACTTTTCCTCACTGATACTGCCAGAAAGAAGGATGTCTAATGGACTTTTTGAGGTGATCTTTGGGTTGAGGTTTTCATCTCACTGGGAATTAGACTGAGACCTTCTAACTCATTTCATATTCGGTCATCTAAGCAGCATTAGTACATGGTAACTAGCTACCGAGGATGCATTCAAGCTGCAGTGACCTCGAGGTAAAACGTACTTCACCCCATTCTTATGCAGTTAAATTCCCTTGGGATGAGTATCTCAAAGTGTGACTACAACAGTTTCCAGATGTTTCATATCTGCTCATGCTCTACAAAGAATGATGACTAAATTGCAGTTTAGTGACCTTAGAGATATAAAAAGGGGGAGGAGGGGGAGGTGCCTGGCTGGCAGAGAGCTTTACAGCAATGGGATCTTTGCCAGTATCATTCATGCTTGAGTCAAGGACTTTCATTTCCCAAAAAGAACTGGGGATTAGTACAGCTTCTGCAGCCTACCCTGCAAACAGACATGTCCTCCCCACAGATGTGGCTCTGTGTTGGTATTCTGGGGTCACCTCTCCTTGTAGTGTTACGGAACATTGCAGAGATGTGGCTGCCTAGTCTTAAAAATCCTGAAGGAAAAGGTGGCAACCTTAATGCCAAACATTTCTACTTGCCTTCCACACTTCTGGCCAAGGTGAGCTCTGCAAAGCCACCTTGTGTGTGTCCTGGTGCAGGCTGGAGAGCCCTGATTCAGTGCAGTATGCTTCTATCTCAAGCTCTAGGGCTGACACCTGAACAACTACTTTGTATTAGTTGTCCTAATATTTTTTTCTCCCATGGGGTCTTTGGACTCAACCTCTTTTCTAACAGTGAGCTACACAGGGGTAGGCAGGAACTATGATCACCATAATTTGGCTTGGAGTTTTGTTGTCTTCTTTTGCTGGCTGCCCTTGCCCTGCGTGCAGCCTTTTTGGATACCAGGGAAGATGCTCCCCAGCTCCCTGGGCTGTTCTCAAGAGTTTGTGTAATATCTGGGCTGTTTGTTTTTTCTTGTGACCTAGGATCAATAGGTTGTGCTGTTTCCAAGTGAAGTGCTGCTAAATGGCTCTCTGACTACATCTCTCGTTTTTATTCCTCACCAGGCCTGCAAATTTCTGGGCATGTAAAGGCACATCCACTTTGAGGAAAGCCTGCTCTATATCGCCTGTTTCTAAGCAATTTTCATCTATGAGATTAGCAGAGCAGCACAGGGACACCTTAATGCACATTTACAAACTCAAAGTTGGTTTTCCAGGGCATCTATTCTAGTTTCTGGGTTTAGGAGGTGCTTTCAGCAAATATTCTCTACTGCTCACTTAACATTGACTGTTTCTGTAAATATTCTGGCCAGTGAACTTATTCAGTAGAATAGTTCCAGAAAGGGCCGTGGCTAGAGTGAGCTAAATACATAATTTAAAAGATTATTTACTAGTTTCCTTGCCCAGCATCTTATACTGTGTTGTATGTCATTCTTGTCCTTGTAATGGATTATCTTGGTCTCCATAAAACACACGATGGGGATGTATTTTTGCCGTTGAAAAAGCCTCCAGTGGCAGAAAGGACGAACTCCAGATGAGCAATGTGCTTTCATCTCCATATTTCCTCAGCCTGTACAAACTCTTCCTGCTGCTTTCCTCCCTGGAGCGGTGAAAGGTGGGGATTCTGAGACCTGCTTTCTATTTTGCAGTGTCAGGAGGCATCTCCCCTCCCACTGGGGGCTGTGAACCTTTTGGGTTTTTTTGACAGTGTTTCTCCTTGCCGCTGGCCTGCAGAGCCCTAGCACTAGGCTGTGAATTAAATGCCCTTCCTCCACAGGTCAAGCCCCTTCCAGAGACCCTGCTGGGAACCCTTTTGGGAAGGGCTGGAGTTGAAATTCAAGCAACTAGCATCTCCTGCCAGGACCAGCCACAAGCATTTGTTCAATGCAGAGGCCAGATAAGTTGAGGATGATTTCTGTAAACCTCAATTTTGATTATATGGCCACCAAAGAACTCCTCCTTTATCATAAACGTTCCTTTTCCCCAAGGTATTAATCAAGCCTTAGCTGAAACAAGGAGGGAATTCCCTTTGGGTAAATCTTTGGGTAGGAAAATGATGAGACTTACAGAGTTTTTTCCTGCATTTGGAGAACAGTCAGTAGATGGATAACAGCTATAAGAGTCATGGGGAAACTTGCTTTTAGAATAACTTAAGAGTATAACAAAGAAAGGGGCTGGGAGTGTTTTTTTTTTTTTATTTTTGCAGAAGTGTGTTGATGATAGGACTGCTTGCTGTGAGCTTTCATTCCATCCAGGATGAAACTATTAAGAGAAGCCACACACATGTGAACCCCCTTTGCTATGAAAGCTCCTGTGCTCTGTGTGTGTGCTGCTGCAGTCTGAAGGTATCATTTGTGTTTGACTCTATTTCAAATGCATCTCCCTTTTGCTTTCTTGCTCTCTCTTTGTCTTTGGGAAATGTTAGGGCACTAAGCTGAGCAGGCTGATGGTGCCAGATATCCTTTGTACACACACACAGAGGCTCAGAAATAAACATCCCTGCTGCAACTTGGAAGCTTTCTCTCCATACCAGCATGTGGGCACACACACAGAGTGAGCGGCAAGAGGAGTCCTCAGGATGCTCTCGATACCTTTTGTTTGATGTGTGGGTTTGTGGATGGTAAATTAAGGCTCGTGCTTGGGGAGTGCATCTTTTTATGTAAGAGGGTCATCTTGTAAGTGGGGCAGGTCAAAGAATCTCGTATCCCACACTAAGCAGCTTTGACCTATGTAATGCATATCAGACTATCGCTCTTAATTTGATAAACTAAACACTAGATTGATAATCCTGCCTTGCTTTTTCCCCTTCTCCTCTTTCTAAATATATCCATGTATCTCTGTCTCTTGGCTGTGAACTTGTATCTACCTCGATCCATAGATTAATCATAAATATGGATATAGATGACAAAAGGTTAAGGGCATGGTGGGAAGACTAAGCAACTCTGCTTCATTTATCATTGCTATGGTGGATGTTTGGGGGGGGTGCCTCACCTGTCCCAGCTTCTTTGACACTTTCCAGGCCTTGCCAAGAGCAAAGATATTAGAACAAATGGGTCAAGAACAGCCTAATTTTAACCTTTGCTTGCTGTGTGTGGTTAGCTCTAAGGAAATGACTTTCAGGGCCTCTGTGCTTTCTTGGGTGAGCTGAAAAGGAAAATAGTCTGATAATTTTAAATCATTTTGAGCAGAGTTACACTGAGGGGTAGAGAGCCAGACCCCTCGACTGCTCTATATGAGCAAGGCTTTTTGAAGGGGCTGATAAGTTGCTGGCAAATATTTTGTAGACAATCATTCAAATCGAGGTAAGAGATTTAGAAAAGTTTAAAGATGCAGTCATATTTTTGGAGTTAAACACCACAGATTTTTGGTTTTTTGCATTGGGCGAGCTGGATGAAATACGAATAAGAAGTAGTTAAAAAGAATGCCAGTAGTTCTGAAATCATCAAGTTGAAGATGAACAAAACAAGTCATTTTGAGCCCTGTGGACAGGCGTGTTGTGGGCCAGGTGCAGGAGGTCATTACTTAGCCTCAGTGCTGGCTCTGCTGACATGCAGCCCACAGTGTGGGGCAACACGCTTTTAAGGAAGATGTAAACAAGTGGGAGAGAGCCCAGAGGGGAGCAGCAGGACTTCCCAGAGGCTGAGCAAACAGGACCTGCATAAAAAGGTTAAAAGAACTAGAGTCATAAGAGTTTCCTTGCTCTAAATGGGGAAGACAAAGAGTCTTTGTTCCTATAAATTGTTCTTTTAAAGGTGGTATTGATCTGTTGTGCTACAAATCCCTAAGATAAGAAGTAATAGGTTAAATACTAAGACTCCTCTCTAACTCTGGGACTAGCAAAGTACTGGAAGGGGTTAGCGAAGGTGGGAGGATGTGGAGCCTCTTTGGAGCTTCTTCAAGCCATATAGCAGGCATTCATCAGGAATAGACTTGAAGGTATATTTGATCTTGTCTCGGTGTAGTGGGATAGACCAAATGATGTTCTTGAGGTCTCTTCTGGTTCCACCTTGGTGCAATTTCTGTGATTTGACACGGTCAAACCAATCTGACTTCAATATAAGCCAGGCATCTTTTTTTCACCCTACTAAAATTACTCAAGTCTGAAACAGATGAGATAACAGGGAAGGAGTAAATTTCATGTAAGAAAACTTTTCTAAGTGCTTGTTGGGTTTGGTTTTTTACTCATTCTCTTTTAGGAGATTATTAAGGAACAAGCTTGTCATTGGATATGAGATAAAGCTGTATCATAAATAAAGTAATAAGAAAAACAAAATTTACTGAATAAACAGAGAGGGAATATATAGCTGGTTCTCAGCATGAAAAGATGCCTCAGCTCAGTGGATGTGTCACTGAGCAGTATTATGTCTGGTATTTAATATGGATTAATAACCCAGAAAAGCAAAGAATAGTTAGAAGGAAAAATGTGTAGATAATACAGCAATGTTTAGGTTTCCCAAGCCTAGAAAAGACAGCGAGGAGGTTGGCAATAAGCTTTCTGAGGCAGTTTACAAGTGTCATGAGAGTAAATGGAATGCAGTATGTCAAAGGCAAGGTGATGCACTCAGGAAACAACACATTAGAATTAGTCATGCTTGTTTCTGGGTTCTAAAATAATCGTAACTACTCAAAAGAAAAGAGAGAACTAAAAAAAAAGGCTGTGAGCAACTGGGTGAAAACATTCGTTCAGTCTATAGTGATGGTGAAATAAAAGCATGCAAGATGAGAGTGCATTAAGAAAGGGGTAGAGAATAATAGATAAAATAATACAGCACCATTATATAAATTGATGGTACGTGCTCTCCTTGCACACTCTATTCAGTTTGCTCACCCCATCTCACAAAAGAAAATAGCAGAAATAGAAGAATGACCGGAGAAAGGGAACAAAAATGACTGCAGTCTTTTAATAGCTTATTCCTAAAGAAAGATTAAAAAGAGCAACACTGTTTTCTTGAGAAAAGACAAATAAGAAACATTGTGGCAAAGGTGTGGAAATAGTCAAGACAGAAAAGTTCATTCACCCGTTTCTGTTTACTTTTCATTTTATTAGAAGAACAATAAGGGAAGGAATTACATGAAAAAGAAACAGTTTAAACCCATGAAGAGTAAATACGCTTTTACAAAATGCCTAATTAACATGTGGAACTTGTTGCCATCAGATACCTCTGAAATCAGAAAGGTAGTAAGAGCATGGTAGGATTCAAAACAGACTCCTATTTGCATACTGGTAAGATTCACAGATAAAATAGGGAAGCTGTGAAGGTATAAAGTATCAGAGGAGATATTAACTAAGATATGAGCATACAAAGGGTCTTGAATCTTCCAGCTCCAGGTTAACAACAACAACAACAAAAATATAAAAATCACCAAGTGGCTGGACGGTAGGAGTCAATCTTCCTTTGCAACACATTGTTGCATAGGTGGCCAGTACAGGGTATTTTGGTGCTTGGGTGTGGAAGAGGTGAGTTGTCAGTGTCATGGTATCTGTCTTTTGAATTATGGTATTTGAAGAATTTGGCAGTAAGATAACTAGTATCCAGTTCTGCTTCTGCCACTGACTTATTTTTGTGTGTTCCGCATCTTCTCATCTGTTTCAATTTTCCTATCTGAACATAGGGTAGATGCATTGGGGCAGCCTTGTGCCGTAGGAGACTTCTGAGGCTTAATCAATTCCTCTTTGTGAGTCACTTGAATGTGCTGAGATGAAGTGTGCTATTGATACCTGCTCAGTGAAAAAGCCCTGGCGGTATGATATGCTGCTGTGTCATGGTGTTCTGTGCTATTTTAGATATGGCTGGCTCTCCAAAGAGGCAGTCACATCTCCACCCAGGCATGCATTCCCCTGCCTCGTGCCACCCTGTGATCGTATGGCCATCCCCATAGTGCTCAGCAACCTGCTCATGGGTCAGGATACCCTTTGTGAGGCATTATAAAAATACCAATTAAAAATGTGATGTCTTCCCATGCCCACTCTATTTGCACTAGCTTCCCATTTCCTATGAGCCACTATCCTTCTTCCTCCAGATCAATGTTGATAACCACTTGTACCAACCATGCTCAAACCCGTTCCTGTGCCTGCAGTGCTGCCTTGCCTTTTCTGTATGCATCAGTCTCAGTGTAGGACAGTTTTTTGATATGCAAGATATAAGGTGAATCCCACCTTTTCCTGTCTTCAGTCAAGTCCTGAGTCAAATCCAGCTCCCATCTCATACTTCATGATTTGGCAGTAGACTTGGAAATATTGGTCTTATTTTTGAGGAGAAGTAAGCACATATGTTTGTTGTTGGTTTTATTTCTCATCTGAAACTTGCACAGAATTCACTCCTTCAGCAGAGTAAGGAGAGGAAGGCACCAACTGCATACCTGAAATCTAGGCACCTCCCCCCGACCCCAACCTAGATGTCAGCTGTCCATTATACTGTGCCAGGATACACAAATATATACATCCTTTTATTTTTCACTGCAGCTGTGATTTCTCTGCATGATGACACACATGTTTCTGTGAGTGCATGTTCCCCTTATTCCCCGGTGTCCCATCTGGCAGGGTTTGTGGCTGCTATGGACCACACATTTACCATTCCCATCAGGCTTGCTTGGCCTAAAAAACAATTTAAGAATTTGAATAAATGGTTGTGGTTGAAATCTGCCCCAAGTGGGACATGGCAATGTTTAGTCATCTCCTTACTAGGAAGTAATCCTAGCTAGCACTTGGTTGGTAATTTATATTTCCTAAGTGCTTTATAAATATCAATTAATCCTCAGGTACAAGTACACCTCCTGCTTGGTTGTTCACACCAGAAGTTGAACATGAACTTTCTGATCCTTGAAGCAAGAGCCTTTACTGTCAGAGCTAGTTCCCCCAGCCTGTCTTCTTAGGGCATCTTCAGCCTCTCTGTCCCCCTGCTTCAGGACCAGGGAGGGCAGAT
>JAOXNG010000001.1:89932518-89943292 GCA_028566535.1 Scolopax minor
GCAACTGTCTCAACTTTGTTCATGGGAGAGGTGCTCCAGCCTTCTGGTAATTTCCATAGTTAAGGCATTCACCAGGAACATTTAAAAAATATATATATTATTTTGGTTATCCTCAACAAAACTCACAACAGTGTGAGTGCTTTGTAGATTAGTCAGAATCTGAGTGTATTTTTTCAGGTACCTGGGGACATGTGAGTCCAAAATTGTAAGTTTGTTTGGTTCTTTGGGCAAATAAAAACACATGTTTGACTTGGAGCAGCATTTAGTCATTCATGCTAATTTTTATTTCACAAGTAAGCAAGGTTGCTAGAGTAGATGACTATTGCACTCTTTCAGTATCACTGTTGGTTTTATTCTGTGAATGTAATGAAATTCCAGGATAAATCATTCCTGCTTCAAATGAGTTGAAAATTAGCTGTAAGACCATCAAACACTGTCAGTAAATGCATGACTTTATGTACTGCACATTTTAATAGCGTTTATAAAATCTGTCCATCAGAAGCTATAAAGAGCAGCCAAGGGACTTTTAGAAATTGCTGAGTTAACTAGTTATATGTAGAAATTAGATTTATTATCTTAAAAAGATCTGCTTCCGAGTGGTAGGTGTTTGATTTAATGGCATCTTAAGAACTAGGTTTGTTACCCGTGTAACTTCTCCTCCTCCACTCTCCTTTCCAAATACTTTATCCTTTTAATTGTAACACCTTTCTTTGTAACCATCTCTGTCTTTTAAGATTCCAGAACTTGTGCCATAAGATGCTTAAAGCATATTTTTACAGAGCTTGTTAACTGTCTGAAAGTCCTGCTGATTTTACAGCTGTGATTATACAGGCACCTGTAAAAATTGGGTCATTAGTCCTTTAGAGAGAAAAAGATGAAAGCTGCTTTGTAATCTTATTTGCTGTCCCCTGCTCAAAGCAATGGGTATGTTCTCCCTTGCCTTATCTTCCCCCTTAGCCCAAAGCAAACATCTGAGCATCAAGATGGGCATTTTGTAGGAGGGGACAATTTATTCTTAGTGGCAGCTACACTGTGGATAGACATTTATGATCTTAACGTGTTTATTTCCATTTGTTTGGTACTTTTATAATGCTTTGTATGAAAGAGATCTTAAAACTCTCCTGGTAATCATTCTTTAGCTTTATAGCTTGAAGTTCTCAAAAGCCCACTTTATTTAAGAAGTTCACCTTGAATCCCCAGGTATGCAAAATGCTTTCCACAAGGTATTCTTTGTTAGATGATCCATAAACTGCATTTTGTAGGAAAAGAGCTTTTCTGATACTGCTATCAGTCTTTGCAGGACCCAAATTGAGCGTGCAGACTAACAAAGGAGCATGAATTCACTATTGAACTTTAAGCTTGTAACCCTGTGGGTGATACTGAGTTATCATCACTGAGTTCAGTTCATGCTTTGGTAAAACTTGCAGCTAAACTTGCTTATGCTCTACGTTGCTAGCCTGCACTGCCTGAGAAATGATTGCATCTCAGCAGCTTAAAAAAACTTGGGAATTTCTAAACCTTAAAAAAAAAAAAAAAAAAAAAAGCTAGTGGTGCTGTATGGTGGCTGTTCAGAAATGAACCCTCTGCCCAGGTTACTTGAGGGAGGGTTGTTAATGCAATTCCTGCTGCAGAGCAGGTCTCTGACATGACTGGCAGTATGACAGGTGGTGTCAATATTATTATTGCTATTATTATTACTAGTTTGCAGTGGATTTTTTTGTCATCTGTGTTCAGCTCTCTTGAGAGCAATGAAAAGAAATCAAACTGCTTTTGTGAGTTGTGGCAGAAGAGTGCAAATAGATTGATTAAAAACGCTGTTTCTTTTTTTTAATTTAAACAGAGCAGAGGCTTGTGGGTAATGTGCATAATGTATGCTCGGTGGTAACAAGCCACTGTGGGGAGAGGGGAGGAAAGCGGGGGAGAAAGAAAAAAAAAATGGAAGTGGAGCCAGTGTTGTTCTGCCTTTAAACACAAGATTGATTTTACATTTTCCCTGTGTGTCACTTTCATTACTAGCAAATTAATCCTTCTCTCTGAGGCCTGAAACTTATTTCTGGGGTTTCTCATAAGAAAATAGCTTTTGGTGTGCAACCTGTTCTTAAAAAGGGAGCTCAGGGCTTGGCTACATGAGGAAGTTGCACTCGTTTAACTAAAGGTGTAATTTTAAAATTGACCCTGTTATGTAGGTGCACATGGCTGATTTATTTGGATTTTTACTTTACTATGAATCTGCCTATACTGACAGAAGTACGGCACTCTTGAAACGGTAGCAGAATGCTGACCAGTTACCTAAATTCATTAAAAGTTACTCCTTCAAAACTAGCACGCCTTGTTCAGCTAAAGAAGGCATCTACGGAGACCTGTGACCTGAAGGATCAAATCCCTGGAAAACTCTCTTGGAAGGAGGCTGTGAGGTGTTTCTGACATTGATACAGGTCTGCAGTGCAGCATCACTTCAGAGCACGAGGGTCTGTCAGCTGCTGTAACCTGCAGGGACTCAGGACCTTCCTGCCCTAATAAAGGGGCAGATTTATTGAACGCTCATTTTAGGCAAATGATTCCAGACAATTTAATGGTTAAATCATTGGACTGCCTTAAAGCTACAACTATATTGCAAGTTGAGCAAACCATTTCACCACTGTTGGGTTTTTAGCAAGTGCATACTGCTGTTCTGTGGTGCTGCTCTCTCTTCAGTCCTCAAGTCATGGTACTGCTCATAGAAATTTGGACTTGCTTTGTTTCTGTTTAAATTATCTTGCTTACCTAGAAATTAAATCACCTGTGCTCTCATTACGGAAGAGCTTGGGTTGCTCTTGGGTTTAGTGGGGTTTTTTGCGAGTTGTGCTTTTTCCACATCCAGGAGATAGACATGTGCTATCATTTCTTTACAGTTGTCATCCAGTCAAGTCATTGGCTGGTTAACAAATCCTGTGGCTTTGTCTGCTTTGATGCCCCTGAGGAAGTGAGAGAGCTCAAGTTATGCCAGGACATGTTTAGGATGGGTATTAGGAAAAATTTCTTCTCTGAAGGGGTTATTAAACATTGGAAGAGGCTGCCCAGAGAAGTGGTAGAATCATCATTCCTGGAAGTATGGGAAGTTGTGATGCTGAGGGACATGGTTTAGTGGAGGTTTTGGCAATGCTAGATTAATGGTTGGACTTGATGATCTTAAAGGTCTTTTCCAACATTGACAGTTCTGTGATTCTGTGATTCAGTTCTGGCTCAGAAAGCTGAAGTGTGACCCATAGACACTTCCTTACCTAAGTCAACATTGACAATCTCATTTCTATTTGAGTAGGTGGGTCACATCCTGTCCCACTCTTTCAGGATCACTTGCCAGGTGTGACCCAGGTGCTGTACCACGATAGGGCTGTGGTCTAAGATCTCTAGTGGCTGCTTAGTATCTGGGTTAACACAGCAGCAATTTTTCACCATCAGTTGCTGTCACAGAATGTAAGTGTAAGAGTATGGTCTTTTGGGCTGACCTGGGCAGAGCCCTGCAGTCCTGGCAATAACAGTGGCTGGTAGTTAGCTTGGGAAGGGTGGGAAGAGGGTTTCCATCTTTCCTGTTGAATTTCAAACAGCATACAAAAACAGATGTTTGCAGCCACAGTGAAGGTTTGCTCGTATCAGTGAAAATCCAGCATGTTCTATCTGACCATAGGTCAGGTGTTTGTTTGGATTAAAAAACAAAAGGGATGACAGATGCAAGGAGGAGAGTAACTGTTTTTAAATCAAAAGGATTCTTATTTTTTCTTTTCCCTCTGAAAACTCTAGTGGCAGCATTTCAAGATGCTTAGGCTATGTTTCAGTGAAAATGACTGCCAAATTTTCCTTTGCTTGCAGTAGCCAACTCCAACGGAGGATCTGGTATGTGATTAGGCTTAAGTGGCAGGTGGGGGAGTGCATCCACTTACAGAATCATTGTTAAAATGAGGAGCTTTTGGGACTTCTCTGCAGGAACTCTGGATTGTTGGAAGCATGCCATCTGATTTCTCAAAAATACTCACTTATAGCCTGGAAAACTGCAGTCTTTACTGCTGCCTTTTGGATTTACTAGAGCCTTTAGCAAGACATTGGCTTCTCTTTGAGCATGGACTGGTGTAAATACACCCATGCAGGACAAAGGGACAGACATGGCTGGGCCATATTCATTTCCATTCTGACTGACTTAAAGTGAAGGCTGCCTGCGAGGATCTGCAGCACTTGTGATTGCTCAGTGAGCACCAGCTTGTCAGAAATGTGGTTATCTGCTATGTGAACTGTGTGGTTTATAATTGACCTGCCTTAGCAGAGGACAATCTTATTTTTTATGCTTCAAAAAGAGTACAATTCAGAACAAGTGGATCTTCATACCAAGACCTAGGACCCAATTCTGTTCCCTTCAGAATAATTGGCAAAAATTCCCCAAATTTATTTTCTGGGAAGAAGAAATCACAGTCAAAGGACTCCTGAAAGAGGCAAACATTACAGGGATTGGAGGGAGTGGGTGAAGGAGTGTTGTGCTGTTTTGTTTATCAAGAAACAGAACTTTACTGGGACACATATGAAACTACAAGCATATTATCCTACTGCCTTTCCAGTTCCAGCCCAGCTCTTTTCTTTTCCAGGTAAGGCATTATTGTGTTAATGCTTGCAGGAGGAGGGAAAAAACGAGTCCAAATACCCCTGCTTGAAACGTCCTATCAGTGCATAAAATATGTCTGCGGATTTGAGAATTACGCTGACTTCACAACAGTAAATTTCAGATAAATAATTTATCTCCTGCAAACACATTTCTGTGCTCTTACACATCCATTTGTTTCTGGAAAGCAGCAGGGGCGATGGGGAGGCAGAAGTGATTGGTGCTCACTGGGGAACTTTCCATGGAGCTGCCTGTAGCTTGGGTGTTGTTGGCCGCTTGAGGTAGGGTTTTGTTCTCACAGCCACCAGTTCCCACATCATAAATAAAGCCATTTTGGAAACAAGAGGCACCTTGAGCTAAAACTGGCATTTCTCACAATATTGGCAGATCAAGCCAGCAACTGTTGATTTTAAATGTTTAATGAGCAATATGTTGCTGATTCTGGTAATAATGTTGTGTTTGCCTAACCTTTCTCGGTGTGCTCCCTTCTGCTGTATCGCTGGCAAGTTTCCAAGAGAGGAGGAAAGGGAAGGAAAAAAACCAAACCCCACCAGGAAGGGTGAAACAGGGCAGAGAGCAGAGGAAAACTGCATGACTTAAGGAGAAGGGGCATAAAAGGCAGAGGTAGAACTTAATTAAAACGAAGAGATAGCAGCAGGATATTGATGCCATGTCAGAGTATTAAACTGGGGATTGCAGAGAAAGACGACTTTTCCCTGCAGAGATATTCTTATTCATACTGAGGGAATTGGAAAAGAAAGACTGTTACAAGGAGGAGATGGACAGGAAGAGCTGCGTGGAGGTGAACCCCGAACCAGGGACTCTCCTGAGACAGTTCAGTCAGCTGGTTAAAAGCAGGTAAATTGAAAGCATTGTACAAATCAGTAAGATGCTCACTTCCTTCCATGTCAGGCTCATATAATGCTCACTCTAACGACCGTCTCCAGTATGCTGTATTTTTTCCAATTTGTTTTTGTTCAATCTCAAAACCCTTAGTAGTTCAGCATAAGCCTGTTTGACTCTGGCTTGCGGGTTGGCTGTAGAGAGGCTTATGAACATGTGTCTCAGGATATGAAGGAGGCTTCCTTGACCAGTGGAGGTAGGAACATGCAATGGAAACAGGAAAAGGCTGTTTTTATTGTACTAAATAGCAGCTGCTTTTGCTGCCACTCTGATCCTAGACTAGACCCTCCCTCTATTGGTGTGGGCACTGAGCGTTGCTTGCTGTAGAAGACCAAGCTCTTGCTTAATTTATACCATGGCTTGTGCGCTAGGGAAAGCACAAGACTGAAAATACTGGAGGCTGAAGTCTTTTGTCTTCTGAACGGAGAGGCTTTGGGCATCAGGGTCTAATGCCTCCTACCCCTGCTCTTTGAGCCCTCCTCTGCAGGAGTTATCCAGAGAGTTATTGTGCAAAAACTATGGAAGGTTTTTCTAATATGTTCATTGGGCTCTTGCATGAGACCAGGCATTTTCTCATCTTTTAATCATTACCTGTTTGGCTGATGTTTAAATCAATGACTGCATGCCAGACACTCACTGCCATATTAGGAAGCCTCTTCTTGTTTTACATAATGACTTATTTATTGCTTCTATTGTATGTACAGCACAGTATGTATTGTCCAAAAGGGAGATAGAGTTACTAGGTCATATTTGGTGAAGTAGGATTTTTCTCTTTTTAATGAGGAAAATAACAGTTTTGCAATGCTTGTTATACTTTCATTCCAGGCTGCTGCATACAAATTATGTTACATAAAGTTCACCACACACAAATATACGTATAGAAAAGTGTGTTGTGAGAGTAGGATGTTTCTAAGAGCAACCTTGCCAGAAAAATGACAGTGATCTACACAGTCCACTGTCTTTCCTCCAGCAATGAAAGAGGTTTAAGAAGATAATGTTCTCTATTTATGTAAATACTTGATTTATTGTTTTTCCTTCATGGGTAACCTATCACCTCCTTAAGTTACTTGTTTCCTCGTTACACTAAATTTTTCATTTTTAAGACCAGGTATGCATGGAATTGCTGGATAGACCTTCTCTCTCTGTTTTACTCCCTTTTTTACACCACTATGATACCTTCTGTTGTTTTCTTTCCTTGATAGAAGTCCTAAGCATCAAAGCCAGTATATGCAAGATTTTTAATTAGCCGTCAGCTTTCCACCAGGGTCCTCAAGTACAAACAGGTATAGCCCCTTATCAGTTCAAATCAAACACATCTTCAGTAGGTCATCTTCAAGGAAAGTTCCAGCAGGCCAGCTCTTCCATAAGTGAAGTTCTTTGCTGTTCAAAGTAGTGTCTCTTTAGCTATAACGTACTCCATCAGTTGTAGTGTTGTTCTTTCTTTTTTTCCCCCCACATACCCCACGCCCTTTCTGGTTCAATTTTCTACAGCTTTGAAGTAGAATAATGAAGTCTTTTCCAGACATGTGGTGCGATATGGCATCATCTCTCTTGGAGCAATCACTACATGTGTTAGCCATGTAACAGACAACTATAAAAGCAAAACAACACTGCAAATGTAAAATTGTTCTTATAGCTGTTTCTCCTATACACTATTCCTCCATGAATGTTTTTTGTCATTGCAATAGTTCAATTGAGTTATAGTCAGGTTTTGGTCTTTTAGACAGATTTATGAATGGAAGGAGAAAAGGGTTGGAAGATAAGAAAGAGAATAATAGGGGAAGAGGAGGAGGGAGAGAAGAGAAGAGAGGGAAGTGAAAAGACAAAAAGAGGTATGTGACTGAAGAAGAGAAAAAAAGGCTGAGAAATTGAAAGCAGGGACGTGAGGGGTCAAAGAGGAGGAGAGATGATTGAGACCTCTGGGATGGCAAGGTCTGATGCTTGTGAGCTTTTCTTGGCAGGGCAGAGCCCTGCAGAATGCAGTGTAATCTTGACCAGGGCCCTTCAGTTTACGGGCATATAAATGGAGGGGGGTTTATTGCGAATTCTTGTTAATAACTTTCTCAAAGGGGAAAACTCCTGTATTCTCTTTGAAATACAATTTCTTGTCTCATAAATTGAAACAGCTGCGACAGTTCCCTCTGCACACAGATTTTTTTTCATCTTTTGCCTTTTTTGCTGGGTATATGTGTGTGATTTTGCTTAATGACTTTTCCCTGCAGAAGGGACCCAGGATGTGGTGCTATATGCAGGTTTGTGATCAGTTGTCTTTGCACAAGCACAAGAATAATGCCTTGGGCATTTTCTGCTTTTAGAGAGGAACAAGTGTTAGGCTATTAGTCTAACTCTAACTTAGACTGCATTTCTACTGAGAAAACTCAGTAGGAATTTCTACAGCCTCATTCCCTAGAAAGGCTGTTGCCTAAACTGAGATTTAATCTATCACCTACACTCCAGTCCTGGAGACAGAAAGGCTCCTAGCACCTTCATAGCTGCCATGCAAGCAGCAGAGAAGGGGCTATAGGTGAGCATCTCCATGGCCTATGTTTCTGCCCCAGCTCTTAAGGCATCCTCTCCTGCACAGGACTAGTGGAGAATGGGATTCCTGCCTGGAAAGGGAAGTGAGACCATCTCCCTTCTTATGACTCTAAGCAGTGCTGAATACTCTCTGCCCAGCATCAACCCATCTCTGTCTCTCAGAGGGCTCCTAAATGTCTATTCTTTCATTTTTCTTAATTGAAAGAGCTAAGCTTGCCTTTGGGCTAGCGCAGAAATCATCCACTTCTGTGGATGACTGAGTAAACAGAAGCACAGACAGGGAGTCAAATCTTCCTGCCTCCAGCTCACTGTCTGCTCCAAGTTAAGGTAGTCAAATTCCTCAGTCATTAAGGAAGTGATATATGAGTTAACACAGCATGCTTGCAGGAGCAGCACACACATATGTCCCAAGGAGGTTCAAATTCGGAGGGTTGTATGTCACTTTCAGCAAGTTTTTGTTTGGCAAGAGCTCAGGAAGGCTTTTGGGTTAAGTGAAGAAATACCTGAACAGGTATCTCAGTCTCTCATTCCTCCAGAGCTCTTCCATGACCCTGTACAGATGCCTCCAGCTGGAAGAAGAGAGGGGTCTAGAAAAAGCCAGGACTTCTCAGATGTGAGTGGAGAGCTCTTCCCCTTCATGCAGACCCCAGCCTTCCCATTTTATATGACAGATGAGACCCTCTTTGGGCAAGCTGTGTGTGTGTTCAGGAGATCACAGAGCAGCAAGGCCATTTCTCATGTTGCGTTAGGAGCAGACCCATGGTCTCCTGCTTCATCTCCATCCCTTCTTGCAGAGGCTGCATGCCACATCCCAGCTTGCGGGCTCTCTCCCATGTCTGCATCAGGAGGCCCAGCTCTGCTGCAGGACAAGCTGGTGCAGCTGGGAGATGTGAGGAGACTTTGCCCACCAGAACCAATTAGCAAGTGAAGGCACCAAAACCTCAAATGAGCCCAGTGACAAGTGACTGGAGAGGCTCATAGTGTTTCTTTCTTCTGACCCTCTTGGCAACCACGCTGGCCTCCATGCAAACCAGGGCTCGTTCACAGCAAGAGCCTAGGGCAAGAGGAGGAAAAGAAATGCATGGGCGCTCTTCCAGAGCTGCATGGAAAATGCTGGAAATTATCTTCTAAATTTTCCTGCAGTGGTAGGAATGTTTGGGGGTGGGACTATGGCTTCTTCCTTGTCTTTTTGATCCATAAATTGCAGGCTGTATCATAACATAGAGCATTTTATTAACTGAGACCTTTTAGAGGAGTTACCTGTATTTCAGAAGGTAGCAATAAGAGCCCTTGTTTCTCTAGAAATGGGATAGTGGTGTATTCTATCTGCCTTTAATGTAATGAAGCAGGCAGAAAGTAAGGAGGAGGAGTCAGCACAAACATTCCCACTATGTCTCTAGCCCCATCAAAGGTTGTGGGAACATGTCCTGCGTATGTATACGTACTAAGTGTCTGAGATCCTCAGTGACACTGCCAGCAGCCTTGTATTGTGTATGAGCAGTGAAACTGTGTGCCACAGATCAATATAACTGCAATACATCTGAAAGACTGAGGCCTGTTACACCTTGTAGATTGTATTTCCAGCCAACACTAGCTGTGTTCCCCAATGCTTCCTCACCACAATTCACCGTGCTCAAACTCTGAGCTCTGCTTGCTTGCCCTAATGCTCTCCGTTCCCTTTAATCAACTTTTCATCTATATCTCATGCTCTGTGTCTCATTTCTTTATGTTTCCTTTTTTGTCCTTCTACTGAAGACTTTTGTCTCACAAACTATGCTTTTTTTTTTTAATTTTTTGTTGTCTTGCTAGTTCTTCCCCTATTCTCCATTATCCTTCCTTCTCTCTTCATCGTGCTCCTTCTTGCTTGTTGCATACCCATGTATATGCAAGCTCATACTGCCTCAAAATTATCTCAAGCCCTTCTGCTCCTGAAGCAGTGAAAAAATACAGTCTGCAGGTGAATTTGCCATTTTAATGTAGTTGACATTCCTCTCCTCCTTCAACTGTTCTGCAGTTGCAGACTGCTGAGATTAGTGGCATAAAATCGCACCAGGATATTGACATAATCTATAAGCCAGGAAGTTGTTTTAATCAAACCCAGCATCCCATTTGGAATGCTGGACTTAGAAATACAAAGACAGCAGTTTTGCGAGCAGCTGAGAAATAAGGAAATAAGTGTTGGGGAGAGAGGGTTGAAAACATATTTTTTTATATTATCTCAATACCTTATGGTCAGAAGTTGCAGGATTTTTCTTTTCCACTGAGTCCTCACCTACACAGAGCACTCAGATGGAGTATTGATATTGGAGAGGTGATAAAAAGGAACTCGATTGGATGGCTGGATTATTAAGAGGGGCTATTATCCAGTAAAAGCGTCAAAGGACTTCAATCTGCAGGGCATGGATGATTACTGTGGATGAATTCCTGGTCCTTGGAGGCCAGGTGGGAGGCCGCCGAGGCGCAGGCAGAGCCGGGGTTCCCCGCATGCCTTTCCCGGGGCCCGGCCGAGCGGGAGGGCGGTGGAGAGAGCGGAGCGGCAAGGCCGGAGCCCCCCTTCCTCCTCCGCGCCTCTCCCCCGGGGCTGCCCTGGCCGAGCCCCCCGCCCTTCCCCGTGCCGCAGTGCCGGCCCTGGCCCGCTCCGCTGGGCGCCGTGTCTCCTCCGCTTTCTCCCCGCTCGCTTCGTGTCCGGCCCGGGGCGGGATCGCCCCC
>JAOXNG010000001.1:90138863-90150182 GCA_028566535.1 Scolopax minor
GACCAAGAAGGTGGTCAAGAAAAAGATAAGATTTTTAAGAGCTTCTCTGACATACAGCAGTACCGACAACAACAACAACAACAACCAAAAAAAGTTTAAGGAATAAAAGCCCTGAGAGAAACTCCGAAAGAACCGTGTCCTGGCGTTATTAGGTCAGTAACACGCTGAAATGAACTCAGCCACTTCAGCAACACCTTTGATATGAAGCAAAAAAGTCTGCTCCCTCCAAGATCCCAGGTGTGTGAAAGTTTGTCGCCTTCTACCATGTTATTATTTGCCCAAATTTACTTGATCGAGAAGGACGAGTCCGGTGAAATCCACCAGAACATATATAAGTGAATATCTAATACCTTGCTTAGTTATCTAATCATTAAAATTATTATTTTTATTTAAAAAAAAAAAAAAAAACACAACAAAAAACCCACCAACGCTAAAAAGCTAAACACAAACAAACAAAGCCTACCAAAAAAACCCCCAAACCAACCTCGTGTACATGCGCTTTATTCTTTTCCTCCACAAGCCTGGCAAAGAGCTGGCAGTTCAGTGGCTCTGACACAGAAAAGTAGGCAGAGGAACAGTGGCTGTTTTGCTGCCACCAGCAGTCTGCTGCCCTAGGCACCTGCCTGCTTTAGCTGTGCTTAAAGCTGGCACTGATCATGCTGGCCTTGAATAAAGCTTAAACTCAGGGGACTTGGCTGCTTTGGAAATTTTTAGCCAGTATTTTTCTTTCAGCTCTGACAGACAAGGAAACAGTAGGGCAAGGGAGCAAGGAAAACTAATGTAACTGCAGTTGCCTAAAAGTTTGATTCAATATACAAGAAATTGCTATGGGAAGGTAGAAACACCTGCTTAGAGATTCAACCTAGCAACATCAGAAACTTGCTGTCAGGTGCTTTAATAGAAAATCTGAATGAAACAAAAATGGAAAAATTATTTAATCAAAATATTCAAGGAAACAACTTGAGCTTTCCTTATCGATTACTGCAAACAAAACCATTTTATCCCAGAACCAAAATGGTTTGGTTGATCAAAAAATAACAATTTTGAGTTTGAAGTGCCATTATGGTGTCTTATGGGAATGACAGTATGAAATGTCTCATGCTCCTATTTCACGCTACTTCCTGGGGTCTTCAGGAGGACTGTCTGTCCCGTGAGACACAGTGGTGTCAATCAGAGAGATTCCATCACCATTGCAGCTGTGTGCTGCAGCCATCACAAGCAATGTTGTCTGGCAGGGGTGCTTGGCTCTTAAGGGCAATGAGACAGCCTCCTGCTTCCTCACAGAAAGGAAAGCAAATGGAAAAGACAGGTGCAGAGATTCACTGATAGCAACAGGCACATGAAGATCCTTCCTGTTAAGATCTTTAGAGCTAAAGACTTACACACTCTGCTCCACCGAGGAGTGAGTTGGCAGCCAAATACTAACCCCACTAAATTGGGACCATCAACAAGTCTATGAAAATGGCATAGTGTTAACCCAAATGGTTGAAGTCATTAAAGGTAAATAATTGCGACTCTCAAACAATGGAATTAAGGAGCGATTAGTTGTCATTTCACCCAGTAAAGAACCATCAGAATTGAGAGGGATAGATAGTAGTAGTTATTTCCCATGGTGTTTAAATAAATTTACATCTTCTTTTTATAAGAACTTGTTCAGGTAGGGAGTAGAAAAGGATTCAGAAAGGAAATAGTTTCATCACTGGTGACAACACTATATCTTTGACTTTTGAATTTCCTTTTCTGCTAATGGCTGTGAGTTTGGAAAGGTGTGCTTAGAAAAGATTGCTCACTACTTGCTCTCTCCCTTGTATTCTTCCCTCAGTATTTGCCATGCTGAAAACATAAAAATGAACACGACCAGTGCCAAGGTGTCAGTTTTTAGGTTATGTTCTACCACACAGCAGGACACCAGTACTCAACCACATGTGCTGCCTTACGCTGGAGTGAAAATGTCATCCCACATCAGCTCAGCCAAATGCATCCAACTGCTGGTAAGAAATGTAGGGATGTTCCCAATCATTTCTGTTTCAGCTCTCATCAAGGAATAACTATAATCTCTCCCCAAATCAAAACATAATCTGCTCAATAGGGAGCTAATAAAAGAAATCCAATTCTGAGGGGAAGCATGACAGGGAAATTTTTAGGCATTAATTATTAATATAAAAAAGATGTTGTTGTTCAAAAATAGCCCAAGCTGTTAATACATAGTTTGTAGTTACTTTCTGGACAACAACCAAAGCAGCCTGTCTAGGAAGCAGTTGTAAAACTCATACTTTCATTAAAGTCGTGAGTAGGAAAGACTTATGCCAGATACTGCAGCATTCTTGTTACCTTCTTCTGTTTGAAGCTGTACAGAAAAGAAATATCCACTTAGTTACTGCTTAAGTAGTAAAACTAGAACCAGATTTCATCTCAAAAAATAGTTTTCTCCCTATGCAGACAATCACTCATCTCAACGAGATACAATCAGAAAAGAAGATAGATTCCATCAGGAGTGCTAAAATATTTCCAAATAAGCAAATCCTACTGTTACTGCTCCTCAAAAAACCACACAGATGATTTATTGCTGGCTGACCATTATTGGATGTAGTTTGATCTCTAGCAGAGATATGTCTAATGACAATAGGCTGACATTCCCAACCTAATGCCTCTATCACAAGTTCCCCTTTAGTCTCATGCAAAATACTCCATGTGGTAAGAGGATTAAATTTCCAATCCCTATATCAAAGCATATAGGACCAAATAATTCCCAAAATCCTTTTCTTACATTCCCGTGCTGAGGGTCATGACCAGGCTATGAAGAGAAGACAAAGAAGAGCTGCCTGACTCAAGGACTCACTCTACCCTCTTGTACCTTTGAAAGCACAACCCTCACCACTGAATTCACCACTGTTGGTTTTTTCCAGTAATATTGACTGAGTCAGCCAGCGCTGCAGCATCTTTTGAATGTAAAGCCCTAAGAATCTTCAGAGTGAACTTCTATTTCACAGATAAGCAAAGGGACTCAGAAACTGTGATGTTGTGCTTACAGGCTGTAGTGGGCACCAAAACCCCAGATGCCTTTGGAGCTTGCTGGGATCTGATTTGGCCCTAGACAGCCCATCTTAATCTATCACTATGGAAACCACCACATTTCTGGGCACAAGGCCACCTTTCCCTGGGACACTCTTGAGTTTTTTTCCAGCTCAACTAGAAGTGATTATTCCCACAGCAAAAGCAGGCAACAGTGGTGAAACACAAAAACAGGTTGCCCAGAGAGGTGGTAGATGCCCCATCCCCATCAACATTCAAGGTCAGGTTGGACGGGGCTCTGAGCAACCTGATCTAGTTGAAGATGTGCCTGCTTATTGCAGGGAGCTTGGACTAGATGACCTTTAAAGGTCCCCTCCAACTCAAACTATTCTATGAATATTCTAAGTAACAACACACAGATTGTAAATATATTCCTCTCTGCAATATTTCAAGGAAGATGCCTCAGATTTATTGGCTGTTACCAAGACAAAAAAGAGTGGGCTTGCTGAGACATTGATACCTTGTAGGACTATTGACCCTACTATTTCTCACCAGGTGTGAGACAAGAGGGATATTAAAGATGATAGCTTCTAACTGTAGCTATAAGGAAATGTACAAGAGGATAAAGAATATGCCATACAGTAATATGCTCCATAGCCATTTTGTCAGCAAGGCTGAGTTTGTCAACATAACAACTGCCTTGCTCACACAGAGACGTGCCATATGTTTTTTACAACCAATTATCTTCTCCATAGCTAGAACACGTTCCCCTACTAAGCCAAAACCTGCAGCTCTGGGTCCTCATCAAAGTCTCTGAATGTGCAATGCTCTGACAATTTTGTCCGTCAGGGCTAGACATATTTGGCCAAGGGACTGGGAAAACCCCAAACAGCACCTATGAAACCCACCAAAACAAACACACCTAAAAGGAGGGAAGAGGAGAAAGAGCTATCATCTCCTCAGAAAGAACCATGAACAAGAAAAGCAAAGCGAGGCAGCTCGTTCCCTTCTTGCAGCTTCCAGCCAGGGCAAGCCATAAGTGCTGTGACAAGGGAGCAGCCACCCAGATGGAGGAATGGGCTGAGGGTCAAACTCTGTGTTTCCTGGCACTCCCATGCCATCGGGACATGCCAGTCCCACTGAGCTACTGGTCAGCTGGAGACCGAAGCATTCTCTATCAAGAAATAGCCAGAAGGCTCCTTTAGATTCTCTGTTTTGGAATCAAACCTAATTTTAAAGTCTCCAAATCTGCTGCAAAACTGTTGCTTTCAAGGCAGCCACAATTAAGACTGTGGGCATGACACAGAAGTACCCAAAATTGAAACTATTCTGCTTTAGAGAGATAAAGTCATTCCAAACAGAAAAACAAAACAAAACAAAACAAAACAAAAACCCACAACAAAACCACAAACAACTCCTAATTTTGAAACCGGATCGCAGGTTCATTTGCTGTCATCACTGAAAGGAGGAGAAACATAAACACACATATACACACCATGGTTGAGACACAGAGCGAGGAAGTGAGTCGCTTTTCCCTGTGATCTGCACACCTAGTCCCTGAGGCAGTAACAAGCACCCTTGGGATGGCAGTAATGGTGAAAGGGAATGGTCTCAAGTAGCACTGTCACCACCCTGTGCTGAAGGGGGCATTGGTGGCTCATATAAGATGAGTCCAGGGTGCCGAGCAGACCACACAAGAGCTGGTGTGCCACCCAGCACACCACAGAGGAGAGCTTTGTCTGAGCTACCCGCTGTAATGACATGTTGCAATTTATTGCAAGTCTTGCATGGATTTAAAAGGCTAGGAGCCTTGCCACTGAAGTCGGCGGGAGTGGGAGAGCTCCAGGGAGACACAGCAGTGAGATCCTGTTGTCACAGGGTCACCAGAGAGACACACATCCGGCATAAACCTTGTGAGTGTGGCTGCCATCTTCTGAACTGCTCTTCCGCAGGTGCTCAGAGGAACGCAGTTTGCTCCAAAGAGTAGGCCAGGCTGGAGCTAAAACAAGATAGATCCAACTGCTAACACAAACCAAGCTGAAAGGCCAAGGGTTTCTTTTTGATTTGTATTCTCTCCACTGATCCGTGACCCACTCTGACCTCTCTCTCTGACCCCTCACCTCTGGCAGTCGGGTGGAGAATTAGTCACTCTAAGTAAGGACACAGACCCTGGGGTTGTGGTCCGTGCTGTTTTCCTAAGGATGAGAGCACTGCAATTCCCTGCAGCATGTGCTGCGGGTCATGGTGGTCCTCCTGTTGGTCATCCATCTTCCATGGTTCCTCAGCAGAAAGGCAATTTGCTGAAGGGTGCTCATGTCAGAAGTCCTCCTGTCGTACAGAAGGTGTGTAGGTAGGTAGGTTGTCCTAAGTTGGCTGCCTGCCATTGCCTCGTTTTTCCTAATGGGTGGCAGAGATGACAAGTCAAGCTTTGCAAGTCTGCTTCTCAAGTAACACTGCTGAAAGCCTGAGACACTGTTCACGACTCACTTAGGGTATACAGAGCTCCAGAAACCTTGTTCCTTCTTATGACTGAGCCACGGCTCGACCAAACACAGCTGGGAGATATGACTGACTTCTTACTAAATGAGAAGTTAATTTCATCAGAGGGCTCAATCGACAAATGCTGACTGCATTTCCTCGGGGTCTGCCCTGGTCCCAGGGGAGGGGCAACAGGGACACAGAATTGAAATGGATGGCTTGCTCCCACTGCGGCCTCTCCAGATTTGCAATTCAATTCAATAAAAGATGGAACAGGCTGATGAGCTGCCTTTGAAAGGGTCAGAGGGTTCAGAAGTAGCAGGAGGGAAATGGAGGCAGGGTACAAGCAGGAGAAGAGCCAACATTATGCTTCTTCATTCCAGAGTGAACATTCTGCTTCTGGGGCAGGAGAAAGAGCACCTCTCTGATTGAATTACCAGCAGGACCAGAAGAATAAGCAAGCGCTGAATAGCTGACACCCATACCATTTAGCAGGCATACATGTGGCTCAAACTGGGGGGAGCAGCAGCTCACAGTCAGAAAACCTTTCCCCAGAGTACTGAAAAAAATTTTTTTCACTTGTGTCCACACTTGTGTTCTACCACCTTCAAGGCACCCATAGCTTTCTATGTTACAGCCAGTGCCAGTGTGTTATAACAAAGCATGAGAGATTGTTGATTTTTGTATGAGTTGTTGCAAGTCACTGCAGAGACCTGCAAAGACCCAGAAATATATACTGAAGTGTGCTAGGAGACCACTGTGACTTACTTACCTCTTTGCCTCTAAACCTTGAGAGGATGAGGTATTGCCGTAGACAGCACTGCCTAATTGCTGAGTGGCTACCATGAGTTACAACACTATGAAGATGAGAACAACCTAGTCAGACCTGAAATGCTTGTGGAGAAAACACCCTGGTTTAACCATCAAATTATACAAAATTATTAGTAAGCAAGGTCTCTTTGTTAAAGTTTTGATTTGTCTTTCTTGATGAAGTTCAGAGGATGGTAGTCACAAGAAGTGATAGTTATCTAATACAGGATGTTGCATTAGCTTCCAGTATAGTCCTGTCCCGTATCCATGATGACAGAACCAGAGATAGAGGTTATCAGCACCAAGCCTGTGCTAAACTGCATGGTCAGGACTTTTAAAATAATAGACTTTTGTTCAACTACGTATCTCTGTATCAGGCAGGTTGGTTGCTGGATGTGGCTTCATGCCTGCTGTTGGGAAGGACATCAGGGAAGATGATACAAATGGATCTTTCCAATCTTCAGAACTGGATCTGTAGATCTTCCACAGGTCCATTTCTTTCTCACTCTATTCACCTGTCTGGTTTTTTAATTCTGATATGACTTGCTACCGCCCCATATCTTTGCTGTACATGTCTTAAGCCAGCCTTGCATTCATCTCTTTCCCATGAGTCTTTCTCAGGACAAACTGGCAAGAAGCAGACCTACCAATGCTATGATGTCCCAGTTCCTGTTTTCCAGAACTTCAGCATGAGAGATGAGGCTGCAGAATGCAACACTGAAGCTTCTGTGATAAATACTTTATGCTAGAGCAGACATAAACACAAAAAGTTTTCAGAAAAGGAGTAAAAGGAATCATAAGACTTGTTCTTTTCCAGCTGCTTCTTTTTATAATTCCCCCAAATGGGAGCAGACTTGTACCCAAACACATAATCTGTTTTACCCTCTTCCATTGGCAAGGATGGTTTTCTGCCTTTATCTTCAGAAGTTAGCAAGGCAATTTCTTGATTTCTTCAGTTCTCCATAGTGCAAACCTGGAAGCTTCCTAGAGTAAATTGCAAACAGCATAGCTGAGACTTTTACTGAGATGACAAGTACTGACTAAACAAGTCATTCCGTGGAGCTAGACCTCTCCTAGCTCTACAATACTTCTTAAAGGCCAAACAGGCAAGATGTTATTTCTCTTCTCCTATGCACCAAGTTGCCCATTACTAGTTTATTTGACAGCAATCTCTATCCAAATATTTAGTGGATAGGATTCATCTGTATAGAAAAAACATTTAAGAAAGACAGCCATCTTTGCCAAAGATCAAGGCCAAAGCCAGGGCCTCCTCCATTCTCTATTCATCAGGATTAAACTTTTCAGAGCATTCTGGCTCAGGCAGCTTCAGCAAAGTGCAAATTCCAGCTGCTCTGATCTCATGGATTCAAAACTCAACTATTTCCATTTTTGTGGCTACATGTTTCCTGTACTTTGAACTTGCTTTGAACTTTGGGTTTGAACAAACTTAGGAGCTTCCAGTCATAATCAGTGAGATTTCATCTACACAAAAAAAAAGGAAAAAAAAAGAAAAAAGATGTTCTCTATGGATCAGACATAAAATCAGTCAGAAAGGTCAGATGAACTTCCTAATGAGCCCTACCTGAGTTTTAAGCTTGTATCGGCAGCTGAAACTAGTCAAATTTCACTCCACTTCAGGTTTCATTTCACATGTTTCATGCACTTCTATACCTCACCATTTTCAACATATATAATGTGGCTATTACTCCTGATTTAAAGAGTAGATATAAATTGTATCAGAAGAGAAGGTGGTAGCCAAACTCTTAAATCTCTCCTCCGTTAGTGAACTTTGACAAGGCCATTTTTTTCCATAGTATGCTGGGGTTATTTCAATTGGATGTAAAGTAGAAATCACAGATGTCCATATGGTAAGGCTATCTCCACCGCATGGAGAGCTTGATGGAGATCGCTGTGGGTGTCCACAAGTGCTGAGGCTCACCTGTAGAGCAAGACCTTTGGCCTCGCTGTCTTCTGTCCCATGCAAGAAAACACACTGCTTCTTGAGCAGCAGCACATCCATCCCCTGAGGTATTGTGGAGCTACAGAGCTCTGGCCAATGCCAGTGATATGGGAGTCTGACTTTATTTTTGTGTGGCCACCTGAATGGAAAACAGCAAAAGGGCTTGTACTCACAAGGTGAGAGGGTCATGGTTTTCTGATGCCAGCAGCAGACCAACCATCCACCCCTCCTGGGTGCTGCCCTTCTTCCCAACCCACAAAATGCAAAAAAAGGCCCAATGCTCTTCTTCCTCCCTTGCCTTATGCCACTTTCTAGTACAAAGGCAGACTGTGAGGTCTCACAGCCTATCATAGTCCATCTGACAGGTTCAACGAGATATTTCTTTTTCTTCTTTCTTTCTGAAGACTGTTGCATGGCATCACATGAGCTGCATCTCTTTAATTTAAACCTGACTGACATGCAGTCAATGGAGTTCAAAATCAGAACTGCTTCTCTGATCTGCTTCAAGGTGGGGGATGAAGAAGGCATGAGCAACCACCAGAAAATGAGAGGCTGAGGCTTAGCCCAGAGCAGCGTTAGTCCTCCTGTCCCGACCACATCTGCAAACCAAGCTGTCTTCTGCTTTGTCCAAACAGTTTGCTGTGGATGCACGAAGAGAAGCGGTGTAATCTTTGTCCAGAGAGAGATACTCACAGCTTGCCCGGATGAGGTCCTGAGCAACCTGCTCTGACTGATCCTGCTTTGAGCAGGAGGTGGTCTAGAGACTTCCAGGGGTCTATTTCCACCTCCTTTATTCTCTGATCATCTTTCAAGTTGTTTCACTGACACATTTTTGGGCAAGAAAAGAAGTAGAATGCAAAGTGCTCATTATAAACATATAAATATATTATAAATAGATATATTCTCCCATATAAAAAATCTCTAGTTCCTTATTAGAGAAGATAAATGTGAACTCTGTTTTATCTGAAGATGTTGCATCTCCTTTCCACTTATACAAATCAGGTAAAAATATTCAACAATGTCTCATGTCTACCTTTTTTCTTTCTAATAATTTTTAGCTAACGCAAAACAACTCAGATATAGCATAGGTCTAAAGTTCATCTCCAACTCAGCTATTATTAGGATCATCTACCACCTAAGTCTTGTGATACAGAAAAGGTGAAGGAATTGGAAAGAAGAAAATTCCAATTAAAAATAGGATGTGTAGAGTACAAAGAGAGATTGTGAAATGATGACGAGTGAGTAGAGGAAAGGCAAGCAGACGCTGTCAAATAAGTGGCAGGAATGCAAAGAGACGGAGAATTTAATAAAAAAATACATGATAACTAAAGCTAGTCAGAAACTATTATTTTTTCTCTGGAAATAATTGTACAAAAATACGAATTGCTAGGGAATCTTTTTTCGAAAGACTCACTGTAAAAAAAAAGAGCTTTCATCAAACACAAAATGATTTCAGTACAAACAGGAAAACTACCTTTCTGAGATTTTTCTATTTTTTTTTAAGAAAGTACAAAGGAAAAATTAATTATATAATTTTGTCTTCTACTGAACCTTCCACTGAAAAAAGTTTCAGATACCTTATAGAGTAATATGCAAGGCGATGGCAGCCTGGGGCAGCATGGCTGTTGTCAAACCATTATCTTTCCAGCACTGCTATTTTACATTTGATTGTAGTTTTACACATGCTTAATATTCCTTGGGTGAAAAACCACACCACAAGCAGCTTATTAGGGAGAAATAATTCATATCTAGAAAGGTTATTGCAGAGAACTACAAAGCTACAAATATGAGATTAACCTCCTTCCTTCTGTTCTTTTCCCCTACCCCAAATAATTCTCACTTGTGGTTTCTGCAGCCATTAATGAAATCTTTTTTCCTATGGTACTGCCAAATGAGCTTTTCTATACACAGCAGCAAGGGCAAATAATCCATCACCCACCCCCTCTGCAACTCATGAAATACTCAGCACCAGACACTCTTACAATACAAAATGCTGACTTTTTAATTTTTCCTATCATAAGGCTGTAGATATAGATAACGATATAAAGATTGAATTCCTGTGGAATATTTGCTAAAGAGCTATTCTGGGAGAGGGAGAATCTTGGTTACCTTGCAAGCAAACTGGTGCTATGATCTAGAGTCAGAGGGTATACATGAAATCAGGATCTAGCCTCAGCCTGGCTCACCTGCCTGCACTGCCCATTCTTTGCTCCTCTTCTAGCATTAGTTTGCTTTAAGATTGTGCTCTTAAGAACAGCAGCCTAAGGGAATGCCCAGAACAAATAAATGGATTCTTCTTACACTTTTGCAGGATCAAACACCAAAGATGTGCTTTCAACCTTTGCATATTGGACCCCTTATGAAAATGGTTGCCGGGAATATTCCTGCATTTTTTTCTGGGAGTTTGTTCTTCTCATGCAGAGGAAGTCAGCCGGAGAAGCTGGCATCATGCAGTTCTCAAAATATTTGTATTTCCAGAAGGGAACGTGGCAGGGACTACAAGCAATGACTCTGGAGAGGAGGAGGGAGAGAAGTGGATTTGCTTGTAGATTTTGTTTCCACGCATCTCAGCCTTACTGGCATCCCCATGCCACGAACACACCGGGTCTGAATAGCCAAAACTGTCCGATTATGCAATCGCACCCTGCCTTCTGCAGTCATTTGGTACCCTGAGCTGTTGCCTCTCACTTCCAGCAGGCCTGTGTGGGGAACTATTGTTGCCATTTGACAGATGAATGTGAAAAAGAAAAAGACAAAACATTGTAGTAGTTCTAATCTGAGCCAAAACTCAAATGCTATGGGGACTTTCCTTGCCAAACCAATGAACAAACAAACAAACAAACTCTATTTTTTTTCCTTACTTTGGCTCAAAGAAAGCATCTCATTCAATTCAAAAGGAAATGTTCCCTTTCTGTTTTCAGTAAGTTTAACAGAAACAAACGATGAGAATAAAAGACTAGAGGCAGACATTGCTTTGTTCAACAGTATAGTGTGTAAAACCACAGAGCACAGAGTGGCAGCTTTCTCCATCTGATGGACTGTGAAATATTCAGGTTTCC
>JAOXNG010000001.1:90265243-90277586 GCA_028566535.1 Scolopax minor
TGTGATGTATGGAAGTACATAGGTACCAGTAAGAATAACCCACTGATTAAGGAAGCAGGGTTTGTAGTTTGTTTCTAGTTTTCCGTGTAACTTCATTTCTCAGTGTCTCAGTTACTTGTCTTCTAGATAGGCATAATAATGTTTATCATCTTCTGAGGGTGGTTTGGAAACCATTAGTTATAGCTGTATTATCTAATTTTGTTGTTGTAGTAACTATCTTTCCCTCTGAAGTTTGTGCCACCTTATCACCCTAAAAGTGCACTGTAGCCCCTCTCTTTGCTCTAATGGATTTGCTTTAACCTCCAAATGATGTTTTTGAACCCTTGTGGTCTTTCACTGGCATGTCAGAATAGACCTGACACCTGAACTCTTGAGTTTGGGTGGATTTTGTTTTTTGGAGGAGTTTTCACCTCATGGAGATTAAGAGCTAGCATTTACTTAGGTATTTTAGATAGAAGTAACTGTTCAACCCTGTTTGGCTGTATTATGTTGGACCTCAGGGAATTTTTGGATATGTTTTGAGCTACATATTTTCACTGTATTCAGCCCTAGGCTGTCTGGACCAAACTAATTAATAACTGAGCTAGCTCAGTTAACGCTGGTTCTATGGTGGGGTGAGAGTCCTTTTGTGTAGGTTACATCCATATCCATCCCCATGAGAATTTAATCTGCTAACAAAATTAATTTACTTTTTGTTCCACTTTTTTTTCAGGTGAAAAAAGTGGATAAGAAAAAGGAAGTGAGCTAAAATGAACTTTTCTAGAGTTTCCTGTTCAGGACTGGTTGTGCAGGAACACAGTTTAATTTACTGTAAGCTGTTTTAAAGAGTTATTAAAATCTGTTTGAGTAATGTTACTGTGGAATGTTGGCTTCAATGTGGTAGATGGACACAAATGGTATATTTAGGAGGGAAGTTTGGGAAGAGTGTGAGCAGCTAGAAGAAATAAAAGCTGAGATGCAGGCAGGGGGCAGAGCTGCTCAAAGAAAATGAGGACAAAAAGTCTGAACTTCACGCAAAAAGAGGGGCTCACTTGGTCCCACTGGCAAAAGGGGTAGAAAATTTAACAGCAGGATTCTATATGAGTAGGACCAGGCTGGAGTGGGAGAAGGCCACAGCTCTTTCCTTTTCCCTCATGAGCAGTGAGCTGGAATAATCATCATATGATAATCATCTTCAGAGGACTGTACTCTTGGGATAAGAAGTTCTGTGTGAAATTTCTGAATGTGTCTCTCTCTGTTGTCCCAAAGTCTAAAGTACATCATCTGTGCTAAAATGCTCATTGGTCGTATTTTGCCCTAAGTTACGTTTCTATAAAAGTGGACCCATTCCATGAAATTTAAAAGAATCAACATTGAACCAAGAACTCAGCTTAGCTTTGTATTTCTAGCGTATTGGCTGCAGCTGGCATGAGTCTGAAGCAATAAAGTTGATGCATGGTGTTTCACAGCTGATTTGTGACCAGGAGACAGTTTTCTTCAGGACAGTGCTCCTGAATTTGACCTCATTTTTGCTATGTTAGATACTGTCTCTCTTATGGTGACATATATGGTTGTTTTAATAAGATTCTTACCAGATCCCTCCTTGAAATCTGAGCTTTTGGAGCTGATGAAAAGGATTGCTTTTAGGAGGTGTTGGTGATTATTCTCATAATGCATAGGGAAAGCCTGCAAAGAATTTAACATCAAAAAAGATGTCTTTGTTGTTGTTGTTGTTCATCTGCAAAGGTTTAATCCTGAGACCTTGTGTGATTTTTTTGTGTGTTTTGTTTTGCTTTATTCTCATTACCCAAAAAACCAGAAGTGCCAGTTCTAAGTCTTCCCTAGGCATTTTTAGATAAAGGAGTGACACATGTACTTCAAACCAGAGAGCAGTTATCACCTGAGTTCAGCCATAGAAAGGAATGCTCACAAAAGATTCCAGGACAGTTTAACCAGAGATAGCTCCTGATATGAATAAATAGCACTTTACATTTCTGGAGAAACTTATTAAAATCTCTTAACTACTTTCATTAGCTGCTATAATTTAGTTTTGCTTAACTCCAGTAGCTAAATCAACATTATAATTTCTATTTTTTAATCGGGAACAATCGAGGCACAGAGAGAGAGAGAGAGGAAGTGGTGCCTTTCTTCCTTCCTCAGTGTATTGTGCATGCAGATGGGACTTGGAAAAGTAAAGACCGTGTTGCATGGACAAAGGAAGCTTGGCTATATTAAAGACCATTAGGCTTTGTATACACCATTGTGATATTGTAACACATATGCAACTTCATTGTCATTAAAGTCTTATTTCTAATTTCAGAATGAGATAAAAAGACCCTACAGTAACTGAAAATTGAGGCCAAACTCATTTAACATACCAACATGTCAACAAAGTCTTATTTTTAATATCAGAATACAAAATAAAACTAAGATGCTTTTTGGTGTTTTGTTTGCTTATTATTTATAATTACTTAACTCAGTACAACTTCAAAGACTTATAAGCAACAAAAGTTTTTTTTTCCCAATTGGCTTTCCCACAGCTGGATATGTCCCAATGAACTCCATTGTTAGCTTTGTCCAAGGAGTAGACGATTAAAAACTGGACCAGTCTGTCACCTCTTTTTGTACAGTAATAGTCAGAAGGGAAAGATTTTACCTGGCTCAAATAAATAGTGGTGTTGCTTGCTCCACAAAATAGACATCAAAAGAATACTGAAGCTCCCTATCACAAGTAAAGACAAAAGTACCTTCAAAGAGTTACATTGTTTTGGGCTTCTTGTCGGTATAATTGCTTGTATGTGGGACTGCTGTTAGCCTCTATCAGATCTGCAATAAGTAAAGGAGAAAATAGCCCCTAAGGGTTCTTCGGACACAAGCATTTAAAAAGGATTGTAACTTGGCTGTTTAAACTGTCAGTGGAGACAAAGCACATGCAAGTAATAGCAGAAGCTTGCGAGTACTGGATTTGGGCAGAGCACAGATGTATTGTGTTTAGGTGTCTGTCAGGAGAATGAACAGTAGGAGGAACTGAATTGTTTGTACGCTCAACCTGAAAATGTACAATGCATCTAACTTCTTGTTACTTGAGAATGAGACTCAGATCTCAATTTTTGAAAACTTGCAAACAAGTTTTGGGTTTATACTGCTAGTATCTTTTCACTTTGCAAGAGCCAGTTTTAATATCTGTTGATGCTTAGAAGTCCAGATTGGAAGGACAGCAACAGAAAGTTTTATTAATTTAAGCACAATTAATACTTTGTTCTTTAAGAGCCAAATTCATCTAGTGTAGTATATTTACAAAAGAAAAGGCTGGAATGCGCAATAAGGTTTTCCCTTTATCAGAGACATATGGACTCACCATCACTGGATGTATTTGTGAGACACTATAACAAAGAACACTCCTCAGGCCTGTCTCACATTTCAAGATTGAAGGGCAAAATGGATGAATGTCTCTTCTAGGAAATGGATGAACCAGCTTTTTTCATATGCAATCTCCATTTTCAGTAATCCCTGAGAAGCTTATAAAAGCCAGGATGGAGTCAGTAAAACCTCGTCTTATTAACCTCCAAAAGGACACAAAGGGGTTTGGATCGCAAGGCTGGTCTGGATGCCAAGTACACCTCTTGAGAACTCTCATACTGCCTCAGCCTACTACAACTTCTGGTCGACACAATACAGTACAGTTCATGAAGTGGATGAATAGAGTAGGTGAAGGAACCAGGTTTACTGGGAGAATTCCCACACAAGAAAGGCAAATCCAGCTTCTTTGTACAGGAAAGCCAATAAATGTCTTCCGCCCCCTGCACACTGTCTTAGAGATTTTTTTCCCTTGTTCCCCTTTCACATACACATAATGACCTGTTCCATAGATTGCATCATCTCTGAGATTCGTTTGTCTCTGCTGATAAGCATTGGTCCTATGAGAGGTCCTCAAGGCAGTTGTGTTTGGGTCCTCTTACTTTTTAGAACTCTTGTATCCACTTTGTATGCTAGACTCAGATACAGGGAAATTTTACAGAGGTTCCCTATTACATAGTTGCCTCTACATGCTATCGTGGTAATAAAAACTGGCAACATTTTTTCTCTCATTAAGCATCTCCATTGTTATGCATTTGTTTAAATGAGCTGCTGGTTTGTTTTTTAATTTATTGAGATGCAACTTTTGCTGTTGCAAATTTAATTAGGATACTTGTTATCTTCAGAACTCCAAAGGAGTTCTTAACCATTTTTTTGAACTCATGTCTTTGTGGCCCTTCCTTTGGTTTTTGATGGGGATCACTGATGTATTTAAGGGGAAAATCCTCATGGCCTTCTTCTTTTCCTAAGTTTTAAATATGCCTAGAGATCGGTGAGGTGGGAGCACAGTGGGGAGCTTGGAATCTAGATTAACGATTAGCTGGGGATTTCTCCTTTCTGAGAAGCCTGGGTAAAAGAGCTGAACTTTGAGCTGAAGCACTGTTAACTAGCATTGGCTCCTTGGCTTGTCAGAGAGAATCTTTCTTCGTCTTGGAACACTTCTTTAAGGAAAGGGCAGGGAAGAAGTAATTCTGCATGATTCAAGAGAGACTTTAAAGGTCTATGCTCTATTTTTTAGGAAATATGCAGACAAGAACCTACTGTGTCATATGCATAAAATGTTCAAGCCTCAAGTCTTTACTGCTCTTTGCTTAAATTATAAAACTACTTTTCTGTATCTTTACTGTCAGTGCCTGTATATTGAACCTTAACAAAAGAAGCATAGTAAGCTAAGCAAATGAAGTGGCGTTCAGTTTGCTTACTTATTTTCTGCCTGAGCAGGTCATGTACCTACTCCTTCTGGAAGACAAAGCCACAGAGAAGAGTTCCTTCACAGTGTGACCAAATCTGGTGTGTGTGGACCGTAAAACTGAGCTTGGCAGAATTTGGTCAAGGTGCAGCAAGCTTACTTGTGTGCAGTACGACTGTAAACTTGTCCATGCCCAGGAGCTCCAGAGCTTCCTGGAATCACTGGATTTATTATGAATGCACCATAACTGATTTTGATGTTTGAAGTCTGCCCTACATGTCCCAAAGTTGATTGCATTCATGGTAGTTCTCTCAGCAGCTGTGCTGGGCTTGTGGGAGAGTAGATCCTTCTGGATGAGCATCATCAGCAGAAGAGAGATAAATACCATGAGTGAGATAAACAAAAGTCAAGCATCCTGAGTACAGTCCTCAAACAGTGAATATTATTATTTTTTTTTAAATTCAGGTACTGTTAATGATGACCTTAGATAGAACATATGTAAGAAGTGAAGCTGTGAGAAATATAAATAAGAGGAATTTTTGGGTCTGCTGTAGACCTTCTCACTGATCTGAGTACTTCCATGTCACCTCTATGCTCTTCTGTTCCCTAGCAGTAAAATGGAATGATTAGAATAACTTCTACATACCTTGAAGCTTGTTTTGTGAAATGCTCAGAAATCTAGGTGAAACAGTGATTATTGTCACATTTACCTTCTCTTGATCTGAGAGGAGCAAGCAAATGCAAACACTTGTATTATCATGAGAAATGAAGATGTGATAATTTTAAAAATTTACCCTATAAGGTTGCCTTTTTATGCCATCTGGAAATTTCTCCAGAAAACTGTCTTCTGAAGCTTTAATCCTTTCCCTGCCTATAGTGTTTTGCCTGGTCACGTCATCGGTAGAAGAATACAGAAGCGAAACAAAGGGTAGTAGTGCTGAAAGGGAAATTTTGATGCTTCTAAACCTTGTATCCTATTGATGTCAATGGAAGTTTAATCCCAGTTAAGGGTTACAGTTAGTTCTCTGGAGTTGCAGAGGAGGAGCATGTGTGTATTTGGGCAGAGAGGAAAAATACCAGCAAGTGTCCGCCTGGGTTCTGCAAGGGACTGAAAGACTTGCAGTTGGGAGGCTGATCCCCCAGCAGCGGAGAAACTTGGCTTTGGCATGATGAGGGGTGCTGAAGTGTTGTTTATAGCTTAACCTCTGGCAGAGAGAAGTGTTCAGGGGATGGGATTTAGAAGTAGGATAAAGGTGAATCTAAATTAGACGGAAACAAAGGGTGAAAAAGAAAAAGGTGCAGTTCAACAGCAATAGCTGTCTAGATGCCTGTGTTTGTTCTGGAGTTTGTGGTGGAGCTGAGTCTCACCAGCAGCAGTGCTGCGTGTGTATGCTCAGCGTAAATAAAATCCATAAATAGTTTTGTAGAGAGTCGAGATTTTATTTTGCTTATGAAGTTGGACCTATTGTGACTGTTGGCTCTGCCATTTCTTCCCTTACCTTATTGGTGGGATAAAGTTGATATTGCTTAGCCCAAATTCACATATATGAATACGCTTTCATCTTTTTTCTGTGTTGCTTTGTTTATCTGTCTCTGTCTATCTCTCTGTGCGCCTGCTGCTTGTCTGCCTGCCAGTTTTTTCTTTGTCTCTATCACTTCATCATTGAACCCATCTGTGTAGAAAATGGGATATTTGGCTGTCTTTATTTTTTTCCTTATTTTTTTTTTTTATTTATGTCATTTTGTTCCCTCAGACTTACAAGGATAAAACTCGCACTCCTGGGGGTGCCAGGCATTTCAGATCTTGCATTTAGGAGGAGCCGTGATGCTTTTTGCGTCTGTTTGTCTGTCCATCTGTCTGCTGGTCTATAATAAGCTGTGCAGCGAGACAGCAGCTTACTATCTGTGTGTGTGAAATTAGCTAATTGGTGTTAGCAGCAATATTTTCACATGTTTTATAAGCAAAGTGCAGCAAGGTATATAAATGTAGATATGATCCAGAGACACACACACATACACACACACGCGCGCACGCAAGCCTGTCGCTGCTCATGCATAGACGCTCAGAAGTAATTAATGTTAATAAGATTTTAATGTGCTTGTGAGATCATAATGAGGAGAAATGAATGCTCTGATTAGAAAAAGGTAACTGTGTGTGTGTTTTGGCTTAGAACAAGATTTCCCTTCTTTTTTTATAAATCACAATTTCAGAACTTGTTTGTGATTGCATCAATCGGTTTTTATTTTCAAATTAGAGGTCTGTTTAGCCATTTGAATGATTAGCCAAATAAATGGGTAAAACCCTGATCATAAGGAATGGTGCATATTATTTTTTTTCCTCTTAGAAAGCAATGCTACTATATGACAGGGCTGGGCAGCCTCATGCTTCTAGCATTACATTTTTTGATGCTGCCTTTAAAGCCTCATCAGAAACTGTGCTCAGAGACAGTGCTCATTTTTAACAAATAGAGATGTTTATCTATAGGTGTCTGCAATGCATAATCAACCACTGAAACTATTGTGCCAAGGCACATTCCTGTTCATCAGTAATGATGAATCCTCAGAGTCCAGATGATCACATGATACCTTGATAATATTTTGAAACAATTAGTTTAAGAAAGCAGAACTAAATACATGTATATTTTCTATTAATCACTTGCTTTCCAAATAAGAGAAAGGGAAATGGGAAAGTCTTTGCAGGAAATATTTTACAAGCGAAGATGTTTTTTCATCGTGGATGCTGTGTAGTCACCAGACCCCAGGCTGGCTAAAATCCAGTTAGCTGGACACTAGGGGTCCTTCTCTCCAGCAAATCAGTGGAAATATTGTCCAGAGGGCTTTAATTTAATTTGCATACTTATTATTGTTAATATTTTGAGTAATAAAATACATCAAAATATTAAAAAGTTCTTGTTTGATAGTGCTACACAAATTACTTTGGGATAGGGATAGTTCTGTTTTATTGACACTGAGAGGTTAAATATTCTGTTTTAAAAACGTCTAGAATTAAAAATCTAAGTTTTAATGTTCTATGTTCCTGGGTATTCTATGTTGCATACTACCCACTTCTTTATTTCGGTGGCGCCTGGCTTGAGGGATATTTTAAAGTGTAAGATCTACGTTTGAATTCATGGAATATAGTTCATTTCCAGAAAGTGCTGAAGTACCACAACAGTGGTTGCAATAAGATATGGTAGAGTGTGGTGATAAGATTGTGGTTTCCAAATTTTGCTGAAGAAAAACCAGTGTCAGTAGATACAGCTTTGACAAGACTTGAAATCTCTAAAGATGGTGATGTGACAGTTCGTTTATAGTCAATGAATTTATTTTGGGAAAAGGAAACATCAGGCATTATGTATATTTGCTTATTCTTCTAAACACTCCTTTAGCCAGCTTATATACAGTAGGGCCTCTAACTCTAGCTGATGATTCAGATAGCTCAACCAATGAACTTCTATAGGAACTTTAATTTTCTGGGATACCTTGGGATATTTTTTTGCACGTATGTGTGCTGAAGTGTGTCTGTGCGAGTGCACTCAACGCATCACTGAAATCTGAACATCCATGTAGTAAGGCCAAAACAAAGTATTGCCCAACTGCTGCCAGCTTCCAGGTAAGTTTTAATGACCCTTGATGGAAAAAGGTTACCTCTACTTCTAAGTGCTAATAGTTTGAGAAGTGCTTTAAATTTTGACTTAACATGGTAGAGTGAGCTCTCACTGTAAGGATGCAACTCATTTGCTTTAAAAATCATAGATCCTTTCTGTAGATAATTTTATTAGCATCTTTTGAGAAATATCAGTCCCAGTTTAGAATTAGTATTGGATTTAATTAGTATTGAATTCATGGAATACGATTCATTTCCAGAAAATGCTGAGGTACCACAACAGTGATTGTAAAAAGAAACGGCAGAGCATAGCAAGGTGTCTGCCATTTCAAAATCATGATGAACAAAGACAGTATCAGTAGATACAACTTTGACATGATTTGAAGTCTTTAAAGAAGACTGAGACAGTTTGAACCCCACTTTGGGATTGGTATCCTTTTGCGTATTTTTCATTGCCTGTTTCTACTTGTTTCCTGTATGTTAATATGTCAGTCCCCAAGACTGGCTTCCGCAGAGTTGAAGAGTGGGATTATGAGCAAGGTAAGGTAAACTCCAAAACCACTGAATATTCACCTTGGAGCAGAAGCAGCTAAGCAATGTGAGGAATTTTTCTTTAGTTATTCTGTGTTTTAGGTGGAAAATGTCAAAGAAAACATTCAGTTGGTGTTCTCAGCAGCAGATGTGAAGTAGCCAAGCTCCCTTCAGCCATAGACCGAAAAATCCTGAAGGCTTGGGAAACCTGGGAAGAGCTGAGAAGAACTGGCTAAATGCATCAAGTCAGTACACAAAAATGAATTGTGCTGAATCATTGGGGGACTGCTTTAATTCAGGAGTAAATTAGTCTTAGACCAATGTAGCTTACCTGAATAAGGAGCCACAGGGAGCTCTGCTTTTGAATTAGAGCATCTACTTGCAGCTTCAAGACAATTAAATGTGTGCATATTGATGCCAGACCTTTAGTTGATTTGCCTTAACTTTCTCAGCGTCCCCATGCAGAGTTGATGTAAGAAATAGATAAACTGTCCCAAGCAATTCATTCTGTACTGGGGATCCAGAACAAAACAAATTTCAATAGCTGTTTTGCTCTGTGAAAAGTAATTGTGTGTAACTGGAAAAGATACCGCGTATCCTTGTCCTCCCAATTACACATCCTTTTAAGTAAAAGGCATTTAGCCAAATGTATTTTCAATCACTAAAGCTAGTAGATGTGAATCTGAATGCACAGAGGGAATGAAGACAGTGAATAACACAGCGTTATTTCACCAAACATTTAACAGAATGGGATAGTGATTCAAAGTTCTTTGGAAATCTCAAAGCTTCTTTGAATACAAAGTTGTGGCTGTGTTGCAAGGAAGATCCACCCTCTGCCAGTGCACAAGCTGAACTGCAGAGCTCAGGACTGGAGAAATCTCTTTCTGGGCCACTAGGGCAAAATCAGTTTCCACCAAGAAAATAGATTGAGCCTTTAAAAAAGGAATACTTCCATATATTATAAACAACTATTTTCGTTCCCCTAAGGAAAGCTCCTTCCATTATAAACCCTCCTCTTGGCTGTTAAACCAAGAGCACCCATTCCTGAGCAAGAAACACCTGTAAGGGTGAATATTCCAGTGCACTGGCGGAGAACTGGGCTGCAGTCACCTTCAGAAACTGCAAGTGAGTGAACTGGGCGCCAGAGATTACTAATGAAAAGAGCTTTTTTTAGCAATGGCTGATGGCTACTCAGAGACTTCTGAAGAAGCCTTTCATTATTACCTTTAGCACAGAGAGGAAGCTACTTTTATTTCATGGACCTGAGAACAAAAGACTTACAGAAAAGTGAACTCTCCCCTCCTCCTTAAACTTCAACAAATATCCAATTTTTTACTCTGCCTTTGTCATTTTAACATAAAAGTCAGTGATGTTTTCAGATTTTGCTGTGAGATTTCAAATACTGCAAAGGAACATAATTACATTTACAGACACTTTTGACTGGAATGTAAATGTTGTGACAGCACAGAATAGTCTCTTAGAGATAAGAAAAGCAGGCATTTAGCTCAAAATTTGTGTTCTGATTAAACTTAAAAAGGACACTTTTTAGTGCAGTGTCTTTTGGCATCTAAAAGATTAAATACTGGACTATGATTTTTCAAAACATCAACTTTCTACTGAATAAAAATAAACAACTTACTATTAAATTGTTCATAGCAGAAATACTGTAAAATGAAAAGTATAAGAATCATATGTATTTAATAAAATTGGTAAAATATCATCTCTCATTTTGATATCTATCTCTCATTAGAAAAGCAAAAATACTGCTAATCAAAGTCCAAGAATCAGCTGTTTACTTATTTATAGGCATTTATGTAGCACTCATCACCATAGCAACCAGGAACCTATTTTTCTTCTTGTTCAAAGGAAAAGTTGTAATTTTGAAATGTGATCCTTTGATGTTATGGTGCAAATAGGTACTTACATCCTATGCTGCAAACATTTAGGCAGGTGATTAAAGTACACGAATAGACCTAAGTCAAAGGCATGGTGAAAGAGGCAGAAACAGAGAAAGGAAAAAAGGAAAGGAACCGAGAAAGAGGTAAAGAGTAAAGGGCTTTACTATGAAATTTCATTGTGTACTGGCTCCTACAATAAGCCATGATCTCTCCCCAGTGTTTTCTTTCCTGTAACAGTACGTGGCTGGTTCATGGAGCACAGTTCAATTAATTAAGCGCAATCAAAAAGTTACAAATTTACACCAAGAACAGCAGTGTATATTCTTGAGCAAGGATTTCTAAGAGGATCACAGATTACAAATGAAGCTGCAGAGGGCTGTCCCTCTTTTGAGAGCAGTCAGGAGCCTCACTGCGACTCTCTTCCCATTCCCCAACAATCAGCCATTATCAAATTTCCACATAATTAACAGAACTTTTAAAAAATAGCATCTGCTCATAAAGCACAAAAGAAATGAGTAAATTAGAATATTGCTACTGCATACACCATTATAAAATGAATTACTAGGTACGTCATGCAATTGCAGTTTCCCCCTGACACTCCTGGTGTGCACAAGCACACAACTACTTTTCAGACCCTCAATAACATATTGAAATTGGTTTTATACTATTTTATTTTGTTGCTTCCCACCATCCGATAAAAATATAGATTATACACACACAAAGTAGTATGTCAGAGCCTTTTAAAAGCTAATGAACTTCTAATTTGGACTGAAAGGAAAAAAAAAGGAGATCTTTGGCCTCTTGACACTTTGCTATATAAGAAATCTTACGATAAAGGTTTCCTCAAAAAACAGATACATGAAGTATTACCTTCAACTCTGCATTTAGTTTGATCCTATACTCTTCATAAATCAATGCTGTCCAAACCAGTTGTTCCTAAAGCAAACACACACATCTTTACACAAGACTGGTGGTTACTTCGTAGGTTTTTTTTAACTATATTCTAAATAAGGGCAGAAGCTGCATGTATGACAGGAGGAAAAAAGACAAGTTCCTTATCTGGAGAAGCACCAACAGGCACTGTTATCAGAGCAGAGCAGCTTTTTAAAGTGGACCGATGAAGCTATTTTCAAAAACACCTAATAACATCACAGAGGAGATTATGATCTCTACAAAGGTGAGCCACGCAGCTTGATGCTTCTGGGAGGCAGCTAATGAAACAGAAGCTTGTCAGACACAGACTGCGTCCAGTAATTGGCTTTGAACGCTCTCAGTTTAAATACTACCACGCTGAGTTCAATGCCCCCTCACAGCTTGTTCCAAGAGCAGTGGAGTTGAAGGCTGTCTGGCATCACTGAATGCAAGCGGCCGCCAGACCTGGTCTGCAAGCTTGGATGGCAAAGAAAGAAACCTATTTTCTTCCAGCACTTCACACCTACCGGTTCACTGCCAGGATGGGGAGAGTCGGCAGCACGGTTAAGGAGGCAGAATGGTGTCAGAGCAGGCAGCGTGCTGATGAGGGAACACGTCCTACCATAGAAGGTGAAGGGTGTAGACCTAAAA
>JAOXNG010000001.1:90300848-90311693 GCA_028566535.1 Scolopax minor
TGGGCATGGAGCAGCTTGTGAAGAAACCAGGACATGGAGAAAGAGAAGAAAGGCCAGTGCATGTTCTCTTGGCTTGGAGCTGAGATGATGTGCTGAGTGTTTCCTTAGGAATTATAATGAAGACCTGGGACCTCTGCCCTTAACTATAGCTCATACCTCTGTGACCCAGGAAAGCCTGCCTTTCTCCCTTTCTGACATCAGCTTTTGGGAATAAGCCAGTGGGAAGAAGTGCGTGCAGCACAGAGCTCCTGAAGCAGTATCCAGCCTCTGAGAATTAGTACTTGCCACCTGTGCAAAACACCTTCCAGATCATCTGCTATAAAGAGAAGAAAGCTAGTGGTGGGTCCTGTTCTCTTGCAGACAGTAACAAAATAGCCATTATCTTTGCTGTAACACAGGGCCCAGCCAAGTACATGGCATCAGAAGGTCCTTCCTGGTGCTCAGCTCACTTTCTCTGAGTGCTGGTGAAGGGGAGATCCCATCCATGCCTTGCCTCTGCACTGCATCCTCCTGACAGCTTTTGTCATCAGTCTTCCACCTCTCTCTATTCACCTCACCACTACCCCAAAACCAAAAACTTAATTCTGTTGATATTATTGAGTGGGTAGTTTATTATTATGTAGATTTTTTTTGTCGAAGGCCTGTTATTCATTCTGGGTGGAGGTGTTTGGCTTCAGTCACGTTTATCTGTCTGTGTCCACATTTCAAGGATTTCCATGGTATTGACATTTCTATTACAGGAATTTGAAGAATGTTCAATTATATACAGACCATGAAACATATTTACTTCTTTTTTTTTTTTTTCTTATGTCTGCCAACTGTTCCCTGCCAAACTTTAAACTGGGCTGCTATGACTCTAAGATTTTTTTTATTTTTTTTTTTTTTTACATATCTGCTATATTGTAATATATACACATAGTACACATGCAAATAAAAGCTCTTACAGTGGCATTATAAGACAACACCAGATTTTATCTGGAGGATTATTGTGGGCCTGTTTCTAATTTATATAATGTTTTTGTTAATAGCAGTACCTCTTTAAAATGCCCGATAAAATAGTGTAGCATTAATTTAAATAGAAATTTCAGTCATTTTAGATATCCCTCCATTATAACAGGTCAGGCTTTTAACAGATGTCTCAATAACTTTGCTATTAACAGGAATATTTCATGAATTAAAATCAGGCCTCTTTGTCTCTGTCACTCATTGAAATGACCTACATATTTGGCAGATGGAGAGGACTTGTTTGTGCATTAGTACTGATGGGGTAGGGTTTTTTCAGTTGTTTATTTTTGGAGAAGAGAGGAAGTTTCACATAAGTTAACATTGTTTATTTTTTATTAATACCATACTTCAGTTGCCCTTTACAGAAAAATCATATTAGGCACATCTTGCCTTTTAAGCCTAGAAAACATCCAGGACATTTCTCCTGGGCACCAGACTTCTGTCTTAATGTAAACCTTTCAGTGAATCGGGAAAACTTTTTTGCAAGTATATGGACTAATGGAGCTGGAGCAGAAGGTGCAACAATTCAGTTGCTGCAGAAGTTCTAGATGAAATCTGCTCTGGAGACCTGAGGGCTTCCAAGCCTTTCTGGAGTGTTGATTTTTCTGCTTAAGTACTGTCATTTCTTTTCCTGGCATAGTGAGAGTTTTTCAGCATTATACTAAGGGACTTGCTTAAAACACCTCACTGACATATTGTTATGCCAGCACGTGTCTCCATGTTCTTTGAAGAATCAAAAAGGACTTCTCAAGTTGAAGATTTCATTGACTCTCATGATGATGGCAGTGCCTGAATCCTGCTGTGAAGAGGCAAACCATAGAGAGAGATTTAGTTTTAGATCTGGTTTGTTTATCTACTGCAAAATCACTCTTTCGTGTCCTGTACAGTAGTGCAGGTAGAAATGATTGCTTATTATTTTTGTTGTTTGATTGGAATGTAACTAATTACACAAACAAGTAGAAAAGCTGCACACATAAATGTGCTGCCTGAGCAAGCAATATATCCCACAGTCATTAATCAAGAGATAAAGAACACAGTAGGATTGAGTGAAGTTACTTAAGGGATACATTTGACCAGCTATCCTTGTTTTTAATCTGTGTATACTAAAGGCCTAAGTCAAGGAGAGAGACAAAGTTTCTGTTATTTCCATTGATATCAGAGAGAGATGCAAGTTCTTAACATTTCTGCAAATCAGACTATTTGAAGTCAAATGTCTAATCAAATTTAATGACATTTGTCCAACAAGTTCACATAGTATCAAAATTTGGTAGGTACAGCCACTATAGTGGTTTTTTATTGCCGAAAATTCTCCTTGATGCAAGAAAGTTTAACTTTTCCTACCTAGTGATGGCATCCTATGGGTCGGTTGGCAGCCAGGACTGCTTTCCCAGTCATTTCTGAAACCATAAGGATGTTCCAGGGATAGAAAAGGCAAATCATAAAGGCCTTATGTTTTCATAAGCTTGTCCTTTCTAGAATTCCCTACTGTTTTATTAGTCCTACTCTCTAGGACTCTGGGAATACAGGTGAAGTGGTTTTATAACACTGACAATGATAATAATATGTATCATCATAATATATGTAACAAGTTTCAATTTTTAACTGATCGAGTTGCTTAGTACAATATAAATAAATGCATACGAGGGACTTGGTTTTCCTTCTTTAGGCCTTCTTTTAGGTCTTTTTTTGTAGTTAATACAAGTTGAATCTGAAGTCTTTCTGGAGTCATGGCCTAGACTTAAGCCTTAATGTTTTAAAGAGCTTCCAGGGATAGAGGAACTGCCATCATTCTACTTTGTCTGCTCTGTTACATGGTTTGCATCTGTGTGCCATCAGAGGAAGGTAACTGAAAAGAAAGTACAGACCTTTGCAAAGGAAAACAACAATTCTGGAGGTAAAAATATTAAATCATTTGGTTAATTGTCATCTTCCTGGGTATCAGTTGTCCCTTAAATGGGAAAGGAGGGTTTTGATTTATTAGATGTTTTCTTGTAGCAGGGACTAGAAACACAGTCCCATAGAATACCACTGGATGTTTATTATTTATGTGTCTAAGTAAAAAAAACAACAACAACAAAAAAGTAGTGATGCCCTTTTAGCATTATCTTTTAACTCTTTTTCTTCTTGCACAAAGAATGACTGTAAGGAGTGAGAAAGACACTTATGCAGAGACAACAGGGGAAAGGATGTGGTACACCCTGCACCCATTAACACTGTCAATTAGCACCATTTATCTTGAAATTTGTCCAGCTTGGAACACAAAGTATGTACGTCAGGGTTTGGGCCAGACAGAAACATAGAAAATGATGGTATTTGTGTGTAGACACTAGCCAATGTGGGGGAGAGAGCAAAGGCACAGAGTGATTCTGAAAAGAGCTGCATTTTTTGTGTGTGAAAATTTGATTATAAGATGATTCTTTCAACATAAACACAATTCTCTAAGGACTTATTAATGCTTCGGTAGCATAGTGGAAAGAGTCTAGTGCAGTCCGCTTTAATAGCTTTCTGGCTTGAACCCCAATACATAATGTTCTAGTAATAGTTTATGGGTGACTGCAATAAATTGGTAGCAAGTGTTTTCCATTTTTTGGCTCTTCTTATCAGATCTGCTGGTGGAACATTTTGTTCTGAGAATACTGCAAAGGCAATTGATCTGCTTTGGATGTGTGCTCAAGAGTTTTGTGTCTTTTAAAATATATGTATATATGAGCAGTTTCACTATGTTCTGAGATGTGTGGTGTAAAGCTGGGAGCCATAAAATGTTATGGGGCATCTGAGCAGAGGGTTAGACCCAGCAGGACTACACCTACCCTAATTAATGTTCTGCAAATACTGCCAAAAAGCCAGACCTATCCTCCCCACCACCACTTCACTTCCCAATACTTTCATTGTTCCAGTCTTTTGATTCAGTGGAAAATTTGTTTATGTCCATGCAGGAATAAAGTTCTTTCACATAGGTTCATTTTAAACCCAAATTGCTTTTAGAAATGGAAAGAAACATGGGGTATTTTGCACTTGGTGAGGGAAAGAGCCACTTTTGATTACAGACAGGTCTGATGTGGTCACCTTTGATTTCTACTGGATTTGGAGCTGTACTTAATTGTAATTACAGCCTCTCTTATGCAGGAACTGTCCCTCTTGGTCTTCAAATCAATTAATTCACAGCTCTGGATAGTGTCTATAGTGTCTATAGCTGACCTAATTGAAACAGCCTGCTTTCATCTCTACTCTCATAACTAGAAGATTTTGATAGCTGAACCCAGATTGGAAACGTCTAGCTGCTTTCTGTGTTTAAGAGGCCAAACAAAAACCATCATCCTGATTGCTTCTGGATTGTAGTTGTCTGGATATGATAAAGTCAGAGGTACCAAGTATCAGAGAGTAAGCAAACATTATCTGTTGTCCAGTGGATTGTGCCACTGAACATCCTGTACTTGTTCCTGGTTCCATTTTGTTTCTTTAAACAGCTAGCATGATGGCTTTTTGCACAATCCTCCAACATAGCTTGTAGATTAGATTCAAAATGAAAATGGGTACGTTTCTCCAAGATAACATTAAACATATGTAAAATTAAAGGACAGCTGAGTACCTCCTTCATTCCTTTAATCTTCTTCATGTACTGGAACATTTGTTTTATATAAAGGTTATATTACAAAAACACTGGACTTGGGGCAAAAATCAAATCTTAAAGAATGTAAACTAAAGTCTGGAAATCTCTAAAGCACAGAGTGAATAGATGTTTGGGAAATATTTGAAGTAACAGAATGTGGACTTTGCCCAGTTAATGTTAAAAGTATCCCAAACGACAGCAGGGGAATCAGTTTGGTTGTCATACAAAGCTGCAGAGAGAGCTGGAGATGAACAGAAAGTACTGAAAATCTGGCCCTGAAACAATAAATGGAAGTGCTAAGTGAATGAGAGTGAGAATTGACGAAGGAAGTTAGAAACAGAGAAGTGCAAAATAAGGGTTGTCATACCAGAACCACTTCTAATGGAGTTTACACTGTCATAAGCCTAATAAATGTGGATATTTTTTCTCTGATGCATCCTGGCCACATTATATAAGCATGTTGTGGAAGGAGAAGAGCATCTGAATAAAAGTGACTGCAAGTTGGACTCTGACCACAGAGATTCAGTGCTGCTTTTAGGCAGTTCCTATCCTGCGGCTCTGCTTTGCTTTCAGTGCCCATTGTGAACACAACTCTTTTTTTCCTTGTTGTTTACTTATTTAACTGAGCTGTTAAGCAGTATCAGCTGCTTGGGAGTACTGCCTTAAACAGTTTGGTTTTCTTATTTTCCAAGGGAAAAAAAAACCATATTCAGGTACAGTTCTGGGAATCTGTTGCATCTTCCATTTGTGTAAGAGCTGCGGTTTTTCATCTTTCATCCCACGTAACCGAGGACAGTTTTCAAGCACTGCTAACGATGCACTAGGCTGGCTGTTTCTTTTCTCAAGCAGAACTCTGTCCCATTTCCTGCTAAGGGTTCTGGGCAGGGTTGTCCAATAGGTAATTTCCTGTAGTAAACATTCCAGAGCACTGAACTTTCAGTGTCATTTATTACTGTATCGCAAAAATCATACAAGAAGCAACCACAGTCAGATGTAGCTATTGTTATTAATTTCAATTGTGCTAAAGGAAATATACAATGTGAAAAATGCAGAAACTAGATGGTCTTATATTTGCATCCATTTATATTATTAATATGCCTTTAAAATATAAGCATGCAATTCAAGACCGTAATCCAACAAGAATAGTAAAAACCTCATTTCCAAAAAAAAACCCACTACTTTCTCGTGCTTCTCTTATATGAAGTTCTTTACTTATTTTTATAAGGAGCAGTTTTTTAAAGTATTTTTAAAGTATTTGTTTCTGCATTTCAGACAATCACTGAGGTCTACTGCAATAGATAATATTAAAATGAACAAAATATTTAAATTAGCAAAATTCAGAAATGTAGCAATGTTGAGAATGCACAATGAGAAGACCTGCAAAGCTCAGTGAGAATTGGTTCAAATTCTTTGCCCTGGCTTATAGAGGGCAATATTATTCTTGATTTTTTCATATTTTTTTTTATTTTTGATAGGGCACAAGCAGAGAATTTGAGAGAGAATGTTCTTTTTAAAATGAGAGAAAGTGGGAAGAGGTGTGTTCCTTTTACGTTTACTGTAGTATTTCTTCACTGTATAAAGTGGTCTACTCACAGTGCCGTGGTGTGTTTGGAATAAACAGTAGAGTGCTGTATTTCACTGTAAGGTCTGTCTGCAGAAAGTGCTGTCTCTCAGATCAGCTGTTTACATTTTTTTGAAAAAGCGCCCATCTGTTACATCAAACTTGTTAATATAGGTCTACAGGATACAATAACATTAATGCTTTAAGTATCCAAATGAAATGTCAGAGTCCAATGCAGATACCAAATTCAAACGTGGTAGTGTCCTGAATCCACCCCTTCTACTAACAGGCCATTTAATAATCCATCTAAGTATCGATAGATGTCTAAGTCTCTGAAGGTCTGTGAGGGGACAGATGTAGAAATTCAGTTACAACATCAAATCCTCACAAAAGCTTTTCCACCATACTAGCATGACCACATAAAATTTGGCCTTGTTTTTTTTTGGCTCTGCAGCTACAGCACCATCAAGACCTATTTAGAGTGAAAATAGGTTTGGTAAGGGAAGTCTCTGAGCTTCATGCTGTTTCCAGTGAAGTTAAAGGCAAAGTGATTGCATAAATAGAGATACACCTTACTTTCATGTGTATTTTGTCCCTCTTTTTAAAAAAATCCAAACCCATAGACTTCATGGTTTGTTTTATTTCTTTTTTTGTTATGGTTTGCTTTGTTTCAATTTAAAACATAACCGAGTCCTTGATACTTTTATTTCTGGTATGAGCTACTACAGTTTATTATTACAGTGGCCATCTGACTAGAATGAAGATGTATACCCCTGTTTTGATCCTTGTAATGATGGAGGGTAAAATATAAGTTTGTTATATTACCTTTCTTGTTTCTACTCTTTTGTATCCATGGTGTTTTAATTTACATTGCATTGTGAATGAAAACCCTTATCTTCTGTTATGTTTTTTTCCTGCCACTCAAATTTTGCATCAACACAAAAGGTTTGTTCTTCAGTTCGTGTTCAGTATTTGGTCACGTTCATTATGAGGTCTATCTAGAATATACAGATCACATATTATACATAAAATATCATTTCTCACTGCATTTTCCTTGATATGTTGTTATTAAGGGCTATTTTTTAGTGGATTGAAACCCAGTCCATGCATAAAACGACATTCAAATGAGCTTTGCACATCTAATCATATCTATTTTTATTCCCAAATCCTCGGTGATCAACAGTAATTTCAAGTACAATGGTTATTATAAATCATATTACTCGTAAACACAGTGCAACTGGCTAAATAGGACCATGCAGAGGGTTAACAGTCCAATAATAATTAAAATAATCCTCTGCAATTCAGTAATAACTTTGGCCACCTGCCTTCATCCAACCCCCAACGCCACCCTCAGTACTCCTTAAAAAAATATTCACATTACAGACAATCTTGTGTAACAGATTAACATAACATATCTGGAACATTACTCAGATTTTTGGGCAATGGCAATCTGAACATGTTCATAAGTTAAGCTTTTTTCTCGACAGCATCCTGCTGTTAACTCTTGACTTCTTTTAATTGGCGGGGCTCTACGTAACTGGAAAGCGCTGCCTGTGGTACCGCGGGGAGGGTTAGTAAGTGTGTGCATTGGAGGGACTCTGCTGAACAGAAATACCCAATGTTTTAAGGGGCTTACACAGATAAACTCAATATCAAAAGGACTACAATTTCAGATTTGAGTGGCCGTGATACCTATGCAATAGATTATTTTAGTCATGGTAGTGGATTGCATAAATATGGATGCATAGGTGGACGTGCAAGAGAGACATTAAAAGTGCAGGATTTTTTTTTCTTTAAAAAATTAGAAAATGTAATGTCTCTGTGTCAAAAACAGTAATGTAATCAATCATCTAAGCACAAGGCTGGAAGATCAGAAGCCTTTTCTTTTCTTCTGTTCTTTATCTCACCCCGACTCATTTTTTCTCACTTAAAAGTAGACATCGTGCCAGTGAGATCTGTGATGGACAATGTTTGGGGCAGCAGTTATTATTACTGAAGTATGATACAGTCTTCAATTTATTGTCCCTTGTTTTTTGGGTGACCAGACCTAGACAGAAAATAACTCTCTGCTTTAAATTTTTTGGTAACAGATTTCATCTTGTCCTTTGGCAAAATAATTGGCCTCTGCAAAGAAACAGTAAGTAAACAGCCAAGCAATTTTTGCTAGTACATATCGTAATTCCCATTTTAAAAATTACCTGATAAAGATTCCCTTTTAAATAGAGCTATTTGGGTTTATTTGTGGCATGTTGTACTAAAAAAAAGAAGAAAAAAATTCCCTCTGTCACTTGAAAAAGACCATTTAGCCTCTGAACGTATTAGCTCCACAGTAAATGACAGATGTTATTCTCAGATAAATAGAAGATGGTCTATATCCTTCTATTGGAAATTGGTTTATTTTGTCCGAATACTTCACCCACTCCATCTACCTGCCCCCAAAACAACTAACAGATTTGGCTAGTATGTGTTGTAAGTAAATTTTAGGAGTGTCATATAAATTATTAATTTATAACAGTTAATATTTAAATAAATTTTTAATCATTAACAAAAGTGGAAAGTTCAGAGTTAAGATATTCTTTTTCCTGCCTATAAAAATAAACATTAACACATCAGTCTAATTCCTATGCATAGTGTCTGTTGCTCTGGTTTGGAAAGTTAACGTAAATGGACATGAAGATACTACTTTGGCAAAGTATTAAGATTACTTTCATGCCCTCAAAAAAATTGTGCAAAACTGTTATTGACAGGTTAGTACCTGCACTAGGAATTACTAGCGTTAGCATTTTTAGCATATGGATATACTTATCACTGAGTTAACTGGGAACTTTTCCATTTGTTTTCTCATCCTCTTACCTGAGGAGCAGTGGCCACTGTGGTTTTTGGATAGGTTTTGTTGTTGTTTTGGTTTGTTCTTCTTTTTGGAATGGACAGGTCATGTAAATAAATTGTGCTTATATGGAAGAAGGAGGTAAAATATGTAATGCAAATTTATTCCTAGGAAAGGCCATTACACTACTTCAGCCCTGGAAGTTCCTTCTGCTCTTTGATAAATGAGCTGGTTGCCTGCTTGCTGCTGCTGCGCTTCTTGGTGGCAGGATCTGCAACTGGAGCCGTGCTCCTTAGTGTCCCTCTCCCTTCTCTTCCCTCAGCCATGAAACAGTGAGAACTGGTCTTCAGCTACTGCATTAAGTACCGAATTTTCTCTGCTGATAACAGATAACCATTTATAATAGTGATACAAATACTGATGGAGGGGACTGTTAGCATATTACTTTCATTTTAAACACGGCAACTCACTAAAACTGAGAAGGCTGAGTGTGGTAGTGCTGTTTCTGGCTGTTGGCTCTGTGCTAACTACTGGGCTTGTGATAAACCTGAACAATTCGGGCTTATTCACTACACAGCAGTGCTTTGTTTTAAAGCAAGACTTCAGTACTTTTACATGTACCTAATGGGTACTTTTTGCCAGTAACTGAAGAAAGAAGAGAAACTTGAATTTGCAAAACCTGATTCTTTAGGTACTGTTGCTTTCTCATTCCTTCTAGGATGTGGAAAGTGCCTAAGTGAAAGAGCTGCTATTTTTTCTTGCAACTCCACTGGTATCCTGTGATTTCTTTATCATGTTTTATTTGGCAAAAATGCTGAAATACATTTCTTAACTTTCTATGCAGAGAATAGAACTTTTAGTTTAAGTCATTCTTTTGTGGGAGGGACAAGACAATGTATCTTTCATTCCTGTTGTTTGTTTTAATGTTGGAAGAGGCATTGCTTTAATGTTCTGTTAACCAGTTTCCATTTTAGAAGATCTATTTGAAATACCACTTCGTAGTTACATCAGAGCTTCAAGACCCTGTCATGTAGTATAGTGCCATTGTTTTCTGATCTGTGCAAATCTGCATAGAAAATCCAAGTGTTTTTTGACCCCCAAATATGATCTCTGGGTTGACAGAGAAAACAATACTAAAGTTTCTAGTTTTTAAAAAGCTATTTCAGCCACAGAGAGATTAACTTTAACTGGTATTCAGAGTTATTTCCTTTCTGAATAGTAGGATGTGTGATCAAAGCCTGATAGCAGACTTTTATCACTTTTCTTGGAAAAAAATCTCATTTTGATGTGAGTTTTATTTATAAGCATCATTTATATTGTGACAGCACCTTGAGTATTCCTGCTGGGCTTCTACTCTGGGCATCACAAAACTCAGCTAGACCTAGCAATTTAGGGCCATTTGTTTGGCTTGTTAGTAGGTCAGGAAATGGTAGTCAACTTTTAGACTACGTGGACACTAGGAAGCAGTGAATTCTGTTTGTCTCATTTGCCAATAAATTAATAGGTCTAGCAGTGTGCACTTAACTTCCCGTGCGTGTGCTAACTAGTCAGCACGTACAGACTTTGGGCAATCACTGTTTTCCCTCTTAGAAAAGATACCAAGAGAACACTGAAGACAGATGTACTTTGTGGTGGGATAGGGATATATAGCTCGCTCATCTAAACATAAGGCATTTAGTTTAGGCATGTAGAGTAGATGGAAGGAATAGACAGAAGAAAGGGAGAGCCTTCTCTGATATTGACTGTCTAAGAAAAGGAGGAACCGAGAAGAATAAACTGCATTGTTAAACTTGTTTAAAGTACTCAAGTTGCCAATGGAAATCATCCTTTTCATACAACATG
>JAOXNG010000001.1:90317257-90330014 GCA_028566535.1 Scolopax minor
ATGTACCACAAATGGTTTCTATATTTTGCAATTCCTAAACAGCAGAAATTCAGTGCTGGTGTTGGGGGACATAGCCTAGACCTGAGCATGGATTGCAACAGAGAATGAGAAGAGATTTGGGTTTGGTTTTGGGTTTGGTTTTCTCCCCTCCTCTGCCACGCAGTGATCCACCCCAACTGCTAATCACGTTCCCTCCCTGCCTTAAACAAAATCATTGCTTAATTTTTTTTGAACATTTGAACTGTTACTTTGGTCTTGGCAAAGTAAGATCATTTGATATTTTCACTCACCTTTTCCAAAGGGGAGAGAAAGCACAGAGTAGTGAGAAAAGTCAGTTGAAATGATTGGCATTAAAAGACAAAAGCTGCTGAAATGTGAGAGTGATCTTTGGACTGTATATTAAAAATCAAAGATTTAAAAAGACTGTTTATGTGAGAATTAATAGCCTGATTTTGTTGACAGTTGAAGTCTTCATCTGTTACCATGGCATGTTTTAATTCACTGTCTGTATCGGTATTTCCTTCTGAAGAAATACACAGGCTAGTTGCTAATACCTCAAATATTAAAAATGCCATTTGCTTCTCATGTTCCAGCTGATGATTTCTGTTTAAATGAAGTTATGGTACATAAAGTTAAGAGGAGGTTAATCTGGTAGATAGTGTTACAGATATTCCCCTTACTCCACCACATGACTGTTGCCTTCAAAGGTCATTTTGTCCTGGGCCTAGACAGTTAATTCAAGCCTTCCCTGGAGATAAATATGGGCAGATCGTCCTTTTCAGATAGAATTTAGAAGTGCACAGGGAATGTAAATTGTTTCCTGAAAGACTTTTTCAGTAACACAGTTGCTTCTTTAAAATTTTTCTGTACACATACAAAGCTTCCTTTCCTGAAAAAAAGGCCAATTCATATCCAGTTCATTGTCTTATACTTGCAGGCCACATAAGTGGTCTGCTTTGGGTAGTTGTCTTCAGAAATTCTCCAGAATCTGGCTTTATCACAGAGTTTAATGCTAGTCATTTATTACTTCCCCACCACCCCCAGACAGACAAACTCATCTCATGAAACAAGTTCAAGAAGATCTCAGCTCTAATTCTCAGTAGATAGAAGTCCATATCACCAAAACCGTTGCTACTGTCAATAGTAATCGGCCTGTGGTTGTAAATCCAATGAAAGAGGTTGGACCAGCCACAAAACCTGACCACTCCACATGGGCCCTCAGATCAAGGCTGAGGGGTACTAGTGAGCCTTTGTGACTCAATCTGTTCTGCTGCTAAAAGAACTGTCCTGGAAATGAGAGGATTTCAAGCTCTAAGGCTGGCAGATTAGGCTTTTCCATAAGCGTTAAATTCACACAGAAGTCTTTTTTTAAAAAAAGAGCATTGCTGTGATGCATTGTCCATTTTGCTAAGGACATACTTTACCCAATGTTTGTGCCAGGTTCACTGAATCTCAAAAGAGACCAAGAGATTTACTGGTAGTCTCACAGTGAATCATTGTCTGAAATCCTTTTGGCTCCTATATTCTTAGTATTAATCAACAGTGATTCCTTTCATCCACTTGCTACCACTGTTTAGTTTGTATGTATGATGACTGTGTTTGGAAGGAATTGAACTGGAGTTATGCAAATATAATTTATCTTACTCTTTGAATTTTGTTCATTAAATATAGAGTCTTAAAAAGAGAGGATCCTCACAGATATCTTCCTATAATATTTTCTCCTCCACTGTGAAAGCTTTATAACCTTGAGAAAAAATGTAAATAAAATTGACATGTTCTTTACATATTCTTGAATAGAATGTATTTATCTCAGTTTCACTTAATCTGATGGTAGCTCATTGAATAGTATTTTTTTTTCATTATCAGCAAATGTTAAAAAGGCCATAGATCTTATAAGGCATTAACATAAGGAAATGAACAAGTATGTATAGTTCTTGTTTGCATTTGGACAGCAGTACTACAGTATGCTGTTGTTACTGTACAAGCACCTGGCATAGCAAAAGAGGGATTTTTAATTTAGGACTGTTGAATTTATCTATGTCTATATTTCTTATTTTTGTGGTAGATCTCGTTCTCAGGTTAGATTATTTTAAAAAGCAGAGTTAATCAGTGTACTTAGTTTGCTTCATCCCTGAAAGCACATTTTTCTAGGAAACTACCATGATTTACCTCAAGCTTCTGGAAGGATTGTGATATATTTTCATAGAATCATAGAAATATTAGAGTTGGAAGGGACCTTAAAGATCAAGTTCCAACACCTCCCACTAGAGAAGGTTGCTCAAAGTCCTATCCAGCCTGGCCTTGAGACTTCCAGGGATGGGGAATACACAACTTCCCTTGGCAACCTGTTCCAGTGCCTCACCACCCTCAGGGTGAAGAATTTCTTTCTGATATGTCATCTAAATCTCCCCTTTTCCAACTGGTACCCCTTGCCCTGTCACTACACTTCCTGACAAAGAGTCCCTCTCCGGCTCTCCTGTAGGCTCCCTTCAGATATAGGAAGGCTGCTATAACGTCTCCCTGGAATCTTCTCTGGATTCTCCAGGCTGAACAACCCCAGCCGTTTCAGCCTGTCATGACTGTGAAGTCAGTAAGTCTCAGCCTTTTGTCACTTTGAAGTCAGTAACCCTATTGTGAACCTGCAAAGTATTCACCTTTGCTTAGTATGTGGGGGTTACTTTCAAGTGGACCACAAGTGGGTTCCTGAATTGCATGCATAGTTTTTCACTTCATTAGTGTCGTATGGATGCATCAAATTTCGAAGGTATTACTTGATATGATATAATTTGAATCACCACCAATAAGCTGTTGATCCAAATAAACCTATAAATATAACATGGAGGTTGGAATTGAAAACAAAATGAATGGCCTGTAGTTTTGTTTATGGTACTCTCTAGTGGCTATCTTGGTCCGACAAATGACCATGTGAAGTATAGAATCGTAGAATCCTCTAGGTTGGAAGGGACCTTTAAGATCATCTAGCACAACCATCTACTTAGATCATACATAAAGATAACTTCAAAAATTATGTGGCAGAAATGTTGACACTCATTGAGCTCAAGCATTCAGATGTTTAGAAAGGATGAATTAATGATTGTGAAAATAAATAACTGTAACAGTGAGACCAACTCTTGTATCACACTTTCTGGCAGGAATCAGAACGGACACAAGGATAGCTGTGTATTTCAGGGGTAGTTGTAAAACATTTTAAATGCCAGTAGGCCAGAGAAGAGAAACTGAGACTTTTGCCTTTGCAGAGCCTGAGGAGAAAAATGTCTAAGGGCTGCTGGGGGTCTGACTGATCAGTGGGTTCAAACCAGAAAATACTCTCTTTTACCTTGTGATCAGTTTTTCCCGTGCTTTTTCCCCACTTTTCATCTCTTCCAGGTTCCCCAGTGCCACCGTCTCTGACTGGCCTCACTCAGCAGAGTCATCTCTTACTGCAGCACATAGTGTGCCAGCAAGTACAGAGTGGTTCAGCTGTTAGATGAGTTAGACATTAAGCAAACAGTACAGTTTCATACCTAATAGTATCACTTAAATCAAACATATCCTCATGCAATACATCTAACAGCATTTAAAGGTCAAAATCCTATTCTCATTACTCAATATTTTAGGCCTGCTGTTTTGCTATATTCATTGTCTGCGCAGAACTGACCGACTTCCAGACTGTGTTTAAGGTTGGAAAGTGCTAAAAGCTGCCATCCAGCTTGTATAGTCAGGCAGCTGCAGACCTTACGAAAGCTAAAGCACAATGCTACAAAGCCTTAGTTCGATAAAAATACACCTTCTTCCCCGAAAATGGGAAGCTGCCATCGAACAGACTCTGCTGCATACACTCAGGACTGACCCACGTAGGCTGGGGGATTGCCATAGGAAAATTTCAACAAATGCTGGCGCTGGGGCATCATTTGGTTGTGATGATTAGAGGTAGAAAGGACTCAGAAAGTGAAAGGAAGGCTGCAGATCTGAAAAGAAATTGTGAGAGTATCTGAGAAAGCAACCAAAGCACCTTGTACTAGCCAGAAACTGGTGGGAAAGGCTTGGGAATGCTGAGCCTGAAAGCCTGCTGGTTTACATATTCTTTATTTGAGAAAGCAATATTTTGTCCTTCCTCCCTAAATAAGGGTCCTCCAAAGAGCAGTTCTTTTCTGTTAAATTATCCGTTCTTGCCTGTAATCTCAGTAACTAAAATGCCTTTGTGGCTAGCTTTGAAGGCTCTTCATCAGTGAAGCATTAAAGAATACGAGTACACTTAGGTAGGCCAGTCCTGCCACACCTGAGCTTTGGACACAGGTTCTTAGGTGGAAAGTCAGCACTTAAGGGGAGCAAAGGGATCATGCTGCTCCTGTGGAGAAGCAAGAAATAGGTGCAGTAGATTTGGGCACTGTAATCTAAAATGTCTTACAACAGGAATTGGAAATTATGCCAGTCAGGTCCCTAAACCATATTCTGAATTGGTGGAAGGAGAGAGCCCAAATCTTACATTCAGACTTCAAAATACTTACTGTTTCCTGAGCTGTCTGTTAGCCAGTTCCAAACATTTTGGTAATTAGTGGTATATGGCACTAAGTCTGCTTTTACATCTTTTTTTTTTTTATGCAGTGTATAGAGGTTTTCTGAATATTTTAGTCATTAAGGCTGTTTATAGGTGAAAGATGCCAAGAGTTTATACACAATTTTTCATTAAAAAATAATCAAATAAACTCATCAAACTCTTGACCTGTTAGACTACTTACCTATACTTCTTCCACAAATACGTTTGAATGGCAAACATAAATGGCAAAACTTTGGTTGTGACATCAATTTGTTTGTATCTCTAACAGGAATGAAACTACACTTAATGTAAAAAATGAGATTTTTAAAAATTTTTTGAGCATGGACTCTTAGGAATCGCTCCCTATTAATTTGGTGTTCAGTTGTATAACTTCTCTCTCTGGAGGTTGTGTATAATATGTCATTTTAGCTACACTTTCAGCTTATTTGTTTGTCACCTGTGTGCTAAATGTGAATGTGTAAGACTTTGTTTTGTCTTCCTTCAGATATATATGTTTATATATATACAACATTCCACCCACTTTCCCCCCTGAAGCCTAGCTATTTGATTGTTATGAAAACTCAAGGTGTTGTGTGTGCAAATCCCTAAACATAGGCATTTCTTTTCTTTACAGCAGCATAAGAAAGAAGTGTTGAGAGCTGCTCTTAGCCCTTTTGGAGTCCGAAGTCTAAAGGTAAAACCAAGTGCTAATTTTTGAGTTTCTGAACGTGTTGATATAATAATTGTTTGGAAATGCTATTTCCTTCTCACATTTGAACTGAGATTTCCCACAGGAGAAAAGCAGGGACACGGTAAGAAGACTCAAAACATTATTAGAACTCTTTAAGAGCACCAGCATATCTGGGCATAAATTACACAGGTAAGTTACAACTGGTAAACTGCAATTATCTATTTTACTTAATATGAAAACATTGGCGTTAAGAGTCAGTGGGACTTTCAGTAGGGTTTAATATTGCTAAGGATTTAATGATTTTTGCCTCACTATAACTTGATAGTTTTTATGATATGTATAGTTTTTTCAAATTACAGTAAGACAAATCCTGTAGCTCTTTTCTCAGGCAAGAGTCCCTCAATGGGAGTTTTGCCTGAGTGAGAACTGAATGAGGTCTAAATAATTAGCAATTAAAATATTCAGTTATTGTGCTACTGTATATAACAAAGCACTGGAGGTATTAAAAATTGCTAATCTCCTCCTTATTAAAATGTTAACTGCTAAACATAATACAGTTTTGCATTTTCTATCATTCATTTTTGCAGTTCATTAGTAGAGGTGAAATGGTTATGACAAATAGTCATTTGAACTTTTAAGGGATTGACTTTGTTTTCCTGGCATTTTAGTTAATATTTCTGACTGAGTTAACTTACAAGCAGAAGTCTTTGTGGAAGCTGTGGATTTTAGTCAAAAACTAGATAATGTACAGAGAGTAGCTTCTGACATAGCATTCGTGGGTATTTGCAGAAGGAACCAGATGGTAAGCTACTCATCAGGAGACAGAGCTAGGCAATTTAGGTGTCCAATTTGTATACATTTTGATGAGCAGCTTCTTTTAAAGAACTCCAGCAATAGGTTAATGATTGTCCACAGAGTTTACTGGACAAATAATTTTCAGTGAGACACTAGCATGTGAACGGTTTAGCAACAGGTTAAGAAGCAAAGTTGGTGAAATTATTTAGTTGTGCACCCAGTTCTCCTAATTAGCAGATGAGCTGTTTATTACTATGCTAGCTAATATAAGGAATAGACTCTGCTCTCATCATACTTCACTGCACAGAAGAATAAGCAGTAAGATGCATCTCCTGTCTCCTTCATCATATAGCAGCAGCAGCAGGATGTGTAGAGAGGGAGAATGGTATTTGATGAGTGAGAAAGGAGTGGTAAGTGAAGGTGATAACTGGTAGAGGAAAAAGGTGTATTATTGGAAAGGTTTGGTGACAGGTGGATTTCCCACGGGAAGATAACTTCCTCAGTACTTTCACCCATAGTCACTCCCTGGAGTAAATTTTGTTACTTATTATGCCCAAAGGTTTTTTCCCTAATCTTTCTGAAGAGCCATCTATGCCTAGGCATTTAATTGTGCCATATAATGTTGTTGGCAATTCAGGCCATGATTCTGCAAGGATTTACACATGTATTTCACTTACAGCATTATGAGTAATCCTGTTGAGTAGATGAGATTAATTGCAGGACATAAAGTTAAGCATGTATATTAGTCTTTGTAGTAAAAGAGGTGTAGTTTCAATTAATTATTTATTTTCAGTGTGGGAGATTATTTTTAAAAATACATAAATACATGGGATTTTCCATCAATTTTATGGCAATTAAAGAGGAGGTAGACGGTAACAAAATCAGATTTTCTGCTTTTTCCCCAAATCCACAATTTTTTCAGGTTCTTGTCTGTAAAGTGTGAAACAGAATAGGCTGCTATCATTTTCCCTTTTACATGCAAAGTTAAACCTCCAGCTAGAATGAGACGATCATATGATTTATGATAGAGGAGTGAACAGGACAGAAATCAAACAGGAAGGCATGTGTGCTTGTGTGGACTCTTGTTTGTAATTTCATCAGATTGGTGCACACCTCAGACATTTTATTTAGTGATAAGATATGCAAATTGTTCTGGAGCCAGCAGCAATACTTTCACCTGAATGTCAAAACTGACAGAGGTTTTTAAATCAAACCTCAGCAACAACTTGCATTTTAAAGCACCTCATCCTAAGATATAAACACCAACTACAGACAAGTAAGTGCAAAATTGGTTTCCTACTTTTCTTCATACTATTTTCCTTCCTTTCTCACTTACCTCCCTGGAGGAACAGGGTTGCAAGCTTACCTCTAAATACTGGCTGCGACTATGGGCAACAGTGCAGGGGAGCTATAAATTTATATGGAAGTATGTGCAAGCACAGGAATCTAAATTGAAAGTGGGGAGACTTAAGAAATGAGATTTACCAGTGAAGATATCTTCTGATTTTCCACATGCCTACATCACACATTCAATAACTGTGAAGGAGTTTGGTAATGCAAACTCTTAATTTCAACTGATTTATCTCTCTTTAGTTTTGGTTTTATTAAAATTTTTGTCCTTAAATCAGCATGTGTTAGTAGAAGCCCGCGGACACAACAGAAAGTTTGGTCAATAGCTTTTTCTTGAGATTGAAAACTTAAATTCCTCAAGGCTATGGATGTTTAGCTGCTGGGTTTTTGGTTTTGAGTGTACATTTAGTCACAGGAGAAGGGGTATCACTGAAAACACAGCTTGGGATTTAAATGTTAGATGTGTTTATTTTTGGAATCCTTGTACAAGTCAGTGCCCTGTGCCCATAAAATGATAATCCTGTGTATTTTCCCCAGATATTGTTCCTCCTTTTCTTTCTTTGAATGTGTGCACATAATTTTGTCCAAACACTTCCATCTGAAGTTTTCCTCAGGCTTTTTTGGCATGTTTTCTTCTTGTTGTTGTTTTAATGTGTGTACCTATTAACCAGAAAGATAGCTGGGCTGTGTCGTGGTTTGTGCCAGATTGGCCAATGAGAACGACAGGCTGAAAACATTTAACAAAGGGTAACAACTTATGTATTCCTGTATCTGTGCATGAGTTATATGTGTGAGAGAGAGCAAGCTGTGATTACGGAGATTATGAAAGATCGTTATTTGGTTTTGATTACATGCCTAGCTGTGTATGTTGTTCTACTCTGCATTCTTTATATCACTTGATCATTGTGTTCTAATACATTTTCCTGTATGACAGATTAAAAATTTTGGTCAGTTGCTGGTGCCAGCCTGTCTTCCAGGTGAGATTTTGCTTTCCACAGTTAAGTAAGAGCAGCATTTTTGTTTTTCTACAAAATGAGAAAAAGGATTTATATGTGTTCATGATTAGAAAGATATGACCTGCCTATACAATTTAAGTCCTATAACATGTCCTCATAGACCTGGGTCTCATAGCTTTCAGGGTCCCCAGAAGTACTCTTTGTGGAAGATGACTTCCGAAATACTTAAAGCTTACTACATCTGCAGATTTAGGCCACTGCCGAACATTTTGTTTACAACAACTAATTCTAGGCCCTACTTTGGTGTTGTGGATACTTAATTCCTACCCACTCAAGCAGAGGCACTTCAAAATAATTAAAGTAAATGAATAATCCACACACAGAGCAAAGCATTTCAGAGGGAAAGTAAGTTCATTGAAAGAAAGAGTTTGCTTTTTTTTTTTTTTTTCTAAATAGTTTCTTTCAAAGTCTTTTAAAATAAGCAGCAAATGCTTTTTCTGGAAAATAAAAATAAAACTGAATTTTTGATTGTCATTTCGGCCATGGCTGATGGAGTTAAATCACTGAAAGCTCAAAAAAATCAGATGGAATTTGGTTTTTCAGTCTGAAGTTCAGGCAGTAGTGTATTGCCTCTCTGTGAAGTGCTGAATAAGGTAGCTCCAAGAGAAATACAGTGGGTGTTATGGTATGTTCATCTTTAATGCACTACTTCAAAAGAATTTGAAAGATTTGAAAGAATTTTGAAATAATTTCTGGATCTTGCTGATAGGCTTTAGGGATATTTGTGGTTTAGTCCTTCACCTAAATGGATGCACTTTAACCATCTGCTCCAGTACACCATAGCTGCAGCTATCGACATTGATACTTGCCAGTTGCCTTTGGAGGTGTTTTCTTGTTGGTGTATAGTTGCCAGTAGCTGATACCAATAGCCTTTTTAATCTTACCAGAACCTATGCATAAATATTTGATAAATGGTGATACTGGAATCTGTCGTATTCTTTCAAGATCAAGTTTAACAGAGAATCTCTGCTCCCGCACGTCTTCCTTACGTGCAAACTCCAAGCGGGGAATTTCATCTTCTTTCTTATGTTGACATTACATTTGCTGTTTTTTCTGTGCTGAGTATGATTCCAAGCATTCAACAGCATACCAGAGGGAGAGGCAACTTGTCATGAATAATAGCCCACTGGGTTAGTTAATCATTATACTAACTTTTTCCTGTTCCTTCATAGCTGACTGCTGCCCAGGGGACATGGGTTACTGCAGTCTGGCTGCCACCACAAAGTTCAGTAGTGTGTGTGTGTGTGTGTGTGTGTGTTTATCCTTACCTGCATGCATATGTATTGTGTTGTTCAGCAAATATTCTAGTAAAACTAACAATTCAAGGCCAGTGTGCCTGTTTTTATATATAAAAGGTAAAAGTGGGAGAGGAAATGTTTTACCGTTCCTCCTTTAACGTTTTGAAAATGAATGTGAATGTATTGGTCCCTTTAATCAACATGCTGGTGCAACAGGTTTCCTCATTCAGCACGTTAAGACTGGAGTTTCAGGTTGCTAAAATTCTATTCCTTAGAGCACATGTTTGAGTCGTGTGGCCACTGATTCATGTTTATTTGCCAAGGGCCATGATCTGACACCTCTGTGAAAATGACAATGATGTCCACTGGGAGTGAAAAAGTATGGGCAAGAATCGGTGTCAAGGAAACCTTTTGCGATTCAGAAGAAGGTACTTAAGAACTATCTTTCTTGTTCAGATGTATGTAGCTGTATTGATTGCCAGGGTGGGAGTCAAGACAAAACATTCCTTTAAGGCATTCTTATTTTCTTCTTCATCTTAAGTGTAGATAATCTTGCAACATCTGGATCATGGGATGCAGGTTACTCTTGGCATTTTTGCCACATGGACCAACATTTGGTACTAAAGTCTTCTGTGCCAGTGAATTAGTTTACCTTCATTGGAAATGATAAATAGCAATTTTGCTGTCTGGATGTCAGTATTCAGGTGGTTAAACAGATTGAAGTACTGGTCTTTAATATCTCTGGTATTTGTTTTGGGAAAGTTCATTTTCTTCAATGGGTAGCTCAGGACAGTGAATTATTTTCTTCCTCCTCCTGATCAGATTTGAATTCTGTTGTCTTTTTTAAAACCAGTAGGCACTGGTTAAATCCTCCATCAGGTGGTGCAAGATTTTCTCTTGAAAATGCTACTGTGTCCCACTTCAATAGATCTATCTTTCACTGATTATTACTCTGAAATCCTTTTCCCCTTCTCTTCTTCCCTTCCCCTTTCTTTCCCTCACCTTCTTTCTCTCCTTTTCTTTCTTTCTCTCTCCCTCTCTGTTTCAGTATTTCCCTCTTTCTCTCCCTATCCTCTCTTTCTATCGATGGATGTCTGTTTTCCTGTTAGAGCTGAATCAGACATTTATATGGTGACATTTGTGGTGATGCCACTGAACACCTTCAGAGTGCTTTGTTCATTTTCTAAATCTTCCACTCAAAACCAACCTTATGTTAGGCAATAGTATGATGAGCAGAGCAGCATTACTGCATAATTCAGTGTTATCAGCAATGTGGGTCATTAAAAGACCAGCCTCCTCTTCCTCCTTTACCAGCAAATAAAAGAGCAGACAACAAAATGAGACACCACAAGAAGTCAGCAGCGGTATGAGCTGGACCTTTTACATGGTTGCAGCACATTTTAGTACCAAGTAGATGAGGTAGACCTCTCTGACTCTGAAAAACAGATTTGAGGCCATTTTAGCCATTCCCTCTGGTTGTTTTGAATCAAACCTGTATCATTCTTACTGATCCTAATAGGAGGTTGGGGGTTATACAAGCCTTCTGGCCTTTAGAAGGTATATCTTAAGGACGGCAGGGAGAATTCAAGAAAGTTGGCAGAGGCCCTTCTGAGAGGCAAGCAGCTGAAAATGTTTACCTTTTCTGGCAATAAATCAATATTGAAGAAAACAATAAAGCAAGAAGCATTGCTACTCATGTAGCAATGTCACTGAAAGACCATTTTAATTACATACAAAATTTTCATTTAATTTTTTGATAATCTGAATTATGGTCATTTGCAGAACTTTGATTGTAAGCTTGTTCCTTCCTCTGAATTAAAATACCTTTACAATAATGTTTATAGGCACACTTAAATTATCTTTATGAGATGGGATTGCCCTAAGATCTCAGTCTCCATTTTTTAAGAGTTCTCTTCTAAGTTATGTTCTAACAGCTTGATTGGTATGTGGCAATGTTCCAGTCCCACCTGCTTTGCTGGGCTATAAATGTGAAGTGAGGCATTTCAATATAAGCTTTAAGCCTCCTTGGGATTCTGGAGGCCACGAGATTGTATGTCCCTCAGGTAATCTCCTCCTCCAAGACCAGAGACTCTCATCATTACTTCAGAACTCATCAAGGTAGAGTGTCTTTCTCTTAGCTATACTGCAGCAGAAATTAAATTTATTGAGGGGTGACTGAACCTCCCTAGATCTTTACTGAAGCAAGCTCTGGACATTTGAAAAATGGGTATTTTGCAGTTAGGTTAAAAAAACTGGTTCTGTTTTACCTCAAACCAGGACATCCTGCTAGGGTTCTTTGTTATAACTAGTGAATCTGAGCAGAGAAATATGTGGAGGCAACAATAGGAAAAACCTAGTTATTATCCAGACTGATCCAAATATACAAGCCCACTTTCCTCCCAGTCTCTTCAGAAAAGTGTGGGGTTATTTCTTCCAACTGAGTGTCTGGGGAGAGGAGCTGCACAGATTTTCACAGAACAAAAGAAAGTGTTATGGCAAAAAGTAATGAAGTAAATTGGAATCTAGACCTTCCTTTTAGGAAGGTGCATTCTGAAGTAACAGCACTGCACAAAGGCAGTTGATGTAGAGCTGGTTTTGCATCTGAGGTTTTGAGTTTGACCTTTTACTAATACAGAGTTATAAGACAGAATGTTGGTGTTTTCAGTTGCCTCTGAAATTTTTTTAGTTGTGGAAGATACCTAGTTGTGAAATAATGAGTAAAACAAGAAGTCTTCATTCTTTTGTTTAACAATTGGGTATTAATTGTTAACACAGCTTTCAATGAGCTAAAAGAACACAGTAACTCCTATAGGAAACATTCTTGAGGATGGATTCCTGCAAACTGGGAAAAAATGCTTTATTATTTTTTTTATTTTTATTGTCAAGAGGAGAGGGAATACCTGGGTTTGTGGGCTTTATTGTAAGGTTTTTGTTTTGGTTTTTTTTTTCTTTTCTCTTCTCTTTTCTCTAATGCACTGCATACACTCAAATACCAGACAGTAAAACTTTTCTCGTTACACAAAGCTGTCATTGTTCTGAGACCATTCTGCTCCCTCTGAACCTGTGTTGAGACAGGTGCCTCACTTGCTTGGCTCTCCTGGAGCAGTTTTATGGATTAAAGCACCACATG
>JAOXNG010000001.1:90333301-90345875 GCA_028566535.1 Scolopax minor
AATATTAGAACAGCTGGATCCTAAGACTGACTTAAGACAAAATGACTGAATGTGGATATATTTCTGCCAAGTATAAAATAGAGAAATGAGAGGCCAAGCTTTTAAAGATGGATGATACTCTTCACATAAATTTAAGACATATTCTTAATCAACTGGTTTAATTTTGTTTGAGTTAGGCAGAATATGTTTGTTTAAAATTCTTCTACATTTTCTACTGGGTATGTAATAGGTTTAAAACCTTTTTGCAGTGTGAATGTTATGTTCCACATTCAGATATGCTCATCTGTGAGAGAAAAACAGTGGGATTTTTTGAAAAGAATCTGACATCTTCCTGGTATGTAAACAGGCAGCACCAGGGAAAGTTGGCTTTCATGTGACTCCTTACTACTCAGTTGCAAATTTTGCTCATTAGTGTGTCAATTCAGAGGTCATCTGATAAAAATTCGTTGCTGAGCTGGGGCCTGAGAGAGGGGTAGGTAGTAGCTGCTTTTTCCATTCCAGGATAGGGGAAAAATAGTTCCTTCTCAAAACCAAACTAATTTGATGAGGGTTAGAGGGGTAGTCGAACTATGGTACATGTGGAGGAAAGTTGGGGAATACCATTTTGGTATAGATGAAGAGAAGCATGCACAGAAACTCTCCCAAACCAGGACAGCTTTTCCTGGTTAATACAAGTAGATTCGGTTACTTGTCTTTTAGCATGTTAAATACTGTTGTGTATTGAGCAGAGAAACTTTCAGTCAGCCCTGTAAAAGCTTTAACAAATCAATATGTGTCCATTGCTTCTCCTGTTTCCTGTTAATCTTTTCACATTTTCCTGTTTACTCTTGTCCTTGTCCCATATGTTGTCTTCTCTAAAATGTTTTCTTCCCTCGTTGTTTTCATTCTTTCTTTGTTTCCTGTTTCTCAGTAGCTCTGCCCTTTTGTGGCTAAAGCCCTGAATTTCATGGTCTGTCCTTACGCAAGCAAAATGTCTGTTGAAGTCAGTCAAGCCAGGGTTTATCTTCCCATATTTTGGCCTTTGTTTGTTATCAGGTTGTTACATTATATCCATAGCAAACTCTCTGCATTTTGGGACATAGCTTCAGCCAACATAAGGCCATTTATTTTACATTTACTTCTAGAATGAGTCTGCTTACTTTCAATCCCCCATTTGGAAGCTTGTTAGGAGTGTGCATGCTGCTATAACATGCAAATTCTAATAAGTAGGTGGAGAATAAGTATTTTTTTCTCTGATAGATTAGTACTTTTATTTTACCCATTTAAAGACAAAGATGGGAATCTGCTTGTTTAATGTTCAATAAGATTTCAATGTTGAGTGTCCAGAGGATATGAAGTACTTAGTAAAGTAATTCAGGAGCTTAGGAGATAATTATATACGAGAGAAAATATTGGGAAGGACAGGGAATGCAGGCCAAGATAGGTTCTGTGCCACAGGATAACTCTCCATTTACCTTTCCCTCAAACACAGAAACAATAACCCTCAATAATCTACATAAGCTTATGAACATTTTACTGCATCTAAAATGTTGATGCAAGTGATCATTAGTTCTACTGGATTTCTGAGTGTCTGAGACCACCCTTGTTCTTTGGAGTCCCAACCTACACTTTTTTTTCTGTTGGGTAGAACGTAAAAAATGTTATTTCAGTGGAGAAAGAAGGGGTTTATATTTGGGCGTTAGGATTTTCCTGTTATTTCCTTCTGCAGTGAAATGGAACATACGAGCTTTTTACACAAAGAGTATAAACTTATGAGTGTCAGGTCATTGTAAGAGAGTGTCCAAACCAATGCACAGTTGTCTGTAATGAGTCCTGTGCTCCATTTCTCCCTTTCCTGAACCAAAAATTTACCACCTTCTCTATTAGAAGATCATAAATCGAGGAATGTCTGTCTGATGCAAGGTTCTCAGCGTGGTGTCAGCAATCCAAAGACCGTATTCCAACTGGCTGTTGAAATAGCTAGTTAGCTCTACAGGGCAGGTGGCTGATCAAGACAAAAAACCAAAACCAAACCCTCACAATAACAAAACCCAACCAAAAAGGAAAAAACAGTAATACAGAAAGACTAAGATACTGTTCTGAGTTTTTCCACTGATGTCCCTCTGGACCTTAGAAAGATGACTGCCTTACATTTTCTGATTCCTCTGCATCCTGCAGTAGAGAATGATGCGACATAGTTATCGCTGTGAAGGTCTTCCTAACAGTTAAGAATAAAAGTACAGGTGTATTTTGACTATAGCTGTAACCTCAAGGATTTTTAGTCTGCATTTCCCATGTGCTGATGTAGCAGAAGCCTTACGGATGAAGGTGTACTTACCCTCTTTTCCTTGGCAATGGGACTGGGGCTTCTCAGTTAAATGAATTTTTGTCTGCCCCAGTTGGCCTGTTCTTCTGCATGTCAGATCCATTGCATTTTTGATGCAATAGCTTGTGGTGCTCTAAGGACATAGTATAGCTACTACATGCCTTTGAGTTATCAAATTTTAAGTATTTAAATCACATAGGAAAGTGAGAAATGTTTTTTCCTGTGTTTGGAATGACTAGTAGCTTTACAGCCATCAAACTCAGCTTGGAATGCCAGTTGACCCTTTCACTTTGTATGCTGACTGGTGACTATAAATGAGAAGTCTTTCCACCCTTGCCATGAGGTTATGAGACATGGCTATGTAGTAATTAATGCCACTGTATCATTTTTAACTGTTAAAGAAATATAGTATCAGATGCTCAGATGGCATCAATTGGCTTAGCTCCACTAAGGCAACAAAGTGCGATGCCAACTTATACCAGCTGAGGATCTGGCCCACAGTTAAAAGGAAAAAAAGGGATCGGCTGCCAATATGGCAGGGAACATATTGAGATTTATGGTACTGCCTTAATCAGGAAAAAGTTCTGCATGAAGTGGTTGTCTCTTTGCACGTTCACAAGAAGTTATTTGAGCTGGAGGCACAGGAAGCTCTAGCATGACCTGTATGGACACATTCCCACTCTTGCAATGTCTTCCACTCTCTGTGCTCTTAAACATCTGAGGAGATGTCACCTCACTCCCCTTCTAGTTGGCAATATCTCCTCAGGTTCGGTTCTCATGTCCAGTTTCTCACACAGGCCTACCACAGATTTTTTTAAAACATTTTTAATTTGGATTACTTTATTTTTTCCCTTTTGCTTGTATTTCTAGTGTTGCTATCTTAATCATACATAAAAATCAGGGGAATTTCACACATTGCTATTGAAACTCTTATCTAGCTGTCCTATTTGCATTAAAGTATTATATTAATGTTGATAAGAATAAGAAAAATCCAGTTTCCTGCCTTTGTATGCAAATATGTAGGTAATTTTTTACTTGGAGATAAGGTGGCTGTAGCTAACTTAATGCTTGTAAATTTTTATCTGCTATAAATATGATTGAATAACTTGATGGATAAAAATTCTCCTCTCTGTATTACAAAGTTAGTGAATGAAATACTTATTAAAGATGAAATGGCTGTTGAATCTCCACAACTTTTTTTCTCCTTCAGTGACACAGCTATTGTAGTGTTTGGTTTGTAACGAGTGCTGTTTCTAAACTTGCGAGCCATCACCAGTTCTGAGACCTTGGGTTTGATTGTTAATAACATCCACAGAAAATAATCTTTTGGGCCTGCCAGTTTTCATGCTTGGTCCCATCTATAATGTTGATGATTTGTGATACTCTATGATCCATTCTTGTAATATGAAGTTGAGGAAAAAGCTCTCTTCAGCTCTAAGATACCTGCCTAACTGATTGATGACTGGAAATTTGGCCTGGAATATAAAGGTCCAGCCACTTTTGGATTATAACCTCATAGTACATATTTAAGCAGGGTAAACTTCCAGAAGTAGAAGTATTTGAATATCTAAAGCCTGCAAAGCATGTTGAGTTTTAAACATGTGATGAATTTACTCCTGTTCTCTAAAAGTACAGAAAAATAAACTAATCATTAAAACATATCCAGATACAAAGCCCAGCTGCAGTTTTTAAGAAGATTTAAAGGATGCTTTGAATGACATTTAGTCTCTTACCATGATGTATTTTCCTGCACTTCAAAGTAAGACTGAGTCTTCTGTGGCATCTGTATCATGTAGGTGCTGAAAAGAATGTTGGGGAGGCAGGACACAATATTAATCTCTTTCATTTAGTTTCCTAATTATTGCATGTTTCAAAGAATGCAGTGATACCGCAGAAAGCAGCTGAAAGGCTGTTGCCTGTCTTAGGAAAGAACAGAGGACCCAGTCCATCTCTTTCTGAGCTCCATGAGAAGATTTGTGTTTAAACCAAAAGTTGCAAGTTTAAACTTAAAGCATGTGCTATCTTCAAATCTGGTACACTAGAAATATGATAATTTTAGCTCATTCAACAGTACATATAAACACTTGAGAATATTGTAAAGAAAGGTATAACTTGTATTAAAATATTGCAACAAATATTTAGAGTAATACTTATTCCTATATTCTTGGTAGGTTTTTTTAGAAATTCCAGTGCACTTCATGAGCTTCCAAATGTTAATACATTTTTTAAAGAGCCTTAGAATGGTTTTACAAAGTATTATTATCCCCATTTGATAGATGGGGAAACTGAAACACAGAGCAGTTAAGTGACTCTCTCAAGGTTGTAGGATAATTCACTGCTAAACTAGGGATAGATTATTTCCTGGCATTGAGTGTTTCATGCACTATTCCACTGCTTCTGTGTGTTAAAGAATGCTATATTACCTTTATGATACAGTTTAAAGAAAAAACCCACAAGTGTTCTCTTGTTTACGAGTCTCTTGAAAAAGCACTTCTTTAGTTGAACATCTTCATTTTCTATCCTGACCTTTTATCAAAATTAAGTTTTTATACACACATACCATGCAATAGAGGGGAAGACTAAATATACCATCTTTGACTTGCCTGGGATTGCAGTTAAAACCAGAGGGCAGAATATGGCTAAGAAATACAGAGTTGAAATTCTTATAAATGTACTTCAGCTCTCCAAATACTGTTTCCTGTATATTGGACCTGAACAGAAGGTTAGTAGGAGATGGATGTCCCTAGTTATAAATAATTGTGACAACAACTAGCAGTACAGTGCACTTGAAAGAACAGTTAAGTCTTGCTGCAAAATGCATCCTAACTACAAAAATGACAGCCTGCATGGTGCTGTGGATGGAGGGCAGCTTGTAGTGCTATTCAGAATAATAATATTTGCTTATATCTACTTAGAATATCCCAGGGTTTTGTAAATATCTCCTAGAAACTAATCTGATGTTTCTTATTCTGGTATTATTAAGGAGTGCGAGAAGATATATTTTTTAGAAATCTGAAGTCAGGTTATAGCACTTCTGGGGCAGGATGTATAATTGATATTCTTTTAAAATTGCAATAGCTTTTACCTTACAGCAGAGTGTTGATGGTACAATTTGTGGTCTGGCTGGCACCAGAGAAGACTATGGTTAATCCAGTTTCTTATTTTACAGAAGCCACTGCAGAAAAGGATACATTCTTCTTTCAGACTCCTCTAAGCTTTGCTGAGGCACACACACTTGATGTAATTTGAAGGGAAGTTTCAATTTACAGAGGGGGTAAATTCACCCTAAGATTGTTGCCAAGATAGTGAGTCCTGGCCTGTTCTACAATATCTAGGATCCTTACTTAGAGTTTGAAGCGAGTCTTTTGAATCACAGTTGTCATTAAATTGCATCACACGCTGTGTACTTTCTGTTCTTGGACAACCTAAGAAATAGCTTCGCCTGCCACTTAGTCACTGGCAACAGTGGAGACAAATCTGAGCTGCTTTTCTCTTCCCGAATATTCCCACCATTTTCTTGCCAGTGTTAGCCTTAAGGGGGACATTCTCCAGTGAAAGGAAAGACACAATCTCTTCAATCAATGGAGGTCTTATTATTACTTCAGGTGACAGGTAGCATTATGTGTATATATTGCTAGGGTTACTTGTCACTGTTGGTCCTCCTAGCTGAATAGATCCACGTGTTGAGCAATGGAATGAATAGTCAGCGTCTTTGGAGATTTTAATTCTCTTTTAGATGGGATAAGTTCTGTTGTCACCGTCTCTTTACCAAAGGGTCATATTTATCTGTCAAGCAATGGGATGCATTGTGTATTGTACTGTGTTGTCAATAGGCACTTCATACTTCCACATCTGTATAACTGGAGGTGCATTAAGGAGACTGAAAAGCTTGTCCGTATCTGTCAGCTGTATCATTTCAGGCACAGGGAGAGAAGGATGTACCCTGCACTTAACACAGAGAAACACGAAGTAACTTGTATTACTGTCTCAAGATCTTGGAGCCAACCAGACTAATAAAGCTGAAGTGGGAGCCAGAAAAATGGCTTCTTGGAGCTTCATTACTGTGTATGCTTTCTGAAGTCTATGCAGAAAAAATAGGTAAGAAGCCTTACTGCTGCTGACATTTTCTGCTGAAAGAATTGGTCTATCAAATGAAGAAAGTAGCTTAAAAAACAGCTGAGAAATGAGCCTGTGTGAACATTTCTATAAAATGTATATCCATTTATTCTCCAGCCTCTTGTCTTTATTAGAATTGTTCATTGTTAGTCAGATGAAAAGTAAACTTAAGTCCTAGATCATGAACCAGTTCTAGTCAAGCACCGCATACTCTTACTGTTGAGACACAGCTCTGACAGTAGATAAAACTCAATCATGTTTGCCTTTTCCTGGTGGGGGATTTTTAGCAGTGTAGAGAGACTATGTGGGTTTTTTAATGCCCTTTCCACTACATCCCTGATGCAGGATGCTGTAAGTATTCTTTGCTGGAGAAGCTCTGATGGTTTGGGATGCTGCATCCTTCACCACTAGGAGATTTTGGGTGAAAAAATCTAATGGATAGTAGTGTAAGGTAAGATAGCACATGAAAGCTTGTTAGAAAGAGCTGACATTTCTGACTCACAGTTGCACAGGTGTCATTGGACCAACAAATGACAAAAATATAATACTGACTAATTCTAATTAAGACTTAGATGAAAACATCAAACTACTTAATGCTGGATTTAAAAGTCTAGGATACACCTAGACTTTACAGTATTCAACTAGTGTCTAATCTATGGCAATACTATCCACAATAATTACATGCTACCACTAGCTGTCTCAAGGATCAGTTTAGAAAGACAGCAGTTGCTTTGCCCAGGGAAATTTAGATTAGATGCAAAATTGGATTTTTCATAAGGCCTTGTTTTTACCTAGCTACGAATGTTTCCTTAGCACAAGTGAAAACTTTACACATTTTAGCTCAAACTGTACTCTACTAAGCCTCCCACATTTATACCCATCTTCTTGGCAGTCATCCCAAAATATGTTTGGGTTGAGGCATTACACATTACATTTGGTGAAGCTTTAGCATTCCCTGTTGCTCACATCAATCCTTATTTCTGTTTGCTCTTGTAATTTACAGTTAATGAAAATTCTAAGTTTACCTTTGTTTTTGTTGGCGTCGTTACAAGAGAACCCTTTAGCCTTTCCAGCCTCCCATCCAAATGGAAAGCTGAATCCAAAAGGGAAGGTAAAACCTATCTGAGCAGTTTCATTTTAGACAGAAGCCCTTAGCATGCATGTCAGCATTATAACATTTCTGAACTAACAGCGAAAGAGCCTCGTTCAAGGCTTGACCTGTGCCTGCTGTTGAGAGTAGGCTTGTAGGTAGCAGGTAGACACCAGACTAGTAGTTGATCATAACATCCGAGTGCCAGATCTTAATCACCATCTGGTTAATGGCCTTAACCAGTTCCTGCTCCTTTCCAATTCAGTCAAGATTCTGCCTGAAATTAACAGGAATTTGCCTGATTACCAATGTGGGAATGTAGCTAATAAACTTGTACTGATGACCTCAACATAGCGTAGGCAATATTGACAAAACAAACCATTCTGGACTTAGAACAGTCTTTTCTAACAAGCCCATTAAAAATTGTCTCACAGGTTTTCAGTTCAGGAAATACTCTTTCTGTCTACCTTCGGTACCACCTAGGCACTGGGCTGTGTACGTACAAGAATGTTAAGCAATGGACTGTAAACAGATGGAACATGTATTATAATAATAACATACAGAAAATTTGATAATTGTGTGATTTATATTGAGGTTGTAAAGACACTTATTTGACAGATGACTTTGAGCATTAAAAATTCCTATGCAACTACAGAATTATTTTAAAAATAAGCTTTAGAATGCCCCTTTTCATTTATTTTTGGTGCTTATTACATGTTCTGAATCATTGCTTGTTCTGAAACGGTACCTCTTACATTAACAAAATATTTTGCAGGTGAGAAATACTGACAAATTTAGAAAAATGTGTAACGCAGAATTATAATACAGTTGCATATTTCTGAAAAAAACCTGGGTCTTCATGAAGGCAAGCCTGACCAAGCTTTCCCATGTCTGCTTCTAGTGCTACATACAAGCTGGTTTACTCAGGTCATTAAAGTGTCACTTTATTGGTAGGAACTCTGATCATATTTTAAAACTTCATTTGCTTTTTTCTGGTTTTTCTAGCGTTTCAATTGCAGAGGCTGTGCAGACTGATGTGCTTGAGGACACGGCATAGGAGAAAAGCAGCCTTTGCACCTGTTTAAAATCTCCAGTGCTTTGTGTGGTTCCTGGGCAACAGGCAGGAATCCTGAAAAGCTAGGCTGCACTTGCTCAATTGTTGCTGGCAGCTGTGACTTTGAGAGAGAGCACACAGGAGCTCGTTAGCAGGTTGCTTGTGTTATGTGACTTGCACTGAGCGTGGCAAACTCTGAGCTGAGCTCTCTGCCTTCGCTGCCTACAGTCGAGGCTGGGTTGCTTGGGGTCGCAGACTTGGCTAAGGAAAGCATTATAGCAGTTGTAAGGTGAGTTCCTCGTTGGTAAAGGGGCAGGGAGGCGAGGCGAGTAGGTGTGAATCAGTGTTTTCTGATTAGAAAAGGGAAACAGAAGCAAAGGTTCTCTGCACTAATGGGTGCTATTTTCCTCTAGCAATTATGTTCTTTCAGAGTCTATTTGCAATGGTGCAACACAGAAATGCAAGGGATAACATGGTTGTGAGTGTGACTCTGTGTGTATGTGTGCATGCACACAAGATATGGGCATTGCATTGTGGAAATGTAAGGTGACTTCATGGGATAACTTTAAATTTTATTATGAGCTTTGATTTCTAGGTCTTGCTGTTTACTTTGAGGGATCAGAATCAAATCAATCATTGCAACCTTGATCTTGGCCTATTTAGGCAGCATGCAAGCAGCAGTTGCAGTCACACTGCAACTCTGACTAGCAAATTCAGACCATTTCACCTTTGTACCTACTCAGTTTGTGCCTCAGATTAGGTATCTCTTGATTTTTCTAAAAAGGAGTTAGTATGTAATAAATCTGTTTAAACAAACTGCAAAGCTACAGCATTGTTATGATCTGTTGAAATCTTACCATGATCTTTTAAGATCAGTTTACACTCTATACTAGTTTAGCCCAGGAGGAGTGATCTATAGACCAGTCTCTTCCTTATATTTGTACCAGAGATCTCTTTTCTTCTTTAGACACGCAATGCAAATATTGACAGTAGAAGTCATTAACCCAAGATGAAGAAAAAGCAGGAGGAAATCTGCCTACTAAGCAAATTAGATAAACTCATGAAAGGAAAGTCCATTGAGGGCTGTTTCACATAAAGATATGAACATAACCACTAGGAAATCTCTAGCCAGTCATTTGCCAGCATCTGAGAAGATGTAATGGAGGGCAACAAGACTCATTTGCCCTGCCCACTGATTCAGTAACTGCCCTGGCAAGTGTCAAGGACGTGCTCTTGAGTACGTGCAGCTGTCTGTATGGTCTGCAATGGTTTGTGACATGGACATGGTAAATTTTCAGTTGAACAATGCTCCAGATACATGCTCTGGTGCTTGTCTATTGTTGTTGACTTCTTTAGCCGAATAAAAGAAAGCCCTAATTGTCAGGTACTGAGCGTAAATATGATATAATGAATAGAAACCAGACTATGACATAATCTTGTATATTCGGCAAGAGTCCCTTCATTTGTTTTGTGGTCTAGACCGGGGCTTTTTGTTTCCTCATCTAGAAAATGGGATAATTGGTGTTTGTATCTCATATTGATATATAAAAGCAATATATTATGAACTTTCTTTTCATTGTTGTCCTGTGTTTATCTATTGTCACTTCCTTTTCTGTCTAAAACTTGGGTTATACTCTATCTGACCACGTAGGGTCTTCTGAATTCATTATCTGACATTACTTTGGACTTCAAATAATGGAAGGGAATAAACTGAGGTATGTATGTAGGTCTGTGTGGTTTTTGCTCTCATTTTGTCATGGAGGCTGGAAACTGGACTGCACAACTTGAAAGCTGACATCGCTTTAGTCAGGACTCCAAGTTTTTATTTGAGAACAATATACATAGGGTATTATTCTTTAGGAAAGTACTTCTGATCCCTTCAGTTGGCCTTGTTTGAGTGCTGTTCTTGATGCCTTCTCATTGCAGTGAAAGAATTGCAGTTTTCCTCCTCTGCAGGTACAGGGAACACAGAAATTTGAGAAATTCCTCTTAATCCTCCTACACTTTTGTTAAAATTAAAAAAAAATTATATCTGTAGGACTTTTTCGTTAGTTTAGAATATATTGTTAGTTGGTAATAACAACTGTGCTGCACATCACACACAAGCCACGGGCTGGATGTTTATGAAACACATGATAATAGGTGTTGCATTTTTATGTACTGGTTCATTTTATGTAGACTGCATAGCACCAGAAACACCCACTCACAAATACAGTGCAATAGAAAACTGACATTCAAACATAAAGCTACGACTTAAACTCTTGCAAGGTCAATAAAGTTGAGATACTCATTCTGTTTTATATATCATACTCTTGTCTTGGGTATTCCAGCTCATGTAGTGGAAAGTACAGACCCCACTAAGAGGATTATGTGAGTTGCTACATGTAGATACAGTACTACAGCTGAATATAGTAGCATCAAATTTTAGAGGAGATATGTTTGACAAGAGTCTCTTTTTAATTTCTAACTTGGGACCCCCATGGTTTAATTCATTCTGTAAATTACTCTCACATTTTTAATATCCCCAGGTGCTGACAGCCTGCAAAATAAAATGTCCCCTATCTTAGGATGTCATACTTGCTTTGTTACTATAGAGTATCTCTGCATTCACATGCCATGCCAGATCTTTCACCACTTTCCTCCAAACAGAATTGTGGAAGGAAGATGGCCTTGTTGTGTGAGAATAGCATGGATTATTCAGAAATATCAGCCAGTCTCTTTTCCCATAGACTCCCTGGTCAGAATTCAGGGCAACCAGATACACCTTGAACAAGTTAGTGTGACAGCTTGACAACTCTAAAATGGTTGTATTATCTGCTGAAGAACCTGAAGAGTTTTAATGTCTTTGAGTCACATACAAACACCATTTTAGGGCCGTTAAACGTCAAGATGCTTTTGCTTTAAGAATCCCAACGCTGGTTTTGCATGAGATTTTCTCTCCCCTGGTGTGTCCGAGGGCAAATTTACGTGAGAGTCTGCAAAATCTCAGATTTTTTCTGCTTGATACCAGATTTTTCAAAGCCTGGCCCAAGCCCTGACATATCATCTGTGTCATTTTTCAGGCTCCCTGACCCTCAGAACTGTCGCTCTCTCCAACCACAGAAGCGATGAGGAAACTGCCATCACCAACTGGAGAGAATATATTGCTCCTCCAGCTTCCTACCACCTGAGAAAATAAGTCATTTTTCCCTTTTGTGCTAATATCAATAGTATTAATGGCTCAGAAGAGTCACCAAGTCAAGCAAAGACCTTCTTTGCAGAAACATGTGGCCAGACATGATTATTATCGCTATTTTTGCCCATCCTCCTCCAAATTTTGCATGTGCTTTCCACTCTTCTGAGGGCAGCAATTTTCCTTTTCGTTATGAATAAGGGACCCTAAGTTTCAGAGGCTCCACTCACTCCAAAAATAGAGTAAAAAAAAAAGCAGTTTTGATTCTCCCCTCCCCAGAAGAACGGCAGGAGGATCCAGCTCTGCCTTGAGCATCAACCAAACCCATCGCACACCCCATCACCAGAAAATATCTTTGGGGATCTTTTTTGCAAGTGTAAATTCCTGCTAAATAGAAATTTACAGCTCCTTCAAGTACAGAGAAACATTAAAAGCAGTTCATAATGCCCCAGTTTTATTAAAAAAAAAAAGAAAAAAGAAAACCCTACTAGTGCACAACTGGTCCAGCGAGTTGGCTCTGCTCCTTACCTTGAGCCAGATTCCTTTTTGTAGGATAACCAAAATAACTCCTCACAATAACCCTAAAAATATCTGCATTGTACATCCAATTCTGTGAAGCTGAATGATTTCTTCGAAGGGGGAAAGAGAGACACAGTCATCAGGGCACCGGAGTCGAGCGAAACCGAGAAAGACTAAGGCACCGAATCTGCCTCCTCCTTATCAACTACTCTTCATTCATTTGAGAATTAACACCCAAATTTTGAGGCCATTTGACTCTTGGCTACCACAATCTGGCACACGTGGGTTGTGCAGAAGCCAGGTGTGTTTAATTCCCCC
>JAOXNG010000001.1:90398305-90408839 GCA_028566535.1 Scolopax minor
AGCAGCCCTGTGACCCCGATTTGGGCCACAGTTCTAGAGTTAGGAAGAAGCCCAGTTCAGCGCTGCTGTACCATACAAATGGCCATGAATTCAAAGGTGAAACTAGAAACGTCTGTGTGTACTTCTAAAAGTGTACTTCTAAAAGGGCTCCAATTCAGGAATACATTCCTTTTTGGGAGGACTCTTTAGCACAGGCATTGCATTACCTTCTTTTTTTTTTTTTCCCCTGTTTTTTTTATTCTATCCTCTCAAGACAAGAGAATGGTGATAAAATAAACCGAGAACTAGTACCAATTAAAGTGCATTCACCTTAAAAAAAGGAGAAGTAGTATAATGCTATATCTATGCTAATAAGATTTGTTCTTCTGCATTACTGATGAGCCTCGACAGAGCATTGTGCTGACGTATCTATACAGGTTCCAATTTCAAAGTTTGCTTATTTTTTTCTTAGATGAGAAGCCTGTGCAGCATTGACCTCCCTCTCTGATTTCTGTGACAGAGTTAGTCCATGACCCTGCTTATGTTTTCAAACCTAAAAATGTCAGAAAGTAACCTGGGCCATATCCTAAATCACTATTTGGACTCTGAAGTTGGAATGAGTTCTCTTGAGTGGTCCCTGAGCTTATTTGAAAATTCTCTTGAAAGTAATGGGATAGATTTTCTTTTTTTGGTGGTGGGGTGTTTTTTCCCCAGTTGTTGAAGAGGGCTTTCTTGATATAATTAATGAGGGGGTTTTGTGAGTAAGGATACAGTATTTTACTTTCTGTGAATAATTATTTGTGGCAGTTGATTCATCATTGATTTGCAGTTCCAGAAATGAGAGCAATGATATGAGCAAGTACTTTGAAAGAGAATAATTGACTGATGTTGTAAACTCTATGTAGACAATCCAAAGATACCATAAGTGCTGTGCTATATTCTTTCTCAGCTTTCCCTCTCCCCATAACTAGTCAACTGCATATGATTCTCATTAACCTGCTCCAGATGACTTCAGCTATTCAAGCCTTTACAGATGCAGAACTTCCTTATTGCTAAAAGGTTGCAGAAGCCTGACATCTTCTGAAAGGTTTTCCAATAACAAATGATATGTCATTTTCTTCTCTTTAATTTTAGGCTGGAATTAAGGTGCTTCTTAGGAAAGCAGGGGAGCAGACCATAAATATGAATCAGGCACAGTATGGTCAGGTGCCATAGAAGTTGTGGAATGTTGTTGATGAAATTCAGTCATTATATAGATGGTAGCTTTGCTGTGACAATTTTCAGGCTCTGCATAAACTTTACAGCAAGCAAGAGTCATGAGAAAGTAGGGTGAAAGATGTTTACCTTCTGAAACTTGGTTTTAAAACCTTTATGGAGAGAAAATGCTTGCTTTTCTGTTGACACTCTACTAATGTACCTCTTTCCTGACCTGCCATACTCCTCACTCTTGCAATTCCAGCTCTTGGGCCACTCTCAAGCAGAAATTCACTGGCTGTTCTTGAGCCACGTTCCTTGCTTTTCAGAAGGTGTTTAGGGCACTCCATTCAGACAACGTTTTCCTGCCATGCGGTGCTAAACATGCTCACCCGAGCACAGGAGTGCAGGCTGCCATTTCTACTTCTTGCTCATACATACCAGACTAAATAATTTTATCTCAAGGCCACAGGTTTCTCAGTTTGTAAAACAAAAGGTATTATGGAAGTGGCAATGATTCTGAGTTTAAGGAGATTTTCTGTAGGTTTTGCTCTGGGTTTAACTCCAACCTGTAGCTAAAATAGTTCTTTAAGATGCTGTGTTTGTGTGTGTTGTATGTCAAGTGTTCTGTTAACTACAGTTATTTCAAGATGGCAGTGATCACAGCCAGCTGTTTCCCAAGCTTCCTTTATTTTAACGGGTGGATCATAGCCTGTGCCTGCTCATCCTGCCTTGAGGAGAGGGGCCTCTTTATCCGTGCCCCGGTACTTAACTCACGGAATATAACTAGGTGTTCTATCTCCTTCTTTTCCTTTCCAATGGGAAGAACATGCATGAAGCAAAAGGAGATGAGCAAATGTCAGGATGGTGCCCAGCATGCAAAGTGCTGTAACTTTGTGCTTTGATAGGCGAGGGCTAAATGCTTCCTCGTTCTGTACAAGAAAATGGGGGTTTTGGACAAAACTCACTGTGATGAAGTCCATGCACCAATTTATTCCTATTTAGGTCATCAGAATAGGGCTTCAGTGGTGCAGTCTGTATGCTGGCTCTCTATACAGGGATACATTTCACCGTCAGTGAATGCTCTTTGTTTTCTCAGTTGAGGTCAGTTTTTCATTGCATTCATTAAAAGAAATAGCTTTGGATTGCAAATACCGCTGCCCCTCTTCTTCCCTGCCAGCAAGCCGGCATTACAGTCCTGAAGATCTTAGAAAAGGGGTAAATTCAGAAGGGAAAAAAATGGAAGTTCAGAGAGTGAAGCTGTTAGCATTTATCTGGCAGTTACGCTGTTGTCTACTTCTGATGGACTTAAGATTTTTTGCCTGGATTTCTCCACTGTTCCTTTATCTATCTTACTAAATGCCAGTCAAGAAAAGGAAGGGTAGTTATTTGATATAAAGATTGTCTAAAGGAGAAGGAACATGTTTCTCAGATGATTTCTTCAAGAAAAATTTCATCTGAGCCTATAAAGGTTATCATTTGTTAGCATCGTCCTAGTGCTTCTGTCTGGAGGTTCTTGTTCCTTCATTCGAATGCTCAAGAATTGGTTCTGTGTAAGATTTGATAATTCTTGCTGTGCTGTCCTCTTCCCTTCCTTGCTTTCTGCTTTTCCGTCTGCTTTTTAATACCTCTGATGTTGACAGAGTGGAAAAGTTAAACCTAAAAATAAGTTCCTGAGCTCATTCCTGTTTGTGGTATCCATGTGTGTATGAACACTTTGTGTGATGTTGTATTGACTGATACATTGCATTTCTTTTTAAACATCTGTGGGGTCAGGTTGGGAAGGCTTATACAACACTGAATTTTGAAGAACTCTGTTTTTACTCGTGGGGAAACAAATTAAAAAAAAAAGCACTTAAGAATTGCCCCCAGCCTGTGGGACATTGAAAATCAGTATTGTATTCACATCCAGTATTTCTCTGCAGATCTCTGTCAGTGTGCTGCTGGTAAAGAGAATAGCTTTGACTTTGAATGGGGTAAATTAGGCAAGTTCTGCTGTCACCTTTTAAAAATAAAATTTAATGAAGTTTTGATTTGTTCCTTTAATAAATCATTGGTACGTTGTACACATCTGTGTATATAGCTGTATGGTTTGTTATTATGAGGCCAAATCCTGACAACTTATTGCAAAATTGTTTTAATTTATTATTAATATTTTTTTCTTTTCTCATTTCTCCTTGTTTTGGAGCCTTTATAATTAGATATAATTAAAACCACAGGTTTTAAACTCCCGTCTAACACTTAAACTCATATTTATGGTGCAACCCCTGGAGTTTTATTGCCGTTTTAACTGCATTTTGAAAAAAAAGTATATTTTCTGTTGCATCTGTTCAAATGCTATGTCTACAGCTACCACTTCTTAATCATCTGTTTTGAACAGTAAAATGACATTTATTTTACATGATAAGAAACCTGGCAGTTTATAGAGTAGCTATTTCGTATCCCTTTACAAAAGAGTGCAAGGGACCTTTTGCCTTGTACATTTTAAAAAGAGCTTTCCTCTTTTTGAACTTGTCTTTCTTCTACTCCTCCATGCAACAGTCTGAAAGTGCTACATGCTGTAGAATGGATTTTGAAAAAATGTTTTTGGCTGGCATTATGTAAAACCATATTTTCCCTTTTGGTGCGTATGTTCTGGTCCTAGCAATGTCCTTGTTTTGCTGAAATAAACATTTTTTCCCCTCACAGTTGTTGGTATGTGATGGTGTTTTTCTGTCTTCTTTAATTGTGATACTTATTTTTTTTTTAATTAGTATAAGGTTGATTGTTAAAATTAAGTGTCAGAAGGCTTCTTTCCAAGTTATTCAGAGATCTTTTGCTGAAGAAATATATTTTGCTACTCTCAATTGCTTTTTTCCCTTTCTTCTTTCATTGCAAACTACTCTGGGAAGAGCTTCTTTTAACAAAAAAAAAAAAGGAAAGAAAAAAAGGCTACGCTTGACTGATAATGCATTGCTTTGGATGGTGAAACATTATGAAAGTTTAATTTTTAATTAAATCTGAAATACCAATTATAACTGAAAGAGATTTTAACCTGTTTCTTTTCAGACTGCCTGAAGTTACATTGTAGATGCTGAAATCACTGCACCTTAAAAACAAAAAGATTAAGCTGCACTGCATTCCTGTAAGTAAAGGCTTTTCCGGTACCTTTTGTCCGTATTTTTCCTCAATATGCATCCAAAGTGTTAGCACAGTAGCTGGTCTTGGATAAAGGTCAGAGTCCCCTTGAATGGGATTTAGAAGTTCAAAGGATGTTTTATTTAAAAATTAAAACCGAACTTACATCTTGCAGATCTTTAATTTCAGACCCCTGAATAGACCATTCTTTTCTGCTTTGTTTTGAATATTACTAGGAATAGTGTGTTGTGTCTCTGTTGACTTACAGTTCCTGTCGCTTTGTCAGTGAGGATTTCTGCACTTCGGTGCAGAGATAACAGAAAGTAGCAGAAGATTCCTTATAGTATAAAATATAGTTTATTCTCTTTTCATGATGTCATAACAAATTTTTCTCCTTTGTAAAAGGGAAAAAAGGAACAACTTTCCGATGACATCACAGGGGCTTCAGCTGCTTTAGGGTGTATATGAAGGCAGAAATGCCTAATTTGTCAGTGCTGTGACACAACAAAACAGTCAAAATAATGTCTTGAGCCTCTCAGCAAGAAAGGAGTCTCTTTCTAAGAGCATAGTTATTCCATAAATGCAAGTCAGATTGTACATCAGTCTGATCTACCCTTATTTAGAATCTGTTTATTGAATGTATTTGGGACAATAATTAAGATTTGGAACTTCAGTGGCTGAACAACAGGCATGCAAAAGAGGATTGGAAAATACAGTAGGTTCAGATACTCTGAATGTAATAAAACAATATATGAACCAAAATCCAGGAGCTTGTGGATAGTAGGTAAAAATTTATTTTGATTGGATGGTACAAAACTGTGGAATATTACAAAGCAAAGTCAATTTGTTTTCTTGTTTAAGATCAAAATGTGCAGTCTGTAATGAAATCCAGAGCTTTTTTCCAAAGCAGTGCTTTTGTACTTCAGTGTTAAAATATTTTAACTATTACATGGGATTTTTTCTTACTCCATTCCCTCCCCCCTTCCTTTTTTTCTTCTTTTTTTTTAAATTATTTTTTATTTAAATGGTATTTTAATGATTTATTTTAAACTAGCTGAAGGGTACAGTACACTGTGGGCAGCTAATGCATGCCCCTTCCAGCGTGGAGTGCCAAACATGACTCAGGGAGGCAGATTGTGCCATTCTGGCTCTACTCCATTGTGTTTTTACATTACTGGCAAGGGCCATGCCATTGTGTTGTTTAAATATTGTGTATTAACTGCAGGCTGTGGCCAGTGAATGGTATTTAACATTTTCTCTCATCGTTCCTGAGTGTGAACAGTTTCCCTGAACACCAGAGGTTAACCTTGCAGTTACACTGGTGAGCAGAGTAGAAAACACTCGTGGATTTGCTGGGTCCAGTGGCAATTTAAAGGGAAGTGTTGGGGAGAAAGCTGGGGAATGCAGAATTTCAAAGTTGTCTTCCAGTTTTGTGTGAAAAAACAGGAAAATTTTTGTTGGAAAGTAGAAGAAATTCTTTTTCCAAAATGCAACAGCAGAGTGAGGAGTGAATTAAGGGATGTTCTTTGAATCCTTAGGATCCAGATGGTCAGCAAGTCCTGTATGGACAGCCCGAAGGCAAAATACCATGTAGCAATATCTGGGCCTGATGAGAGGGGCTGGCTGGAATGGGCTTTTTTTTTTTTTTTTTTTTTTCAGGTTTACAAGACTCTAGGCTTTGAGAGGGAAATACACAAGTGTAAAACTCAGGTGTAGGGGAATATTTTATTTTTTTATCAGGGGTGACAAGCACATCAAGGCGGAGATGTTGAGCACCTTGCTCAAGGTCAGAGTAAACCACTGGTCAAAATGGGAACATAGTGTAGGATCGTGACTCCCAAAACTGTTCTGTTCTGCCCAGTTCTTCTTGCTGTTTCATGAAGTAAAGGTCCAAGTTTCCAATTTGAGTTTCTTGTGTCATTTTCTCTTTCCAAAAAAAAGAATACCCTGCCTGTAAGCTTCTAACTGCTCCTAAGTTCTGTAGCCCTGGTATGCAGCCTGACTCTGGAATACAGAAGCACAAGTTGGGTAAACTTTTATGTATGCTGTGAAATGAAGATGTTATTGTTGCTGTACCTTACATCCATGTAACTAGTAATTTGGCACAATAAAAATTGGGGCACCCTGTTTATAGAGGAAAGTATGCTTTAAGGATTTCCTTTGTTTCCTATGTATGTTTGCTGTAATCAAGTAAGCTCTTTAAAATAGTGAACTTCCCAGTATGACTTTGTTCTGTTAACCCGAAAACAGCAAGAAGAAAAGGCGACACATGCTGTAGTACTTTTCTGGGATTTTTTTTAATTGGATTTCTTTAATTGAAGGATGGAAAACTTGCTTTAGGATAGGGACGTGCGTAAAGCAACTGATTAATATAAGATGGCTCAAATTTTCAGCTGATACAAAATATGCTTGACATGGCATTAGAAGAAAATACAGATTTGCAACACTTGAACATCTGGCAGAAAACTTCATAAAAACACAGCCTTCTAAATGTAGTGCAGGCATGCTCTTAATGGGAAAGGTCTGTGGGTTGGATTCTTGCTGTGTTGGGTGCTCTAGCCATGTTTTGCTGTGTACTAAAGTTACATGGATTGATAGGCAAGTAGATCCATGGGAGTACTCAAATACTTAATTTTAACGATGTGGTTAAGTACTTTGCTGTTTGCAACTAACGCCAAATAGGATTAAGTCTAGTCTGAGAAGCTACCTCTACTCATATTCAGCATCTAGTTAGTTTTAGAAGGAGACAGTGACAGCATATTGTGTGTGAAAGAAAAAGATTCTGTACATGCAACCTGAAAACTTATGCAGGATACAATGGATACACTTATCAATGGTTTTAGTTATATTGCCATTGGCTAAGGCAAATAAGGAATACACAACACATTATTTTTGTTAAAAAGATATATTTGTCAAAGTTGCAGCCTTATGCAGCCCTGTGATCTGATTACTGATCAAGAGGTCTAGTGGTCTAATCTTGACAAATGCTGGCTCATTGAGTGGCATTGGGCATGTCATTTAACCTTGCTGTGCCTTTTGAAATAGATCACTTTTTCAATCTGGTTCAAACTGATCCAGCTCTGTGAACATTATTGAGTTTGTGTTTGCAAAGCTCTTGGAGGAGAAATAGTAACCATTGTTATTATTAATAAGTATATTGTGTAGACGAATCACGAGGGATGGAGATACAGCCACTCACGGGGGTGATCTTTCACAACTCACTTGTGCCTTTGTTTAATTCCATCACTTAAAGGTATCAAGGCCAACACCAATTTACAGAAGTATTTCTCATGTCACTCTCCCCACTGTTGAGTATTTTATTGTTCGTGTTCTCTCTCCGTCTGTTTCTCTCTACTTTCCTCCATGCTGAATTAACCTTGCATACCAAACTTTATTCCCCTTTTTTTGTATTATACAGCAGAGGCAATTGTGTAGTCTCCAAATTACAGACAGCAAATTCATTTTGTCTCGTGATTGTTTGCTGATGATGTATGAAACAGACAGAAGACAGTTTGAATTTTCATAAGTTCAATTGAGCTTGCAGGCATAAGGAAAGGAACAGGCAGAACCCAAGCCAATGTGCCACAGTAAGCTGGCATCCCAGAGTGCATGCTGCATGTGTAGCGTCAGGTGTCAGGGCTGAGAAGGGCTTCGTCCATCACAAGAGTGCTTTTAAACGAAGGAAAAGTTTTGAAGCAACAAACAAGCTACCCTACTGTGTTCTTTACAGTGCAGGAATCCTCACAGTTCCTGATGGCTATGGGATCTATCTTTCTTTCATGTAACTTGCTAGTTTTAACTAGAATTTCGTGTCTAAGGTGGGCTTTGAGCCCTGCAAAATGCTTGTTCCTATTCCTCTCCCAAAATGCAAACCCTCGATAGTTTGTTAAGCTGTTTTGGGTTTTTTTTTTGTTTTTATGCAGAAGGTACTGGCTTGTAGAAGCTATGCTGGAGAAGACATGTAAAGATGTGAAATAAGCATGGAAGCGTGCTTCCTTTGAACAAAGATCAGTGTCATGGGGCTGACTGTCACTGAGGAATTTTGTTCGCGCTAACAAACAGAATTAATTTTGCCTTTTCCCCTTCCTATACCATAGCATTAATCCGGAAACTCATGAGGATAAATTCTGCCCTGATTTCTGCCTGTGGAACCCCAGTGGAAATATGGAGAGGTCAAAAACGTTTGTCAAAGCAGAAATTGTCCTAACGTTAAAATTGTTGAGAAAGCAGAAACTGGTTGATTGTTATCTGGCCCCGGGGAGAGGATAGGTAGGATCCCTGCATGGGATTATATGTTTCTGACAGTGTTGCTTTTGTTGTATGTTAAGGAGAATATGAAAAAAATATTCTAGTGAGTGAAAAGTTATAATCAGGAGCGCAGTGCTTAATTGTTCTTCATATCCATTGGGAGAAAGACCTAAAGAATTCAGTTCAACAAGCAGAGAAAATGGCCAAATTAGAGATTAAGAACCATGTTCTGGCTGTATTGGTTGTAAAGCAATTGGGACACACAACCTGTAGGTACTGTGGAAGCAGGGGAGTTTTCTTTTTAAGGAATGGCTTGGAAAACCATCTCTCAGGGTGTCCTAGAACTCGTTGTAAGGCAGAAGACCAGCCTGGTTGGGTTCTGTTGCTCCCTGGCGTTTCTATGATTCAGCGTACCGTTTGGGAATGTTGGTATGTTGCTAATACATTCCTGATTAATAAAGCTTAATGTTCCCAAAAGATCCCCAGGGTTCTTATTTTTCCATCATCTCATAACTGAAACCATACTGTCTCATCAAAGATTTCATTGGGCTGCCAGCATTTTGCTTTGACCCTTCTTTTTTTAGAGAAGGACAGGGGAAGGAGTCATATAGACACCGAAGGACAGATTTTTTCTGTCGCTGTGAGTCTGCATGGTTTCTTTCCAGTCCATGCACAAATGCTGATTTGCTTCAGTTACTGCGTTTTAAAATTTGGATGAATGGGGACACTCCAGGTATTGCCTGGTACAAAGGCCTCTGACACAAATTGTGGAGACAGCTGAAAGTTGCAAATAGGATTGATGATCGGAGCAAGTGTGTAATGGGGCTGGAGTAAAACCTGCTACAAAAAGGTAAATGTCACAGGAGACTGGGAGCTTTGTGATTCTGTCTGTTTTTCTGAATTTTCACGTAAACACCCTTGAAAGACATTTTCAGTTAATGAAAATGCAAATCTCTAAATGCAATGGGACAACCTAAAAATTTTATTAGTTCTCGGGTTGTTTTTAATCAGTCCCATTCTCAAATTAGCACCCAAAAAAAGAGGAGTTGGGAATAATTGTTGATTTTTTTTCCCTTATCCTTTTTTTTTTATTTCTTGCAAATATTACAGGCTTGGATTTTCTGGGAGGTGGAAGGGTCGTATGGGGCTTGTTTGTTTGTTTTTGTAGGTCTGTGTGTTAAGGGCATCAGTTGCAGTGTACAAACAAGTAGAATCCTGACTTTTTTCTTAAGTGGCAGCTCTTGTTTTTGCAGAATAGTGGCCACAAAAGATGAAGGTAGGAAGATGTCTCTTGTGTATGTTTGCTTTAGTATATAAAGAAGGATGGGTTGTGATTCACTCATATTAAAAAGGCCTGGGAATATTCGCATTGATTCCCCGAGTAGCACTACTTTAGTAAGTTGTAAAACACTTCAGCATTTCAGCACCTGAAGATGTTATGGGGAAAGTAGAAAATCTTTCATGCCATTTATCAAAGCATTTGCTGGTCTGCATCAAGATAAAAGGAAGACTAAATATTACTGAGCAAGGAAAGTTATCTTAGACGAGAGATATCATCAGGTAAGCTACCAAAGTCAAAAAGGTAACACAGACCTGGCCTTTTCCAAGCCTTGGTACTCTTACTTTGTTCTAACCGAAATGAAATTCTTCAGCTAAACCAGTGTATAATGGGAGGGACTCCACAGAAAGGCATTGTGGTTATTCTATATTTACATCAGTGTCCCTGAGGACACTCTTACTGAATCATTTCAAATTCCAGAGTCTGATGTAGGGCAGTCTGATGAATGTAAGTTACCCAAACTTTCTGATCTGTTTTCTTCATTAGTGTAAGTGGTCTAGCTCTTAATTTTACTATATAAGATCTGGTTCTTCTTGTTTGCCTTGTACCCCTCATTATCCCTGCATCTAGATAATAGATTCCATGTTGACCGAGGATGTGTAGTGAAATCTCTTTTGGGGTGCTGACTAGTTTGAGCTGGTACCCCTTGGAGTCATA
>JAOXNG010000001.1:90590546-90602983 GCA_028566535.1 Scolopax minor
TCTGAGCTGTAGTACAAAGCATAGTTTCACAGCAGGATAAGCTGTAAAACTCTGTGCTTTAAGTCACTTCTCAAGGGAGGCTGGCACTGCTCTTCAACAGACAGTCGCCCCCCACTGTACCCAGGACTTCTGAGCTGAACAAGGGCTAATGATGGAGTTTTACCTGATCCCAGTCAGATAAATAAAGAGGTTCAGAGGAGGGAGCTCTCCTGGACCCTTTCTTCACTCTCATAATGCTTCAGGAATAGCTGCTATTTAGCTGCCTGTAAGAGGAGAGCTTTGTGCTGCTACTTTAGACAGCGGAATCAAATTGAAGTGGAGAGCAACCCTGATTTCCGACTGTTTTAAACCATTTGCTTATCGGACTTAATCGTTGTTTTTAGACTTCGTCTTTTATTTTTGGAGAACCTATTTAGATCCTTTGAGTTGTAAACATTATTTGCTACAGGAAACAATTTTCTGAACAGTGATTTTTCGCCATAAAGCGGGGCTTCAAAATGGCCTGCCGTCCTGATTGTTGGTGATACCCAGACATCTGACTGACTAGGCATGTTTCATAATTCCCAGATTTGCTGTATTTTGAGACTGGAACAAATGCTTTAATAAAGTAAATGAACAATACCCTCTGAGCCCTTGAAGTGAATGCAAATTTTGCCTGGGGCAAATAATGTCTGGAGCTTCACAGACACCCTCGCTTTGTATAGAAACAGAATAGATTGCAGTTATTTTGGTAGCATGCAGGGATGATCAGATACCTACAGCCAGATAGTAGATTACTGCATGGTAGACAGTGTAGCCTCTCTGGATCGTACCTCAATGTTCTGGATGGGAGGTTAATGTCAGCCTTATAGCAGTGTTTTATATGTTGCTTTTGGCTACACATGCATTCTGTTGTCACTTTTGCTGTTTACAGAGACTGTGCAATGCAGGGATCTAATTGTTGGATGCCAGATTATCAAAAGCATTTAGGTGTTTAAAGATGTCATTGATTGCCTGAAGGTATTTTCAAGAGCACGTTGGCAGGTTAGGGTTGTTCCTTTGGCACTGGATGCCTTTTAAAATTCTGGTCACTGCCTGCTGTTATGTTTGATTATAACAATTTCTCTAAAGATCTTTGTTGCCACCTCCAAGGCTTGCCAGCTCGCCCACCAGAGGAGCTGCAAGTACCCTCTAGGCTTCTCCTTTATGAGGGGGTGATATGGCCCCTGTCTGCTGCTTTCAAAGTATTGAGAAGTACATAAGTATTGAGAAGAGGGTGTAAATAAGAAGGAACTAGAAAAATAGGAAATTTCAACTGACTTTGTAAAGAACAGAGAAAGCTTGTACAATGAGTATTGCATTGAAAGCCACACCACCACAAATGTTGTCATTGTGCTATGTTTGCTGAGCAGGGAGGAGATGGATTTGAAGGATGGCAGGCTTGGTGGGCGTCACGTTCACGCTGAAATACTGAACAGACAAAGTGGCTGCAATATGAACTTCAGCCATTCAACAGTAAGCATAACTTGGCTTGGCAAACAGCCTCTGAGAAGAAGATACCTACGTCACCAGTCCAGGCATGGAGAAAAGATCTCCTTTATGTTGTGTTTTGACTATTACGTGCTTCCAAATGGTACATTTAGTGACACTGATAGAGAAAAGATGGCTCTAAGTATCAAGCAAGAAAGAAATGATAAAATACCAAGCTGTTGAAGTAGCATATTGACTAGCCAAAAGAATGTCTAGCCACGTTCTTAGATGTTGTAAAACCAGTATGATTATTTAGATATTAGCTGAAACATGCTAAGTTATACTTGAAAAATATCTAGCCCTTTGTTTGAGATAATTCATTTAAGTAAGAGTTTTATCCCTGTATGTGGTTAAGTATTTCTATAGGAATGTTGATATTCTAAAATCCCAAACACAGATTTTTAAACCAAATTAAATGGAAATGTCACTCCTAGTTACAGGTCTCATTCTTTGGGGGTTTTGAATCGTAAAGCGTCCAAAGGAAAACTTGATACAAACCTGAATCTACAAATCACACAATCACCCTTACTCTAGTGAATCAAGTGAAAAGTACAGAAATTTTCTAATAAAGCAGCTGTGCCAAATAGCAACAGAACTACTTGCAGTTAGGGAGGAATTAAACAGACCTGACATTTTGTAAGAATTTGGGAATTTTTATAACTTGGGAAGTGTTTTGGAAGTGCCTTAGATAGCATGCTATAAGAAATAGAAAAAAGTGAAATAACATGTCATGATTTAATCAATATCTTTCTATTTAATGATGTTTTCCAAAAGGACCACATAAAAACCCATTGGAGTTGACAGAAAAATTCCCACCAGCTTGAGTGTGCCTTAAGTCAGATTAATGGCAATTCAGCACCCCTAAAAATAGCAAGAAAAAGCTTTTGGAAGCCTTATAATTGAAAAAGTGAGATGACAACACGAGCATTGACTTACAGTTCTTCCTAGACTCTGACAGAAAGTCTAGTTCTTTGGCAACTCCCAATAGAAGTTTTCAGAAAGAGATGAGGTGTATTCTGTACAAAGTGTATGGCAGAATGAATTACAAGAGGAGAAATTTGTGGCATTTTAGCTAGTAAAATACCTGCAATAGGCTTTTTAGATGTAGGATTTGAGGCAAACCTTGATTGAACTAAAGCTTTATTGGTTTAATGTTTAAATAACTGTTGCCCTGTTTGCAATTGCAACACTCGTTAAGGCGATTGCAGATTATTTTGTTATTTGCTTTATTTCTTTTTTTGCAATATACAAAGTTCAGCAGAATTTATATAAAGAAATTATGGTCCAGTGCCCCTAATAGCATCTCTGTTGTTAAGATTGATATGATACAATAGTTCCAGTGATGGAAACTTCGCATCTTTTCCTCAAATCTTCCCTTGACTTTGCTATCAAGCGCTGTGATATCAGCTGTGAAACAGAGTTCTGATTCCTTTTCACTTACAATTTCACATGTGAAGCAACTTGTTATAGTTTTTCACAATTGGGAATTTCTTTGATTCTGTTAGTTTATTTTGGTGGAGAGGTTTATAACGTCCAGGCAGTTGAGGAATGAACAACGTGCCTGTCAGTTGCCAAATCCTCCTCAAACAGCGCCTTAGGATGTGGAGAACAACACTTTAATTGAAGTATCACATTCCACAGCTGAACCAAAAAGGTCAGTCTGAGGTATTGATGTGGCTGGATTTCAAGGCAGCATCAGTGATCATTTTGAAGTTTTTCTTTTAATTTTCTGTCTACATATCTTGAACCAAAGTGATGTAAGATTAGCTTATCTCCTAAAATTCCTGCACTATACTTTACTTTTCAAGAAGGATTGTTAGAGGAATATTTTAGTGGTATCTAGAAGGCACTTGATAACACGCACCTTCTGGTTATTTGCAGTGGGAATTTGAATCCAATTTAAAATAATTCTAGTTTTTGAAACCATATCTGCATACATATAAACAGGGACTTGTAACTGTGTCATAGGATGATAATGTCATTTGAAAGCAGTGCCTGTTTGAGTCTAGTAGGAATGGCTGGGCACTCTTCATTATCCAGAAGTTTTTCTGAGCATCTTTCAGCAAAAGTATACACGCCAAAAACGGTGTTCTTTTGTACCCAAGCCAAGTAATTATAACCTTTCTTGCCTTTCTTTTGCCATGTTACCAAACATATATTTTGTTGTCTGTACAGTTCTAGAGCACAAAGAGCAATGATGTGTGCAGATAATGATACTGCAGATATGTAAATATATGCCAAGATGACTAAGACAGGAGTTAAGTTGCAGGGTTCCCACAAAAAGAGTTGCCACAAAGACAATATCTGAGTGTTTAAATGTGTAGATTAGTACTGTTTGAGCATGGTAAGTTGTGGAAGAGAAAGAGGGTAGGGTCTTGTCATCATTTCAGTTAGAGATTACCAGTGCAGGTAATTGTAGTAATATATAATCTTTGATGCATCATTATTGCTTGCAGGCATGGATACAATGGCTGTTAATAAAGAAGGAGAGGTTTTCCTTTGCTTCAAAATGTAGCTATCCTGCTTTCGGGTCCTAAGGTCCTTCACTGAATCTTGTGCTGAGATGAATTCTTCAGAAGACAGAATAATCCTTCATTTGACATTTACTCACTCAATTACCTTCCTGCATTTTGTGCAGGCCACATCAGACTTTTCAAATTTTATTTGTTCTTGCCAGACCACATTTATTCATTAGCTGTATTTACTGTCGTTATGGTTGAGACAGCACTTTTATTGCAAGCCCCCTATCTTTGGTGGTTTAGAAGTTTCTGAAACAATTACCTTTTTGGCTGAAATTTCTCAAGCTTGTTCTAAGCTCAGAGGTGAATAATGTTTCAGTAAGTTTGAAAAAAATCCATTAAGCCATTTATGAGGACTAGACGTTCCAATAAACGTAGGCGCATTTATTTTTTGATGACCTACTTATTCCAATAAAGTACATTATTATTCTGTTTTCTCCTGGTTTAAATTATGTTGTCTTTTAAAAGAGAATGAGGACATTTTATACCGGATTTTAGTTAGGCTTGAAGCGAGGTTCGTTCACATGCAATTTTATGCAGGCAAGCAAATTTGTTTGCTACACTTAGCCCACAAACAGGACCATGGGTGCAAAAGCTTCTGGGGTTCAGTGTGGTGTTCTCTGCAGGAAGACAACAGCTCGATCTGTTGTGGTTGTGAGGGATAGTTCAGAAAGGCAAAGGCAAGTCTGACTAGGCAGTGCAAGGGCAGAGAGACAAAATGAAGCTATCTATTGAATATAGGTTCTTACTCGTGCAATGATGTTAACTCAGTGTGAAGATTCAGATATTACTTGTGCAAAAGTACAATGAATATACTTCTGTTGTCTTGCAGGCATGGGATACAATTTTTCATCATGCTGTCCTGGACAATGTGAAATAATTTGACAAATGATAAAGTCTTGTGGAATTGAAAAGGCAGTGCTTTTTTTTTTTTTTTTTGCATTGAACTTCTGCATAGACTGTATAATTAAATTCAGCTATGCTTTGTCTTATGTCTACAATGTGCTTTTTAGTGCACATGTAGTGTTTTGTGTTGTATAGCTTGTTTATTGTGTACACTGTGAGGAAGTTCTAGTGTTTATGCACACCAATATGGAATTGGCTTCTGCCTTTCTTATGGTAGCATGACATAAAATTATTCTACTTAAGAAAATAGGGATCTTCTAAGTTTATGCCAATGTAACTGAGAGCAGAATTTGGCCCAGTATGATTAAATGTACTGATGAACTTTGATGCTAAATTCTGTGACCTTTACACAATTAAAATCTCAACTTTAACATTGCATTAGCCTAGCTTTTCATTTAATTATACATATTTGATTGAAAGCTCCAAAAATGTTAATATTTTAAGTCTCTTCTCCTGTTTGTAATTGAACTTTTTTGTGTGATTGTTTTCTGCAGTAATCAAGAGGACATTAGCATGGACAGGAAATGAATCTGGAACTCTAGAGATTAATATTAATCTGCTAATGTCCTGTCCTGATGTTCTCAGGAATCCTTTCTTCTCTAGCACATTATGGTACTTTAGTAATCAGCAATTAGGGTAAGGTTTTCTCATGCCTGAACTATGTCCTCGTATGTCTTTTATTTTGTGATTGCTATGGGAATGATGCTTCTTCCCCCCATGGAGTCAAAGCAAAATGCAATGTTTCTTCTTCAGGAGCCATACTGCTTAGACAAATGCAGGGTTGGAGGCTTAGTGTATTGTCAGGAAGGAGATTTGAGGGGTAGTTGGAGAGTTTAACATCAGGTTATATTTCTGTAGGGAATCTGCCATGCCTCCATGTTTTGAAATACTTACCTTGATCCTTGTGCTAACTCTGCATTAATAGCCATGGGCTCAATAATGGTGCTTTGTGAAACACAGACCCATCAGGCCCTGATCCACAGCAGCACTTAGGAGCATGGGCTATGCTGAAATCAATGTCAGGAGGGATGTTCTTGTTCTTTGATTGTGTAGTGCAGATAAGGTTTTTTTTGCTTTTTTGCAGTCCACAGTGTCAAGCAAAAAGAAAGAGGGAATATGTAACCTCAGCCCATTTATTCCCTTCTGCAAGGGACTTTGTTGTCCCAGCCCACAGACATCCTGATGCCACTACAGAAATTATTGTAGCCCTAGGACTCCAGTAGACTCCACTGACACAGCTTAAGTCTATATGTGTAGGAGATCCTGTATACACAGTTCACTAAGCCATGCTATTTCTTCCCTGTTATTTCTTCCTCTTGCCACTCCCCAGATGGTCCTGTAATATTGCATCTCAGTAGCATTTAGGAAGTGCAGACCTATCTCTGTTTATTCCACTCTCACGTGCATAACAAAGCTGAACTGTTTTTAATTTCTTTTAGGATGTGCACAGAAGTAAGAGAGAATTACTTTCAGGTTTTCAGAGAGCTGTAGGATTCTGTGGGTTGGTTTGGGGTGTGTTTTACTGTATACTTTTTTTTTTTTTTCTTTTCTGGCATAAGCACCCATGGGTTTGCTCCAAAAAATAATTGATAATCCATTACAAACTTCCTACATTTGTTCTGACTTCTACTTTTATTTTAAATTTCTATTGTGCAATTGAATTTGAATAAAAAACCCTCTAGAAGGTGCAATATCGAGATGCAATATTGACTCGACTGTAGCAAATCATTCAGTTTTTTCTTAATCAAAATTTCATTGAAATTGTTGTATTTTCAGTGTTTCACTTTTGATAAATCGGCGTCTTCCAATGGCCATATGTTCTATTGGAAAAATCTCAAGTCATCCTGGTTGTATGCACCCAGATGATACTCAGTTTCATGATTTGTTCCATCGTATGGTATTTAGTACAAAAAGAAGAAAACAAGAAAGTGATAGTGGAAATGACACTGAGGCCTCTGCTTTCACTTCAGAATAACCAGTTTTGAGTCCAAGCGTCACTTAAAGCTTTAAGTTCAATGATTTTTATTTTGGCTTAGGATACAGAGTAATTTTCATTTATCTCAAATTGAGTTGTGTCCTTTATAGCTTGTTTGTTCCAATGAAAAATGCCTACATTATCTGAACCTTTGACTGGCCAAATACTTATTAGTGGTTTTGCATGATATTTAGGTAATTGAGCTCCCACTGTTCTTAGCAGATGAAGTGGATGATAAAGTTGGTTTGATTTACTAGGAAATGGGAATCAAAATACCATTTTAGGCCTCAGCCTTAGTTTTGCTGTGCCACCATTTCCTACCTGAATGTACATGTCTCTAATTTATTAAGGGTACTCTAACGATAATTGTGGCAAAAATCACAGAATCACAAATGGAGAAGTGCTCAGAAAAGATGGTACAAGTACCTAACAAGGTGAAGAGAATGAGCCCAGAACCTCGGAGGAGTGGGGTGAGGGGATGGAAGCCCTTGTTCCTCTGGATGCACAATTTCTGACATGGCACTGAGGCTCAAAGGAGGGAGGTTTTCTTCAAGTGAGCAGAATGCCCAAGAATTTTGAGTCATGAGTGTGGACAGTTCACACTGGTGTGTTAAACAAAGTTAACGGCCCAAGCTAACTGCTGTATCCCAACTGTGCAAACATCTAAGCTTCTTCTGAAGCATCTCTTGAACCATGACAGTTCACTACCAAATATTCTCAATAAAACCATCACCACGTATGATTTGCTTTATCGCCTTGGTCTGTGAGCCATAACATTTCAAAGGGTTATGAAGGAGTCCCCTTCTCTGGAGATTTTCAATACCTGCCTGGATTCTTTCATGAGTGATGTGCTCTAGGCAGTCCTGCTTTGGCAGGGGAGTTGAACTAGCTGATCTCTAGAGGTCCCTTCCAACTCTGTCAAATACGTGAATCCATGAAAATCTGCTTCATGAGCATTTCAGGCAGCGTTGTAGCAGTGGTGGATAGAGAGCTGAGGTGGCAGCAACATTTGACATGCTGATGCCTAAGACTGATTCTAAGCCATTCCAATTGCTTGTGCTCTAGCATTGAGGTCAGGTGCATCCTCCATCTGTGCTCCATCTGCTCAGCAGGAATGCTGATCTGGTGTTCTGTACCTAATATAGTGTATCTACCTTACAATTAGATTTTAAAAAGACAAAAGGCTCTGAGAAGATCTGTAAAGTATAAGTATTTTTAAAGGTTTGGTTTGAAACATTTAAACTTCATGCTTCAATGGTCAACAGGGGAGTTGCAACAAGCAAGATTTCTTTAAACTCCCTTCAGAGCCCTTCTTTTCTCTATCAATCCAGCTTTGCTTTTCCAAAGGATTCACGGTTTTCAGAAATATGAGCAGAAGCTGTAAGAAAGTTCACTTGAGGCACAGCCTTTATGGGAACCTCTCAGTATCTTGCTGAGATATTGACTGTCTTAGAGCTGATAGAATTTCAGAGTCTTCTATCCTTTTTGAATTGTGTCATTGGGGTTCAAGGCTTTTTCTTGTGACAATGACATTTCATTATTTAAAAACAAGAGTTTGTTTCACAACTAAATTTATTCCCTAGTGGCAAGGGGAAGGGGAAGTGAAGGGGAAACTGAGGCAGAAAATTACTAGATCACACAGTGGAGTGAATATCAAAGCAGAGAACAAAATCCCACATTTAATGCTGACTTCTTGAAATCAAAGGCAAAGCTGACTTTGATGGAACCAGCTTTTCTGAAGATAGCTCCAAACTCCTCTGTTTTCTGTCCATTTTATAGCTAAAGGACTAGGAAGATCTGTTTAGCTAATTATCCAGAATGGTAGGAACTCCTTTAAATGTTTTTATTTTCTAAATAGAACTACAAGATATTAAGGACTGTGTTGAACAGAATATTTTGTTACTTAGTGTCATAGGCCTAGCAAAATGCAGTGTGTGTCTAAATGAAGTTTTTTTCAAAAGCTCATTGTATGTATTTAGTAATAAAGAGCTCAGTAATACCATCGGCATTTTTAAAGTTTGAAGAAGATTCAGGGTCCAAATATGCAACACTCCCCATAACAAAATGCCCGTTGCCTTTGTTGTTCATTTCCAAACTGGCATGGATAAAGGATTAGTTACTCAGCAGCGTTCTGGGTAAAAGATCAGACTGGTTTGCATTTTTTTTGTAAGGCAGTTCACCCTTCCCTGTGGCAGAAAAGGACAGTTGTATTTATACTGACAAGAACTGTAAATCAAACTTGGAATAAATGTTGGCACTGGCCCTTAATTATTTCTGGGAGTTGGGATCAGGTACGGCTTACATTTATATGGCAGCTCAAAAAGGCCAGAGTACTTTCCAAAAACTGAACAATGCAGGCGTCCGCTTTCTTTGCATTTCAGCTATAGTAGGCTGCAGCCCACCACTCAAACATCTGTTAAAGGAATGGGCCTATTAAAAGAACACAGTATTGCTGTAGTGTGGTGATGCATTTTAATCATCTCCTACTGTACTTTTTCATGGTTTTTGCCCTGTGGATAACCAAGCAACCAACAGGTTAGAAGTTTTCACATGAACTTACTTGCCCCAGGGGTTCCCTGTGAGTCCCTGTGAAAGCAGCGGGTTGCTGCTCAGGTGTTCTCGTTTCTTAGCAGTTTGTTCTAAACAAGTCTTGCAAAATCCTAGTTTTTTTCTAGGTTGCTGGGATGTGGGGAGTTTGGTGGCTTGGTGATGGAGGGCTTAAAAAAATTTCACTGTTTTCACTGCTGTTCATCACTGGCCAGTGGTACCAGATAGCCGTGGAAGGATAATGGCTCTGGAGTAGTTGTTCACTTTGGGGCTGGTAGAATTTAATGATAATTTTGCAAAGCTTCACTAGCTCATAAACCATGCTTGCCTCTCTGCTTGTGTTTAAAGAGGTGGTTGTAAGTAAAGTACTTGCACGTTCTATTGCAAACCATCATGTTTTCACAAGCATTTACAGATTTGAGTCACAGCTTTCCCATATCTGGCAGCAAATACTGATTTGAGAATGGAAGACATATCACTGCCTTGATCAAATTACAATTTTTTCTTTGTACATTGCTCCGGCTGGAAATTACTTGTTTTCTGAGCACAGCCCTGCTCTTCTACAGAGAAGGATGCTTCCACACATACATAGCAGGTGAACTACTGTTGTACTTTTGATTTATTATTATTGTTTTATATATTAAACAAAAATGTGGATGTCACTCCATTTTTTTACTGGTAAAGATAGTTTTTTAAATTTAAAATAATGAAGCTTAGAATATGCATGTCATTGTTCTAAGGTGATGAGCACTACAACTTTCTTGGAAGCTGATAGAAATCAAGAACCTTAGAACCTTCTAGGACGAGTCATTTAAGATCTTTTAAACCAAATTCTGCCTCTATCTACATAACATAAAAGATTTTATACAATTGGAAATGTAAAGAACAGCATATTTCAGTCTCTTGTCTTGCTGGGGTTATTGTTGTTTATAGAGCTTAAATGTCCCAGTCTCTTTTAGTATTGAACAAATCCTATGGTTTCTTGCTGTGATGCACAGTGTTTATAGGTTATAGATGACTTAAGTAAATAATGATTTACCACAGCATGTATTTCCTGCTGTGGGAAGGCCCTGAGAAGGGGCTGATTTAGCATGGGCATTTTGTTTCATTGCAGTTTTCCCCAGGTATTCTTAATCTGTTTTAAAGATTCAGTCAGGAGCAGTGACTGGGCTTAGGCACAAATACTGTTTTTTTTGTATGCCTGTATAACCACTACTCCCTTTGGGGATGATGATGGCAGCATACCGCTTGGTAATTCCTAGGTTAAACCTAAGGGCACAAAGCAACAGTTAAACTCAGATTGGACCTTCTTCGGTCTGAGTTGCTGTCCACTTACAGTTGGGGCCTTCAACAAATTGTTGATCAAGCCTTTTTTTTTTGGTAATTAGACTGAAAACACTGAGCCCTTTGCAAGGCAGTGGTTCAGTGTTGTTGGGAGAGACAGCTCCTTGGAACCCGGAGCTTCAGCTCCTCACATGCAGGGATCTTAATCTAAACAAAGAGTATAAAGAATAGCACTGCATGTGCCTGTATAAACAGCCCGCAAATCCAATTGTAATGAGACATTCCTGAGGTGATTTCTGAACTTCCTTGTCCCAGATGGGCAAATTCTCCCTGCTTCACCGAAGATGGTGGGGTAGATGATGGATCACTGACAGCATGTTTCATGGGCCTCATGGTTGCAGAAGTGTGGCTGGAAGAAACATCAGCAGATGTCTGGGTTGTATAGGAGTTAACAGAGAGAGTGATTTAGGCCACCAAACGTGGATAGTTTATTGTGGCCCTATTGTAACTTTCTTTATATCATGAGGGAATTAATATCTTTTACTGACTGTGTAGTCCTGAGACCTGCCTTCTGGCTGTGATTTATTTTTCCAGTTAAGTCATTGTTCATCATTATGAACTGAGATTATTTTTCTGTGTAAATTTGACAGAGAAGCATTCATGAACTTGCACACATTTTTAATTTTAAAATGCCTTTTTGATCAATCATATAAATTCAAATTAGTAAATGCACACACAATTTGGACAAATACCTAATTATTAAAAAAATAAGAAGAAAAAAATGAAGTAATTTTTTTTGCCTCTCACAAATACAATTTTTAAAACAGTACTGAAAAATATATTAGAGAAATAAAATTAATACTTTACATTTGAAAAATGTACAAAGTACAAAGAAAAATTTATCTTTAGAAAGCAGTGTTCTCATTAAAGTAGAAGTTTAGATCTCAAAAGTCTTACCATTAAAAAAGGAAAACTAGCTCCACTTTTAGCATCAGATATTTCAATCATTAAAATTGAACTTAGCATTTGAACTGGACTTTGTTTTATATAGTCCCTATTAATGTAAAAATATTCTTATAAGATCATTTGGACTTGATCTGAGATACAGCTTCTCAATACCTCATTTTCCACAACCCAGTCATGTTCCTGGTAAAATAAATGTAGTATGCCAAGTGCTTTTATAGAACTGACTATTGAGTCAGCAATGATTCCTGCCTGTAAAGCAAAGAAACCAACAAGAAAATCAGCCAAAAAATTGGGAATATTTTTACAATGACTAATGAAACTAATTTTAACATTATCGGCTGGAAGTTATAAAAGAATTAATGAATTGTATTCTGCCAGTTTCTCTTGCCTTTTCCAGAGGCTAAGAGGAATGAGTGACGTAATAACAATTAAGCAATGTCATAAAGACTCAGATTTCAAGCTAGGTTCTCTTCCATCAAACCATGCCAACTCTTCTGTCATGAAAAATTATCACATTTAATAGAAGAGCTAAGCAGAAATTCCTAAAATACAAGGTTAATTACTGATATGTAACTATTGTCTATGATAATACAGTCTTGATGGAAAACAGAGTTAGAAGCTAGCCACACCAAAAATGCATCAAACATTTTAGTGCAAAAGTAGCACTCCAAGTGACTTCGCTGCGAAGTGTCATTGTGACATCATAAGTGCCAAGAGTCTTCGCTGTGAAT
>JAOXNG010000001.1:90622739-90636702 GCA_028566535.1 Scolopax minor
GGGGCGGTTCATAACAACCCCTGACAAATCCTATTATTTTTGTTGCGGAACTTCATCATATCGATAAAAAGCGTTAATGATACTCAGGGATGTGAAGCACCCACTGCTTATGTTAGCATTTAACAGCAGCAAAATCATTTATGTCTGTGGCATGGACTGTAAGCCTTCAGCATTTGCACAAAGACACGGGTTTATTATGGTTCTGCCAATGCAGCACAAGAGTTTTGGTGGAAGCAGCAAGGTGACTTCATGGTGGTGTAGGCATGTGGAAACCCAGAGCTGAAATCCCTCCCCAACGGTGCTGCTTTGCTGTGTGACCATACATACGTCATTTCCCATCTGTCTGCCTTTGTTTCTTGACCTGTAAAACTGGAGTCACACACTTCCTTGCTTCTTTAAGTCAGGCTTATTCCACAGCCAAGAGTTTATTTGTATTCCTCCATTCCCAATTTAGCAAGCTCCGTTAGGAGCCTCACTTTATTTCAGGCATGTGCACACACAAGGTTTGTATTGTTTGTACAGGTTCTCTCCTTCCTCTCTGAAAGATGCATAGGTCCTTTGGGCCACTGATACTCTGAATTCTTCTGGGCAATAGAAAAAGTAGAACTGGGACATTTCTACATTGGAATCTGTTAATGGTACCTGTCAAGCATGTTTCTGATCTAGAAATAATAACTGATTTGTTCTGCCCTCTGCCTCAGTACCCACACTGGGCTCTCTTCTCATGTCCATACCCACAACTTAACGATGATTCAGAGTCGTCTTCTTCCTCTTTCTCCAAGTTACACAGATGTCTGTCTGACTTTATGGCATCAGTGTTTTGGAGGTAGAAGGATTTAATTGATCTCTCCCCCAAATGATATTCCCACTTAAGAGGCATACAGTTAATCTCTGCTCCACTTGAATGTCCCCAGGAGTTTGAGAGAAGCAGGTGTATTCTTCATCAAAAGCTGACCTCTTCATGGAAGAAGAGTCTTCCAACCAGTCCTGAGCTTTTCTATTGTGTTATCAACAGCGTGTAATGTATCAACAATACTAAGGTGCTTTATAGTAAGATAGGTAGCTACAGTAGGATAAATAAACTACACTAAGACACTTAATTCCAGAGCACTACCCATTTAGGGTATAGTATTGAAGAGTTACCCACTGTTAGCTTTGATAAGTGCAAATCAGAAATGCACCAAAGGGTGATCCAGATACAAAGAAGTTGCAGAACACATTAACCTGATTCCATTTCCTTGAAATAGTTTCTGATGTAACTGGTTTGTATTGAACTCCAGCATCATTCATATTAGATTCAACACTGATTCTAATCCTTGTTATTTCATCCTGTTAAGAAAAAAAAAAAAAGAAAAAAAAAAAAAGAAAAAAGTGCCATTTATTCCTCAGCTTCATTCGGTCAAGTAATGATGACCTAAGGGAAGCTGAGCAGCATCTTACTGATCTCATCATAGTTATGAGAAGCATCCATCATATGGGCAGTGATTTGTATGTCAAAAGACACCCAGCAGTATTCCAGCCTGCCAGTTGCCAGTTTCTGAGAATACGTATTCACTTTATCACACATGATGATGCTCAAATAGTCTTTGATATCTATATATGTGTCCCTGCTGTTGGTACTTGTTCACCACCAAACTGTCATCTGTTAGCACTCTGAACCATCATCGTGAAACAGCAACTAATTAGCATTGCCTGAATCCCTTTATTTGGTTAGTGTGCTTAATGTTGTTTTGCAGATGAGGAACAACGACAGCGATTGCTACATCAGGAACAGGGAGGAGGCATCTTTTCTCAGGTTTCTTAAGAAATTCTCTATTACTTAAGAGAAGGATAATAACCTCCAGGTCAAGCTTATTCATGAATCAAAAATGAACATTTGCAAAATGCCAAAAAAGTCTAAATGTAATAAGCCTTATGTTTACAACAGCTTTCAAGAGTTAGCGTTTTTCAAGAATTATAATATTTAATGCAATAAATAGACATGCAAATTATCCAGAAGAATCAGTTGGTCTGTTTCTGAAAATAAGGAGTTGTTGGAAAAAAATGGTCACCTACACAGCAATCGGAGACAGGAAAGGGATATTATTTCCCCAGCTTTTATGTGTCTCCTGAAAGAAGGGAATGTTCCAAAAAAGAGAACAACATGGGCAGAGGCCCTTTATTTGGCATTTGCAAATGAGAGAAATGGTGAAACAGGCTCAAAATAGCAGTGGAGAGAAATTCTGCTCTGATGTGCTTGTAGAAATCAAACTGTATTACTGGGAACACACCTCAGGATGAACATTCTTGAACAAGTGACACAACTTCGAGCTTTATTCTTCATCTGAAGACATAATCATCAAATGATCTTGAGCAATAACCTCATGGTTTTGTTCTAAATCATCTTTAATAAAAGTAGAGCATATATCCAAAAGCCTAGAGAAGTAGCCAGTTAAAAAGAAGAGCAAATTTTGCTACTAGAGTTTCATGCAAGTACTGGTGTTAAGATTCAAATGATTTAACAAATCATAATGGCTGCCCGTAGCTGTGAAGTTGATGTGTGGATCACAGCAGAGGCATGTATGCAACCTGCTTTGTAATTGCAATACCTACAAGATATCCACTGAAGTTGGATGAGATCAAATTTAAGATTGGCCAGCGTGACAGCTGAAAATGTCACACCTTTCTGCCATTACGCTTACTAGACATCTTTTTGTTCTGGGTTATTTTTCATCTAATTAGTGTAATATAATGTATTGAGTGTTAGCTTTTTTTTTAAATATAATAGATTACAGCAGAAAAAAAATGGACTTTAAACTAGACAGTTCTAGGAGCATAGTATTTTAGATTTAGCTAGAAAAAAAGAAAGGGACAGGAAAAAAAAGCAGTTGTTCAGTGTGCTTTTACCCCACACTAGCATATTTAATATATTTGGATGAAAAAGACCACCTTGCTGAATCAGTAGCAGCATTTCCTACAGCAGTTTGAACACCAACCATCAAAATATTAAGACAGTTCAGTTTGTTAGGTCTGAAATCACTGTGCAAAATGGCACAACTAAAGAGTGTAGCAGAATTTTTCAGAATATTCCCTTTCAGTTATGGTAAATTATCTTCCAACTTCAGCATGCACGTTGCTATTCTACACTTATAGCACAAATATCTCTATTTCTTTTCTGAAGTGTATTGTTGGTCTTTCTTATGCAGAAATCCTCTTTGATGCACCCTGCTTTCACATTATATTTTATACCTATCTCCATAAAATATGCACACCAGATATAAGGTAATAAAATGATGCCAACAGCAAGTAGCAGTGCAGGAGTGGTTATATAAGACTGGATATCCAGAAATAGGTGGTTTCCCAAAAGTCACCTCTTGATCTAAAGAGTATTGAAAATGGCACAGAAATACGAATGCTCAGAGAAGTCTAAGTGCCAGACCATATCTCCATACTCATGCTGAATGTCCTATGTGAAGGACACCATGAATGAAAATGAGCTTGTAAGTTTATCTCCTCCATCTCCTTTTTCTCTCCACCTCTTCCACTTAAAAAAGGAGTGAAGGCCATCTGCTGTGTAGTTTAGCTGTGTGCCATTGCACAGGTGTTTGTGACAAAACCTATGTGATTCATCTTCAGGCCATGCTCCATGAAGGCTGTTTTACCTCTTGGTGCGAATGGGAACTCTTAGATTATTATTATATTCTTAATTTATTAAGAAATAATGTTTTCTTCCTCTAAAGTTCTTGTTCACTGCTGCTTCTTTACGTCATTTTGGATAATATCATGCCAAATATGGTTCACAAATTCAGCCCCCAAGGTAGTATTTTCATTTCATATGTTTGCATGTCCAAAGTATTAGGGTTTTGCACATGATCGAAAGCAAATGCTTTTGGATTTTAATAGATCTTGCTCTCTCCCATTCCATCATACTGAGTTTTAAGTTTAACAGAATAGCTGTATCAGGTTTATGAGTGCTGTTTTCTTATGTTTTAGCTTCTTAAGCATACGCTAAACAGCTTGATTTTTCAGAGACAGAATTGGAATCCCAGCTTCAAATAGCATACAATTTAAAGGTATTCATGCTTCACTCAATCACCAAAGTAAGAATCAGTTGCAGCATTTGGATATGGATGTGTGTTTAATTTTCATATTCATCTGTGTTCACTTATCCTGGATGTCTGTAAAAAGCATTAATTGAATTTCACTTTTTTGCAGTAAATCCACTTTTACATAAAAGACAAACATTAATATGTTACATTCTGGATGCTCTGCAATATGCACTGAAGGTTGTGAAGGAAACCTACTATGTGTGATCAGCATATAACCAACCCCAAAGAGTGATGTGTTTCATAAAATGCTTTTCAATTTTGGCACTTACATATCCTTCAAATTTTGGTTTTTAGAGCAAATTTCTTGTGTGAACATCCATGCATGCTTAGCATGGTCTAGTTAAGACACTACAGAATTAAATTCTGCCACAAAAGACTAAAACAAAAATGTAGCTTTTCTTCCAGTAAACTTTAATGTAAATGTAAGAACTTTAGTCATTGAATTACCTGTAGACTGAGGCATGCCTCAGGGAAGATTGTCAAAAATCCTGTTTTTTCCTTAACTTGTGGAAAATATACTGGCAGATCATTTCTTTTGGAGCCTGCAAGTTCATCTCACACTGATAAATTCTGCTGTGACTTCTGTGGCACTGTCTTCACCTTCCATCCTGGCATGGCTGGGGTTTGATGCATGTCATCTGGGACCATACAGGTCCATAGAGCGTGCCAGTGCAACATCAATGCCTTGCTAGTGGTCAGCCCAGTTTCTCCTATTGAAGAAATTCACAAACTGTCATAGCCTGAATAGATCTAGAAAAGCACATAACATGTTCAGGGAAAAGCAGTGCTTTTGTAAGTCCTTCTGTTCACCAAGTATTTCTCTTCTGCATCTTATTCCAGCAGCATTTAGTTGGGAGGCAGGGTCCAGCATTCAAACGAGATCTAAGGCATTCAGCAAGCAGATCTGTAGATGAATGGGCATCCTGTTCTGGGAATAAGAATATTTTAAAAGCACAAAAGTGAACTAGGTATTTAATTCAACTGTACAAGTAAACTACTGAGAGAGTTGTAGCATCTGTGGGCTTCCCAAAGGACAGAACCATGGAAATAACATAGAAACAGGTGAATGAGGCCTAAATATTGTTAATAAGCAAATTATTGAAGTTAAATGATCCTTTTAGGCTGTTAAGCATGCTTCTACTTTTTCCTACTCTCCACCCTCTCCCTTTGAGTTGCCTCATAAAGAAATGTTACCTAGTCCTCCCAAATCTCATTAGTTAGAAATTAGTTAGAAAATGCTTTTTTGTTTAACTGAAAATGGTGGAATTATAGCGTTCATCTTGCCCAATAATTCTTTTTTCACCAGTCCCCTATCTTCACTTTACCTAAGCTTTTGCTTACCTTACAGATCTTTTGCAAATCCTCATCTTACCTCATAACTTCCCTTGTGATACTGTATCAAATGCTGTACTGATAGATTAAATTTACTGCATTTCCTTTGTCTGGATAATCAGATATCTTATCAAAGAAAGTTATCAGGTTAGTCTACTACGATCTACCTTTGGCAAGCCCATGTTGTGTTTTATCCTGTTTTCCATTTACCTACATGTCTCATTATTTTTCCCTTCAACATTAGCTGCACTCATGCTATTGAAGCTCCTGATGTTACATCAACATCAAACACATGTAAGTGAGATCAGAATCAGTTTCAATACGCCTTGCAAATGCCTATTCATTCTCATGCCTGCAAAGTGTTAAGTTCTCATCTGACAGACAAATAAAATACCGGGTTTTATTTTTCATTGTCATAGCAAAGGGCAGGCGAGCTGATTTTGAGCCTTGGCTGGTGAATGTTCGCGATGATTTGCAAAAGGATTTCTAGAGATAGAATCAGAGACATCTACCTGCACATGAGGGTGCTTGGGCACTTGCATTAGCAAAACCTTAATGTATGTATCAGTAATGAAAATCTTAATTAAGAACGCTGCATCATTGTCCATGAACACTCTTTCTTTCTCTGTGTGTGAAGTCCTTTGTGTATTGCAGCATCTACCTGGTCCAGACAGACAGAGCCCTTGAAGACTATGTCTGGCAGATCTTCTCTTGATTATTAACAACTAGCAAATGGCAAACTCTTACTCTTCTTTTGTCTGAACACTGACACTCAGAATAGTAGAACATAAAGTATAACTTACAGCCTGTTTGGATTTTTTCCTGTTGCTTTTTCCACTTCATTATTATATTGGTAGGTTCCAAAATCCAGTGGCATTGATTAGACCTGAATTGTATAGCTTAGAGTTGCCAAAAGGTGCACAGACACCTACTTATCCAGTAGTATACCTTTTCATTTAGAAACAATACACTTGTCTAGGCCATGTTCTGTATGCACAAAAAGTATGCTAATGGGATGTGAAGACTGAGATTTTTATCTCCCTAAACTCAGGAAATTTAGAGTTAAGGTTCCCACAGCAACCTTACCTCTGCCCCTTGCTTACAATAGGATCTCTTACGGTATGATCCCGAGTTCTGGGCTTACCAAGGCAGATAGTACAGAGAGGAACACAGTGTGATGGGTAGGAACTGCTGAGTTTTTTCTTTGTAATTGTATTCAAGTGAGATTTTGTTTGTTGAGCGCTGTGTATATGTTTGGTGTGATTTGAAACACATCCAGAACACCTCTTAAAGTAGACAACTGAGTTACAGGTGTACTGATTAAAGCACAGTGTAAGGTAAGGAAGAGTGTATGCAAGTACTTACGCAGGCACACACACGTTTCTCTGTGTGAAGGCCCATCAGAGTTATATCTTTTGATTTCAGATGAGTCAGTCTGTCTTCTCAGATTCAGTCATGTCACTGACATGGATAGTTTCTGTGGACTCACACCTGCATGGTAGGAGAATATGTCCCAGGAGGGGTAAAAGCAGGAGGTACTTTGAATGAGAAACAGCTATGGGGTCTTTTCTTGTCTGTGAAGATGAGCACAGTTGAGCCCCATATAGAAATGTACACATGGAGTAACTTTTCTTTTGCAGAAATATTGCATTTCTAGAAAGAGTTCCTCCAGCCTGACAGAATAATTCTTGCTGGTACCAGTGGTTTATGCAAAAAAGAGGATCATGGCATAAAAGCCATGTGTACCTTGTCATGTAAAAAGATAGTTCTGACAACAAAACTGATGTAATCCAATAATCAATCAGACTACAGCTCTGTTTCAGCCACCATTAATATTCTCAGAACCAACACTTACTGCACTAAGACATTAAAACTTGGAATACTCCAGATTAAATGAAGTGTTTAAATGAAATACACGGTTGATTCTTATCTGCTTAATATCATGTCTGTGCATTTCTATCTTGGCAGAATATAACTGAAGAATCATTTCCAGTCTGATTTGATGCTATTCTATACCAGAATGTAAAGATGTAATAATTGAAACTGTAGAAGTATGCAATGCCAGATTGAATTCAGAAAGTGGAAAGCTATGGTCATCACAGTGGACTGCCACGTGTTGTGGGCAAGGGAGAAGACACATTTGCCCTTGTCCCACCTTAATTGCTAGTTCCAAGTTTTTTAGAGAGTACATAATCATATGTCTTGAAATCAGACCATGCCACCTAAACATTTTTTTACCTTATTGCCAACTATTAGCCTGCCAACTGTTAAAACTTAGGGTAACTAGCCTGGCCTTGGAGAAAGTGACCTTCAGCCACATGCCAGAAGACAGGGCTGAAGAGCCTGTGGGTCCAGCTGTTGCCAGTCTCCCCGGAGTGCATGAAGCTGAGCTGGACCTTGTGAAAACACCAGGCTAAGAGTTTTAGCTGTGCTCCTCAAGAGTGCATGTGCATATGAAAAGTGCACAGGGCAGAACTGAACCTGACAGATCTGAGCCAGCTTCCAATGTAAACAGTGTCCCCCTGTCCTCCCTGTTACAATTCAGTCACACCTGGCAAAAATAGCCTTTTTTCTTTGCTTTTTTCTTCCTATTTTACTCTTCATTTACACAATTGAGTGTGTGCAGTTAGAAAACTGTAGCTCAGTGTCTGGGAGAATCTTTAAGAAAAGAAAGATATTTTAATATGGTAATAACCTTGTTGTTTCAAAACCAAATGGTTTCAAACATGGCAGTGCTGTTATTTCTCTTTCAGGACTATGTACGTGTCAAGTTTGATGTTTTAAAACAAAGCTGTGTTATAATTATACAAGCGTGTTTAAGAAAAAAAAAAGGCTTATGGAAAACTTAACAGCTGGAAACTGTTTTTTACATACTTGGATGACTCAAAAACAGCTGAATGGGTTTTTGCAAAGCTTTACCAAAAATGTCGTTTCTGGAGACAAGGCATGAGAAATATCATCTGAAAAGGTAGCAGTTTCGAATAGGTATAAGCAAATATAGACAGAGATTATTTAATTCACCAGCTTCCACTGTACAGTCATTAACGTAATGCTACAAAAATAAAAGAATTCATATTTTTATAGTTTCTCAAAGATTTCAAAGATATCTACTAGACTTTAAGGAACTGAGCTTTGTAGCTGTGGGTTAATCAAATATTAATATTTATATTTCATTGCAATATCACATATTCATACAGGAAAACAAAGATAGAGAAAGGTACAGGGCTTACACAGAAAGAGAAGATCACCACATTTAGCACCCATGCCTTAGGATGGCTCAGCCTGTGCAGCGTGGCTGCATTCTCGGGCATGCTTGGCATCACAGAAATCCTGGCTCCTCTCTCTCTCTGACTCCCATTTCAGGCATGCCCAGCTTGCAGGTGAAGAGCCTTGCTTGCTGTTTCTCACTTCATTCCTGTTGTGGTTTAACCCCAGCTGGCAGGTAGAACCACGCAGCCACTCGCTAACACCCCAAGTTGGGATGAGGGAGAGAATCAGAAGAGTGAAAGTGAGAAAAAAAACTTGTGGGTTGAGATAAAGACAGTTTAATAGATAGAGCAAAAGCTGTGCATGCAAGCAAAACAAAACCAAGTGATTCATTCACTGCTTCCACCGACAGGCAGGTGTTCAACCATGACCAGGAAAGCAGGGCTCCATCACACGTAACGGTTTACTTGGTGAGACAAACACCATCATTCTGAGCGTTCCCTCTTCCTCCTTCTTCCCCACCTTTTACTGCTGAGCATGACATCACGTGGCATGGAATATCCCTTTGGTCAGTTGGGGTCAGCTCTCCTGGCTGTGTCCCCCCCGACTTGTGCCCTCCCATCCTATTCGCTGGCAGGGCAGTGTCAGGAGCAGAAAAGGCCTTTAGAGCTTAGCAACAACTAAACACGCCAGTGTGCTGTCAAAAGTATTTCTCATCCCAAATGCAAAACATAGCACAATACTAGCTGCTAATAAAAAAAGTTAACTCTATCCCAACTGAAGCCACAACATTCCCAAAGGCAAAGTCAGCCAAATTCTGCCCACTGTGATCATGAAGTTTGGCTGTATTCACATATCACCCCCAGGTACAAGCACACATACACTCCTCCCGCAGCATTGCCAAGGGCTGTCAAGGTGAGAGAGCTGTCACCAAAGAGTTGTTCTGGGGTCTTGTTCAGGGCATGGTCGAATCTGTAACTCGGTAACAATCATTTTACTGTTTGAAATCTCAGTCAGTGAATAAATATAATTTTACTGCTGCTTAGTTTGGATGTCGAGCTGTATTAGAGGAAACTGCTCCTCTTTCATACTGAATTTTGTTTCAGGGTGGTGTGTGTGAAAAATAACACAAATAGGAGTATTTTTGGATGATCATACTGAACAGTCAGCAAGAAGAAAAGTACAGTATGGTGAAGGGAAATCTGTTTGTAGTAAAAGCAATATAAGCCTGTGGCTTGCTAACAGGACTGAGACATGAATTTTCACTTTAACCCTAGCCATAAAACTCCCTCCAATGCTGAGGAAAGCACTTGATCTCCTGTTGTTGTACCTCGAGTTTCTTCCTCTCTGTATTAGTGCTAGTCATGACCCATCTCACACGAATACCGTTCCTCTTGAAGTTCAGTTATTCTCAGAGGTTTTTTAGATGCTTTTCTAACCTAACAAGCCCACTCCTTGTCAATGTTCAGAGTGCCATTGTATTACTTTCCCGATTAAATGGGCTTTTCTGGCTTTGATTCTTTTTAGTTCAGCAGAACCACCATTTCTGGGAGGAGAGCAAGACTCAGTGCTGTCTTGTGCATTATGCAGGAGATTTTCAGTAGCTACTCCAGGTTAAGAATTCAGTGCTGGTGTTTCAGTGGAACATAAATATCATTTCATTTTCCAAGCACAGCTGATCTGAGCTCCTGAGAAATGGTAATCATGAGACAGACTTCAGCTTGCTGGTTTTGCAGGCACCTTTGCAGTAGCCCCAGATTTAGTTAGATTTAATGTGTGCGCCTAAATTATGGATTTCCATGAAGAAAACACTTGCATTTAGCCTGCTAGGAACACCTAACTGCACAAATCTCCATGGGATAGCAGGGTGCCATCGATCTTTTCTCAGCTTTTCAAAAGCATTGGCTGTGTGCCCTACATATTGACCATCTTGCTCATGAAGGGCCTCAGTTTTGTTTTCCCTTTATCATTTCCTTTTTGAGGTGTCTAGTGTTGCCAGTGGTTCTCACAAGAAGTTGTCCTTGTACTCCTTCTCCAACCAGAATCACAGCCAAACCCAGCCTTTAACTGGGCATTAGAAGGATGCTCTTCTCATTTTGCTAGCAGCACCCCTTCCTCAGCTTCACAAATAGTTTTCTTCTTCACTATCTCATTTAAGTGTTTTGTGATTCTCATATCAAAAACAATTCAAATGCTGAGCAGTGGTGTTAATCATCTCTCTCCTTCTGGTATGTATATATCCTATGCACCAGTAAGTGCCAGGTTCATGGATTTTCATGGTGCCAGGTTTTTATCAGAACTTACCAGTTCTTGCTTTCCTGAGTCATCTTTTAGGATGTATGATTTTTAAATATTTGTTGACTAGAGGATATGTTGAGATGACTGGATAGAGAAAAGAGAAGAATTAATAAACGGCAGAAGTCGGCGGGTTACGTAGTCGGTTGGAGATAAATCCTTCCCTGGAGAAAGAGCTACATCCTGCATGGCCCAGGGCAGTTTGAGTGTAACAGAATTGCAGGCTGGCAATTCTCTGTTTTCTTGCTAACTATTATGAATAGAACTTACAAAAAACCCACAACAGACCTTTCAATACAATTGCATTTCAACTCTGAGTGAAGTAGGAGAAACAAACTAAAACCTAGTAAGCAGTCTTAGAAAGTGTTTCGCTTTATAGTCCATACAAGAATTGGCATCCTTTAAATAGCACAGGTGCATATGGGAAGCATTCAGGAAGCAACAGAAACTTTGCAGCATCCTCTCTGCTCCCACTCCACTCTCACAAGCTTTTGTTTCTCATTGTAGCTGCCTTTGCAGGACTGCTTCTTGAGCTGTCGCTGGTTTTGACTGAAAGTTTTCAGGCTTTCTCACTGAAAAAAAAAATATATGGAGAGAAAACAAAGAACGTTTTCGTTTTCCTGTCTGATTGAAACAGCAAAATTGGTTTGGCTGTTTTGGCATGAGAGGCAAGGCAGAAAGTACAGCCTCTCCATTTTAAACCACATAACTGTTTTACAACCCACTTTGCACAAATGGAGCCGTGGAGGCAGACAGGACGGGTTGTGAGAGAAACACCCTGCAAGGAGAAGCAACGTAATCTCTTGCACATCTTTAACAATATGATCCTCTGATACTCTACATGCAACAAAGTTTTGCTGAGCTTGTCCACCTTTGTGAACCTTTCCCTCAGCCCATTTACAGTTTGCCTGGGGATTTAGCAGAGTTTTGCAATCTCCGAGGAGTGTGGCTCGTCAGATGTAGCGTTAAATGAAATTGGTTTGTATTGCAACAGGATTGGTGGGAGGATCAAAGTCTTGGTATAAAATAAAAGGAGTTATTTGGCTTCTATGTGCTGAAACATTTCTATTTCCCTCCATTTTTTTCATTAGTATATTAATCTTAAGCTAGTGAGTTCTCCAGGAGTGAGCAACACACTGTACCAAAACAGTTATTAAAGAGAGGATTGCCTTTTCAGTTACTGTGAGAAGGGGTGCGTGTTACTTGTACAGAGGGTCTCAGAAACTGTGTTTTTTTTAAGGTTGATCAACAATTTGTTTTAAAATCACAGAGGCGTGTGCTGAAACAACACGGTATATCTGATAATTGTAGTTTACCCCAAAAAGCCTGTGGTCAGCTAGAAATCTGGCAGATTTTCTCTCAGGTCAGGAAGTAGTTCTGGTTTACAAATTTAAAAGCCAAAATCTGTTTTAGTATTTCTTAAATGTCAAAACAACCCTCTGACCTTGAAAATTACTTTCTCTGTATACTTCTTGTGCTTTTAAGTAAAAAACAGGCCTTTTTCTTGATGAAATATTGTAGCCTGTTAGTCATCAAATCTGAGGATTTAGAGAAGGGAAAGTGACATTAACTCATCTTTTCTTTCCTTTTCCTAGTGCAAGAACTGGTGTCATTCATATCAATGGCAGCTGGAGGGAAAAAGACTTGCTAACCTTTAACTACTCTTCCAGTTTATTTCCATAATGTACACTGTGTCTTCTCGGCTGCTCAGTCCTCCGTCTGCAGCATTTCAGACCTCTTAATAGTAATACGTGGGAGGACAAGTTTCTCTGCTGTGTATCAGAAGTGACCTCCATGCCTCAATGTTGGTCTGTCCCCATCTAAGCATGGCAGGAAGGTAAAGGCCATATTTAGGACAGCTGGCCAACTGCACACTTCTGTAACACAAACTGATTGTTCCTGACCCTTAATATGATCGGTTGAACTTAAATATGACATTTAAGCAGCCTGTTCAGTTTATATATCTCCAGTATTCTCCTTTTCTGCAAAGTTGTTTTGCTGCTTCTGGATATTTGGTGGTTTTCCCTTTTCTGAAAACATGCCCTTCCTTCATCCCTTCTCCATGCACCTTTTCTTCTCACTTTTCCTTTTAGAAAGCAGACGATTCCAGCAGGACAGAAGCAGCCTGTGGTTCCCACTGTGAATGAGAAGTGGCATGGGAGAGAGCACTCTGAAGGCCTTTTCTCTCCCCTGGCAGTGCAGCACAACTCCTCTCACCGTTCCAGGTGTCGCTGCTCTGCACAAAAGCGAGTTCAGATCCTTTTGGTTCAGAGATGATAACCTCAAAACTTCTCACGGTGTGAGCTCTAGGCCTCTTCCGCCTCAGTTATCCACAGTAGCTAATGTTACTACATTCCCCAAGCTTTTCTGAACAAGGAGTTGCAATTACTACGTAATTGTTAATGACTTAACATTCCCTGGATTTCTGTGAAGTAGGGAAGTCATATTTTCAGCACTTGGCTGCAGAGGAAACTGAGCACAGGATGAATGACGTCTTGATTTAACACCACGTGAGCACAAATTTCTTTTAATTTAAGGGTCATTTTAAGAAATTTTCTGATAAATCATTTGAAATGTCTGCCTCCGGTAGTCTGCTGAAAAACATTTTAAAAAGAACTGTAGGGTCTTTGTAACAATTGATTAATTAGGCACCGTTGCTGCGTAGAGGCATAGCATTAGCTTAAGGTCCTACAACCTGATGCTCACAGAGTTAAGCATCTTTCTTTTCATAGTCTTTTTTGGTTATATTCCTTCCTTTCTCCCTGTAGTTGATCATTTAAAAGATTGAACAAGGCCCTTTGGAGAAGAGATTAAATTTGGAGGTGTTGGCTGTAGTATTCCGAGGTGATGGTTATTCAGCCAGTTTACAATGTAATGTTATAAATTATTAAGTATATTAAAATGTTAAAAAGTAATACCTGCTCAGTGATATGCCAGTTTAATATAGAGCAAACACCTACTACTGATTTGTAGTTAAATTATTTAATCTAGAACTAATCTACCAGTTCTTGTAGATGGTCCTGAACATCCAGGACCATCAG
>JAOXNG010000001.1:90667615-90677980 GCA_028566535.1 Scolopax minor
CCAACCCAGCGGAGGGAAGGGAAAAAGCAGATAGTAGCAACAGTAGGGGGAAAAAAAAAAAGAGGGTAATTGGGTAATTTCTTCTTCTCAGTCTTTTGCCCAGCTCTGCATATTTCTTCTGCCTTCCTTATCATATGATCTCATGCTTCTAGTGTGTGAATTCACATAGTAAAGGTATTTATGGAGGGATAGGCAGAGATTCTGCCCGTGAGCTGTAAGAATGTGAGAAAAGCTACAGGATTGTTTTAGGGAGAAAGAGAAACAGAGTTCTTTCGCAGTGTGGCTGCAAAGTTGGCACGGAGAGGAGAAACAAGCTGTAGGCAGACAGAGCCGTGTGGCAAAAGAAAGGATAAGGATTGTGATTTTATTTAAAAGGGAGCATAATTTGGTCTGCTCATCGCAGTAGCATTTTATTAAGGTATTTTAGCCTTTTCTAAATAGCCTTGTTAAAAGACCTACCTAATACCTGCAAAGCTGTGAATAGTTTGGCCCCATTTTGGAATACTAACACATTGTGTTAAAAGAACAAACTCGACCTAGGCAACAAACCTCCATTCCTATGTCCACCTTTTGCAATCTCCAGTCATCCTCAGAGCCTGGGAGGATGCGTCAACAAGTCAAGGTTTTGACAGGATCTTACAGACACAAGAGATACTACAAACACCACTCTACAAAGTTTATTGATAGCCTCTCTGGTGATGTGACAGGCCAAGGAGAGCTGTTGCAGGAGAGGTGACAGCAACGGCAGCACTTTATAGCCCTTCCTGATTTGAGCTTCTCCTTGCAAAGAGCTGCAGAAACCTCTTAGCAGTGTTAGACATATAGTTTAATCTCAGCGAGGCATCACAGTGATAATGCATACATCAAAGACTCTGTTGTGCTTTCCCCTTTTTGTGTGAGTTATGTTTGCTCATTTGTTTAAAAAAATAGCATAATGATTTCAATTTTAAGAGGCTTAAGCCCAAAGCTTTGGAAAGTCTTAACAAAGAATGATTTAATGAACTGGCTATTGTGTTTATTGTTGTGCTCAGCTACTTAAGTATGTCATAGGCTCTGCAATACAAACAATTAATGGTCAAGCTTCTGAGCTCAAGTGCTAAGGTCTTCTGCTTTTAGAAAAGGCGAAGTAGCATTTGAGGTCTGTTCCCACTTAAGCAGTACTGCAATAAAACTCCAGTGGATTTAGACTAAATGCTTTGGGGTTGGATTTGTTGTTTGTTTGTTGGTACAACAAAATAAAGTAGAATTTAATCCTGCATAAGAACAGCACTGGAAAATTTCAGGAAAATACTGAATAATACTCAGACATTTTCACCCCAGCATTTCCTCTAAGGACACATCTCCCTGTTAGAACACTCATAAGAAAGAAAAGATTCTGGAGCTTTGCTTCCATTATGTTGAGCTTTGCACAGGGAAGGTCGTGCCCACCAGACTTAGGGATGGCTTGATCCACATGGCATGCCCTGAGAACTCATGCTGTTAGACCACAGGGCATCAGACGGCTCTTCATTCAGCTCAGCTGATAGTATGAGCTTGGTATCCATCTCGAAAGCTACCAAGCATGTAGCCCAACAACTCTTGGGGACTTAGGTTTGCCAATGCAATGTAAGCTATGGATAATCTTTTAAAACGATCAAATCAATTTTTCTGAAGATACTTTTTGGTTTTATGATTTCTAGCATGTCAGCTAACTTCAGCTCCGGGTAACGCTTCTGTATTTTGTCATGGGTACTTCGTGTCTTCCGTTTTCATTGCTTATCTGTACTGTGTATTTACCACTGCAAAATGGTGATGAGGAGATGGGGGTTAAAGAAAAATAATGATTTTTTTAGAGCTGTTTATTGTCCTCAAACAGCATGATCCTCTAGGGCAATGTCCCCCACCTAGTCTAAGCAGCCAGCAAAGAGACATTTGGACACAAATTCAGCCACTAAGAATGAAATCAGAGCTCAGAGCTATGATAATAAATTCCATCCTGAGAAGAAAGACTGAGACTGCCAGTGGAGGAACTGACTATCTGCAGAGCTATGACTTGGTTCTCCCTTTGCCATCCTGTGGTTGAAATCAGACTGTGTCTGTGAGTTTATTTACCTCTCTGGCCACAGAAAAATGGCAAGTCTGAAAATCCCATCAGTGCTGTCCACATAGCAAGAGCTGCCCCATTTTCACCCCTGAATACTATGTCACACCTGAGTAGTAAACTACACCAACTCATAACATATAATGACAGTGAGTGCTGCATTATATTTTGCTGGGATTGCTTTGTGCAACCATTTTGCTCAAGCCCCCAACTCCACTGGCCCAGTGGAGTCAGTGTTCCTGACTGTTCCTATTCTGTCAGGTTTGTAGTATGGTAAATACAGGCGTCATCAGCATAATGTGTACTTCCAACTTCCCTCTTCACCTCTGGTCTATTTACATTCAGTGTAATTCTTTCGCTCACGCCATCTCACTTGCAATACTCTGTCCTCAGCCTTTTGTTCTTCAGCTTTCACTCCGTGGGTGAGAGGAATAAACAGCAGCTGCTGGAATCCAGTGGCCAAAATAGTTGAGAGTTCATGTTTTTTAAGAACAGAATCTGTGAGGGGTTTTGCTCCAATCTTTTTTTTTTTTTCCCTTGAAGATTTGGAGAGTGCCATGCTTGTGTGCTCTGGCATGGCAACTCTTCTTTGCCACCTGAAACAGTAGTTGTTCATACTGCTGTTTCTAAGAGAAAACTTGAATTCAGCAAATTCAGGGGCACTGAAGAAGGGCTGCTTGGGCCCACAGACTTTTCTGCAGCCCAGTAATTCATTTCACATTATCAGGAATTTTTTAAACTTCCTTTGTGCCATTGACTTTTCATGGGGAGATTTCCTTCTCTTCTGAAACCTCAGAAGTTCCCCATTTCAGGTGATTATTGTAGTCTCTGTCTAGCTGGAAAAAGGAAACGTAAACCCATGGGGAAACTCGGATCCTACAGAGAAGTGCATTAGGACTTTGATGTACTCTTCCATAAGAGAGTGGCAGAGTGACCTCTGGCACTTCAGTGATTAAGCCCTAAGACAAACACCTACATAGCACAGGCTTGATAGCTTCTCTTCAAGTAACAGTAATAAGGTATCCTATCCTTTTATTGTATTTTGTGGGAGAATAAGACAAAGATTTGGCTGGGAGAAGACTATTGCTCGCTGGTTTGTGGAGCAACATTTGTCTTTATGCCCTAGAAAAGACACAAAACATCTTGCATTTTAAGAGAGGAGGAAAAAGGTTGTGAAGATGAACATTTTATACTCTTAAGCTCATATTTCAAAAGTGACTTTTAAAATTCCCAGTAGGATCTCTAGAAATGTGGGGGTTTTGAGCAAGTGAAATTCTATTCTAAACCTATGGGCAGTTTTATTTCAAAACCATCTCTTCATCTGACACCTGGTTGTGAGCACATATGTGAAATTTGTCATATTACATTGAGACCTGTGTGAAAGTTTGGCAAGGCCCTACACCCCAATGGGAGTGAGTACTGGAGACCAGGGCACAATACTGTGTTTGTCATTAGAAGTTTTGGGTAAATCTGAGTGATCCTTCACAGAGGTTTAGCAGAGAACTGAAGAATCTAGGACACATAGAGTGGTTTTTGGATTCTTGCAGCCTGTGATATCCAAGTACACAGAACATTGTGAAGAATAAAGAAAAAGTCAAAAAGAATATTTCTTCTCCCATGTTTTCTCTGAAAATCTCAGTCACTCTGATAAGTAAATTCTATATTAGTAGCTTTCAGTTCCAGCTACAAGCTACAGAGATAGACATTTATTCAAAGATGATGAAGACTTCATTATTTTTAGAAAGTTCATCACAGCACATTTACTTGTACACTGTAAAGTATTTTAACAAATTAAACCTAAGCAGTTGTCAAAATAAATGAACAAAGTATGCTCTGTGATGCTTTATCCTTTATTTATTTATATTTTGTATTGTCTGTTCAAGTGTTTGTTAATTTGAAAAATTCAGTTATTTGTAATAGGTCAGCATCCTAGCTGTTCGCTGGAATTAGTCAGATTATACTATTTTTCTGACTAGATATGCTCCTAATAGCAAAAGTATTAGCTGAAACACGGTTATGTTTGGGCTGGAAGAACTGTGGTCGCTACAGATAATCCAAAGGATTATTCCATGACGGATTATCATAAATGAAGGTTTTTCCAAACTTCCTGCTCTCTGAAAGGTCACATCGCTTCTGTGCTAGACTCGGTGTCAAGCCACATTTTAGTATTTGCAGGAGGAGGGGTTCCAAAAGTAAGGGATGGAGGTGGCAGAACTGGGTGCCATGTGGTAAGCATGTCAGCAAAGGGAACGGCATGCCACACACCTGCTTTGGGGCTCTGCCGTGCCACAAGTTAACATTTTGATGAGCAATTTCCATTCTGTTGTTTTCTCTCAACACATGGGGTTCAAAAAACAGTTAAAAGAAAACTGTACCCATTTGCTCATCCCAGAAGCCTGTGATTTCAGAAGTGTCTGCCAGATTAATTTTTGCATATACAGTCTTTCAGAGTTGAAACACACAGAGGACTGTGGTTTATCTTCTGAAATTGTAGTGTGATGGCCAAAGAAACATAGGTGTGCATTGCTCTAACTTTGTGGAATGACACTGACTGATGGTTTTTAATTGTCAAAAAAAATAATCTTTTGCTGTAATCAAAACTTCAGAAGTGTCTCAAGGGTACACAATAATGATGAACACTAACCTCTGCAGAAAGGGTTTTATTTAGTGGCTATATCAAAAAAATTGCAGAAATGCAACAATATTTTTCCTGGCTGCCCATGCCTAAGGAGCCTGAATTCTATAATCACTGTGCTTCAACTAGACTTCTTTCAAACCTGTACTAGGATGGCGGAATATAATCTAATGATCTGTTAAAACATTTCATTTTTGTCCATACTGGCTCTGTAACACTCCTTCTGCGGGGGGACAGGGCAGGAGAGGAGGGGAGGTAAGTAGCTGCAGACTTCCATTGGCATCACTGCAGAGGGGATGTTGGGTCTCACAGAAACACTGCTCCCCTTACTATATATTTCAGTCAGAAATAGGCTAGTCTTTTGCTAATTTACCCTGAGAACTAACTGTCATGTGGTTGAGGATAGAATTAGACTTGTATTTCCTGGTTAAACCTCTAATCTGATATTCATATAGCCGATTTGGTAGTAAATTTTGGCTACTGAAAATTTTCTGGCTTGCGGTAGGCCTGTATCCCCCCTGGCAATGCATTTCTGGCAGATTTTTTTAAATTTTTGCCATTTTTTTCTCCCTCCTCCTTCCACCACTCATCACCCACTCATTCCCCCTTCCAGTGATGCTCACTACATTAGACTTTCCAGCTGCTTGTTTTACAGCTAGAAAATCTGCAATGGGCAGTGAAAGGACGAAGAAAGTGTTTTGGTAATGAGATGTCTAACTAGTTTTCCAGAACTGGGGCTTTAAAAATCTTTCTTAATCTGGTGGATGAGTGTCTGATTTGGAACAGGTGAATTTCAGATAATTATCCTGCCTGTCCATTAACCACTCAGACTGAAAGAGCTAAACATACTTTGTTTTAAAATCAAACTACTGGACAACTTTGCTCACTTCAAAGTGATTTCAGCATTGGGCACTATAATTGTAGCTTTGCTGGACCTACAAATACCTATGATTTCAAGTTCAATTAAATTGTTTATATGTTTGTTTACACCAAATGGCTTGTATGCTAAGGAAGGGTTCATAGAGTTTGCTGCATCTCCTTGGAGAAACTTGGAAAAGTTTCCTCCCCGTCGCGGTGACGGCGATGCCATCCTCTCCTCGACGGGGCTGCTTAGCAGCTGCCTTGCTACACTCTGTGTCGGAAGCTAATAGCGGGAAGCATTATTTTAAAAGATTTAAATTAGCAGATTTTATTTACCACACTAGTATTCTCACGAGGCATCTCACTTCCTTCTAAAAGAGTTTTAAATTATCGGCTTTTATTTATCACAATGGTACGCTCCTGATTTATCACGCTTTCCTGCATGTTATTTACTCAGACCAATATGGCACCAAAATAGCTGTGTAATGCAGAGAGCTCAGAAACACTCATGTGAATTTTCAAAAGCAGGGGGAAAATTGAAAACAGTTGAAAATATCAAAGCAATGTTAACATACATCTTTTGAGTCTACTTTTGACTCTGTATGCTATTGTATGGAATTGGGACAAGAGGACCTACTTTAACAGCTTTGCCGGTGCTTAGGAAAGCAGGTTTTGAATTAAATTCCAAAATTTAAGGCTACTGCAGCTCTCTTTAAGTCTCGTAGTTTAAAGCTATACCAGTTATGAGACAAACTGTTAGGAGCTTTTGGGCTTTGTGTCATTCGGTAGACTCGTCTTGTTTCAGATGTCATTTCAGTTAAATCCCTAAGTAAAAAAATATTTAATAATATCTCATTTTATTTTTTTCATCTCTGTAACTGCTTCACTTTTTTCTGCTTACAGAAACATCAAAAGGAATTCAGGCTCACTTGGCCATGGTCTGGACATCACGTTTTTATAGGAACAAAGAAAAATGTGGTGTGCCCTTCACACATGCTCATATTAAAAATTTATTAGGTAAGTTTCAACATCTTTCAATTAATAGGCAGATTTTAAGACTCTTGTAAGTAGTAAAGTAGTGGTAAATGCCGGCTGATATTTTACAGAAATATTCCAAATGAAAATACTATTTGATTGCAAGGGGGAGCAGAACCTCCAGGAACATATCTTCATTTTTGGTAGTTTAGTCCACAGTAACAAAAACCACATTGTACCAATCAGATATTTAATGAGCCTCTAACTCCATTTCTACCTTATCCCAAAGGTATAGCAAATAGTGCTGCTTTTTTAAAATATCAAGAAAACATCATTTGCTCTAAAATGTCCCTAAAAGCAGGTCTAAATTGCCAATAAAGGCTAGGTAATTGTATCAGCATGGATCAGAAAGCATTTCTCAGAACTGATGAAATAGTTTGCAGTATTGCAGAACCTGAATGATGCTCCCTGTACATTACACTGGAAATATCAGAGACTGGTCTCAGTTTAATTTGCTCACTACTGTGTATTTTGGATTCTCAGGAAATATTTCTCGCTAATGTCATTCTGGTTTTCTTTAAATGTAATTTGTTTGGGGAAAGTCAGACGATTTCTGCAATCTAGGGTTCACTTAGAAGAACTTTTTTGTTCGTTTGTCAATTATAGAATGTTGTTTTTCCAAGAAAATTACATGTTTGAAAATTCTCAAATCCAGTATTCCTTATGGTATTCAAGATTTTAAACATTTCAAATTTGAAAAATAATAATTCACGAGATAGTTGCCCAACTTATCAGTTCTGTCTCAGTAGTTATACAATCATTTGACAACCAAACACACATACAGTATAAATATTTAAGAAAAAGTAAATTCCATTAAGCTGCAGTGTGATAGACGCAGTAGTAGGTACTTATCTTTGAAATATTAAACTCTAGACATTTATATCCGTACAAAAAAGAGTTTCCTGCCATTTGATGAGAATTATGTGCCTGGCACTAATAAAATATTAAACTCCAATTTAAAAGATAAGTATCTTACACACTTTTTTCATAATAAAACATTTTATAGTGCATATGAGAGCTAATATGCATCAGAATTTCCATACAATACTGTATTTACAAACTTTTATGAAAGTTTTGTGTCTGCATTTATTAGTTGCTGCTTCTATTTAAGCATTTATTATTTTGTATAATGACATTGTGTGTTTCAATAATGCATGATAGAAGGTGTACAAACAGGCTTTAGTTTTTGTAGTGGAGTTTTCTTTTGTTACAGGCGACTGCTGCTAGTTAATTAAATGTAGATAGCCCCTGAAAATTGCATTATCCTTTTCTGTCCCTATTATATAAATTAATGTCAAACTGATGCAATGTTTCATGTTTAAAATAATAGATACATGTGCTAAAAATTATAGCCTGCAGTTTTCTTATTTGACAATGCATTATTTTCAACTGGAAATGTCAGTTTCTAACCTTCTGCCAAGAATATTTTGTAAAGGGCAGTAAATAATAAGTGTTAGTTATCAAATCGAGTGTCTTTTGAAATTTGAACAATACTATATGTGGAGGAAAAGTCATAATATATAGTGTTTCTCTTTCAAAAATAATCTCATAAAATGAAATGATCAACAGATGGTTACTGCTAAAAGGAAAAGAAGTTCCTTTCAATGAAGAAAAGTCACTTTTTCCAGCAACTGAATTTCAGTGTCACCCACTCTGTTTTCAGCCAATGACTCATTTTGCCTCTTCTTTTTCAACTCTTTATATAAAAGAGCGACTGCTAATGAAAAAAAAATAATGAAATTGAGTTTATCATAGATATCATCTCATGAAGTTATGAGTTGAAACTTGCAAAAGGCCTGATGTTTGCATCAGAGTCACATCAAACTCCATGATCTCCTAGCTTTGCTTTGCTACTTAATTGAACGATATCATATTGATTTCATGGAAAGAAGCTATGCAGTTAAGTTTTTCTTTCCTGTTCCCATAATTACCTTTTTTTTTTTTTTTTACAATTTACAAAAATATTTCATTAGGCTCTTTTTACCATGGCTTTTTGTATTGTGATCAATGTCAGTAGACAACGCTGCCTTTTTTAATTACTGAAATGGGTGATTAGAGTTAATAAGCTGAGAGATGTAAATACTGCCATTTCAAATAAACAAGAAAGCACTTAGAGACAAAAGCAAAGCCTTTCACTAAACTCAGGCACTCTGAGAGACATGCGGTACAAGTGATTTAGTAGATTACTTGCTGTAAAGCAGAATGCACCTTGCTGCTTTAAACAGCAAGGTACAGCAGAAGGTTTTCAGGTTTTGAGATATTCTTTTAAAAGGCACACCTTAAAAACTACCATATTTTCAGATCACAAAGGCCTGGTATTTATATTTTCCACTTTCCAACTGAAGAGACAGTTGTGCTCTCATAAAAATACTTTATAAACAGACAGGCTTGGTTTTCACTTTTCTTCTGTAAAGGATACCCTCCCTGCTCTCAAGGGAGCAGATTTACGCAGAGCCATCAGCTGCTTCTAACAATGGTGTTACAAAGCAGAAAACCTTTCTTTGTATATATAGTCTATAAGGTTTAAGATATGTGATATAAACTTGAGTTTTGGTTTTAAGAAATACTGTTTTTTAGAACATAATGGTATAACAAGGAAATTTCCCTCTACTTTCTGGATCCTTACACTTCTACCTGTTCATATTCTGTCCATATGGATGGCAGGGTGCATATACATATGAATTTGAGCATCAGTAGTAACTTTACTGGCTTGTTTTTAAATTGGTTATATATCTTATTTTGTGTAAGAGCTAGGTACTTGTGAAAGAGATGTATTTTTTTCATTTCAAATGAAACTTTTCATTAATGTCCTTAAATGACTTTTTTTTCCTCTTTTCAGAAGGTGTCTAATAATGCTACTGTGTTTTTGTAAACTCTTAAAAAATAATAAAAAAATCCCGTTATGATGGTCACAAAACTAGGAAAGTGGTGCCTAATTACAGCCAGGATAAACTGCACTTAATATCTATCTGTTGTCAACAAAGCAATTTGCCAGATGATATCTTTAAATCCTCTCCTTAAATTGTTTTTCGTACAGATTATTGTAAATGGTTATATTTAAGAGTCCATTCAAACGAGCTGATGGTTTTGCCTCTAAAAAAAAATTCAAAAAAATCAATTAGAGAGCTAAATCCATGTTACCACAATCAGGATTTATTTGTGGTTGGGGTTTTTTGTGGGTTTTGTGTGTTTGTTGTTTTTTTTCAGGGAAGTCTCCGTGATCACTTTTCCGACAGTCCCTAGCAGCAGCACAAGATTTTGAAAGCAGCGTGTGATGGTCGTCTGCGTGATTTCATTAGCGCTGCTGCCCAGCGGTCTGACAAGGTTACGCGGCTGCTGCCCCCAGGCATGATGGGGAGAGGACCTTCTCCCCATGGAATACTCTCCACTGGGTTAAAAACTGGCTGGAGGGCCAGCCCCAGAGAGTGGTGGTGAATGGAGTGAAATCCAGTTGGCATCCAGTCACGGTGCCCAGTACGAGGGTTCGGTACTGGGGCCAGTTCTCTTCAATATCTTTATCAATAATCTGGACAAGGGGATCGAATGCGCCCTCAGCAAATTTGCAGATGACACCAAGTTGGGTGGGAGTGTTGATCTGCTGGAGGGTAGAAAGGCTTTGCAGAGTGATCTGAACACACTGGATGGACGGGCTGAGACCAACAGATTGAGGTTCAATAAGGCCAAGTGCCGGGTCCTGCACTTGGGTCACAACAATCCTAGGCAGCGCTACAGGCTGGGGGAAGAATGGCTGGAG
>JAOXNG010000001.1:90903290-90915799 GCA_028566535.1 Scolopax minor
AAAGAAAAGTTACTTGAATATGAAGTATATTCTCAGGCAACAAGCACAACTTGCAGGCAGCCAATTCAATCCATGACTTTGAAAGCTTCTTGGACACCTGAGTGATCCCAATGTAATGACACCTGCAAGCAACTTCAGTTTCCAACTCTGAAAGGATGAGACACAAGGTTTCTCAGACAGATTGAGAACTGACCTGTAACCAAACTATTCCTGCCAACAGGTGAAACAGGTAAAAGCAAATTCTGTCTTTGTGTATGAAAGAAATATTCAGCTGCTACTGAGCACACTGCTACTTGCTGAACTTTTCTGTCCTTTGCACTATTAGACTACTTTAGAACCAATACAGGTTGTACACACCTAATTTTACAATAATTTAGAGAATCCAAGATTGGAATATTTAATGGCACAACCACCACAACTTCAGTGAGCTCTCTGAACTACGGCCCTTGGGCACAGACAAGCTCCCCATGGTAAGTGAAATGGCCACCTTAGAGACTGAGACCTTGCCAGGGGCTACTGTAGGACAAGCAGTACAGACCTCAGCAGTACAGAACAAGCACCCACAGACCTCAGCACAAGTCTCACTGTCATTCACCCTGGGCAGAAAGCACACTCCAGCCTTATTCTCTCCCACAGGACATAGCAAAAAAACCTCATACCAAAACCACTATAAGACACAGCTTTGTTTTTCTCCTCTAGTGAGAGGAAGAAAGGAAACACATAACAGACAAGTTAACAATCTCTATGCTACTGTGGTATCCGGGTCTCTTCTCATCTTGTACTGCATAACGAGGTATGAGTTATAAAGATGCTATATTAGGATCTGTTAACATACTAACTCTGTTGCCACACAAAGTTTAAGCTGCAGCAAAATGTATGTTAAGGTTTTTCATCTTCGGACCAGATTCAGAATATGCACAGTACAGACCTAGAAGTTAGGAAGTTGTCTTGCTTGGACTTTCAGTGAGTTCCTCAGTTTACTCCATCAATAACATTGAACCCTATATACCTCAAGAAAGGTATATAAACCTCAGTTTACTCCATCAATAACATTGAACCCTATATACCTCAAGAAAGTATAAGTGTAAATAAAAGGGGGTGGAGAGGGTGGGGGGATCTTTCAGAAACTGCAGAACTGTTGAAATGTTTCTCCTTGGTTCCCAAGAAGTGAAAACAAAGAAAAATACTTTAAATACCTACAAGAGCATGGAAAATGAATAAACACAACCACATTGTCAAGAAACTTTTTTTTTTAAGTTTAAGCTGTTAGTAACAATTTACGCACCAAAGGAAAAAGCAAAACCACAATCTGCTTTTGTCCTAAGCAACCCCAACAACAACTACTTTTTCCTTTCCAGAAACTAAGATAGATACAAAGATGGTTTTGCTGCCATTCTGTGAAACGAACGAACAAACAAGTTTCCTAAGATCAGAAAGTTCTCTGACTTGCTCCACAAGTGAGATAGAACACTGGGGTCAGGTCACCTTACAGGACCCAACTGTTGACAGATTTACCTTCTTCGCTATCTGAGGCGCTGCTCTTCTCTGGAAAGTTTTCATTCTCATTCAGGTCCAAGGACTTTTCTAAGGACCTGCTCCTGATTAGCTTAACAGGTTTTTTTTCTGAGGTTGGAAGAGGGCTCTTCTTTATTTGCTTCTCACTTGGGGACTCCTCCACCTGTAACAACCATGAGGGGGAAAAAAAAAAAGCATCAGTAATTACAGACTATTTGAAAAAGAGAAAGTTACTTTCAAAAAGGAAAGCCATATTAAGGAAGCCACAAATTCTATCTACTAAATTACCACATAGTCTCTTGTTCCCCTACCCCAGCCAACTTCTCGTCCTCTATTTCACTTAAATCTGTTCCTTGTTACCAGGGTTATTTATCTGTATTCTCATATCTGGAGGGGCCTTAAATGGGACAGTTACTCCCTATCCAGGCCCTTCTCACCCACCTGTTTGATCCCCTCCCCTGCATCAATGCTAGTGTTTATATATCCATTAACTTGACACAGATTATTTACTTTTTATTTATCAAGTTTCATTTTAGCAAAAGACTCTGAGGGGGAAGCACAACGAAACAGGCAGGGTCTTCCTTTTCCAACAAGATTTAGATCATCCCAATTATACAACTGAAAGGTGTTCTTATTTTATAGGGCTCCTTTATTCTTAAAAAAAAAAAAGTTTTAAAACATGGCCTAGCGTCATCCTACCTATAAAACACTACTTGTCAGAACCAACGTAATGGAGTAGCATTTGTCACATCCAATATATTAGTAGGATATCCCCCAAAACTCAGTCACTGAAACAAGGCAGTTCTTAACTCTAAACTATAATTATTGGCAGCTAAGCTTACCTGCTACTGCACGCTTCAAGAAGTAATTTCTACTGAAACTCTATGCACAAGGTTTTTACATCTCAAAATGCTACTGAAAAAGCTTAGCTACTAGATACTGATCATAATTTTCAGTCTATACCTCTCCTCAAAGTTCCCACCACCTCCAGTGGAACGGCTAGGATCAACACCAGCACAGCCCCCCCATGCAGTAGTACACTGACCGTGATATGTATAATTAAGCCTCCTGAACTGAGCAGTTCCGATTTATCTTCAATACCATCATCCCTAAACATTGACATCCCATTCAACATTGACTCCAACACAAGAGCAAGTCTTTATTTTTATGAAAATAAAGACCATCTACTTTTTTTGTGCAACTGACGGCCATTAGCAGAAAGTGGGTGGCTGGAAAACAGAGACAGGCATGAATTTGACTGCAGTAGAAACAAGCAAAAATACTCTCTCAAGGTCAAAAAAAGATGACTACATCAGAAAAGAAAATCAGTTAACAAGTGCTTCCACTGAAAAGAGCTACCATGACTGAACTTATACTCAGTCACACAACAGAAACCAGGACAGAACTAACATTTCCATGTCAAAATACTCTATCAATGCAGATTGTGGCTAACAGTTCAAAAATTGACACAAATCCAGCACAAATCCAAAGAACACTCATAGCATTTTGATGAAGATTAGGGATTTGGTGAGCAGGCAGAGCTCTCACCAGGAACCCAAAGAGCAGCCCCTGCTATGCCAGTTCAAGTCAGAAGACCAGAGAACAGCTCCTACAAAAAAAACCTTTAGTGATGTCAGACAAGACAAGATACACAATAAAGCTTTTGGAGCAACTGATTAACTCACAGTTTTCTTGTTTATATTTTTTATTTTTTTCCTCCTAAAGAGTAATGATTTTAAGATCATCAGCTGGAATTAAAGACGTATAATATCATCCTTACATACACTCATCTCCTAAGCTACTGCAGTACTGCAAAGCTTTGTGCTAAGGCTCTTCAGTTTTTTAACCTGTGAGCAGCAGTCTTCAGGACTAGAAGGGTCTAAGGTCTCCCTATGAGGGGCAGAGGGAAAAAGAGGGTTGATTCAGACAGGCAATAAATAAGGCTGTCCCCACATAGTGATGAACTGAACCTCAGAAGGACACATGCTGTGACTGGTGTTACACTCAGACTTTTAGTCAGCTGTGGACAGCTATTGACAATATATTTTCCAAGACAGGCCTAGTATTATAACCAGCACCTTCATCAATTCAGATCTCCCTCTGAAGAGAGCTTTAGGGCTTACGTTGCCTCCCAGAGGGGGAAAGAAGGGGGAAATTCTGTTTCTCTCCAGCCTTCCAAATGTGATAAAATGTGTTTTGTGTCATCAGTGCCATGGTTTTTGATAAATACACTCTAAGCACTACTGTCTCCTTCTATTGTCCATGTGTTTCTACAACATATGCTGTCATCCTGGGGTTGTGGAGAGTATGTTGACATTCTCAAGAAGTGCCAAGTGACACATAGGCTGAACACAATCATTATGTATTGTAGATACACTGCAACAGTGAGCTACACAGTTTAGCTGCACATTTATCAAGACTGCACTTCTATGCTATAATTAAAGAGCTTTTTAAAAGCAGTTTATTCAAGGGAGAATCCTAGTGGTTTTCCCTGCATATAGATCAAATCCCCAGGCATTACTACTTACCAACATGCCCAATTATATTTAATGCAAGAGACATCTCTGGGAGTGGCACCCAGTAGGTAAACAAGACACTTTTCTAGGCAGAGCAATTATTTTTAAATAGCTTGTTCTAGTGCAAGACTTACAAGTCTGTACCTGGGTAGACTTTTAGTTATCCTAAAGAGCCCAAAATCCAGCAGCATCCACTAGCTTCTCTTACAGCTCTCCAAAAATCTTGTATTATACTGCTAAGATTTCCATGAGTGATACCCATCATCTGATTAACTAAGCTTTTAACATCTGACAAACAAATACCAGTATTGTTTGCTGGGCGTAAGTCTCTAGCCATTAACTTGGATTTCAGCAAAACTATCTAAAGCCTGCTTAACCTCCTGATCGGTTTTAGCAAGTGACAGAAGCCAGAAGTTTTATATGGTAGTAAAAACTACTACAAGCAACTCCTTTCTTCCCTTCCCGCATTTCCCAAAGCGGAAGCAGCAATTAGGTACCCAATCCTAGTGAAGTTTATAAGAAATGCTTTAGTGATTTTATTTGCTTTTCTGAGATCTTTCCCTTGGGGTATCTATTAAGCAAGAGAAAATGTTTGTAAGCTTTCAGGACTACAACTACGCGCTGCAGTCCCAGCAGCTGTGTGAGACACTGTGCACACCTCAGATACTGCTTCTAACGTGCTTGCCCCCCCAGCCAGCCAAATACATTCAGAAATTCATATAACATCATGAGTGAAGCACCCATGCTTGTTCAGCTGTATTAACTCAAGGCATTAAGGGAAAACACAACTTTATTATATCAAGGGTCAGGTTTTTTCCCCCCCCCTTCTGAAACATTTCCACAAATTTAAATAAAAAAAGTTCCATAGATTCGTAACAGCAGACTAACTGACCTTTGAGAGCACAGATAACACAGCATAACTACCCTCTAATAAATTTCATGCATAGGAGAAACAGAAGTATAAGAAGGGATGTTTCTAAAACAACAAATAGAGCAGGCAAGAAAGCATAGGAAGGCATTATTTTCATGAGGCAAATACATAAAGATGCAGATCGTCACCAGGAAGGTGGAAAAAACACAGTTAATTTTGTTTTTAAACAAAAAATGGACCAGGGAATAATCTTCAGTGTTCTAACCAGGCTATGCAGTGAATTAGTGATGGGACACTGTTGAAACTCACACCAACAATATTCTCTTATACAGAAGCTTGTTCATTTCCCAATTCAAGAAATAGTCTCGAAACCTGAAGACATTAACTTTAAATTTCTGATATGAAAACATCCTAGATTATTATGAATTTTCAGAGGTTTCTATAGAAGTTATAATCCCCACACATCCTATTCTTACAGATATACAAGTTAAGCATATATGCTTATCAGTTACAAATAACAAGAAGTCTGCGTCAGCACTTACTCCTGGAAACACATGTCTATTGAGGGACTCTCCTTCTGTTTGAAGCGTGGGTTCCCGAACTAAACCGATCACTTTAGGTAGTTTTTCATCCCTTTCTCCAGAATCATCACAAATGCTGGATCTGTCCAAAGCAAAAAGGAAGATACCTTTGAAGACATAAGTACTGAAAAATCTGAGAAAGCTTCTCATGTCTGATTTTTGCATTCAAACCACAGCCGTTTATGGTTCATCTGCTGTTCTGCTAATATTAAAGAACTGCCAACTCATTCTTCCCACATCCAGTTCACTAATCTCTCAAGCCATTTTTCCTCACCCCAGCCACCTTTCAGAATGCTTCAGCTTCTGATCATAAGGTTAGCAAAACCAAGCACTCGTGAATCAGCAAGAAAGTGAGCGGTGTAGGAAAAGAGGAAACAGAGGTAGGTTAGAACAAATTTGGAAAGAAAATGTTTTAAGAAAGCTTAGGACAAAAAAAATTTCCAGTATCCCTTACTCTAGAGCTGTAAAGTAGTGCATTCGTTTGGGTTTTTTTAACAGGGGAAAAAAAAAAAAAAATTAATATCTTTTGAAGCTTACAGTGAACTTAAGATGTTTTTATTCTAACAAGCATACTCAGATAACACAGGATTGAAGAGAGACATGAATCACATTGTTCAGTTTTGCAAAGCCATGCTTATTTACATACAGACACAAAAATTAAAGTCCTGCTATTGGATTGACACTGGTAGTTCATAAATTAGCTCACATTTGTTCCAAGAAATCAAGGCAACTGTGTTAAAGCAAAATCCACACACAATTAGCTTATTCCAGGTTCCTAATTCAAGCTGAGCACAACACAAAAATAAGCTAAGACCTCAGACATCAGGAGAACAAACCAAAGCAAGTGTTCAGTCTCCACAGAGGAGAGGAAGAGTACCCAAACATCATATACAGTTTGATTCTATTCAGCCCTTCCATATCGTTGAAGGGTATATACAGATTCTGACTAGATAATGTCATGAGAAAAAGTTGCTGTTTAAGATATTCTGTTGATATCTTCAAGCAGACCTAGGAGAACAAGGTCTTCTTATCTCCCTCCTCTAAGGGGCCTCAACTGTGTTCCTACTATTTTAGGCAATGAACACAAGTTTTTATGCATGCTCAGTTTATGAAGTTCAGTTCTTTCCATCCTTTCACTACAGGCTTAACTCTTTTGGTAAGGCTACAGAAACACTTTGGAAAAAGAGGACACTGCTTCTCCCTGCGTATTTCAATAAGCTTTATAACCTGTCCTTACCGAGACTGGCCATTGTCCTCAGACGATGAGTGGAAGCTCTCCATCTCCTCGCTGTTCAGGCCCAGCTCAGAGCCATAGCTCTGGTGCACCAGCTGCCAGAATTCCTGCTTGGTCAGCCTCTGAAAGAAAGCAAGTTAGTCAAGAACTATGGTATGGGACAGTAAGGCACAGGAGGTAAAGCAGTAAGAAGTTTGAGTTACGCCACAGCCTCTAACCTCAATTCTGACAAGGACTGAAAGCATTTAGGTATCACATTTCAAGATTAGATTTCAGCATTTTGGGGAACCGTAGTCCTGACTGTTACATATTCCCAACCCATCATTGCTCAACCAGTAACAACAGCCATGAGAAAAATTGTAATTCCAAGAAAACACACACTTGCAACCTCTACTCTCTTCTTCACTAGTGTTTTCACTAGAAATCCTGAAGATTTCAAGATATCTGTGAATTGAATTTCACTCGATACGGCACAATACCAGTAAGTAGCAGAGAGCCAGGGACTCCCTCTTTGATTTTGGACAAACTGCTTAATAGATATGTGCCTGTTTTCCTTGGGATGCTCAGAGAGCTTTACAAACGGCGAGAGGCTAGTGTTTCAGTCACTACAGACTGCGGGGGTCTAGGTCAGCCAACTGTCCACTCTGCCATGGTGGGACAGGAGGTCCTCGCTTTGGAATGACATCAGAACTCCCTTTCTACGAGATAGCTGTTGCTTTTTTTGCTCGGTAACAGCATTACCTTGAAACATCACTGGCTACTCTTTGCTTTCTTTAGAATCTCTCTGCTCCAGGAAATCTCACAGCTAATGGGATGTATTTAAACTCCCTCAGGTCATCAGGAAGTGAAAGTTGTAGGACAAATTCCTACCAGCAATGTAAGCAACTAGTTTCAAAGTCCGCTTCAGGTGTAAAAGGTTAAAGGGTGTCTCAAGATATAATACTGGAATATTTTGCAAGGCTACATTTTGTCCTAATTCATAAAAGATGCTGTGGTTTGGTAGGGTTAGATGATATGTTAATTATCCATGGACCACTTCTCCTCTGTGATGACAACAGGCTGTCACCACTGTTTATCTGGTTGAGGTTAGCCTATGCTCTCCACAGTGTGATTTCCAGTTTTCCTCAGAATGAGGAGTAGAATTGTGATTAGGTGCCACCAACACATATTGGCTGTTCTTGGTTATCCCTGAAATCTCTCTCTAATCAAAACAATTATCTGTACCTGCTTTTTTACTTAGAGGAAGCATGAATGTTCATTTACAAAGGGGGCGTTTACTCACTTGGTCCTTAAAACCTCCTTAAAACTCTCCTTCAAGAGTGCAGATACCTGAAAATCTATTCAGTCTTCTCTGGGACTGGAATTTATGCTAAGCTGTCAAATTCTGGTCAAGTCTTGCCAGCCTGCCAGTTGCAAACGAGGTGGGAGAGCCAAGGACTGATTCCCAGCTGGCTCCTTGGCCCTCAACACTCCAAAATTGTTTAAGATTGGACACAATGGGCTATAAATGTGGATGGGACAGCAGCTTGTGTTAAACTGTTTCAAGGTTGCGTGTTTACAGTAGGACACAACTACGTCGATGACCTCAGACTGGTAAAAGTCCAGTTTTGCCAGTCTTTTTCTCTACTGCCAGTTTTTTTCTCTACTTTTACTGGGTGAAGTTTAGTCTTATTTGGTCTATTAATAATAAAACTGTTTACAATGTGTGTGTTGGGCAGCACACCACTGAGGAGCAGGGCAGTCATAACGTGTGACACACCTTGAGGATGGGAGCATCCAGCATTTATTTTTTCCATACATACAGATGCTTTTTATTATTAATATTATCTCAAAAAATGTATTGGCAAGTCCACATCAGGTGCAGCTGTGCTGTGTCTAGGGCTAAGTCTGCATGGTCTTTCACAGGAAGATGTGATTTCTCTGCCTTGCTGTCACAAGAATGAGCTTTGAACTGGAAGGTCAGTGGTGGTGTTAGTTCTGGCCTGATTTGGGGTTGATATATGGTACATCCAACAGTTTGCATGCATATGTCCTAAGGTGTAATGGCTGTGGGGATTGGGAACTGGGTTGTTGTAAGGGCAGATGAGAGGTGAAATGTGTCCATGTGCTTCTGCATGCCAAGGGTAGTCTCCCCTGTAAAAAATGAGAACAATATTTATTATAATTACAAACGAGAGCAGCTCAGCTGATCAAGTTGAAGGTCAGCCCCAACCCATTAGTCTTTCAGAAGTTTCTTTGAATCACTGGTCTGCCCTGCTCTGGGGCAGAGTTAATGAGATCAGCTGAGGAGATTTGGGCAGTGTGTGCTCACAGTGGGTCAGAGGAGAAGACCGTGGGCAGAGAGAACCACAGAAGAGTTTCCTTTGAAGGCAGGACAGGCAGTTGGTGCTGGTGTTATGAAGACAGTCTATGCACACAAAGAAGAAACCTGTGCTGGACTTCCCTGCCTGGTGTGCTTTTAACAGCATCTGTGCAAGCACACGAAGAGTTAATGTGCCCTAGATACACTCTGAGGTTTTCAGATCCACTAGGACATAATACTCATATATTTGAGCTGGGAATGTGAGCTGTGTTCTTTCTTTCCTCTGCGAAGGAGGTTTCTCTTAAGACTTCACATTCCACCGCCCAGAGTTTTAATGCTGGTTGACTTAAGACTTATGAGGCACCCACTGGCTGTGGCTGGAGGAGACACTTGGGGCAGCAGTTACTGATGCACACTCTTGACTTGGAGACAATAGCTAAATCCTTCCTGTCCTGGTGGGATAAGCACCTACCTCAGGGCTGGACTGGCTACATGAGTCTATCTCGCCATTTGACACTGGCAGACGAACTCTCAAATCAAAGCAAATTTCTATTTGTGATCTCATCTTCAAATCGCTGATTAAAGTCATGTCCACACTGGAAGGCAGTCCGGTCTCTAGTTTTAAGGTAGGGTATGTATTTACATTTTAACAGCTATTTCTGAACTACTCTGTATCTACGTGCTTCTCCTTACAGAATGAAAGGACGCTGTCCTGATGAAGCTGCATCCAGTTTCATTATGAAGTCTGCTAAATTGGGACATGTTGGTCTTATGAAATTCCACATGTCAAGTTATCTTGAAACTTTGAGCACAGATAAGGCCTAAGGAACTCCAAAGTTAGTGTTGAAGCAGTCCCTTTTATCTCCACATTTAAAGAACTGCAGGGCAATGTGCAGGATGATTGAATAGATGGAAGGTGGAGGAAGGAGAACCAAAGGCGATCTCTTTCTTATCGCTCACGGGCAGATTTCCTGCAGCCAGGAGGGCTTGTAAAGTGACCTGTGTTTGGCTTCGTGTTTCATTTGACCATGGTGTTCTTGCTCAGACTGCTTTCTGGGGACTGGCTACTCCTACTTCTCCTTTTCTTCTTGACAGGGTGCAGAGAGAGCAGCTGGCTGCCATCTTCAGGCTCATGAAGGAAAAAAGTGACACATTTGGGGAGATGTCTGAAGGAGACATGAAGGAGCAGCTTAGACTGTACGATATATAACCTTGCAGCCAGTGGAGACTATGCCCAAAAGTCATCTTGGCCCTAATTATGCAGGACATTTGAAGCTGTAGTGCTATGCACGTGTTTTGGTAGTTATTTTGCAGTTCCAGTGTGTTTTGCAAATGCCTGTGTGTATTTAAAATACTTGAAATCTATCACCTTTTTAGTTTAGTTTTGTTTTGTTATGTTTTATTTTTTTCCTTGAAGAGCTATCATGGTATTTTCATCTTGTACAGAGATTTTTACCTCTTTCTGGCTGGTTCGTATGTCTCAGTCAGACAAAGCAGTTAGCTTGCAACTTTTTTCTGGTCATGCTTTATAAAAAAATGGACTTTCAAACCTAGTCATTATAAGAAAGCCAAAGATGACAGATGTAAAAAGGATGAAAATAATAGAATCATAGAATAAACCGAGTTGGAAGGGACCTAAGGAGGTCTGTAATCCACCCTCCTGCTCAAAGCAGCATAAGCTGCAAGACCAAGCCAGGTTACTCAGGGCTTTATCCTGTTGGGTCTTGAAAACCTCCGAAGATGGAGACTGCACAACCTCTCTTGGCAGAGGGGCTTCCAAACCTACAGTTAGAAAACAAATAGCCAAAGGCATTAGTGCTCAGATTAGAGGTGAGTTGCTGTTCTCATCTCCTTGGAATCATCCTTCTTCACGCTGGCTTTTTGAAACAAATCCAAGTTTTGGTTCCGGCTGACCTCACTGAGCTCATCTTCACGCCTGAGGAAACAACAGCTAAATTCAACGTGGAAACACAGACACCTCTTCGCCTCCTGACACAGTAAAAGTAGTACAGAAAGGTGGCTGGATTTTTCACGGAATGACTGTATGCAACTCAGATCCTGTTCTCCTAATCCAAAAATGGTGTGGGAAACTAGATGCTTAGGAGATCACTGTGAATTTATCAAGTATTTTGAACAGTCTTGACCAACCTTGGTGGTTTGGATAGAGTAAATCAATGAGCATTCCTAATTTTAACTAAAAGCCTTCTAGTCTACTTATCTCTCCTATGAAATCCTGTTATATACTTTATTATCAGGAAGGATTTTCTCAGTTTTAATAACTGCTGACAAAGGGAGGCAACATTTTCTGACCCACTTTTAGGGAATGATCTCTTAAGCGATTAGGTTTCCTTTATTTTGTGTAATCCTTTTGAGTCTGGAAAACCAAATATGTCATTATCTGGTCACTGTTTCCCAATACAGTATATTCTGTAACACCATACTAATTGACTTCTAAGAATCAATTTATCATCTTCTAGTTGTTTTCATTTAGGCGAAGGCATATTTATTATAAGATCAACCTGGTTTTACTACCAGTCTTGACTTAATCTAAATTTAATGATGTCTGAAAATTACCTCTTCTTATTCAACACAAAATAATTAAGTGGAAAGAGGAGTCTCATGTGAAACATCGTGCCAGCTTGCTGTGTCTCTAGGCCACAATTTCCTCTGTCAAGCTGTGCAAAGGGAGAAATGTAAAAAATTTGTACATGGGACTCCTCCCTGGTTCAAAACTGAAAGCAGGATCTTTTCCAAAGCTCTTCTTGAAAGCAAGCAAAAAGGTTATTTCCAAAATATTTTTATATTTCTTATTTTACATTTGAGCCTTCTCTGAATAGGAACATTTCTGGGGAACGAAAAAAAAATAATAATCCTCAAACTCCTCAGCTGCATGTTATTCCAGCAATGGTAACACTGAATGAGGCAGAGCAGCTGGCATTAAACACGTCCTGCCCCTAACAGTGTCACCAAAATGTTAAGATGCTGTTGATGACAGGGCAGAGGTGAAAGATGTGTCATTTACTGGGCCCAAATTTAAGAAAGAAATGAACCTAATTAAAAAGCCTCTGACGAAGACATGAAACAAAGGGATATCTACATGTAACACCCATGGAGTTTAAAAGGTGTGTTTTCACCACATGTGGTTGCAAGGTTGTAATAAAAAGGAGGGCGCTGGACACATCGGTGTGACTGTGTGACTGGCAGTGGGGAGGTGGCATTTGGGGCCGCCTTTGTGGCTGCAGGCTGCTGCTGGGCCCTGTGGCCATGGGGTACCTCCCAACTTGGCCAGCCAGCTTCTCATTTCCTTTTCCCTCTGGTGCTCATCAATATTTATACAGGAAATTTCACCAACTGCTGTAGCCGTATCTCCCCTTCTGGGTGCTTTCCTTTGAACAACTCCAGCTGCTTTTCCTCAGCCTGGGGCAGGGTCATATGAAGGCCGGCCAGCCAGGCCCCAGGGCACACAGCCAGGGCCATCAGGAGAACCTTC
>JAOXNG010000001.1:91084007-91094431 GCA_028566535.1 Scolopax minor
GTCTTGAATTTAATTCCAGTAAAATATGATTCTGCTCTGGATGGGGATTCTAGGAATAATATTGGATGGGGATTCTAGGAATAATATTGGAGAATACCAAATGTATTGTTTCTTAGTGCATCTAGTACCATTCATATACAAGAAGTTGGACTTTTTAAATTTGCAAAATAGCAGAGCATGAAGCTGATCCTGTTGCTCTTTTGCTCTTGGACAACGTTAGCAGTAATGATTTTTTTTCCTGTAGACCTTATCACCTTTAGCATGTTTGAACAGATGACACTGGAACTCAGTAACAGCTCTACTGGTAATACACAAGGAGAGGGGTGTCAACTCCCCCACTAAAAATATTCAGACTTAATTACATCATTCAAAATTGCACACATTTTAAAAACACTCTTGAGTGCTTGAATTAAACAAATATAACTTGAAAGAAGCAGCAAGACCTGTGAAGTAAAGAAATGCTATCACACACATTGAATTTTGCAGTAGGTATACGTTCAGTATGGTTTAAAAATCTTGAAAGTGTCAACATAAAAATATTTAAAAGTTGAATTTGTTTTAATATTAGTTGGTAACTATGTTTTGAAATATGCTTGACAGAAAGGAAGTTGTGGTTTTTTTTGTCATTTAGTTAAATTGTTCACAACTAGTTGTAATTCTAAGAATAGGCTCAAAATCATAAACTAAATGAATGATTGGAACCTGTGATATCAGAGTCTTGCTAGCTCCACTATTACAAGTAGTGAAAAATATAGAATTATAAAGCATATACATAGTTTTATCATGTTGAGTATGTTAAGTAGGTCTATATAAATATCTTTATGGTCAATTTCTATTGTACATATTAGCAACATTGCTTAATGACTATCCTAATAGAGTTTTTTCCTTATCTTCATTAAGTATCTATTCTAATTTTAAGTCATGTGCAAGTTTTAAAAAATTCCATCTTCATTAAATGTAATGGGATTCTTAGAGAATCAAATACAAATCCTCTGAAACTAATTGAGTTAAATTACAGATCAATTTAGTATGACTGTATTCACTGTCGGATGATAGGCTCCCCTCTTTTTTTAGAGCATGACTGCCTAGGGAAATGGAGCTTGTGTGACTGCAGTGTCCATCCATCTGTCATTCTTCACAGCTAATAATTGTGGACCCATTATGCAGTCAGCAGAAGCAAACCAGATGAATTACACATGTAACTTGGAATTAGCCCAGGATATGTTGTCTCTTGTCAATGTGGCAGTGAGGGGAGACAAGAGAATTGGGTTTGGGGGATAGAGAAACAAAGATACTATGGGCCAGAGTGAAGTTTGGACGAACAATGATGTAATGGTTAATGTTGATTGGGAGGATATAGAATTTGTGTTCTCTACCCCTAAGAACTATACTTCATTAGTTATTTTACACCTAAGCCAAATAAATTGCTTTTTGTTCTTGAAAGATTAAAACCTGGTATTTAAGGCTCATATAGCAATATTGATCATGAAGGTATCTTTGGATTTTGTGAGAGGGAGCTCTGTCCTAATGTTTGTAAAAAGCTTTATTGTTTGTTGAAACTCTATTGCTTGGTTAAAGGCAAGATAACGTTTTTATTCCAGAGTGGTCTTGAGAAGGAGAAGGCTGCTGAAGACATTGAGGATCCCAATGCTGACAAGTAAGAGATGCTTAGGTAACGATGAACAAGATTTTCAAGTGTTGGTAGCTCTTTCTTCAGACCACATTTTTATTTTTGTCTCCTAAGAAGGGGGGGAAAGTTAGCCACCCTGAATTTGGATAATTTCCTTGTCGCACATAAAGTTTTATTCAGCCTTTTCCTCTATTTCATGTACTTTTCTGTGGTAGTAATTTAAATATTGTACTCTGAGGCTTACTTAACTTCAGACTACAGAGACACAAGGTCAAGGTCAAAGCTCCATGATGTTAGGGCTTACAAATGTACAGGAAGATGATTCCTTTCTAGGATGCCTTCAGAGCCATTGAGTTCATTGGGAGTTTAAGCCTGTTAAGGAAATTTTAAAAGTTACATAAACTGTAATCTTTCCTCTCTTCCCCTGAGATAACACTATTTCCATTTTTATGTGTTCTCAGCATTGAGGAAGTCAAACAGAAAAAGGAGTATGAACGGAAAGTGAAGGAAGCTGAAAGGAAAAAAAGAAAGAAAAGAGAAGAGTTAATTGCACTGAGGAATGAGTTTCTTTTTCTTCTTCAAAGGAATCAGGAGTTGCCCAAGCACATGCAGCTGCACAGAGAGGTACATCTGTTTTTTATAAGGGTTATTTACCTTTAGGGGCATCTTCTTGTAAAATGTTGCTATGTGATGTATTGGGCCAACCCTTTGGATTAAGGTAGTTCTATGAATATATAATTTGATGGGACTTCTGAGTAAGAGCTAATGCTTTGTGCCATTTAAGAAGCATGTGTGAAAAATGTGGTTGTCTGTGGAGATCCGAATAGCTCCTGAACTAAAGGACTGTGTTGATGTTCTTGGAATTCTAGCACAGGGGCAAAAATATTTATTACAAAAAACTAGCAGGCAAGATAATGTGATGCTGGGTGATTTTTTCTTTCTGCAGCAGTTTGAGATGGACCATAGGATCTTTGAGGAGCTGGAGAGGCAGACAGCACAGAGAATCCAGTTAGTGCAAAAAGAGTTGGCTTGGGAGCATGAGAAACACTTGATTGGACTGCAGAAAGTACAAAATCAGTAAGTAACGTGTTTCTTGTGCTTCTCCCTCTGACCTTGCGTGTGGCTTACCACTTATGATGTTGTACCTGCCACAAGGAAAAAGAATGTTGTTGGGTTTTTTTCCTCATATAATCAATATTTCTTCTGTTATGATTCAGTTCTTATTTTACTTGGAACACACATGTGAGTATATATTGATATTTGGGTGTACTTATTTCTTTTGAATCTTTGGTAAAAATTCAAATATGCAAATCAAGGAAATAGCTTCATTCTGATTCACTTCTATACGAAGAAAACTGGGGTTTTTTTTGAGACTCTTTGCCTGGGTTTTGTCAGTAAGTTCAGTGAGATTCAAGAACTCTTACTGGAACTTTGAAGAACGACCTATAAAATGAACTCCTGTTTTTCAGGCATGTTGTATGTCTGTCAGATATTTTAGTGTCATTGCTAACACAACATTCCCTATACAGTTTAAAGTTATGAAATTAACTTTATCAGGAACACAAGTTTAAGCATGAGGTGCATTTTGGGTTGATTTTCTTAAATCTAAGTATTTACCAAAAGATGAATTCCTAAAAATAAATACAGGATAGAAATAATACATAATAAAAAAGCATCTTTCTTGGTGCGTGACTGGGAAAGATTTTAATCAGTCCTGAATGGAAGATGAAAGATCTTGTCATGAAGAACCAGGTATAAGTTTCAACATTGAGAGGGGTGTTAGTAAGTTTACTTTTGAGCATCTCCATTCCTAGATTATATAAAAGTCAATAGATAGTGTCAGATGTCATCATGCTATTACTTACTGACTTGTGAATTTGCATGTATTAATCATATGTGCAATAAGTACATTATTCTTGTCCTTTTGGTCAAGGAAAGCGGTCAGTTGCACTTGCTAACATCAGACAGTTTTGTCTGATTTGACTTTTCAGGTTTCGGGACTCTCTGGAATTTGAAACTGTTGTTGTTCATGCTATTCAAAGCAACCATCAGATTTCTACCTACAGACTTCTAGCAATGTCTGAGAAATACTACCATGAATGTCCATCGTGGAGGAAGACAGTACTTAAAGGGAAATGGAAAGAAGCAGGAGAAGCAGAAAAAAAGATCATCAGAGAGACAAAACGTATGCATAAAGCTAATGATGACTATTTAAATCAGTAATATAGTTTCAGTAATATGGTCTTTCATCTCTGTTTGTTTTCCTGAGTCCAGGCTAAAGAAATTATAATTTCTTTAGGTACAAGTAAAGAAATACAACTGTGGTATGGGTTTTTTTTTATTATTTTTAAGTACCTACATAGATAGTTACACACATATATAGTTTTCCACGTTTAGGTCAATGTCAGCAATTGTCTGTCAATCCTGTGGGTAGAAAGTGACTGAGTTAAATCAAAGAACATGAATACATTCAGAATATGCACTGCAGTGGAACTATACTGACTGACACTGGTTCTACAGGAGCTGTCCCAGGCAGTTTTCAATAGTTGGGACTGCACGGGGCTGCATGGTATTTATGTATTACATGGTTGTTTTTAGGTTCAGATGATAGAATTTTCAAGGAGGAGGCTGAAGAGCTGAAGATGCCAGAGTTCCAAAAGCCAACCACACGGTATATAGATAGCAAACGCAAACAAATCAGAAGATTTGTTGAGAAATCTGACAAGGCGAAAGCTAAAATCATGAAGAGGAAAGCAGAGTGGGATGAATTGTGAGTCTTGGACCCTGTGCTCTTTTAGTTCTGCTTCTTGTCTGAGGTCAAGTAATGCTATTTAGCTGTCATATGGCACTATAATGTCTCTGCCTAGTTTTTTATATTCCTAAGGGCTGTAACTAAAACAGATGAGGTTTTATGTATCTCTGAGTCTCAAGAGAGCATTAAAATCTTGCAGTTCATTTCTGTTCTTCTAAAATACTAAAAAGAGTCAAATTCAGCAAGGTAGCTGCATCTTCAGATAGGAAGTAAAAAGGTGTCCAAATGGATCATGACTGAGGTACATCTAGACCATTATAGGGTTAATTCTCACTTAACCCTAACTGTGCCACATAGAGCCAATCCTGTAACAGCTGGATTAGGTCAGTTATGGTAACATCATGGCTGCTATATATTTGTGATACGACTTCATGTTTCATGCTGGCCTTTATCTTGAAAGGCAAGAAAGAGGGACGTTTTTGAATGCTCATGGAAGTACAGAAGTTCTTCATTAGGAGATGAATGACAGGGAACGGGTTCAATAGAGTCAGAATACAAGGCTTTTTAAGGTTATTAAGTGTTTAACGCTATGAACTAGGATCAGGTATTCTGTGCTGTGGGTTTGTGGCTCCCTGAGGATGAGAGCAGCATGTACTTGCTGAACCCAGAACTCAGACCAAGTGTAGAGGTTTAACCTGTCACATGGCAGAGCTATGTTATAAGAGGGTTTTAATGGAAAGAAATAAAATATCTGAGGGTTTTGTTCAAATGTGCAAGGATATTCTTCTCAAAGTAGCTGTTGGTTTCTGAAAGAGGCGTGTGATTCTTGATCCCTAGCTCATGTTCCAAACCTTGCTGCAGAAATCAGAAGGTATGAAATGACCCTATTTCTTCATCTGTATCTTTTCTGTCTTAAAGTTCAGCTTTGTTTTGTACCTACCAGATACGAAAGCAAACCTAGTGATGACTATGAGAATCCCAGGGATGATGAGGACATCAGAGAAGCACAGGAAAACATGGGATGTTACGAGCTGAAGACTGCCACTAATTACAGAGTCCCTGAACACAAGCGTGTTAACACTGCAAAGAAGGTGATGCAGCTTACATCCCTGGAAGTGTTGGTACGTAATGTGATTTATTGATGTGTGTATTTCCCCCTTTTAAGGGGAGAGAGGGTAGTGTATTAGTCATTGAAGAAATTTTTTGAAAGGAAATAAAAGTGGATGTGGATATGGATCGAAGAGGTCTTGAGGACAGACTGTCTTGAGTCAGTTTAGTTTCAAATCAGCCTTTCTCTTGTGAACTGTTAGTGCTTCACCAAACTCAAACCTGAATCAATGCAAGATAACTCTCAGCTGGCTCTTTTTAAATGAGAAATTACCTTTTCCAGACTTCAGCAGGAACACTTGTCTTCGAATTCTTCAAAAAGTCCTATCACCTAGTAACTGGTATCCTTAAAACATTAAGCTAAATAACCCCTGCCATCAAATACCTCTACAAAAACAGAGATGTGAGCAAGGGTAGGTTTTCTTGTGTAGCCTCCCAATATTTGCACTTTTGCAGTCACTCCTTCTGGATACTATGCATTGGAATCTTCCTGAGAAAATAGGTTTTTTGGAGCTGCCTTTCTGTGACAGGACTCCTGCAGCTACCACACATCTTTTAACCACAAAGACAGAAGAAGCTCAAATGCTGTGCAGTATCTTTGTTACTTTCCTTGTGACTTCTTTCCTCTCCATCTTTCTTCTCATAGGAACTGTTTTTAATTTTATTTGGCTGGAGTGCAAAAGAGTGACATTTATTTAGCTAAAAGAACAATGAGAAAATATATCTGTTGAGGTTGGGACTGTATAATTTCTTTATGGTAGGAAGCCTTATTTCTTCCTCCTGACAGAGGAGCCTCTTTTCTGTATGGTTTATCTTTTTCTGGCGAAGTGTAAATTATACTCTGAGTGGCCTGGATCTTCCCCAGTTTTTTGCTTATGAACTGGCCTTTCTTGTCTGGGTCATTTTGATAGAAAGGCCTAAGCATTACAGAAGCAATGCTGCAGTCTCACAGAACTCATTGGATCATTTTAATCTCATGCTTGGACTCCAGTAGTTCATTGTAGTGCTGATGTTACCAGATACCCAGTGTTTAACCTAACTCAACAGGACAAGCCATTACAAACAAAGGAAATAGTTTTTGTTGTGTATTCCAGTTTTACACAGATGAATGCAGTTACTTCAGGTGGATGGTGTATAGGGTTTTTTCTTTTATAAAGATCAGGGAAGTTTCTGCCAAATACATTAATATTAATTCACATTTTATTATTATTTCATGTGAAAAGAGTAAATTTATACAGTGTCTCCTTATCACAGAATGACTGAAGTTGGAAGACACTTCTGATGGTAGTCTAGTCCAAACCCTCTGCTCAAGGAGGACCACTGTGTCCAGGGGCCTTTTTAATATCTACAAGGATGGAGACCCCACAACCTCACTGGACAACCTGTGCCACTGCCCAGTCACCCTCACAGTAAAAAAGTGTTTCCTGATGTTCTGAGGAAACCTCCTGTGTTTCAGGTTGTGTCCAACCCCTCTTGCCAGCCCACTGGGCACCACTGAAAAGAGCCTGGCTCCATCCTCTCTGCACTCTCCCTTCATGTATTTATGTACATTATTAAGATCCCTGCCTGAGCCTTCTCTTCTCCAGGCTGAACAGTCCCAGCTCTCAGCCTGTCTGTATAGGAGAGATCCTTCAGTCCACTAGTTGTCTTAGTGGCCCCAACTGGTTTGTTTCCAGTAGCACCATCTCTCTCTTGTAGTGTCCCAGAACTGGACACAGCACTCCAGATGTAACCTCACCACTGCTGAGGAGGGATTTACCACTCTTGACCTGTGGCAACACTCCCTAATGAAGCCCAGGGTAATGTTAGCCATCTTTGCCACAAGGGCACATTGCTGGTTCCTGGTCTGTTTGGTGTCCACCAAGACCCCCAGGTTCTTTTCTGCAAAATTTCTCTCCAGCTGGGCAGCCCCAAGCATGTCCTGGTGCATGGAGTTGTTCCTTCCCAGATGCAGGATTTTGCACTTGCAGTCGTTGAACTTCATGAAATTGCTGTCAGCCCATCTCTCCAGCCTGCCCCTCTGGATGGCAGTGCAATCCTTTGGTGTATCAGCCTCTCCTCCCAGTTTGATGTTGTCAGCAGACTTGCTGAGGATACGCTTTGTCCCATCATTCAGATAATATCATGTTGAACAGAATTATTGTTACTGAATTCTGAATATAGAATTATCACTGAGGTCTTCCTACAGGCCAAGCAAGATGGAAACAAGTTGTTACAAATAGGTTTTGCTGCACTTGGCTGTTTAATTTCCATCTCTGACATCTGATATGTGTCACTTTTCAGATCAGTGGATCTTCATCTTGAGTGCAGAAAGGCTATTCAGCTGTTGCCAAAGTTACTGAATTGACTTTGCGACTCTGGATAGCTGGAAGGCCTGGAAAGAATTTCTTTTGGAAATCTAGTGGCTTGTATGAAATCCAAAAGCTTGTTACTTTCTTACTTTTAACATTGCTATCTACTATGTTTCAAAAATTCAGAACTTTGTTCCACTTCTAATCACCTGCAGTAGCTGTGATTTCAGCTTCACCATCATGTATAAAAGACAGGAATCTCATCTGTCTTCCAGAACCTATGTTTATGGACGACTGCTTCAGTATCTTTAAGGTTGTGTGAGGTAACAGCTTTGTTTCAATGACTATGTCAAAGAGGTCTAGATTTCTGTACAGCTCTGTGAATTTGGTAGTGTGTACAATAAACGCCCTCTCAGGTCTGTTTTTTTTGTCTTGGGGATGGAAGCTTGCTTTACAAAATATGAAAAGAAATCTAATTTTCTTTTTGTTAGTGTGTTATTTGTACTATAGGCCTGAAAAGAGGACCATATATCAAAGCTGAGATACTCTGTATTTAATGAGACAACCCAAATAACTAATTATCAAAATCCCACAGCTTATTTTCACAGCCTCTGTACTGCTTCAACATCTCAAGTCAAGAAACTCACAATCGAAGTCAGAAACTGAGAGAATGGGGAAACCTTGTTTCCCATCTTATACTTTTACTATTTTCTGTGGAGAAGAAGAGAGGTAGTTTCAAAGATTTTAAAACCACAGAGAGAAATACAGCTGTTTAAAAATGCTCATGTATGGAGTTGGCAAAGAAAGTTAGTATGGAAGGAAGGAAAGTCAGTATGATAAGCCTGTTAACTGTTATTTTCGTTGGGGAAGACAACATACTATATAATTGCTCCTGGGGAATACTACTAAAATTGTCTTTTCTTTGCAGATCCATAAGAAGAAAGTGAATATGAACAATGAGATCATGTCTTTGCAGGATCTCAAGGTTTCTATTATTGATGAAATCAAGAGTTTAGTGCAAGAATTGAAATCCATACAGGCAGCCTTGGATTTATCAGAACGTCTCCCTCTTCCCCTGATTCCTCAGTTACACCCAGATGAGGTTCCTGAAAAAAAATTTGAGTATGACAGTGACATCCTCCTGAAGTTCAAAGAGGAGCAGGAAGCCAAGGCAAAGCTCCAGGAAAAACTGGATGTGTCTCCTTCTTCTGATGCACTTAGGCATGGGTTTTTTCGAGCTCCTTCCATTAAGGAGACTGACCCCGTGGCACAGGTTGCAGGTGCACAAGCAATGGAAACAACATCATCTGTGGTCACAGAGCAGCGAAAGGTTTTGAGGATTGAGAAGGCAGAGCCAACAGAAATGGAACTGGAAATCTTAAAGAGGGAGAAGATAAAAAATCTGTACTTGCAGGAGACCTTGGTTAAAAAGGTAGGAAATCAAAAGGGGTTTTTTTGAGATTGAACAACTCCACTGCATCAGAAATAAAACCAAATCCTCTTCTGCTTTAGGATTGCAGCTACTCTTGCCTTCCTGAAGTTGAGGAAAATGCTATCTGGTGCAAGTTTACAGTGTAAACCAGTATTAATCCCTAACTGTGACTGTGTACTAACTATTATTCCTTGAAAAACAAATCTTAGATTTCTTATTGATTGTTCTATGAAACTATGAGCTTAGTGGCCAAAAAATCCAAGTAAAATGTTAGAAGAGGGGGGAAAAAAGGAGTATCATTACAACTTTGTAGCTTCATGATGTTCTCAGCTCTTAAATGACTGTAGTCCTGACCCTTTGGTCTCAAAAAGTGACTTATAGAATTTAAAAAGATACAAAAGAGACTAACCACAATGCTTAGTCATGGAAAAATTTCTTTAAAAGGCATATCTAAATGGATAAATTGTCTTTGGCCTGGAAAAGGGGCAGCTGAAAGGGTTGTAGCAGAGGTGATAAAATTATGACTAGCATAGAAAAGGAGAATGGGAATCGCCTCTTAAAAGGAGAAATATCAAATTACATGGTCATGTAGAAAGCTTGAAATATGCAAATGGAAATAGTTTTCCTGTCCAACAATAACAAAGCTTTGGAACTCAGTGTTAGGATGTGGGGGAAGCTATGATGTGATAAAGTCTGGAAGAAAATTTCCCTCAAAGCTGTTGAACACAAATACGCTGCTTCAAGCTCAGGATGTCCCTAAGTCAGTTTAGGAGGGTACAGAGACAAGCCTGCCAGAGATGTTCACTTGTTTGCTCCATTTCTTACTGTCTTTTCTCTAAGTTCTGCTTTTGGCCATTGACTTTTTGGTCTACTTCGATACAGACAGCTTTGTGTTCATGTGTGTGAAGATTTTGAGGAATATCCAAATGCTGCTGAGACATTACATATATATAAGTTAATGTTGGCAGCTGCTAATACTGATCTAAATGTAAATATCTAAGGAGACAGCCAGCAGGTATTCTGAAAGAAGTCTTTCAAGACAGAAGATGTATTTATTGCTGCATCTGGGATTGTTACATGAACTACTTCAGGCTACCGTAAAACATTCACTGAAGAGAGTGGTTTTGCCTCAGTTTTCACTGGCAACCCCTCTTCCCACACCTCTTGAGGGGATGGACCACAAGATGGGGACTTTGGGAGTAGAGTCACTCC
>JAOXNG010000001.1:91317841-91340168 GCA_028566535.1 Scolopax minor
TGCTGTCCCATCTGGTTTTAAGCACTGAGTTGGGGTCTGCAGGAATAATGTCAAAGACGGGAAGAGTCAGGATCTGTGTCTGAACAACTCATTGGACATACTTTAATAAAGTGCATCTTGTCTGACTTCTACTCTTTCTCATCTCACACAGAGAAATATTCTCAGTGTAGCATGTAAAGTAGTATTTAGAAATAGCGAATTGAATATTTTCAATATGGAGGGTATTTTTAAAATTACATGCTGCTTATGCTAGAATTTCTAAGGCTTATTCTGCAATTTTGAAATCTTCTAACCAGTGCTCAGTGCTGCAAGGTAATATGTAAAACGTGCAAATGAGGCAGGGAAAGAGGTATTTACAACTATAGCTGCGTTTTAATGTCCTCTACATGGTATAATATACCTGTTCTAAGTATATTGTCCTATTATGGGTACCTCACTGCTAGAAAAGCATCAGCAAATCAAAATAGTGTAATGAAGGAAAAAAACAAACGACAAATACAGGGCATTTGGTGGCTGAGTAGATTCCATGTCCAGAATGATTAAAAAGTCTGAATATTCAGTTTAGTTGTGTTAAACAAGGAATGATGCAACAGTCTGATGAGGCTCGACAAGGCCCTAGGAAACCTGGTCTAGTTGGGGGTGTCCCTGTGACTGCAGGGAGGTCAGACTAGATGACTTTTGAAGGTCCCTTCTGGCCCAGATGATTCTATATTTGAAAAGTGTAGATTTCTTTACTTCATATTCTTCTTCTGCCTTGTATATACCAGGACAGATTTCTGACTATAAGCATAAGAAGTTTAATAAAATGCACTTGTCTAGCTTATACCACCTCACAGTTCTCTGCTGAACTCAGAGATTTTCTGATCTCCAGAAGAGAATTCTTGCAAATATTTTCTGAGTGTCGTAGCTCTATGCTGTAGCCTATGAACATGGGGAGGATGATCTAATTCAAGGCAAGCTGGAAATGATAGAATCTGTCTCTTAAGCCAGTGTAGTTTGGTGGAAAATTTTACTTCACTTCTACACCTTGTTTAAATTTTATGCAACGTATACCTGGCCCATAGTTTTTTTTTCCTTTGTCTTCTAAAAGGTACGCAGAAAGAAAAAAACATAATGGGTTTTGCCTGATTCAAGCATATTTTCTTTTATAAATATTGCAATGAGGAGGTAAAAGGTAAGTACCAAATCAGTAGCTTGATTTTGATGGAATAAGAATGTCTAATAAGCATTTCTTGTGTTGTGCCAACTTGGTGGCCTTTGCTGCTGTTTTTCTTTTTTGGAGGTTTATTTTAAGTTAAGGATCAAACCAACCAACAAAAGGGCCTGATGCTGTTTATTCGTGTCTTGGCTGATGGACTACAAATTCAACACTATCCATTTATGCAAAACGGCTACCATCCTAAGGAGTGCACCCACCTGTCTCTTTCCCCTTTCCAAGATTAATGTGAAGCATAGGGCCTGGTTTCAAGAATGTGTATATGTTTTTTGTCCAGCAGGACAGGAGATCTGCAGATGCATTTTTCTCCTAAGCATGATCTTGTTGGGAGGTGGTGTCACTGCTGCAGTGCGCTGGTGCAGAACAGTATGACTTGGGAGTGTGTGCCTGCCTCTACAGCAATCACAGTAGCTGCGATCTCCCCTTGTGAATACTTTGAAACCCCAGTGGGGTTGTTGAAAAGAATAGTGTGCTGGTGGATGTTTCAGAGGCAAGTGTTCTAAGACAGCTGAATTTCACTCTTGAAGTAATGTAAACCAACAAGCTCATAAGCTGATCCTGGAGTGCCTTTGACTCATTGACTGGCAGCATGTACAACAGAAGAACAAAAAGACCTGTGTTTAAATCCTTGCTATCTTGATTTTTTTTTTAATTATGCAGTCACAAATACATTCTCTTTGTATTTGTTTAAACATGGTGTATTTTTTTTCAAGTCAATGGTCCCTCTGATGACTTATTCTCCTACTGAGATTGAGTATTTTTTTTCAAGTCAAAGGTCCCTCTGATGATTTATTCTCCTACTGAGATTGAGTATCTTGTAATATGGTGGGTATGTTATAGCAGATTGAAAATAAGTCTAGAAATGATTTATGTTAATGTAGCACTTAAAGGCCAGGGTGCTGTTGTTGTAGGGATTGTAATAACTTCAAGCTGTTACTTTATCAATCAGTTAAGCTGTTGTCAGGTGATACTTCAAAACTCTAAAGTTTAAAGTCCATAATATCACCCCAGATTCAAAGATTTCAGTATAATAGATCCAATACTCTAAATATAATATCTGTATGTCTGAAGTTGTGAGCATCTTCATGCCACTGCATTTCTTCTTGATGATGTGTTAAGGTATTGTAAAGATACATTATAACCCTGTGTCAGAATTTTTCCAATGCATTATTCTGAGTTTTCATAGGCATTAATTTCTTCAGTTTATTGATCTGCTTTATGGGCTCACTATTATAAATAATATAATAAAACCCCCATTTTATTAACAATTAACTTTTGTAACATTTCCTGGGGAGAAGGGAAATACCTTGTCCCTTACTTTCTAAGGAAAAGCAGATTCCAGAAGGCACGGTTTTCCAAAGCTCACTTGTAGTGTAACATCAAACTCTTGAAGGAATCCCAGACATGGAGTGAGAATTGCAGGGGAGCTGGGTCCTTTCCACCATTCTGCCAAGAAAGTGGCTTTCCGTCTATTGGTTCCTAAAAATCTTTAGCAGTGTGGCCCCAAGAGATTGATAGACATCTTCAAAGGCATTTGGGTGCCTTGCTCTCACTGAAATAAAGCAGGAGCAAATCAGTGAGCTACCAGAAAGGATCTGGGCTCAAGTGACGTGCTAAAAATTGCACAGGAAGTCTGTGGCAGAGCCTCGGATTGATTCCATATCTCCTTGGCCTCAGCATAGGGCATCCCACAAACCATGTGTGTTAAAGATTTATCAGCTGTTGTTCAGTGTTGCTAAAGACAGGAAGAATGCTCTCCTCCTCTCTCCAGATGGGTAGGCTTGCTGAGTTTTAACTGCTTTTCTTAACTTGTGGGGCTTTCATGGTAGACATGGGGTGGTATATTTTATATGGCAACTCTGGCACTTCAGTCCCCTGATCTTGTGAGTCCTGTTTTGAGCGTATATGTCAAGGCACTTATTCTGGGCACTTAACTACCACAATCAACTGTGTTACAAAAGCGACTGTGTAACGGTGCAGAAAAGCTGTCAAGACAACAGAGGTCATAACATGACCTTGCAAAACTATTCAGAGGAATAGGCTTTAACCTAGGCTTATTGCTGACTTTATAGCATCTTGCCTTCTGCTGGCGGGCAGGTCTGTCTTATCTTCCTCTGTAGCAATGGACTGTGTTTGAATGGATTTATGGATTTAGATTCTAGTACTCTGAGAGAAGACCTGAATGTTTTTTCCAGCAGTGAGTGTCTATATCATGCAGAAAAGGCAATTCTTGAGGGCATACGTTTTTGATTGAGCTAAATCTCCCTAACCATAATCTTTCCATGTTCTTTTGAATTCCAGCTGATGAATCATCCTGCAGAGCTCAGTCAGGACAGTCCACTTTCCTTCTGCTTCTTATTGTCTCTGTCCCAAAGAAGTTGAGTCACCCTCTTGTAATGTTTGGGTTTTTGTTGTGTTTTGTATATTTTGGCTATCCCCAAAAAAAGGAGGCCTGTCTGATTTCATTCTGACATTTCTTTGACAATAACATGGCATAGTTGTGTGTTTTGCCTTGGTCTTCCTATGAATGTTTTTAATGGCACAGCTTTCTTGTTACAAGTTCAGATTTCAGCAGCGTGGACTGATGGCACATGATGAAGGGATAAAGCTTCCCTGTAGTGGCATTTTTATAAGTCTATCTCTTAGGTAAAATCCCTAAATCTTGGCAATCTCTTTAGAGCATATACTCTGCTATTAAACACAAGCTCTTTGCTCCCCAGAGTAGACTCTAGCCTATATGGTTGGGTAGGTAATAAGATACTGCTGATATATTTCAGAGCAAGGTGCACTTTTACTTTATTTATGAAGATAGACATGCTGGTCGAGGGCTTAATCACAGCTGATAAATCATTTTAAGAAAGCCTATTAGAACCATATGCTGATTCTTTGCATTAATATGGTGTGTCTGTTTCTAGTCTAATAAGGCAGGGTCTCTTCCCCCTCTCCCTTCCCCCTGTCTGGTGTGCGAACTATTTATCTGTTTAAGTGATGTCGCTTACTTGGGGGCATTTCTGCCTTTAAGAGGCATCATTAATAGAGCAAAGTGAACAGAGAAGAGAGGGTTTCTCGCTCTCCAGAGTGAGTGAAGTTGCACGTTTTTGGTCACCTTTGTTGAGACGGAATTGAAGAGCAAAGGTCCAGAAGCTGAGGTGAGGGTATTAAACTTGTTATCTTTAGGCTAATTTCCCCTGCAAATACTGCATCACGTTTTGTACACGTATATCTAAAGGAAAAATTACTCTGAGAGCTGGAAAAGGTTGGGAGTATTTTAAATATCTGTGATCACATCCATAGTTTTAAGAAAGTCTGAGCAACATGGGACTGGAAGTGATCTCCTGAGTCATCTGTGCAGATCCCTTGTTATCACATCATTCCTTTCATGTACTTACCAAGTTCTATCACCGAGCTCAGGATTGTTTCAAAAATAGAACTGTAGATCATCCCTACCTCTCCTCACCTGTGGCTGACACCTATCCCTTCACTGTTTTCAAAGCTGGGCTGAAAACACCAACTGTGATCTGACCCAGGAGCCTCACTCATTTAGTGTCTGCCTCGGATGGATAACCTTTGGAGGAAGGTGCAAAAAGTGATTAGATGTGAGGAGATCCGGTAAAGCGATTTAGTCTTTCTCTGCAAGTACTTGTGCAGATGAGATTGCTGCATCTTTAAAAACATCCCTCTCTAGGGTGTACTTGGTGATGAGAATGAGCCAATTAGGCTATTTCTGAGAGATCTGTGTGTGATGATGGCACGGTGCACACCTCTGTATAAGAGGGATAAGAAGGGACACCTACAACTTCTGCATTTTAGTTTTCTTCCAGTCCAGATGTTCTCGACTGGGTTCTCTCCCTCCCTCTCTGTCACCGAAAGGCTAGCAAATTTAGCTCATCTAGAACACTGACTTTGCTATAACAAAAAAAGTCTCCAAAGTCATTACAAGGATTCTGTCAACTTGCACTTTGCAATACTAATACAATTTTCCATTACGGGTCTTGAAATACCACGGCCTAAATAAAAAAAGCATTTTTGTGTCCTCTGCTGCTGTTAAAAATAGTGTTTTAGACAGGAGGGGATATAGATATTATCGACTGCAGCTAAGACCTTTTCACTCTTTGCAGACTTTGGTACAGCTGGTGCTGTAACTACTAAAGCAAACAATGGAAGAAGGGGGATAATATTAAAAGAACAGTGGAGCTCATTAAAAACAAAATACTTTGAAATGTACAAAAGATCCTGGAAATAGAGAGAAATCATCTTTTTAAATTACAGCAATCCTAAGACTGGCCTGTAGTGTTAAGAATTTTACGTATTTTCAGATTGAAAGATGACTTTCAATGTCACAGAATCCTTTAAAAGGAACACACACTATGGCTCCTGGAAGTTTTTTTAACACTTATTTTGCAATCAGACTCTCTTCCATGGATTCGCAGCAATATAACCACGGCAGAGGGGTGTGAGGGGATCTGAATTCAGATCTGTAACCAGCTCTAACCTCCACCACCATTTAACAAGGTAGATGGCCCAAAAATTTAATTATGAGCAATTCAAATAGGGTACCCTCTTATGCTATTGCATTATTTAGTGCAATATTTTAATAAAAATCAATGGAAAATGGTAACATTCTATGGTCTGTAGTTGTTGGTTAATATAAATGTACTTACTTCATGATTGAAGAAATTCCCTGAAGCCTGTTTGGAGAGTATTTATAGTTCTAGATCTAGAAATATTCTTAAGATACCGAATCATATAATCAGGGTCTTTTTGGTATATTCTTGTTAGTGGTACTTTGTGTCACTTTAAAGGTCGTGTGTCTGCTTCCATTTCCTCTCCCAAAGCACAAATACAGACAATCAGCAAGTACTTACAGTCACCAACTGTTACAGAAATCAAAGATCAGAGTTATAAATAGTATAACACAAAAACAGCAGCATTTTTGCTTTTTCTAAACAAAAATAGTGGTGAAATAGAGATGTTCTTTTTATCAGTTTTGAAACGACTGAGGCAGTTTCTTTGTGTAATGCTCAGGTTCTCAAAAGAACCTTTCTCTGGTCACATCTTCTCTGTCCCAAACACCTGCTCTGGTCAACTTTGACAGATCCCATCAATGACCAGTAAACTTATGTCCATATCTGCCTAAACATAAATAGAATATGCAGCTTATCTTACAAAGCTTGAAATTCTTTTCATTTCTTGTACTAATCTCCTTGCTGAAAAAGAAGGATGCTGTCCCATTTATCATCCCATTTGATGATAAATAACCATTTATGTATCATTACAGTGTCTTAAAACCAACATAAAACTTGTCTCAGGTCTGTTACCAATTTTCCATATGGATATTGCTGCATAATATTGTTGTTTCACTACCTCTTTGTCTGTAGTTCCTCTTCTCTCCCTTGGAGTACATCGTCCCACATCAGTGAAAGCAGAAGAATAGCTTCCAGGAGACTCCTGGTCTACTGAAAACAGAAATCATGTGAAACTATGGCAAATTAAACAAACCCATTCAAATCTGTGATGCTGCTGCTTGGTTTCATTTAGGGGGATGAAAAGGTACTGAAATTTATAATTTTAATAGAAAGAAAAGCCCGTGATGTGATGAGTGCACCTTTAATGAAGCACCTTTAAAGGAGAAGAAGATACTGACTCTGAAGCAAAGGCAAAGGCCATCCTCTGCTCCACAGCAGAAGAATAAATGATAAAGGATCGAGAGAGCAAATTGTGCCTCACTGAACGAAGGGGCACAACCCTACTGGGCCAAATGGAAGAGGTGACAGGGCTACCAGGGCTTCTTCAGGTTGCAAGAAACTGCTTTGGGATGCCAACAATATAAATGTGTGATCACATGCACAAAACATGGCTGGAGCATGCTTCAATGAGAAAATAATGAACAAAAATTGTTTCCTCCTAAGTGATCTAAGATGCATTTCTACTTTACCACGGGCACTTGTTAGGCAGCACAAGGGAATTTAAAAGGATGTTATTTGATAAAACCAGTTCTGTTTTAAGAGATGGAGCACAAATCGTTACTCACCAATCTATGTGGCAGATTTTCTCTAAAGCACGGATTAGCAGAGGTTGTAACAGGCTGCTGGGGGCAGCTTTTCAGGTTTTAATAAAAACAAAATCCAAATGTTACACTCCCTACAGCTCTGCAAGTTGCCAATGGGAAACAAAAAGTAGAACGGGATCATTTTGGAACAGAGGATGATCTGAACTGCCTCTTGACTTCTGAGATGTCCTGTTTTAGTCTCCTACTGCCACAGTGGTACCTGCCAGTGGAGACATATGGCCGGTCCATGTCTTCCTTTGACTTCCTTCACACAATCTGTTCTTACCAAGCCTGTACGTTTCTAAAGAAGTACAACTGGAAGAAAAGATGTAAACAGTCTCCAGTGGGCTGTTGGCTAAACTCGAGGCTTGATAAATCCAGCCGAGGCAAAATCCATAGAATTATATTATTTATGTCTTTGGTTGCAAGCATGTCATCACCAGCAAGTGTACCTCGTCCCAGTTCTGGACAGCTTTCTTGATAGGGCTTGTTTGCATGAAGGAGGATCTATGCTCTCACTGCCTAAATCTGAAGATATAATGCCTCCAAACACATCTATTTATTTTTTTCTTTAAACTTCAGCAGAAAGAGAAGGGTATGAGAAGAAAGAAGTGAAATTGCAGCAGCTTTAGGAGGAACCACTTCCGTTATTTCTGCATAGCTCCTCATGCAGTCAACGTTGGAGGTTCTCCGGGGGTTTGGCTATGACCTTGGCCTTTAAAACAAATCTAGGTATTCAAACCTGCTTCAGAGGAGGAAGGTGACTTTGAGTAATGTTTGAAAGACCTCACCCACTGTTAAGCTTCAGTCTCTTGCAATCCCACACCATTTGGTCTAAGTCACCTGAGAGAAAATAAAGTGGTGGGTGTACAATTTTTTTGCTATTCCTCCTGGGCGTTCTGCTGCATAGCTTGAAATCTGTATTTTTGTAGCCAATAATGAAATAAATCGACCCCCTCGAGCCCCAGAGTAGAGGAGGAACACGGAGTACACTGCAGGACTGTAAGTCACCTCTGAGTCATCAGATCCAGACCCCTGCTATCTCCAGCAATCACTCCACATAAACCAATTCATAAATCTATCTTGTTCCATATTAAAAATGCTGTGGTTGTTTGCCCGATTTCTAAGCCTTTTGAAGCTCTGTTCTGAGGGATGGAAACTTCCTACAAACTCGCTCCTTAAGTTTATTCCCAGACAGCTGTACCTTTCAGTTTTGTAACATGCAAACCCTTCATCCTAGCCCTTCACCCTGTGCAGCACTAAACCACCAGCACCAGTCTGCGTGAAAACAGCCTTTCTATCCCCATCCAAACTTAGCTTTGCCAAGAATGATCAAGTCCATTTTTTTTTCCAGTCTCCCCCAAGATAACAGAAGGTCTCTGACCCTCTGAGTGACCCTCCTCTGCACCTGCAGCAGATGGAATCCACCTTTTTGTTGTTTGTTTGTTTGTTTTTTTAAGCTGGGTGATCAGATCTGCAACCAGTTTCCCAGAGAGACTGTAACTGCAGCTCACACAATGGGTTAATGCTTGCTTATCTGAAGTAGAAATATTTCATCTGATTGGTTTTAGTCTTGTATTTATTTCCTTCATTACAGCATTGAGTCACATTCATGTTTCTTCTTTTCTCCTTTCCTAGTGATAAATCTCAGATTTATGGCAGCAGTTATTTCTATTAGTCCCAGATAAATTTTCTCCCACTTCTGTACTTCCAACCTAAAGGTTCAGCCAAGTTCGTTTATTTGATATTCAAATCCTCATTTGCAGCGCTGGTACTGCTAACTGCTAACCTTTCCATTAGGAGCAATTTTCATTACCACATGACTTCCTTTTCCCACTGAATTCATTGATAAAACCACCAAATACTCAAACTTAATCACGTATGATGTATTTTTAAATCCAAGGTACAATATTGCATCTTCATGTTTAAAAACAGATGTCCTCGATACTTACAGTACAATCCATCATACCGTAAATTCTTATTCTATTTCTCACTTGCACTTGTATCTGATTATTTTAATAAATATCTTGCTTTCTGATATATACAGGCTTCTGAATGACAGAAGCATGTAAACCCATTCTTTTGGAAAAAAAAAATAATAAGGAAGTTCAGTAAGTTCAAAAACCTTTCTACCCCAGATTGATTTGGGGATATTTTTAGCCTGCTGTATTGAACTATCCAGTAGCGACAGAGTTACTGTTTTATTGGGGTTTTATTTATAAATGTAGGACCTTTGTCATAAGCAAGTTGCTATCTTAATAAAAAAATGAGTTGAAGCTTGCTTATAGTCTGCCTTTATGCCTGAAGTGAGGTGCCCAGGCCCATATTTAGATCCCTAAATAAGCGTTGCCTGAAGCACTGTAGAGCTCCGGCCGCTGCTGGTTTGACTGCAGGTCCCAGTTATTAGCTTTCCTGTCCTTTCACAGGATGGGAAGATTTCATTCCAGCGAGAGCTGAAGATTGCAAAAACATTTTCCCACTCTTTGTTTTTCATCCTCTTTTGGAGATGGGTTAGGCAGGAGGGTGACGGCATTTTGACAGGCAGACAGCTCTGGGCTTGTCGTGAGGCTGGATGATTCGTGTCCACTGAACAGAAAAAGGGGAGAGGCAGCACATTGCCCTCAGAATTAAACCTCTATGGGCAGACCCCAGACAGGTGCAGAGTGGGAAACACCAAAGTGCTTCCTCATGGCTCTGCCTTCTCTAAGAAAAGCTAAGGGTTTTCCTGATTATTTTGGATTAATTTAAGTTTGGAGTTTAACAGCTGAGATGTGCCAGCCTCGAGATCTCTGGATTTTAAAACACTTTCCTGCTCTGTCCCCAGAAAAAAAGCCCCGAGATCCTTTTTCGAGCAGGACTGTAAAGGTGGAGACCTTATCCCCTCGGAAGAGTTTCTAGCCAACCCAAAAGCCAGCCTGGGACTTCTGAGCTAACAAGAAACCTTCATGAATTTTTTGTGCTAATTTGCTCCTACTGCTTTGAGCAGCATTTTAATATTGAGCTCAGCCAGAGCCAGGTGGGCAGTGGGAACAGCAACATGTTCTTTTTGCTCTTTGCTTCAAGGTGCCCCAAAGCTGCTGACTGAAAATTTCTTCATGAAAACCTTTGGGAAGTAGAAGAAACAAAGTTTAGGAGCATGTAGAAAGTAAAAAGTGGCAGCAGAAACCAACGGGCTGAATCTGGAAGTAAACTTTATATCAACTGTTGTGTGCATCACCAAAGGGGTGTCCAGAGCCAGGTGGAGTCAAAAGGGAAAACACTGGAAATAAAATCTGGGATAAACATATAAATAAAATTAAAATAAACTGGAGTAAAATTGGTCCATTTTGGAGAGAAGTACCACGAACCATGCCCCCAGCATGGGTGACACTGCAAATGGTGCAGGCACATTGTGACAGCTGCTAACGAGGAGCAAGGGTTGCCCCCGGGCACTCGGTAACTCAGCAGAGCCCTGAGGACTGGAGAAGCCCAGGAGCTGAGCATCACAGCCTTATGAAGGACAGAAGGAAAGGAAAGGCCGGAAAAACCTGAGGAGCCATTTCACATTGCCATTATCCAGCACGGCCTGCACTGGGCACACGACATCTATGTCTCAGCCTTAAAAAAGAAGGGTGGGAAGAATTAGGGGAAGGTTGTGTTTCTTGATAAAAAAAAAGTGAAAAAAGTTGCAGAAATTAGCAGCTGCCAAGAAGAGTGGTCTGAGGTATAGTTTTCAGTATCTAACATGTCCAACTGTTGACAAACAGTTATCAGCCATAGGCAGCAATCTCAGGTTGTGCTGCTCAGAGCCTAATTTTCACCTGCAAAGCTCACCTCTCCTCTGCTGGCTGCTTTCTATGGTGTCTGCATTGGGAGGAATGAAAAGCTCTGATGAGAAGCATTATTTTGTTTTTCTGCTATTCTCACAGGAACATCCTCCTTTTTTTTTTTTTTTTCAATTACAGAATAAATAGCTTTATGAATTTTTAAACTAAAACTAGGTTTAGGAAAGAGGGAAATGTATACACACACAAAAAGACAAATATGTATGTATTTTATTTATTTTGGTTTGGGGTTTTCAATCTTGCATATTAGGATATATTATGGCTGACTAGTAGACTAAACTGCAGAATATTGAACAGGAATAGTTCTGTTTGAATGTCAACAGTATGAGCCTTCAAACTTAATTACAGAAACAGCATAGGTTTATATCAGCAGTAAAAGACTAAAAAAGCAATAACATGCTGAAAAGCCCAAAATTTCTCCAGCAAAATCATGAGGTCAGACTTTCTCAGTGTCCATATCCGTGTACCGCATCTTGTTTGCCTGTTTTCAGGCTGAATTTGTACCTGCTCACTTAAAAAATGAATTAGAGCATCAGGATTTTACCGTGGGGTTCTATGGTGTTTATGACCAACCCAGCGAAGAGCTCCAGTCCTGGTCCCTCAGCAGCCCCTCTGTTTTCAAATAAGAGCTGATGCTCTAGTGCTGTCTCTAAACAGCAAAGTACCTGCATCTCGCAGACTGTGGCTTCTCCTCCCACCACCGGTGGGGCTGGGCGAGGGCTGGAGGTTGCTTGGGCACGGGTGAAGCACCATCACTGGAGACCTCCCTCTTGGCCGAGCCTCTGTGTCCTGCTGTAAAACAAATATTGCTGAGTGTTACACCCAAAAGCTATGCTAACGACCCTGGTTTCTTCACTGGGTCGTTAGGCTTGATGCTTTGCTATAAAATAAGCAGGCGTCATTTATGTATGCTATATAGTACACAGATTTATAAAAGCCACACAGGTTATGGGGCAGGCCCTGGGAATTCACTGTTTCAGCAGGGGAGGAGGATCTAATCCGGAACTAAAACCCAGGAAAGAGTTGAAATCAAAAAGTCACATAGCCAAGTATCACCTTACAGGAGAGATTTGGTCATGAGAGAAGCTAAGATGTATCAGGAGATAATCATAAATATTTATATAGTGTTTCGGAAATACCAGGTGTCTTACAATCAGCGAGTGTGCCAAACAAATAGAGCCTCTGAAGAGGTAACCTCCAAAGGGTGTAAAGCAGAACAACATGAACTCTGGAGCTGGGACACGGCACCTGTCTCCCTGAAGTGGAAATTGGCAAATTGGGCAGGATAAATCCATGTACTACAATCTCATGTGTATGCTAGAAACTAATTGGACTTACCATATCGGTGCCTTGCCCAGCACCCCCTGGAAAGCCAGGCTTTGGATGCAGAGCACTAAGCCAGGAACAAGACCAGCTTCATAAAGAGACAGGGTTGCACTCATTTTTGCTGAGCGTTTTCCAGGTGAAGGTTTAATGCAGATTGATGTAAGAGGAGACACAGAGAAACAAAATGTCTCTGAACCATGCTGGAGATTTACCTCTCCTGAAATCCTCTCTCCTCCGTCCCTAGGTAAACTGAAATTAATGCTTCCTCCCAAGCAAGGCAGTCTGTTATAAAGACATTAAGAGTCTAAATATTTTTATTTTTTTTTAAGATGGAAGATTATAAAAAATATTCCGTTTGAACAAGCAGAAATGCTATCAAACCTAAAAACCTAGCAATTCATCAGTGCGCTGGTCTGTTAAAGGGAACCCAGCCCAAGAAGTAGATACGTTGGAAACACGTGAGTAGTGGTACCCAGGAATCATTTTTCCCTTATGGCAGCTTAATATGAGCCAGAAATGTGCACTGGCAGCCCAGAAGGCCAACCGCATCCTGGGCTGCATCAAGAGAAGTGTGTCCAGCAGGTCATGGGAGGTGATTCTTCCCTTCTGCTCTGCGTTTGTGAGAACCCACCTTGAGCGCTGTGTCCAACTTTGGAGTCCTCAACACAGGAAGGACATGGACCTATTGGAATGGGTCCAGTGGAGGGGCAGGAAGATAAACAGAGGGATGGAGTACCACCCCTATGAAGACAGGCTCAGAGAGGTGGGGTTGTTCATCCTGGAGAAGAGAAGGCTCTGGGAAAACCTTATAATGGCCTTTCATTATCTGAAGGGAGCCTACATGGGAGCTGTAGAGGGACTCTTTGTAAGGAAGTGTAGCGACAGGACAAGGGGAAATGGGTTTAAACTGGAAGAGGGGAGATTTAGATTAGATATCAGAAAGAAATCCTTTACTGTGAGGGTGGTGAGGCACTGGAACAGGTTGCCCAGCGGAGTCATGGATGCCCCATCCCTGGAGGTGTTCAAGGCCAGGCTGGATGGGGCTTTGAGCCATCTGCTCTAGTGGGAGGTGTTCCTGCCCATGGCAGGGGGGTTGGAACTAGGTGGTCTTTATGGTCCCTTCCAATCCAAACCATTCTATGATTCTATGGAAAGCAAAAACTTGTGAGATTTCATTTGGGTTTGTTGTCCACTTCTCTAGCTCCTGACCTTTTTTCCTCTTTTTTCCTTTTGTGGACAGGCAAGTATTTTTTAAAAAAACAGTTGACTGTGTTGGAAAATAAAGGAAGAGGCAGTGAAAAATTTTGTCTTAAATGGAAAAAATACTTTTGGCAAATTTTAAGGAAAACACTTCCAATGTTGACCACTCTTTAAAGTGAATTCCCTTAGCTAATTTCCTTAATTCTTTTCCTGAGTTATGAGACAAGCTGCAGAAACAGATGGATCGAGGATTACTTGATACTTGACTGCATCTCTGTAAATTCTTAACCCTCTGTTCCTGCTCCTCGTTCCTTTTCCTCAGCTAAAACAGTGCTGAAGAGCCTAAATTCAGGGTTCTTCTGAGAAAGTGACCATAGTCTATGCAGGAACAGTATGGTGCATAACCAGCAACTCTCTTAGGCTGTTCTTAGTGTAAGTAAGAGAGGTAGGGCAAGCCAGAGCAGATTACAGCTAGGAGAGAGATACAGTACAGATGCTAGTTCTCCCAATGATCTGTAACCTTACTACAATCTGGAGCAGCCCATTGGATATCCTTATATTGAGAGCCACCTAAACTTTGAGGTAAAATTGTTGATAGAAGTATCATAATGGCACAAATCACTTTTTGTTCTCCTCTATCAGGCTGTTCCTTCTTTGCAGTTTTCTAAGAGGCATAGCAGAGAGCCAGATCCAGCATCACTATCTTCTGAAGTGACTGTAGAGATATTCCACTACCACAGTAAGCTCCATTGTCCTTAGCATCCCAAGAAACAACAAATAGAGGCTATGATGAGCTAGTGCAGGCTCACCCCAGACATATTTCTTTAAGAAGGAAGTAGGTTGGGTTCTGTTGTATGACTTTCCCTGTCCCCTAGTTGTCTCACCACATTTTTGTACTTCCTGACAGAAAAAGATCACTGACCCGTCTGTCAATGCCATCTCTGCTTCAGTGAGCTTCTTTACGTGTTTGTTCACAGAAGGCTGAATAATGGACCAGTGCCAAAGCCCTAATCAAGAGAAACGTTACTAGTAGTTACAGTTCCTCAGCATTATACATGTTTCTGAGCAGGACTGATTAAGACTGTTGTTTGGAATAGGGGAACTGTGTCAGAGGTGCCACATCCCATAAATTAGTTTAAGCTGAGGTAATGTATGTGCCAACATACAGCAATGTGTCTGCTAGCTCAACAAATCTGGTAAGCAAACGTCTGGGAGACACGAGCCCATCAACATTTTCAGGCATTTAATCCAACTAAGACAGAGATGCTCAACTGGGGGGACTCTAACAGAAGTCCCAATTTAAACATGGTTTAGTAAAGCACTAAAACCTTTGCATTATATTTGTTTTTTAAGGGGAAAACATATCTAAGGGAAAAAAATGGTGTCCAGACTCAGTTTAGCTAGACAGGAAGAACAGTCTAGTTCTAGTATGGCATTTGCCACTAGGGACTCCTGAGTTTTAATCCACCCCCTTTGCAGCCTCTGTAGCACTCTATAGAAAAGTCATGCAGTTCTAGTCCAGACAGTGAACTTTGTAAACTACTGAGCAGATTAGTCATACAAGTGTGTTCCTTTCTGTGGGACTACTCAAGTGAGTAAGTTATCAACAGGGAGGTGGGGAGCAAATCTGTCCCTCTGTGTGGAGTCACACAGAGGGATAAAAAGCTACCACAAAATTTTAATTGGTCTGGCATCCTTGGAGCAAGAATTATCTACGGTGATGCTAGAAGAAATAGTAAGAAAGTTAAGAGACCTTCCTGACAGGAAAATCTGTTAAACGGAACAGTAGTTTCTTAAGTAACAGAAGCTTTATTGACTGTTGCAAATGCAATTAAACTGGACTAAGGAATCACAAATGCAGGGAATCAAATAGACCCATCTCATCAGGGACACTGAGTAAATGAGTCAGTAAGGCTCTTCCATTTGTGGCACCCATCACGTCTTGCAGCAGATGACTGAGACACCTGAGAAAAGAGCACACTTGTTGTCAATACAAACAGAAAAATCAACACAAACCAAAACCTACTTAGAAATGTAATTTTTCTATTGAACCAGAACTGAAGTGTTGTTTTGGAGCCTTTTGGAAACTCAACTGGAACTAGACCCTCTCAAAATTTACTTTAGTTAATTAGCAAGGGGAGGTAATATTTTCTGTGCCTGAAGATCTGCTGGATCTTTTGCAGCAACTGACTGTTGTGAGTCAGTTCCAAGTTACCAACGTGGTTAACAAACCATTAGTGGCCTGAACTGAAACTGAACAGGAACAACTTCAGTTCCAGATAAACCTGAACTGGAACAGAGATAAAAAACCAACTTGCTTGACACCCTGATGTGACACATCCTTGCAAGCCCTGCAATTACCCAATCACATGGATTTACCTGAGGGGAAATCTGATGTAACACAATCTTTCTTTAGAAAACCATGTTTTTCTGGTACTGTCAGTAGATTATCTGTGTCTTCATTACTTGCCTTTCTCCCACAGGATCCCAAAATACTAATTAAACTTCCTGAGCCCAGAGTGGTATTGGTTTCTTCTTCTGTAAGAAAACAGAGAATCCAAACCAGGGCTGGAAGGACAATGTGGGAATCCTGGTGCCAGTCCAGTTGCCTGCCCTACTCCACCTGTGCCATTCAGTAAGGCGCTGGTGCTCTAGATACTCACAGAAGATCTGCTTTGCTCTATAAAGAGCACAACAGGCAGGTTTGGAGTAATTCATCCTTCAAGAGTACTGTCTTCAAGAGCATATCTTCCTCAGCCAGCAAGGGCTGCATTTTGTGCCAATAACCATGTCCAAGTAAGGTTTGATTCCTTCTTCATCACCACCCCCTCAGTCCCCCAAAATTAGGAATATTAAGTAGATTTTCTGGATTGTGATTTGCAATAGTCTAGACCTGAGCTGGGCTGCAAAATTGTATTTAGACAGTAAAGTGTATGACTGAAACACTGCATGGCTCAGCATCCCAGTGGGAGCTATAGCTTGCATAAGGCTCTGGTGGTGTGTATTATTACTAGGCTTTGATTATGGCACTTGGATTGACCCATTAACCAGGATATTTTCTGAAGATCTCACGATCCTCATACAGACATTGGGGAGAAGAACATGTGAAGGTGAAACCAGAGAATGAATACATTGCCTTGTACTGCAGAAAATAAAGCTTTTAGCTGGCTTGGAATTTACTAAAGTTACAGTATACTGGAGAACATGTATCATAGTTTATTCATTCTTTCCATACCAGAGAGGCCTCCCTCTGAGCAGAGCTTAGTCCATTTTCCATCTGGAAATATTCCCCTTCCAGAACCTTGTGACCTGGGAGGGTGGGTTTTCTCATTTCAGGGAAAAAGAAAAGAAAACCTACATGAATTCCAAGGACTTAATGTCACAATGTTGTATTATCCAGAATCAGAGAGCTTAATCACCATTTACCTTAAAGCCTTTAGCACTGTTTAGGCATAGATTTATACTGTGTCCTTCTCTCATATTCCTGCACTTTCACATTCTCAAGTGTCTTAGAGTTTATTAATAAAGATGAGGCTTGCTGTTTTTACAAGCATGTTTATGAAGGATGGTGGAGAAGTTCTCAGCCCAGGTTCAGGCCTTGTCTCTAGAGACTTATATTTGCACTGTGCAGATATCAAAACTAGTTCAGAAAACATTTAGCATGGAAATCCACTTGGGCAAGTTGACCTTGCTCAGAAGTTGAGACTCCTCCATAAAAAGGACCGAGGTTAATTAAAGCTGGCTCATGTCTGTCTCCAACATACGACCCTTAAGGCACGCTTGTACATTATATGGCAGAAATTATATTGCGTTATCCAGCCCAAACTCAGATGGGGCATAAGGGAGCTAATATGCTGTAAATACCAAGTCATAGGAAGTTCACACAATCATCCAGCATATTCAGATGCGCAGCATGTAATTCACAAGTTACAGGAGACTGAGATCTGTAATTGGGAAGGCAGTTGCTGGGCAGCCTGAAGAACAGGTCTGTGTTTAACACTCAGAAGTGTTAGGCCTGCTTGGAATTTGTAGAGGAAAACGATTTAAGGAAGAGAGCAACAACTGTGTTTTGTGCAGCACTTGGCTGTACTGCCAGTGAAAGAAAAAACAGACTCAAGTTCATAAGCACTTCACTGATCCTTCGCTTTGTTTTCCCTTACCTCACCCTAACACCTTTCAAATTACCTTATTAACATAAACCACTTGGTGCATTACACAGACGTTTAGTATTTGCAGCAGTTTTAAGAAGGAGTGATAGTCACACAATGCCATCTGCAGCTGATTTACATTTATTTATCCAACAGTGTTTTCAAGTCTCTTGCCCAAAATCAAAACAGCCGCCCTCTCAGGGAACGCAGTGTCAAAAGGACGCACATATGCAAGGCAGTCTGAAATTTTAATTGCAGAAAGGTCAGGAAGTTCAGCCTGAAGGTTCCCAGAGCAGCTCTAACCCCTTTCCCCTGCGTGTATCAAGTTGTTACAATAGGGTCTTTCAATACCTAATCACACAGAATGGGCAATTCAGTCTGCCTTCGCCATGTAAAACCATCTCATAAATGGCAAAGGATTTCCACTCCTTTTCTGTCACCTCAAAGGAACCTCTCTAGTATGTCTTTGGGTGCTAATTATGTTCTGAAAAACCCTACAGAACTAGTTACAAGGGAACCTGCGTATCTAAGTAAGGACAATAATTCAACAAGGTGCTAAGTACATTTATATCTTGAAGAACACTGCTGGGCTCACTGATTAATGTACTCGTTTCAGTTAGGCACATCTTTAAACACTGGCCAGGTGATGGAGGAGGGGTCTGATTCCAAGTTCTCCAAATAGAGAGATATACAGGAAGATATACTTCTGTGATATACAGAACTCAATAAAGTAGGTTGTAGTAAATAACTTTCAATGATGACCACAAAAACCTATTAACTCTTTTAAGATGGATTTGATGAATTCCATGAACACTAATTCGGTATACAAATCAGTGAGTTGGTTTCATATCAACAGTTCAGGTGTTACTGCCATCTCCCAACAGTTCTGGATCAGCTGCCAGAGCTGACGCTCTGTAGGAGATATCTCAAAAGCTCTCAGAAAAGATGTGAATCATTTTATGTGGGCAGCCAACCAAAGCAAGCCTTGGCTTCTACTAATGGCTTCAGTCTGGGGTCTGACTCCTTCATCTGGTATGCGTGGAACGCACAGGATGCTTATATGAAGGCCTGGGTGTGAAAAAGATGCTTCCTTTTTTCCATATGGTCTATGTATGTGCTCATTTGAGGAAGAAGAGAATTAAGGGATTGTCCTCTGGATCAGTTTAAAATATTCCTAAAAGGCCAGAACATTTAAAAACAAAATAAACAAACAAATCAAAATACAACAACAACACAAAAGGATGCTCTCCATATCAATAAGTCTTTTTAAATGGTGATAATGTGCAAAAGTAAAGTATGAAATTTTTTTTTTTTTTTCCTTACTACAGTTATCAGTTCTCTTATGGCAAAGCCTGCAAGCTGCAACTAAGCTGTCTTACCTGGTGCTAAGTCCTCAGAAAGAGAAAGTCCTCATTAGGACTAATGGTTCTAACCATTGCATGGTTCTAACTTTGCATTGACAAGACAAGTGTTAGAAGTTCTATAAATGGGAAACCAGGTGTGAGGAGTTTTAATTTCTTCCAGATCATACACAAAGCTGGTGGCTGAGCTGGAACTGACACACAGGTTTCCCAGAAGTCTTCCTTCACTATCAAGTAACCTCCTTCCCAACCAACCTGGCCATACATGTCCAAACATGCTGGATATAGGTCTGATTACCCCTCATGTTCTTTCAGGAGTGAGCTAAATGGGTCTCTGCAAGAGACAATTAATAGGATAGTTCATTGTATGGTCCAGGCCAGACAGCTGGTATAGAAACTATAGGTACAAACCACACCAAACCCAAGTCCAACTGCAGCACCATCTCAGCATGCTTTGCACTCTCAAGAATTCCAACAGATCCTCATGTTATGTGCACTACATGCAATTTATGCCACTGAATTTATCTGATGAAAACATCATCCTTGTGAGCTGCAGTACAGCCCTTGTTGTTGAAGGCATTTGGAATGGAAAGAAAAAAGTATTGACTATATCTAAGGCTAAATACTTGAGGTCTAGGGGAGGTGAAATGGTGTTTAATGTGCATTGCCAGCCTTTTCTAAAGCAGGTTAGCCTATAGCACGACTATAAGCCATGCTGCAGCACCTGGTCTGGGAAAGGTGCATTTGGCAATGTAGGGGTATTGATATGATTGAGTGGAAGACTGAAAAAGCAGAAGAAAACCAAATAGTTTATTTTCACTAAATTGTTTGGCTGTTATGTTAAAATTAATTGTGAGCCATTGTAGGAACAGGAATTGAGATATAGGTACCTTGATCCAGCCTGGGTAAGCCATCAGCTTCGGTAAAATCAGATATACATTGATGATGAGCGTGACTTACAAAGTTTGGATCCAGATTTAGATTCTGAACTCCTCTTCTATATACAAATGTTACAGTGTTTTGATCAAGCATGAAGTGTAAATGCAATAAAACAGATGTGAAAGTCAGGTAGGATCTAATCACAAACACCTTCATTTCTTCTCCAAACTGTGGGTTATTTTACCTCCCTTTGCTCCCTATCTCTGAATGTTAAAATGTCTTGTCCTCAAAGACATTCTTGCACAAATGGAAGTATGACATGCTGGGTCAGAAGTAGAGTTAGTCTCCTGGGGTGTGATGTGCTCATTCTACAATACACTGCAGCTCAAGTGCTAAAGCAGGATTAATTTATAATATCCGCTGATTAAAAAAGGGAAAAGGACCAGACCTTACATTGCACAAAACAAATGACTGGATGCCAGCCAGCTGTTTGAGCAAGTGTCTACCTCCTCCATTAGCATGGGCTGCCTCTAACTCTCCAGGAAGCCTTCCCTAATGGAACTGCTGTGGCAAAACAAATGCTTTCTTTAAGCGGTCTTCCCGGCCTAGTCGCTGACACCGTGGTGCCTAGAACTGTGGGGCACATCCCTTATCTTCAGAATTCCTTGCAACATTTTCAGCAGCTAAACACTGCGTCATGAAGAATTTGTAGGCAGATCTCAGGAAGACTCAAGATTTATGGCTTGCACATAACAATGTGCTTCTGCCCAAAACAGCATGTGCGTAATCCTAGCCCAGCAGCTTCATGAGATGTCATCACTAGAAATCAACGTTGAGGCAAATTTGGGATAAGCATAGTAAGCAAAAAATGAGTAATAAGGGATGTCAACCTTTTGAATAGTGACTGGATGTCAGGTAGGCTCTCCTTTGCTAGAGGACTTTGAATCAGGAAGTTTTTCTTGAAGATAAATGCTAGCTGAGAGAGTTAAAGATTTGAAGAAGAGATTATTTAGAAATCATAGGGCACATAGAACAGAAGACAGGTAATGATCATAGCTCTGCATAACTTCTATTTACCTATACAGCAATTTACTGGTTGTGCAGAATCCTAAGAGATGCTGTCTTCAAAGGTCTACACAACTCCAGATATTCCCACAAAGATACTGTATATAACAGTGAGACAGTTATTCATGGAACATTTATGTGCAGGGGATTGGGGAAAAAAAATTGATCAAACATCATCCTTCTGATTACAGTCCTGTGATTAACTTTCACCTGTTTGATAACAGTTTATTCCCTGTCTCACTTAGCACTGGGCACTCCAGGAAAGCTGCGATATGTGATTAGCACCTGTTATAATAGAAATTAGCTTTTTGCCCAGGAGAAGATGGAGAAAAAGCCATCCAGCCAGCCCCTTGGTTGAATTACTAACGTGATGTAACCTTGGCTCTCCCTTCCGGCTCGAGAGCGGTTCAGGCTGCCATTCCTGCCGGCAGATAGTCAGAGCAGGCACCACACAGACTTACCTGAGCCCATGCCCAGGGAGAGGTTGTGGCTGAGGCCAGAGCAATGTTCCCGACTCCACTGCAGCCTCTCTTCGTTAATCATGGTAAATCAGTGGTGTTGATCAGAGCTGTGGAGCAGCAATCAGGCTCAGATTATAATTCAGATAAGGTGCAACCTGATCTACTTCTTCCTGACTTTCTCCTCCCAAGCAATTTAAAATTTTTCGATAAATACCAAAAGTCAGAACTTCAGCTGAAAAACTGGCCTAACAGACACTTTGTAAGGGCGGGGGCTTCGGCAGCCCGACGGCTTGCTGCGGAAGGGGGCGAGCCAGCGGGAGCTCTTTGGCTACTTGCACGGGGCCAAGAAGGAGACGCGGTCGGAGCGGAAGCACTAAAAGTTTTGCTTGCGATGTTAATAGTCCCTACGCAGTTCTACAGACAGATTACGTTTACTCTTACCAAAAAAATACTCATCCATCTTCACACCAGGTATTTCCCACGTTTTACCTGTACAGGGCTCCCTGCGCACACCCAGGGGAACCCAAACAGTTCAACATTCAGCTGAGATTTTAACGTCTGGGGGCTCGTAGGGTGCTTTTTCCCCCTCTATTAATTTTTGCCACGATGAGACACCTATAGTTTTAAAGAAAAAAGTGAAACGAAAACATTTTGAGGTATTTCTGCCCTCGAGCAATAACACCCAGGAGAAGGCAGGTTTTGCGTTGCTTTCGCCTTGTAAAAGGTGCCCTTAAAAGAGTGGGTGGTGGGAGCCTGGGTCTGTATCAGTCGGGAGAGGTGAGGAGAGGGCAGCTCTCA
>JAOXNG010000001.1:91486879-91499017 GCA_028566535.1 Scolopax minor
CCTTTTTGTAGAATTACAAAAAACACTCTTTAAAACAGAAGTAAAAGGGCAAGGGAAGCTTCCAATTAGTTTTGTTATAGTCAAATGGCCCATTTTACTTCCTCCTTGAGATCTTGGATTCTGTAGTAGAGACAGGATAGAGACCTCCTAGTACAAAGTCTTCCCTGGAATTTAATGAGCTAACTGATCTAATATACACAGGATGCAATCACAGTTTCTAGCACTAGTCTATTCTGTATTGTAATGTTTAGGGGGTTTCTTACATTTTGACAGAGAAGACTGATCAGAGAAGACTGATCACTGTGCCACAGCAAAGAGTATACATGATTTGAGAGAAACTCTGTACTAAAAATTCATTGTCTTAATTCATAAAATTAGGATTAGTGCTTGCCCTACAATGTCCTAGTCACTTTCAATCAAAAAGCTGAATTTCGTGGCCCTTGAAATAACAAGACTAAAACTGCCATGACTTCATCAAAAAGCGCCCAAAACAGGATTAAGGAAGTTTTCATTTTACAAAATTCAGCTCCAAACATGTTTATTTCTCAAACCATTTTATGTGATTGATTTCCTACATAAACACACTTTTTCAGTATTTGCCAGTTTTACTCCTGCCTCATCTCAGTCTGTATAAATGGCACTTGCGAAAATGGCAGAAACCACAGATAGTTTCTTTGTATACTTGCAAAATAAAGAGATCCTTATGCTCAGAGCTCTGTATAGATCTCCCCAGTGAGGTTCATCCTCTGCTGGTCTGGGGTGCGTACTTTGAGTTAACAGAGCCCATGGCATATAACATCTCAATGTGAAAAGCTGAAAACCAACCTTTCTTCCTACTAGATGACTTTGGATTAAATTTCTAGTTTTTGCAGAATTGATAGTAAGGCAAGGTTTATAGGGAATCATATGAAGTTCTATCAGAATAAGAGTATCTTGGTACTTCTATTTAAGAACCATTGAAGAATGGTTTGAATGCCTAAAAGCTTATTTTTTCTTACCAATTCTGTGTTGCAAAATGCAGATATAATCAAATGTAAAATGTGTTTCTGTTAGCTTTCTAGACAAGATACATCTGTGAGACAGTAGGGTATAGTTGGTAGGCTCTCTATGCTCTGAGCTAAACTCTCAGATTATTAAGACTAATAGTAAAAAAGGAAAATGGAGCTTAGGTGGGTTTTCAGAGACTAGTTGGAGTTTTTCAGTGAGAGCTGACCAAATCTTTGAAGAATCTCATAGACAACTGTAAAACTAGAATTGCTTAAATATTGCAAGTCATGATTTTCAGAATCATCTGACATCTGTATTTAGTCTTTATATTCTAAGGTGTTCCTGCTGTATGAGTTCTCAGATTTCATCAAAGCTATTATTTCTGATTCACTGTGTGGGTTTTTAATTGGGTATTTCCTTTCAGTACAATGATGAATGACAAAACCTGTAAAGATGGCACCGCATATAAGGTGATTTTCCAAAGCTATACAGACAGTACCTTTACAACTCTTCAGGATGAAGATGAATATAAAGAACACCTTGGTATCCTGGGGCCAGTTATCCGGGCTGAAGTGGACGATGTTATCCTAGTAGGTCAAAGTTTTGAATATGTGTGCAGGATAAGATTCTTATGGTGATCTTACAGTGTGACACAGAAGGGGTCTAAAACAGGGTTTTAAAAGGTGGTGGTGGGGAAACAGCTTTCAAAGCTAGAAATTGCATTGTGGACATACAAGCATGGTGATGTGTTTCTTTGAAACTTTCTTTTTCCTATTCTATCCACAGTAAATTCACTTCTGTTTTTCTTTCTTATGTTACCCCACATTAAATACTGGCTTTTCAGTCTAATTTAAAATGAAATTTAAGTTTTACATTAAAAAAAAAGTTTTTTAAACCCAGATTGCATTGAAATTATTACTTTTTATATGTAAAGCTTATTTTTATATGAACTTTGTAATTAGAAAAAAAAAACAGTAAATTTGTATTCAAGATGAATATATATATTTGTTTAAGAAGTGTATTTTCCTCTGAAAAGTTTTGCTGTAAATGGGATGGTTAGTTCTAACACAAAACACAAGGATGGAGAGGAACTGTATCCCTGGTGTTACCTGTATCCCTGGCATATTTGCTTTAAGAAGCACGTTGTTGTAGAGTTTCCCTTCTCTCATCCTCCTTCATCCACTCTTTCCAACACACAGGGATGGATTGAGATGGGGAGAGTAGATCTCACTGCTTTCTGCCTATTTCAGTAGGAGTAGTGCACAAAAGAAACACATTGAGCTACATTTTAAAACATGCATAAGAGAAGAAAGAGGCTATTTTAGCTTGGGAGCATCATTCTCTAAGGACAGCTAAATAAGTAATCTGTGTATCCTGCTTCTCTGGGACAAGTGAGAAGCACTGATTTCTGTGACAGTGGTACATACACTAGTGTTACTATTTTAGTCCCGTCTTTAGTGTGACTGTGTGGCAACGCGTAGGAGGTAGAAACACCCCATCTCCCTGCTTGCTGTGACTAAGCATATCCAGGTGAGAAAGGCAGCAGTAAAAGTCCTAGGAACCTAGACTCATTGAAAGGCAGAGAGTTGGACTTGTGCTTTCTGCTGTTTAATTGTCAACCTGCATGAAAGAGGGTGACTCTGCATGGAGATGTCAAAAGCTATCCCTGCCAGCTTTGCCATGCACCATGTAGCCTCTAATAATTATACAAATCTTGACCCTGGTTCAAGGTCATAGGAATGTATTGTGTGGGGATTTTGGTTTAGACCTGAATTTCCTGAGCAGAATCTACTTTATTTATTTATTTGTTTGGTTTTTAGGTTCACTTTAAGAATTTGGCATCCAGACCATATTCCCTCCATGCTCATGGACTCTACTATGAAAAGTCCTCTGAGGGAAGCATTTATGATGATGAGTCTCCTGCTTGGTTTAAGGAAGATGATGCTGTTCAGCCAAATAATAGTTATATATATGTGTGGTATGCAAACAGACGATCAGGGCCTGTGCAGTCAGGAGCAGCTTGTCGGTCCTGGATCTACTACTCTGATTTAAATCTGGTAAGGAAATCAAAATAGAAGTTGTAGTGTTGGTGGGGTTGAACACAGAATCATACAAACATTTATGTTGGAAGGGATCGCTAGAGATCATTTAGTCTACCACCCCCCATCTCAAGTAGGGTCAGCTAAGAGTAGCTTGTCCAAGACCACGTCCAGTTGGTCCTTGGTTCCAGTTTTGAATATCTCCAATGATGTTACTGTATGCCTGTAGAAATGTAAGCTGCAGAACACATTTTGGATGGCTTGCCTTTCTTTTGGGCCTGATGTTACCATCTGACATTTAATATCAGTTAAAAGAGGATATAAGCTGTTGAAGAATTCAAATTGAGGAAAATTTTGGCAGACTGAGCAGGGGAAAGTAAAGATACAAGGCAACAGCAATACTGGCATGTGCTTTAAGTTTTTAGGACTGATGCATTTCTACAGAATGCTATGTTTTTCTGACATCTTTTGTGAAATCTACTTTTATATCTAATATGAGTTTATTACCTTCTAGGAGAAAGATATTCACTCTGGTTTGATTGGGCCAATATTGATCTGTCAAAAAGGAACCTTCAGCAAGTTAAACAACAGCAGCGTATCAACCCGAGACTTTTTCTTGCTTTTTATGGTCTTTGACGAAGAGAAAAGCTGGTACTTTGACAAACGTTCTAGAAGGTCTTGTACTGAGAATACCCAAGAAATGCAACAATGCCACAAATACTATGGTACTTACTTTGTTTTGCCAAGTATTCAATTTATTGGGGAAGAAGGAAAGACATTGGGGGAGTTCATAGGGCCTTTGAATATGCATAAATCCTACACATTAATTATGTAAATGTTTCCTTGTTCTCCGTTGTACTCATAGTAGTCATAGTTTTATAAGTAAAGATTAGCATTGACTGGAATTTTGTTCTTAAAATAAGAAAAAATGTATAACTCCAAAACTTTAAACAGAAACTCACATACATCTACCCCCATATTAAAAAAAAAAAAAAAGAAGAAGAAGAAAACAAAACCCCCTCTCTTTTCAGTAAGAAGGTAATAACCTGAAGACTTTTTGCAAGAAATTAAAAGTATAGTAGTAATTTGACAAATCAACTAGTTCTACAGAGGAATTTGAAATAGCTGTAGGACACCCCTTCATATCCCTCTCTGTGGATACAGAGATTTTAGTTATGTAGAGCTAAGTGACTGACTGTTCAAAGGTGACCCTTATTTCTCTTTGAAATCATGGTTAGTAATGAAACTGTTTTTCTCTCTTCAAAAATCTAATGCTCGTGTACTATAAAGGATCACGTTTGGAAAAGGCACGATGAAAAGTGGAATCTGCCTTTTGAAAATGTGGTCTATAAAATCACTTGTTAATTGAAGATGTCAGTTTTGACTGCACAGCTGTGGAATTTAAGCTGCAGAACGCATTTTGGATAGCTGTCTTTTCTTTTGGGCCTGGTGTTCCCATCTGGCATTTAATCTTTTATACCTCCTTGTTCTTCTGGCTGCTGTGTTGCAAACAAACTGTGGTCAGATCCTCTAGCGAGGTCCTTGGATTTTCTGAACTGAGGTACATACACTACAAAGTATACTTTATACATGAAGTATAAAGTATATAGCACTTTGAATTTGAAAAAGTGGTGTTTTTCCCAAAAGTGGTGTATATCATGAAATATTTTACTCATTTTAATAACTACATTCTAACACTTCAAGAGACCTGTTTTGTGAGCAGTTTTCCTTACTATGGGTGGGTTTTTTTCAGCCATTAATGGGATTACCTACAATTTGCAAGGCTTGAGGATGTATGAAGGTGAACTGGTCCGATGGCATTTGTTGAATATGGGTGGGCCGAAAGACATTCATGTTGTTCATTTTCATGGACAGACCTTCATAGAACAAGGAGAGCCAAAGCATCAGCTTGGTACATACACGCTCCTTCCAGGTAAGTATCAGAGTGGAGTAAGTTCTAAGGGGCAACCTTTGCAATCTGTCATCGTCATACCCAGTGTAAAGGTGAACAGAAGTTGGTTTTGAGCAACCAACCTCTTTGGGAAAGAGTTTGAGATCACTTAGTAGTTCATTTGCCTGTGATGGTCAGAGGGAAAATCATGACTTTGCACCTCACTTAATGCTGTGGGTGGGGGGAAATAAAGATAACTTTGCTGTCCTTTAAAACTGGAAATATGAGTAAAGTTACAAACTTAAGTGCTTGGACAAATGTCTTCCTCTCAGATGAGAAGTGATATGTATATATGTCTATATGTCTGCGTGTGGAAAGTAAATAGCAGTATTGTCTGCAGCACTATCTTCTGTTTTGCACTTTCCTTGCCAGTCACCAGATATGAGGGCATGAGCAGATTTCACTTTAGTGAATCTCCCTTGTTCTGTACACAAAGTAGATCACAGTACTGGACCTGGCCTTGGAAGGTGCTTAACAGGTCGAGATTGGAAGAAGAAAGTCAGTTGGATCGTGTCAGCCACCAATTCCTTGTGAAATGACAGGGGTACAGAAATGCAGCTGTCCTGTTCATGTGTCTCCAGGCTTCAATACCATTGAAGTCTCATTGATGTTTGGGAAAGATTATTGGTATCTGGCTTAGTGTGGTGAGGGTTTATTTTCATAATGTCAAGATGTGTGTGATACACAAGAGAAAGAACAAACGTGAGCCTTAGGAGACCTCTTGTGTCCAGGAAGAAACAAAATAGACTAAAAGCATTCATTAGGCCACAGGATATACTCCTTTGCTGATGACTGACAGCAGTGCTAGTGTACAATAACAGGACTTATGAAGCCTATATTGCCAGCTACAAGTGAGGTTTTTTTGAAAAAAACCCACCCAAAACCAAAAAACAAACTCCACTAACCAGGAAACAAGATCAAAATAATGGGATTGTCTTTCAATAACAGGAGTTTATTTTAGTGAGCATTAGGTGGTTTAGTTACTATTTAAGCATTTTAAGATGATATTTTTCACTATGACATCTACATATGCTTTTGTTTAAATGGGAACCAGAGTTACATATCTGCACTAACTAGGAGTATAAGAAAACCAATGAAGGGAGTACTGTGCTTTCTAAAAGTGCAGCAAACAACATAAGCTAAATCTGCTTTCTTGTTCAGTCCTTGGCCGTCCTGGGGCATGCACAAAGTGAGGGGAGGGCCCATACATCTGATTCTCCAGCATCTACTTCTGGCTTCTTTGCATCCATTCTTTACGTTACTTGAGCCAATGTACTGGGGCAGCAGGAATAAGAACTATAATTAGCACCACAGATTTAACATCCCTACCTTATGTAATGAACTGAACAGCACTATTCATTACAAGGCTCAGCGCTGTACTTAATATGCAGGTATTTGTAACATACAGGCTTCTGAGGTTTTGTACTTTGCACAAGCAGCAAAGGTTAGGTTTTGATCTGATCACTTAATTCCAATCTCAGTTTCCAGATGGAACTTGCTTACTAAGAAGAATATGATTGAGACAGAAGTAGTTACTGCCCTCTCTCTCTGCAACACGTAACGGGTTATTTAATTTTTCTGGATTAAGTCACAGAATGATCTTTAGTTTACTATCCAGCTTTGCTAACATCAGTAATGCTAATATGTCTGATATGTGTAATGCTAATATGTCTGATATGTTTCTCTTCCATTTTTTTCAAGGTTCGTTTAGAACAATTGAAATGAAACCACAGAGACCTGGCTGGTGGCTTTTAGACACTGAAGTGGGGGAATATCAGCAAGCAGGAATGCAGGCATCCTATTTGGTTATAGAGAAAGGTACAGAACGAAGGTGTTTTGTGGCGGGGGGACTTAAGCTGTAAGGTTCTCTCTACCCTTTCAGGATCACTACAAGTGGGAGGTTGTTCTGCAAAAGCCCAAAGCAGATTCTCTGTACTTTAAAGGAGGGGGAGGAGTGGTTACTATAAATTCATTCTTGAAAAAAAGATGTTTAGCCTCTAGCATACAAGCTTTGAATTATTTAGCGTACTACTTCTATTCCTTTAACATAGCTTTGAATTTGAAGTTTCTTCACAGTAACCAGTGGATCAGTCTGCTGAGAGAAATTACAGATACAGATATATATTGGTATAGCCCTTCTTTTCTTTAACAGCAAACTTACTGTGTTCTCTTTAGAGTGCAGAGTTCCAATGGGTCTAGCAAGTGGAGTTATACTCGATTCACAAATCAACGCTTCACATCATATAGGTGAGTTAATACTTGAAAAGGTGCAGGCATGCTCCTGAATGTCCCCAGCTAAGTATTGCAGTTCTGTATTCATTTGGCATCTCATGATATGTTGTACAAGATCAGCTCAGTGGTGAATCAACTGTTAGGTTAAAAAGCTCTCCAGTGATGCAAACAGACAGTGAGCTGTGCTAGGTAGCCCTCATCATCGTATTTTAAGTGTCCCAGGTTCTACTGCCAGGCCTGAGAGTTAGGGAGTCCTCTGTCTATGGTCTGCTGGATTACTTGGAACAAATCCAGCTTTACCTTTTTGTTCTTTGGGTTCCCTGCTTGAAAATCAACAGTACGTGTTGAAAAAGCTTTTGAGATTTGCATGTGGTATGAGATGCAATAGGACAAAGTGTATCTATTATGAAAGATTTGGGAACCTGGCATCCAGAGCAATGATGGAGTCTTTAATTTATCAAGTTTGTTCCTGATATAAAAGTGGGATCATTTGATGTAAAATTCTATGAATTTCTCTAATGACAGTGGCAAACCAAGGTACACAGTTACACACACATGCAGGAACATACATCCTTTTCCCTTAGAAAAACAAATAAATTACTTATTTTGGAAAACTGATTTTTATGTGGATTTAATTTTCTTTCTTCGTTTCCCACCACAGTGTTATGAAGGCTTTAAAGCTGTGTTTTCACATGTAGTTGAGATCAGTTGTTAACATGGAAACCTCCTAATGCAGAGGGGAGCTCTCTGCCATGAATGCAGAGCACATTTTGTGTCTGACTTCACTGGTGGCCAAAACTTGTTTAGCAGACTCTAGACCCTGGTTCCAAATTAGTAGACAGTACATTACATAAAAGGCTGTTATTTTTCAGTTGTCAGAATGACTTTAAAAGCCTTGCAGGGTAACAGCTGGCTTTCAGTTGTTGACCATGTCCAAATTAGCCTAAATAGTTTTAGAGTCATTTTGTTGAGGGGTTTTCCCCCCCAAAAATTGGAAAAGAATTGAAGCACTCAACACCAGTAGCTAGTTACAGCCTCCATTTTTTTTCAGGACCTCTCTTTAAATTTTTACTTTATTCCTATTTTCTGTCTAGACAATTGGGAACCTAAGTTAGCCCGATTACACAATACTGGAACGTACAATGCTTGGAGCACTATAATGAAAACAGACCACCTCCCTTGGATCCAGGTATAGTTGGTACAACATGTGTTTGACCATTATTGAGCCTAAGTATGGCCTTACAATCCTGTGTTGTGATTTTCCTGCAATTTGTTTTAAAAGGTCAAGCTGCTCTTGTTCTTGCTGAGAACTGTCCACCTACCCTGCAGTAATCCAATATCTGCTGCTGTTGAGGCCTGTTGACTGGACAGTTACCCTCACAATTTAGACTATAATTGTTTTGTAGGCAAATGGATTCATTCTTTCTATTACTTTTTTTTCCCCCTCTGTCTACCTAACTGTATATATGTATAATTATGTATTTTTGTTAGGTGATCATATAAAGTGTAATATTCTCAAACATTGCTTCAGATAGTTTTGTATTTTTTTTTATGCTTCTATGTCCAACTTGACATTGTACATTGTGGCTTCACAGAGAAATTAAGCTTATAATTGTGGCTTCAAGCACTATGCCATTCAGTTACCTCACTTCTTCCTCATTTTTCTTCCATCCCACTAATTTTTGCACCGTATCCCTAAATTTGGGTGCAAATTGGCTAAGATGGTTGATTTCTTACAGATCTCATTAAAATTGTCTGCTGGGAGAAAAGAAAAACTCAAACTAGTGTTGCAGTGTCAGTTCAATAGGTGGCTGATACACTTGGCTTGCTAACATTTGACATGCCAACAAGTTAGTGGGAGTGAAGCAGGGGAAGAAGGTTGGGGGATCTGATATGGAACCAGAAAAATGTTGGGAAGACAAAAAATTTGATAGGGGGCATGGTAGTGAGAAGCTGAGGCAACTACAGTAAAGTGTGGAGAGATGTGGGGGGCAAATCCTGAAGAATGAGTTTCACTGCTGATAGGAACACCTTGCTTATTTGATTTTATGTGCTAAGTTTTTGGATCTGATATCAGGAGAGGAATGGTGGCTTTTCAGCACTTCAGAATATCATATCCCTTTTCTCAGCCTGGGTATACAGAACTAGAGGCAGCTTATGAAAATGTGAGACTTGAATTTCTCTGTACTCCTTTAGCCTATCTGTAAAATGAGGATAGCAGACTTCTACCTAGCACAAAAACACAGAAATTTTTGTGGTGCTGTGCTGAACACTGCAAAATGAACTCTGAAATTAAATGCACACACAAATAAATATACAAATGAAATGAGAGAGACAGCATGAATTTGGACTCCGTCATCTGCTTGTATTCCTCCCTGAGAATGTTGTGGGTTTTAAAATGCAGGGCTCAAAGCTATTGCGTAGATGCCAAAGAATGAAACAGATTTCAGCATGCATTATCTGCTTTATAAACACTGTTTGCTTTTCCTAGGTGGACTTTCAAAGGCAAGTTCTGTTAACTGGGATACAGACACAGGGAGCCAAGCAGTTTTTAAAGTCCTTGTACGTCCAGAAGTTCTTTATTGTTTACAGCAAAGACAAACGGAAGTGGAACACCTTCAAAGGAGACAGCTCTCCAGCACAAAAGGTCTGTATGTGCCATAGGGGTTGTGACACCCTAGGTAGCATCATTGGATGATGCAATAAGGTGACTCTTTATGTTAAGAGTTAGTGGAAAAAATGATGGCCTTCAGAAATTTATTAGTACAGCTTGAAGTCCCAAAGGGCATTTACCAATCTAATCAAATTCAGACCAGAAGACAAATTATAAGGTGAGGAACTTTCTAGATGGGTGTTTAGATTGGCCCTATGACTTTGACAGTATAGAGTCTGGCTTTCTCACAGGCATCTCTCCCTACTTTTATTTCCTAAGCCCATCTCAGCAGGCAGGAAGCCAAACTCAAAATCAAGCCCTGCCTCATTGGGAACTAAGTTCTCCTCCTTCTCCCTCCCTTCCTGTTGTCACAACCGTCGAATGTTAAACTCTGAACTGCCTGCAGAAGGCCTGTGTGATAAGCACGGCCATGCCCTGTGAGACTTTAATTTTATTTAATTTTATGACCACTCCATCCCCTACCTATTACAGCTCCCTTTGTTTTACCCTGAGGTTTCTATGGTGCACAACTCCTGAATCGAAAACGTGTTGTCTCTTACCTCTCCATTTGCCTCCTTAATAATGTCTTCTTACACACTTATACAGTGCATAGAAATGGGTTGCTTTTTTGAACTGATGCCTTCGGGTGCTTCCAAATATGTAAGACAGGACCATGAAATATTTCAAGTTGCCCTGCAAGCATTGGGTGTCTCATCACAGTAGATGGGGCCAATGGCATAAAAAAGACTAGTTTTAAGAGTGGGTTTTCAGCATCCAAGCTTGTGTTTGCATTTACTTAACAATATGTGGATATTTTTTTTTTCAATAGATTTTTGAAGGTAATTCCGATGCCTATGGGATAAAAGAGAACATCATTGATCCCCCTATTATTGCTAGGTATATCAGAGTCTACCCAACCGAGGCCTACAACAGGCCTACTCTTCGCATGGAGCTTCTGGGCTGTGAAGTAGATGGTAAGAATTGGTCATGTGCTGGTGCTTCTTTTCTGGCATATCTTTTACCTAATATCATAAATGAAGCTGAAATTGTGGCTGTTCTCAATTCCAAGTTGCATAGGCTGTGGCTACTTGGATGAACTGGAGATAACATGATGCTTCTGTTAACAGGTTGCTCTTTGCCACTTGGAATGGAAAATGGAGAGATCAAGAACACCCAGATAACAGCCTCATCTGTTAAGACATCCTGGTTTAACACGTGGGATCCTTCACTTGCTCGTCTCAATCAGAAAGGAAAGATTAATGCCTGGCGAGCCAAGGTAACAACTGAAAAATAGGGACAATGGCAGGACAGTTAATAAATTTGTGCTTTCTGTGTGCTGTCTCCAGCACCAAGTGTGACAGGGTTACTTCACAGCTCTTTAGCCATCCTTTGGGAAGAAGCCCATTCAACTTTTCCAGTAGAAAATTTGTAGAACTTCTGGCAACAGCAGTGAAAGCATATTTTGAGAGATGGATGATGTCCTCTGGGACAGACCCTGCAGCACTTCCCTGCAGAAATTGCCTTTTTAATTTCAGGAGATGAATGCAACTTGAATATTTGGCTTGAACAGGTTAAAAACCCCCTTCCTGCATTGGCTTATAGGCAGTGCAGCTTTGTGGATCTAGGGGCGGATGACCTTCTGCAAGGCATGTGAACTTCTGAGTCCTCAAAATGGAGCTGCATTTCTTTACGAAATTTCTTCTCTTTCACCTGAGCTTTGCTGGAAGCTACTGTTTTGTATAAGCATTTTGTATTAGTATTACGTATTACATTTTAATATTGGAGATAAATCTATGTTATATTTTGTTCTGTATTGGAAATTAACATGGAAATCTTAAGACACCAAATACACTACCTGCAGTGAAGAAGTTAATTGTAGGGGCCACCAAGAATGCTTGTGACTTTTGCCTCAGCTTTACTCTTCTGCACTTCTTTGATACAGTTATGATGTGTTTTGATGTAGTTTTAACTATCTTTAAACAGGATTTTTCATTTAAGCAAATACAGATATAGACATGTTTGCTAATAGACGACTCTTTTTGTCAATTGTAGTTGAACAACAACCAGCAGTGGCTGCAAATTGATCTCCTCACAATTAAGAAGATAACTGGTATTGCTACCCAGGGGGTCAAGTCAATAACTGCTGAAAACTTTGTGAAAACCTACGTTATCTTATACAGTGACCAAGGCTCAGAGTGGATTTCCTATACAGATGGTTCACCATGAATGTATCTGTGAAATCCAACTACAGCATGGCAAAAATTCTCACGACAGCT
>JAOXNG010000001.1:91529877-91543570 GCA_028566535.1 Scolopax minor
GTCCGGAGCCAGGCGGGGCCGGTTCTTGCGGGGTGCTGGTAGTGCCAGGTGAGGCGGACGGCGGCCCGCACCTGCCGGCTGGACCCGGGGAGGCGGTTGCTGGGCTGCGCCGGGCCGGGCCGGGCCGCGTTGGCTACGGCCCGCTGAGGGGCTGCTTCACTCCCAAGGCGGGTGCTGGTAGTAGCGGCGGTGAGGCGATTTCGGTAGCGCCGGGGATGCCGGTTGCCGGTCTGCCCGCCTTCAAATACGGAGCCAGGAGCTGCCGGCCCCGCCGGGCATTTTTTGGTCCCTACTGAAGCACTTTGTTTCAGAAAATCCTGAATTAAGTCCTATTCTACTTAGGGTCTTACGAAGTAAAGATCAAAGTTATTAAATTGAAGTTACCTCTTCAGCCATGACTATTTTATGGTACAACAGAAGAGGCTGATTTTTATGCTGCTCCCCTTTATTATACATATCCTAAATAATTTGAAGAGTTTTCGGTATTTGTGTTGAGTGTCACAGACTGACATGAACTGACATGAGCTTTTGCATACACTTAACATAATGATGAAGTTAAAAAGTAATATTTCTTTTGTGCTGAATGCGTAGAATTGTGAATATGTACTTCTTTGTGCTGAATATGCTGAATGTCGCTCACTAGAGCAGTGACCTCCCCTAAGAACCCAGGTACATGTCAGCACCCAAACCACAGATATTTATGAAAGAAGGTATGTTTCCAACAAAAAGGTTTCCATGTTGTATGAGAAGAGGTGCAGGAAAAATGTGGTGGAAATAGACATGGGGTGGGAAGTCAAGGTGACGGTCTGAACAAATTTGAAAATTTAAACTTGGAAAAATCTGAAGCGATTCTTGTGTCAAGTACTGGCAAAAAAGAAGTTAATTAAGAGAAAAAATTGGCAGATTTTCTTGAACAAAATAGGGATCAAACAAAAGGAGAGCTTTTATAAAGTCTGTATACAAACAAGTTTACAACAAAAGTGCCCAGCTCTATTACTGTTCCTCCTCTTAAACAAATTTTGACTAAATTTTGAAGTCTAAAAGAGCAGTGCCCTTGTCAAGCATGAAACACGGTTTTAAGAGAGAAGTTGGTGTTTGTGTGAGTAAATAACTGAGAACTCCAAAATGCTTACCAGAATTAAAAAAAAAAAAAAAAAAAGCTTGAAGGAATGTAAGCAGCATCTTCTGGATGGAAGGTATTTTTACAAAATGCATGGCAAAATGCTAGACAGATTGGGAAGTCCAGGTTCAACCTTTCTTGTCTGGAAGGGCAGGATGGTCACACAGCAAGTGCTGTCTTGCTGTTCCAGGGCCATTTGGGGTCAGAGCTATCTCTTACATCCAGTATTGTGTTGCCATATGCTAATACTCCTATCAGGTTCTTTTAGTGTGTTGTAAATGACACAGATTTGTCCTACTAGAGGCACTTAGAAGTGACTATGAAGAGAATAGGAACTTTTGAATAATCAGCATTTCCTTCTTTTATGTTGCTTTTGTAAACAGTAATAAACTAGTGAAGGAATTATGAGTGGCTAAAGCTGTAAAAAGAACAGATGTCTAAGCTGATGTGTGTCTCCATGCATCTTTCATCCTTTTGTGCCTTCAAATGGAGACAGGTGCTTTCACTTGAGAAGCTGAGTTGTGGCAAAGGCAGTCAGCCTGGACCCTCAAGCAGTCCTTCAGGTATATAAGCAGTCCTTCAGGACCTGTGTGCTATGCAGTCCAAAGATTGTTTACAATATTCCACCCTTATAGTGGCTTATTCTTAGTTTTGTGATGCATATGACTATATCCAGCCTGATTAACTGGATACTGAGTATGTCTCATTGTTGTCCTCAGAAATTCAAACCAGAACTGAACCCTTTTCCAGCATGCTCAATTGGTGTCTGTGTGACTTCTTTTACCCCTAATATTAGTGGTGGTGATATCGTTTGAAAGCTAACTGCCTGTAAATATTCAGTCACTCTAGTAGAAGGGTCCTGTCAAGAGTCCAATGAATGTCTTCTCCTTTGAATATGTTGTTATAGGAAGCTTTTGGGTAATTTGATCTACTGTACACCACGGCATGGATCTTCTAGAACTTGTGCATCCCACATCTTTGCAGTGTAACTTTAAACAACATAATGTTTCTTTAAAGGAAAGTGGGCCAGGCAAATAGAAAACAACAATGTAAAAGGTACCTGGGAGCAATGAAAGCTGGTAGTACTTCTGATAAACATAAACCAGCGATCTCTTTGTTAAAGGATGGGCCTAACACATAAGAGATCATGCGTTCTAGTCTTAGCTCTGTCAGACACACGCTGCAAGGCATTAAGTCACCTCAGTTTCCTTTGACTTAAATCTTCCTCTAGTAGTTGGAGCTGGAAGTGCCAAAACCTTTCATGTTTATAAACCACTAGTCATCCTTAGTTTTGAGGTGCTGTGGTGCTATCTAACATGATTGTATTGCTACTGCTCGCAAGCTTGATGTGGGTGCCATAAGAGATCTCAATGTTCTATATTTTTGTGTCATTAGAGTTTTAAAACATTTTTTTCCCTCCTCTTTATAGTATTTTTCTAACACATCACCAAAATGAGTGAAAAGGAAGACCAAGAAGATCCAGCAGATATGAGTGATTTAACAGAAAGTGGAGAATATGAGGATGACTTTGAAAAAGACCCTGAATGTCTAACTAATGGAGATGAAAAAGATGACCTTGGTGGAGAGGTATTTATTAAATTAAATGCTAGTTGTCTTATTTAGAAGACAAAAATGAGTAATATTTGGAATCATAAGCACAAAATTCAGTATGATTTAAAATATGTAGGTATATTCACTGAATTTTGACAAGGAAGGTTATTTGTAATTATAGTGGAAAATAATTCACTGAACTGGTTAGCTTATAATTGTTATAAAGCAGAAAATTCAGTGTTCATTGAAAATCATATGTTTGTTTCAAAAGTACTTCTGGGTTCCTTTAAGTGTTCATGCAAGTTCTGTTTTTATGCTGCCACTGATTTCTGGTGCAAGCCATGTCAACATGGAGAAATGGTCAGTGCCAGAACAATCATTTAGATATGACATGCACTATTTGACAGCCATTTTAGAATTAGGGTAGTTAGTACTGCTCTTCTCTCTCACTATTTCTTTTCTGTTTCTCTGATACCGTTCTTTGTTGGGAGAATAGAATAATTTATTTTAATTTTTTTAGAACCCTGAAAAAAATGAAGAGGATATTGAAGCACCAGTTGTTGAAGTTGTGGACAAGTTTGAGGAAGACAATGAGGAAATGGAAGAAAATCCAGAGGCGGATGTAGGTGCAAAAGTGAGACCCTCCAATGAAGAGAGTTTGGAATCCAGGTCTGATAGTAAACAGGAGGACTGTGTATCTGATACTGATAGTGAAAGCTCTATCCAAGAATCCAAGGTGGAAAACCAGCAGGAACTGGATGAAGAAGAGGATGAAGAAATAAAGCGTTACATCTTGGAAAAGATTGAAGAGGCAAACAAACTGCTCGAGAACCAGGCTCCTGTGGATCAGAACAGAGAACGGAAATTAAAATTTAAGGATAAGTTGGTGGATCTTGAAGTTCCTCCTGTAGAAGATGCTGAAGTTTGTAAAACTGACCTTGTGAAAGGAGATGATGTTTCAAATAGGCTATCTCGGCTGCATATTTCTAGTGAAATGGGGCAGGAAAGCACATCACTTTCACCCCGTGCTGGCAAGGATGAGGACAAGAAGGATGGAAAAATCCTAGTGGAAAAAGATGGGAAGTTTGAACTTTTAAGTTTACGTGATATCGAAAGCCAGGGCTTTTTGCCCCCAATAAGTGTTTCTTTTACCGATATTGAAACTCAACGTACGTCTCCAAGATCTTCACACTACAGTCCTTCTGGCACTGTCTCTGGAATGAAGGAAGTACCTCCAGTAAGACCAGGAGCACGTTCTTTTTCTCAGACTGGAGACGACCATGTGTATTTCCCTAAGCCTCCATCTAACCCTAAGCGTCGTCCAAATTCTGCTCTCAACGCTGCCAGAGGTCTGGGAAGACGAAAGAGTTCGCAGAGAGTGCAGTCTGCAAATGTGCCCATGAGAAGCTCCACTTACTGTCTTTCTCCCAGACAAAAAGAATTGCGGAAGCAGCTAGAACAAAGGAAAGAAAAACTGAGGAAAGAGGTAAAGACATAGAGGCAACAAGTAGATCACAGTGACCATCCAGTTTCTTTGCTTTACAGAGACCCCATGTTCATGGCATTTCCTCCATTTTTCCATGATAAAAGAGGCAGTAATAATAATATTAATTATGATTATCATTGTTCTCCTCTGGAGGTTGTACAGAATCTCTCAAAACTTTTCCTTAAAAGAAAAAAAGGCCACAGAGTGGCATAGGATCATGCCTTCTTTACAGGAGAAATCAAGTATTTATTTAATATATCCTGCATGAATAGTCTGCTTTCTGCTATATTGTACTTACTGCTTTTGCTTGTTGACTCTTTTTCTACCTAGGTTCCACTACAGGCCCCCTGTTTACTGCAGTGTAGTATCTATGCATCTCCATAGATTACACTGCAATGCAGGAAGTTAACATTAACCTCAGTAATGCAGGTGCACGTTCGGGTGCTCATAAAGCACGTAACAGGCAGTTATCACATGGGAGAGTGTTCAGGTATAAAATAGGATTTACACAGGAGAATGACAATAAGAACTATCAACAAAGCAGGGTGTGTTTAACATGTGAAGAATATACAGCTGACTTCAAAAGTGGCATGCCTTGTTGCTTGCATAAGGTGCATGCAGGCAAAGTTGTGTTGCCTGATAGTATAACTGGATGCTTTTTCCCTGTAAAGGTTTAGCATGGGTGAGTGTTGTAGGTTTTCTTATTGAGTTTGTTGCACAGTAAGTTATTTTCCCTCTTTTCTGTTAGTGGATACTACTATTCCTTCTCATTTGATTTTACCTGGGCATTAGAGAGGACAGAAAGAGGAAAATATTCCTAGTACTTGAAGTTATTTTTCTTGTATCTATAAAAAGCAGTAATTTAAAAGAAAAAAAATATTTTAGAATATCAAATCAGTATCTTATGTATTACTGGGAAAAAAAACCTTTTCTCAGCTCCTTATTCAGAAAAAAATTAATATTTAATAGAGAGTCAGCCTCTGGCAGTTGTAACAGGAACTTCAGAAATCTTTACCAAAGATTTGAAAAACTTAGATGTTTTACTTCACTTCGCATTATGATTGTAAATTGCAAAAAAGTAGCTTACTATGTATGTTGCTCTATAAAAACGTCATGGAAATATCTACCATTTTTCTGTGCCATGATGTTCTAAGGGAGCTGGCCTCAAAGTTGCTTTCCTCCCATGTAATAAGTCTAGCCTGCTTTATTTGAAAAGTTTGCTGAGGCTTAGCTTAGGGACCAGGGGTACGAAATGTGAAGAGTTACAGATGTCTTTTCTTTTTACACACAAGACTAGGTCTCTTGACACCATACTCTGCCTATTTAAAGTAAAAGGTAGTCTGGTAGAGGTAAGGAAGGTTATTTTCCTAACAGCGTGTACGAAATATCTTCCTCTGTTGGCTGAGTTATTAAAAGGTAAGAATGTATTATTTTATTTTATTCATTCTTGAATGGAGCTCTTCCATTCTGTGATAGACTTCACAGGCATGAAACATTTCTTGATGTTATGGAATCGCAGAACCACAGAATCATCATGGATGGAAGGGACCTCTGAGATCATTGAGTCCAACCACAAAAACCAAACCAAACCAACAAAACAAAAACCACATTGTATCTGTTAATACTCCCTAAGTAAATACATTACAACTTTATGTCCAGAAGAAACATCCTTATTTATAAGGTAGTGCCTGCAATCCATAGGTGCTTAAATAACCTTTAGGGTTTAGTGGTCCAATGAGCCTGAGAGTTTCATTAATTTTTAAAATGCATCAGTGTAATCATTTTAAGCCAATCAGAGCTACTGGGCAGGCTTAATTTTAAAAGTCTTCACCTGTTGCCATTGAAATGTCTGAGTTGACTTTTATCATGGAAATGGAGGTAATGACAAAAAATGTTAGACTGAATGTAACGTGAAGCACAAAAGTGCTCAAACATTGTATCAGGTATGATGCAGTCAATGAGAACTCTTATTTCATCAGTATTTTTGTGTCTCTCATATAACTCAAATGGCTTATGTATATTGTCTATTGTAACAATGAAGGCCTTTGCAGATGAAGATGATTCTCTTAAAAACTATCTTTATTCACTCTTAATTCCATTCAAGGAAGAAGAAAAGAAAAGGGAACAAGAAGAACAGAAGAGAAGAGAGAACGAGATGGTTTTTAAAGCTTGGTTACAGAAGAAGAAAGAACAAGTGCAAGAAGAAAAGCGAATTCGTCGTGCAAAGGAGCTAGAAGAGTTGAATAGCAAAGTAAGATACCCCTAGTGTAGGACTGGGATTTATAGTACCCTTTTTAAATAGGAAATCCAAATTCCAAGCCTGTGTTCTTAGCTAAGTGTCATGGTTTGACCCCAGGCAGCAACTAGAACCATTCAGCCTCTCGCTCACTCCTCTTCTGCCCCAGAAGGGTAGGGAGAAGGAGAAAAGGAGGGGAAAGGAGAAAAAACCCCTTGTTGGCTGACATAAAGGCAGTTTAATAGAACAAAACCAGAAAAGGAAAATAACAATAATAATAATGGTAAAAGAAAATATAAGAGACAAGTCACTCTCACTGGCTGGTGAATTGGTTGCCCAACCCAAGCAGAGATCAGGGATTCTGCCCCTGCCCAGCCCCGCCTTGCTATCCCCAGCCAACCCCCATTTATACACTGACCTTGACACCTGTGGTACTGAATATTCCATTGAGCATTCTGTTTTCCTGGCTAGGCTCCTCCTCAGCTTCTACGGGAAGCTGAAAAAAAGTCCTTGACTAGTATAAACATCACTTAGCAACACTTAAAACAATATACATTATTGACACGCCTTACATACCAAATCTGAAACCACAGCAAGCACTAGAAAGAAAACTAACTCTATCTCAGATGAAAGCAGGACACTAAGCACATGAAAACTTAGCATTATAGGAAATGTTTTTGTTACATTGCTTTTAGTGAAAAGTTATATCAACTTGCAAGTTTAGGATTGTTCTTCTTGGCAGAGTGGCTTGTGTCATAGAATCTGCATATATGAATTTAATAGCTATAAAATCACAGGAGATAGTGATGCTCCTTTTCAGGAGAATGACTTGATTGAATCCAGAAAACCCTTTTTGTTGGCAAGCAGTGAATGCACGTGGCCTGACAAAAACCTGAAGATTCAGATGCTCTGGTCTAAAGTTCCTCTGCCTTGCAGCAATGGGCTTGGAAAGCTATATGCAGTATTTTTGAAAACATATGACTTTGAATGCTTGCTCATGTAGGTATTCCATGTCAGAGTAGCGTATGCTCTAGTTTGCTTATGAAGTATGTTTTGTGGGTGGAAGATGCCAACAGAGTTCAAAAAAGTGTTGTAACGTGATTAATATTAAGATCATTTATTAATAAGCCTTGCATAGATATGTGTTGTTTTTTGTTTATTTGTTTTAAATAGGAGAGGAACAGGAATCCAGAAGAAGCCTTCAGGTTATGGCTTAAAAAAAAGCACCTAGAACACATGAAAGAAAAACAGATCGAAATTTTGAGACGCCAAGCTGAGGGAATGACCTTTTTTCCAAGAACAGAGGAATGCAACAGAGCTTTTAAAGAGTGAGTAGGGTCATTCTTGGGGAATCATATTTGAAACTTTTGTAGTCTATTAACTGAAGACTGTAGTTATTTGATGGTATATCTTTACTGCTGAAGTCCTTACTGGCTTGGGATGTTTTGGGTTTTTTTGCAAACCGTGCCCTCATAAACCTACACCCTAGCAAAAATACATCAAATTCTTGATGTTGTTTGTTCACTGTTGTGAAATTACTTGTCAGAACATGAGCTGAAATAGTGAATTGCTTCTGCTGGAAAAGGGAGATCTCTTCTCCCCTACTCTGCTTTGCCTGTTCTGGAGCAGGCGTGGGTTGATGTAGCTCCTTAAACAAGCAGAAAGTTAATCCAATAAAATGGATTCAACTTGAGCCCATGAGTTGAATCAGTTCAACAAAAGGGGGAAGCAGGAGAATTGGGCTGGAAAAGTGAGGAGTGGCAGCCTTTCAGACTGACTTTATCCTACAGGATGAGGTGGCTCTAGTTAAATGGGGACAAGTCACCTTTGAAGGGATGAAGTAAAACTTTCGATTGCAACTGTCAGTATTTCTAGTCCTGTTTCTGTCTTCACAGATGGCTAAAAAGAAAGAGAGAAGAGAAACGAGCAGAAGAACTGGCTGCTAAAGAGAGAGCAAGGCAGCTTAGACTAGAAGCCAGAAGAGCAAAACAGATGCAGAACATCCACTGCATCAATTCAGAGCCGAAATCCTTTCGCTTCACAGACCATTACAACTGAAAGGTTGATGTGACCCGAGTTCTTGGTGGCAAGCCTCTTAATTTTTATGGCTTGAGCTTTTCTTCTTTACAACTACTGACTTTTTGTGGTGTTTTTAAAGCCTTTGAGCAAGTGTAACAATTCCCTTCACTGACAATGATTTTATTATCTATTTATTTGTAATTTTGTTGAAATGCCTGCTTTTATCTATAACTCAGGGATCTTCTTGGCTTGACCAAGTCTAAATGAATGCGAGATCTATATGCGAAGGTGGCAAATACATAGTTCCTGTCTTTAAAAGGCACTTTATACTCAACTCCACCATGAATTCCTGGATGCAGGCTATTGTGTAAAGTGTTGAATTTTTGCTGGATTAATATTGCTGTCTGCTGCTACTTGTGATGAAGACTGTACAAGGTGTGGTGTTATTGGAAAATGCTGTTTCTTGTACCACTCTCTACTGATCTCTTGACGAGCTGTTCATTCTGGCTTGACCAGAGGACTAGTATTAGTTCAGGAGAAGTGGTAACTGAAGGCTAACATATATACAAACGTGCAATAGTTTTTGAAATGTATTTCTGTGAGTCTTATTCAGTAGTTTTCTATTCCGTGAAATCTAAGTGTTGTGTACCTTCACCAGTATCAAGGAAGCTGGATTCCTTGGATACATATCCATGTTTGTTTGCTAAATTATAATAAACTACATCACCTTACCCACCTAAATTTTGAAGCCTTGTCAGAGAACTTGCTGATGTCACTTGTGAAATCATAAAGTTAGAAGATGATGAGGAACATTCTGTCCAGGTGTCCAGTCCTACAGATTTGGCAATGATCTGGGAGTGTTGTTACATTTTTCCACATTCAGAGTGTTTCTGGAAGTTTTGTAACAGAAGAAAAGTGTAGTAGATGCAAAGCCTATTTGCAATTGGTATTTTCCTTTTACCAGTGTGGAGATAGTGGTATTTTGTGAGAGTACTGGTGTTGGACGGGAGGGGGCTGCGTTGAAACTTTTATCAGGGGAGGTAAAGGGCATGGATGCAAAATGAAAATCTCACATGCTAATGAGAAACCTTCCTCCTTCACAGACCTTCCCCTGCCACCAAGGGCAAGAAATGCTTCTTGCTTCTAGCCAGCAAAGGTAGGGGGAAAGTCTCCAAAAGTTCATACCACCTCCCTAAGTGTAGGAAGCTACAACAGAAGCACTTCTTGGTTCATTGCCTCAGACCAGTGGAGTGGAAGGTTTTACAGTTCAATCCTCAGTAGTTCCTTTTGTGCTGCAGAAAAAACAATACAGCTGTATTAAATCCAAAATGGCATCTTGAATGCAATCAAAGAAAGTTTATTGTAGTTTTCTCCATGCAAACTGAAGCACAGCCAGCAACAGCAAGAACTTAATACTCACATATTCTGCTCACGGTATGATATTCAAAGGAAAATTGGGTAAAAGCAACCATTTCAGAAACCTTTCCACAAACTAGACAGCTACAATTAATAAATTTGGGAGCAAAACTAAGAAATGAAAATGCATATCTGCATCCTCCTACTTTTCCTCTTTAAATTTGCAACTTAAATAGACTTCTTTGGATTTAGCAGATTAGCTGACAAAAATTGTCTTTGAACCTACATCAAGATTATAAAACCATATTAGTAAAAAAATATACTTTTTCACTTGTACCTGTGCAAACTTAGTGCTGATCTTCAGCTTCCTCTAACACCTAAGCCAACCTTAGGCAAGGACTGAATTCTAATGCTAGGTCAGGTTTCAACACTTCATACTAAAGGGATACATCAGCCTGTGTTTGCTGAGGATCAGGTATGTAACAGCTTCACTCTAGAAGCTGAAATAGATGGAAAAGCCATTATTTTCACTTAGGGAAACACAAAAATCTCACCCACACATTTTTCCAGAATATTAACTGGTTTTAAATATATTTCCATATTATAGCTAGAGTTCATTCAAGCTCTTTCCTTTCCAGGAGGGTTGCAACACTGTATATGCTTTTAATTTCTGAACTTACAGCTATGAAGAATAATTGCACATTGACATTTTATTATTAAAAGGCTGAACATACGCCTGGGGATAGTTCATCACCTTGGCTAAGATTAAAAAAAAAAAGACATGGAGAGGAACATTTTCCATTGCCTTCCTCCCCCCCAACATGACCTATCAGCACTTCCTTTGTTTCAGTTATGCTTTTATCTCCCTCTAAAGAGAAATTCATTGAGATTTGCTAAGAAGACTGTAAACCTTAAATAGTCAAGGACATCTCTCTGCTCTACAAATCAGACCAGCATAGCATTTCTGGTCTTGCCTTTGTAGAAGATAGTAAGTAGCTTTTCAGACTGAAAAGTAGCAGAAATATCCCAGAGGCTAAGGAAATCCTGTCAGTCCCTCACTTTAAGACGTAGAAAAGCAGAAACTGCATCATTTCTAATGTTAAACCCAGCCGTTGTGGAAAGAAAGAGGAAGAAGGGAACCTGCTGTAACTCTTCAGAAAGAGTGCCTGTATTGGCAGTGCTTTTAAAGGGCCATCAGCTCTCCTTGGCAGTGATTGCAACAATTGAAAGTTACATCTTCATATCTCGTATAGGGGTGAAACCTTCCAATGCTCTTCTTTGAGGCAAGGAAGGAAGACGGAGAAGTGTCAGAAAAAGAAACTTCTGTTGATGTTTCTGTACGTGCAGCTGGATCCAGTACACGCAACACCTAAGGATGGAAAAATTGAGAATGAAAATCTATCTATAAAGTTTAATGGGATTTATCCTTCTCTAACAGCTATGAAGGATTTCTGCACAAAAGTAAGATTTTTCATTTTATTTTTCAAATTGAAAAGTAAAACTCTATCTATCTAGACCCTCAATGCCTATAAAAGGCATTAAGTGCCTTTTATAAATTAGTTAAATTAGTAACGTCCAGCAGTAATCAAAAGTATGATTTTATTGAGAATAGTAATAAAAAAATCTGATCTTTTTAGCAGAGTTGAGCAAAACCAGGCAAGAACAATCCAGGTAACCAGGCACTGTGAGCCTCCTGCTGCTCAGCTGTTACTCAACGCCTCCCCAGCTAAACTGTTAGTCCAGTTTGCTATCCAAACATCTGCGGTGGAACCTTATCTTGAAAGGCAATCATAAAGCTTCTTTCTGTGTTTCCACCCACTTTCAATCAAGAGTTTGATTTTTAGGGCAATAGAAACTACTGCTGAAGTATTATAGCTTATTTCAACCTGAATGAGGTTTCTTGTCCCACTTCAATTTTATACTCTAAGTGTTTTTCGCTTGGTTTCCTCCCGAGACACTAACTCTAAACAAATTTTGACCCAGTTATTTGTTGGTGCTAGGGACAGAACAGGAAGTAGTACATATCATCATATGTTGTTCTTACTCTTATTTTTTTTGTGTGGGCTTAAGTTTCTCTGGTTGAATTTTGGTTGTTGATTTTTTGGGGGGTTGTTTTATGGTGTTTTATGTTTTTTTGTTGTTTTTTTGGTTTGTTTTGGGGGTTTTGTTTCTTTGTCTTTTAGGGAAACAGCATTGTCCACTGCATGTGCTTTTTAAAAAGGCAAGATATTAAGCACAAAGCAAAGTGTTTCTTTCTGGAAAGAAGACTGAGTTGACAGACTGAGATGTATGAAGAGTTCTTACCATTTCAGCCATTTTCTCAGCAGGGGTGTTGCAGAACTCCACAGCTGCTGAAGTCTTTTTAGGACTGTTAGTGCCAACATCTCCAAGAAGGTGTGAGCTTACAGCTTTGGCTAGCTTACAATTCACAGCTGCTAGCTCTGTTGTAGTGTAAGGTTGGGCACTAGGATAATATGTCTGTTGTCTGCCCCATTGAAGAGAAACCATCAGCTCCTCCAGCAACCTGCACAGAAAGGAAAAAAGAGCACTTAATAGTGGTTTTTGTACTCCATGTTATCAGCACACAGCATAATTCAGAAGAATTGCCTCTTCTGAAGAGTCGCTGCACAAGGCAAACGTTAAGCAAAAACGAAGTTTAAGCGTTTAAAAACAAGGAGGCAAACAGGCAATTCTCCAAGGCAGGGCCTCACCAACACTGAATTATAATACTAGTAAAAATCATTTTACATTTGGCAGGATAAGCATTAAAAAGCCAGTGTGGGTAGAAGAATCTGTATGTTTTACAAGGAGACAGAGGAGACACAAAGTCAAGACAGTAGATGATTAGAGCAAGTCTGAGGATACAGGGGATGTCAGTTCCATGGTATATGACCCCTAACACCTCCAGGGAACAATGAAGAAAGAATTAATGCTACTTTGCCTTTTTCAGCTCCGAGACTGAAAAGTGACTATACTATCAATTAGTATAACTGATTTTTGTTGAATCTTACTGGAATAGGGTAGTTATTTGATTCTTCCCTGGCCCAGAATAAACTGACAGAAATTAGAAGTCCACACAGAGGCAGTGTGGATTAGAAAAACCATACTTGTGTGTATCAATCATCTCTTGACGGAACTGATCACGTTCATTCAGCAAGTCCTGGATTGCACTTTGTGCGTCCCTCGTCTGACGCTGAAGAATTGCTCTGGTATTGGTCAGCTCATCGGCCATAACCCTGCAAAAGAAGGCTCCAGTCAGTAATATAAGTAAACAGTTTGAAAGTCACCTTTATTCTATGAAAAGACTGTAATTTGTCAGCTCTAGCTAAGTATTAATGCTGTTCTCATGCCCCTCCCCCATGCAGGGCCTATATCAACCTTATTACAAAGGACATACATTAACAGCAATTTCTGTTCAACTGCAGTCAACACAAGTGCAAGATTACGTTTTGACTAGATGTTGTACGTGCCAGATATGACCATTTAAGAGCTACAAATAAGAACTTTTGTCGTATTTTGCTATGCCCCGAGACTTGGTACAGACCCCTCAAGCAGGTATTTCAAATGCCTGCAAATGGAAAAATGGAAACACATTTAAACAACCACCAGTTAGAAATCCGAGTTCTCAAACAAACCAGAATGTTACAGTACTGAGTGGTGTTACTCCAAGCACATCACCACATTGTTGCTCCTAGATCTCAGAATTCCTATTAATGCTAAAGAAACAAGCTAAATTATGATAATAACACAAGTGTTTACATTCACTCAATATGCTGAAACTTCTTAAGACCAGCAAATTACAGGGAGGACACTGTATTCTACTACCATCTCCTTCAAGCAGTAAGGCCTGTCTGTAATATGTATTAAGCATCATAATAAAAAATTAGTTAGTTATATCCAAGTACAGTAAAAGAAGAAAAATCCT
>JAOXNG010000001.1:91752026-91764312 GCA_028566535.1 Scolopax minor
CATGGATACTTGCACCATCATGTTCCTCAGATGATCTCAAACCTGATCTTCTCTTACAGTGGGCAGTACCTTGTTCTTTCAGTCCCTCCCTTTGCCTTCTCTGACTTGGGCAGTGTGGCAGGAGCACTTGATGGTGAAGACTGAGGCAAAAAATTCATTGAGTGCCCCAGCTTTCTCCATATCCCAGGTAACCATGTTTCCCATTTCCTTCTGGAGGAGGCTCACATTTTTGCTAGTCTTTCTTTCATCACTGTACTGAAGAAGCTTTCCTTGTTGCCCTTGGTGTCCCTGGCCAGATTGAATTCTATTTGGGCTTTAGCTTCCCTAACCTGATCCCTAGCTGCTCAGCCAATTTCTCTGTATACCTCCCAGTCTACCTGTCCTTACTTCCACCCTCTTTAGGCTTTCTTTTTCATTTCAAGTTTGTCCAGAAGCTCCTTATTCATCCATGCAAGCCTCCTGGCATTTTTGCCTGACCTCCTCTTTGTTGCGATGCATTGTTCCTGAACTTGAAGGAAGTGATCCTTGAATATTAACCAGGTTTCCCAGGCCCTTTTTCCCTCCAGGGCTTTATCCCACAGTACTCTACCAAGCAGATCCCTGAAGAGGCCAAAGTCTGCTCTCCTGAAGTCCAGAGTAGTGAGTTTGCTGTGCATCCTCCTCTGTGCCCTAAGGATCTTGAACTCCACCATTTTATGATCACTGCAGCCAAGGCTGCCCTTGAACTCCACATTCCCCTCCAGCCTCTCCTTGTTGGTGAGAATGAGATCCAGAATAGCATATCTCCTTGTTGGCTCCTCTGTCACATGGAGAAGGAAGTTATCATTAATGCATTCCTGGACTGCTTATGCCCTGCTGTGTTGTCCCTCCAACAGGTATCAAGGTGGTTTAAGTTCTCCATGAGGATCAGGGCTTGTGAATGTGAGGCTGCTTCTATCTGTCTATAGAGGTTCTCATCTTCTCTGTTATCCTGGTGAGGTGGCCTGTAGCAGACCCACACTGTAATGTCAACTGTCCCTGCTTCCCCTTTAATCCTGGTCCATAATGGTTACTTGGAAAGAAAAAATTCTGTAACTCCAAATGTCCCACCCCTTCCTTCTTCTTCCCCTAGGTTTATATGCTGAGAATGACATCATACATTATGCAATATGCTTTTGGTCAGCTGGGGTCATCTTTCCCATCTGTGTCCTCTCTCAACCTCTTGTGTACCCACACCCTACTCACTATAGGAGTCATATGAGAAGCAGAAAATAACTCGATTCTTTGTAAGAACTGCTCACCAGTATCTAAAACATCCCTGAATTATTCACGCTTTTTTCAGCATAAATCCAAAACATAGACCCATACTAGCTACTATGAAAAAAATTAACTCTATCCTAGCCAAAAGCAGCACACACTCATGAAGAAACAAATGAGAATTATCAAGTGTTAGGTTGGTACTGTGATGAAAAGTAGCAGACTAAGGAGCAGTAGACCACAGTTTTGCCACAGACATGAGCAATGGAGTAGTCCTCTGTCACAGAACTCTTCAACAATCAAAAGTGGAGATATCCCAGTATGATGACTCCCTGTTTACCCTAGGACACACCCTTCACATTGCTCAAGAGAGGGAAAGAAAGTGAAGAAGAAAATTTTCTACTTACTACCCTCCCCAGAGCTGGAGCAATGAACATGTGGGGGAATACACAATCAATGTTTGCCTGAAGACATTTTTTATTTTAGTGAGATATAGGAATCAATGTATTAAAAACAAAGCATGTTCATATTTTACACTTGCTTCTAAACAATATTAACAAGATTAATTCAGACCCTTTACTACATAGAATGAAAGAGTATTTAGAAACTTCTAAAGTTGCACACTGTGAACCTAACAGTCTGTAACTGCTTTGTTAGAATATAAAACTTCGAGCTAACATAATGGATTCATGGATAGCAAGGTCTGGAGGGATGGATCATTATGCTCATCAACTCTGACCTCCAACATATGACACAGTCCAGAGCATTTCAACCAGTGATACCACCATCAAGCCCAATAATTTACAGCTGAACCATGCCATCTCTTTTAGAAGGAAGACATCTAATCTTGATTTAAAGACTCTAGGCGATTCATTTACCACATCCCTTTACCATCTGTTCCAGTGGTTAATTATCTTCAGTTAAATGTGTATCCTATTTGCAGTCTGATCTTTGACGACTTTAGACTTTTATGTGACTCTCTTTGTGGACATGATGGCTCATACTACTTTGATATTTCCCATGCATTATGACTGAAATGTGATGCCTAGACTGGAAATTTCAGGTTTGGAGTTTTGTTTTGGTTTCTCTTGTTGAAACCTTAACACAAGACTTTAAAGGCATTGGCACAACACACTATAGTATTTCATTTTGGAACAATTTCAATGACTCATACTAATGGCATATAGTATTCCAGATTTTGAGGAATAAAAATATTATGTGCACTTCATCTGTTTGTTTAAAGTGGTTTTTCCTAATGAAGGCTGTACTGTGATGAAGTGTGGAAGCAAGAGTTTGATCTAGTGGCAAGAATAAGAAGTGCTGAGAGTTTTAATTCTTTACCTTGATCCCAGTTCTGCCACTGCAATTTGATTTGTGAGCCAGGGGAAATCACCTCACTCAGTCGTAAATAGTTATGGGGGCTGTTACAAAGTGCACAGAGAATTTTGGAACTGGGCTGGTTGAACCACATTAAAAAGCAGTGTCTGCCTGATACTGTGTACTTTTGAAAGCTTAGTAACTTCAATTAAAGTGATTTCAAAGTCCAGTCCCTTCCCCAAACTTTTGAGTTTTAAGTATATGTCATACCATTATGAAATATATATCTACCAATACGTAAATACATTTTCATGAGCAACCAGACACACCATTTTTATATAGGCTAGGAGTCTGCCTGCTCCTGCTCTCATCTGCTTGCTCTTCTCTTCACCTGTTCCCATCAGAATACCTATTTCTAGTAAGTAGGCGATAAGAATTGCACTCCATGTTTCAGATGAGATCTCTCCTGAGTCCTGCATACCACTGTTCACTCTTCCTTCTCTCTCTGGATATGTTGTAGGGTATTATTTGCCTTTTCACATTTGCAATCTGTTGGGGCTCACAGTTAGTGTGATGACAGTGTAATATATTATTAAATATAAGCTTGTGTCCTTCTCTGCCATTTCCAGCTGTGGAGCCACCACAACGTTGCTATTATGGATACCTACACATTTCTGCATATTAAAGCTAATGCACTAGCAAAGCCAGTTACTGAATTCCATTCTTCCAACCTGATACCATGCCTTTCCATACAATCCACCTTTGTCTCCCCATCAGCCAGCTCTTTATCTGCCTTCTAACATTTTCATAAATTCTTTTTTAGCTATTAATTTTACATATGGCACCGTGTCAAGTACTTTATTGTAGTCTGGACAGATAAGATCTCAATCATTTCCCCTATCCAAAATAGTTGTCTTATCAAAGAGAAATATCAAGTTATTCTGGCATGCTCTGCCTTTGACAAACTAATATTGCATTCAACCTCACTGTTCATTTGCCTCTGTGGTTTTTTTTTTTATTATTCCCTCCTACAGATTTGCTCTAAAGCTGTGGCAGTCAGAAGAATGGGTTTACATTTCCCTAGATTACACCCTTTTCCTTTTCTTAGAGATAACAGAAGTACTGCATCTGTTATTCTGTAGTCAGACAGTGCCACCACCAACTTGATAGATTAATTAAAAATCCTCCCTGGAAGACTTGCCATTTCATGTGCCAGCTATCTCAGTATTCTGAGATATTCTGGTTCCTGTGACTGGAGCTAATCAAGATGCTTACGTTCTTGTTTCATCTCAAATGCAGTCATTTCTTTTTCTATACACACAACACTTGCCCTGTGTTCTCTATCAGTCAGAACTACTGAAAACTGAAGTCTGAAGTGTTACTCATTTAATTTATGCTGCCCTAGGGTCACACCTATGATCCTTTCATTACCTTCCCCAAGCATGCACAGGTCCTTTCCACATCATGTCACAAAGGAATCTGCTGTTTCTTTTGCTTTCCTTTTCAAGGTCTATCCCAGGTTAGTCTTTGATCATTCTTAATTAATTAATTACAGTTTTAGCCCCCTCAACACACAGCAACCATCACTGTGACCTGCTGCTTACTTCTGGTGCAGCCTGTGCCTTCTGTGCTCACATTGCTCTAAATGTACCGCTGATAGAAACAGTTTGGAGCCAATATAAAAGAGGTATCACAGGGGCTTGTGTGGGTTTAACATTAGTCATGTTATAAGCTATTAAAAATTAAACTTGTTCAACAAGTGTATGAAGATATGCCCTAAGTCCTTCCCTGAGATTTAAATGAAAGCATTTCATGCCCACAACCCAGTTGCTCTGGGTCAGGGAGAAAGAAGCGTTTTCTCTCCTTGTCTGCTCTACACGTTCACTTATTTTGTAAATTGTCTCTTTTGTATTTTTAGAAGAGGATGTTGCTAAGGCAACCAAACTAGCTGAACATTTTGTTTCCCTAAGAACAATACATGTTTAAATATTCAGGCAATTTTCCATTGTTCGTCAGGAATGGTGAGATCAGTCAGATTATCCAGACCAGATGAGGAAAGTTTAGGTTGGCTTTCTATTATATCTAAAAGCCTTCAGTTTGCTGACAGCCATTCAACAGCTCTGTCCAAGGAGAAACAATATACAGCAGACACATAGACTACCCTCCATAAATGGGAGAAATGTTTAGTTTTCTTGCCTTCTGTTACAGTTCCCACAATAATGCAAAGCACATATGTATTTCCAGGTAGCCAAGCTACAGTCACCCCTGTGTTAAGGCCAACACAAGGCCTGCTCACGCTCTGAAAGCACACACCAGATAATGACAGTGTCATACGGGTCAGAAGGGACAAATAAAAGATCTATCCAATTTATCACATCCTTCCCTCTTGCCCAGTCTGTAGCATTCAGGCACATGTTTCAAACATCTGGAAAAGATTTAGAATATTGCTGTGGAGCCAGATACTTGCTGGTACCCCCAAAACTGGGATGGCCATGGGATCCTGCGAATGTCTCTCACTGACCAGTAAAAAGCTCACCAGCTTGGCTTCCCAGCTGACTTTGCACTGGAGCAGATTCTGAGGGGCTGGCACAGCCCATCCCACTGGCTGATCTGTGATGGCAGGAACTGCCACCTGGTGAGTGCAGTGTCCATGTCCTCCAAGAAGCCAAAGCCATGCACTGAGACTGAGATATCTTGAAGTCTGCTTCTGATTTTGACATGAACATTTCCTGGGACGATCACTAAGTGTGCTAGCTTCACTTTCCCCTGTGAGAAAGCATTGTGAGATGGCTAAAACTATAACGACCTGAGGAAAATATGATTATAGCTTAAAAATGTTTTTCCAAAATGTGCCAAATACTATTATCATGCTGTAAACAACAGGGGGAGAAGAGGGGAGGGAACAAATTAAAGAGATTAAAACTGTGAAAATGGTCAGCATGTGAGACTGCAAAAGGCACAGAAGTGCAAAAGGCACGGTGGAGAAAGGGGAGGTACTCCCAGAGCTGATCTCTGATCCAGAAACAGGGAGCAGCCCGATCAAGGATGGAAGGTGAAGGTGCAAAGGAGAGTCAGGATGGGAAGACAAATGACAAATCCAGGACTGAAGGTACTGTCACTGACAGCAGAGGTGCTGCGCCGAGGAGCAGGCCCTCCTCCACTGAATGACACAGCACACGCCTGACTGACTGGTGCTACTATGGGATGGAGCTATTTATCCTTTCCAGTACATCTAGCTCTGGGAATAGGCATTTCCCTCTTCTTTCTAAATATCTTTTATGGAAATGTGAGCAATATATTGCTAACACTGGATTGCAAGTTATCAGTCCGCAAAGAGAATTTTAGAAAGCTCGTTGTTTTTCATCATTTGGCAGTTTCTGAGTGTGTATTTATGCTCTTCTCTGTCTTTCTCTTTTAAAAAGTGAAGCACATCACCTAGCACATTCAAATACTTCAGCCTGACAGTTAATGAGTGCAAAGAGGGTTGTGCTCTTCAAAGAGCTATAGCAAGGTCTCCTAGTTTATCTAAGCCAGATCCAAGCATACCAAACAGCAAGAGAAATGTCCTAGGATTGTCAAAGGTACTGACTTGCAATGGCAGTGTTGGCAGGGAGAATAGCTGGTTCCTAGGATGATGGACAGGAAGGAAAAGTCTGAAAAACTAGAAAAGTCAATGAATCATAGCCTGACCTAGCCATGTGAGCCATAAAAGAGCCATATGAGCCGTAAAAGTCCTAGCCCAACACAAGATAATCTGTACAGCTCTTTTCTGCCCCATCATTTTTCCTGAAAGACAAGAAGAACTGGCAGATTAGATGTGGCCCAGGATGGGTATGCATCACATCATGGGTAATTAAACTGCTGCCAAAAGTATCATCTGGGATGATTTTGACTGCATGTCTCCTTTACAGCCCTCACTCTCCCTTCCAGACTAGAATGCCTATCTGAATAGTCTGATCACGCTCGGGGCCTGGACAAGCTGGAGGTCTAGGAGGAAGGTCAAAGTCCAAAACAGGGCTCTCTTTAGTCAGAGACAGGGGTCTAGCAGATACTTAGACTTAGGCAAATGGAAAGAAGAAATTGGGCAGAAAAAAAGTTACTCAGAGGTCTAGGAATGAGACAGATTGCTCCACCCCAGGTTCCCAGTTTAGAGGAGAGTCTGAATTCATTACACTGCAGTACATCTACAAAAAAGGTAGTAGTTTCTGCTTTTGCCTATGGTGCACTGGGACATCCCTATTAGGGCATGGAGCACCTGAGCTTCACACTCCCAGGAGGCAGCCAAGTGTAGGGAGCAAAGGAAGGAAGAAAAAACTGGAAATTTCAGACTAAAGGGGATTGGGAGAGGGTACCAAAGGGACAAGGGGAAGAGGGGAAACACAAGGTTTGCTTGCTCTCACTGCAACCTCTTCTTGGAGCACCAGCGAACAACAAAACCTTTGTTTCATCCTTACTGACTCTTTAAATGTCAGTGTCTCTGCTCCTGCCAGGTGGTATCTATAAATTATTCAGTCACCCAACTACATCCCGTGCCCAAAGCATGAAGACTGAGCTGAATAGGGCCAAGACCCAGAACAGATTATGTTAATTTAAGAAAGAGCACCTATTGTGTATAGAGTCAGCTACTTTCTCACCACAGACTCCCTCAGGAGAAGGAAAGAGGAAGGTGCCCCAGCAGTACTGTCAGATCAGAGCCAACACAGTGGTGCAACCAAGTGTCAGCTGCAGCCAGCTGTCTGCATTGAGTCTCTCTGGGGCAAGAGCAGGGAGCCCAGGGATGCTGCAGTCCAGTTTATTCCATGTTACACAGAACCTGGCCTAAGCCAGGATTAGTTTCAAGACTGGGCATCGCCAGTGATATTACTCATACCACTTTGAGCAATTCACTTGCCCTCCATCTGTCACAGTTTCTTCACCTGTGAAACAGAGCCCAGTAGTGGCTTTGCAATGCCTGACTGCTTTTCTGGCCCTGGCTTCTCTGCCTGCTCTACAGCTGCCAGCACAGCAGTCTGCAGGTGGGTCTGCTTTCAAGTCTGTAGCCTTAAGGGAGGCAGCTTTCGCTACGGGAGACGATGGTTGTATGAATAAGTGAACAGTGCAGTCAGTGCTACTAGGATTATTACAGACAGCAGTGGCTGATACAACCTCTCCGAAAAGGTGATTATGGCCCAGAGAAGGCAGGTGGTGCAGGCATGTAAGACATGCATGGCTACCACTTTCAAATCCTATTTGCATTCATATATGTGAACTCACTGCAAAGTTCCCCAGGTAAAATCCCCTCTCTGAATATGACACAAAAAGTATTTGAATAGTCCTCTTGCAACTATTCCCCAGTGTACCTGCCCCATGGCGAGGCTCTGTGGCCTCTGCACACAGATGGGAGTGCTCCATCTAACCTGAAGAACCATCTCTGTCATGCAAGCAGAAAGGACACTTTCCATAACGGAGCAACCAGGAACTGCATTGAAAATAGATATTGGTCTGCACTGAGCAGTGAGCCTCTCAAACAATTTGTATTATTAGTTTTCTGAGGAGAGCAGCTTTCTATTCAGTTTACATAAAAAACATAGCCATGGGCTTAGGGGTTGTATGGATGAGATTACTTCTTTCTCTTTTTTACACATCTGCTCTTCCAATAGTTGTTCTTAATAAGCATTTAGGGAACAGGAGGAAGGGGACCAGGAAAAGAAGGGATAGAACAGCCAAGCTGAAGGTAGATGCTCATAATAGTCTTGTGAAGCATCTAATCGGACTTTCTTGCTACAGAGTAACTTTATTTTTGCACTGCAAAAGCATGAAGTTAAAAATAAAGCTGTGATCTTATTGTTCCCGCCAACAGAGCAAGTTGTCTGCAAATCATATTTAAAAAAAAAGCTTCAAATTCAAACATGAATGAAAAGGTTTTCAAGAGTGAACAAAAGGGAGGTTTGGATTTGACTCCAACTTTTACTAGTTCCTCACCACACGGACATACTCCTCATTTTGGTGCCACGAGTAAGAGGTGTTACAGAACCAGAGATGCAGGGGCAAGAATCCTGTCAGGGCCCAGGTATTAGACTGGGACTTTGAAAATATTGCCATGATTACCATCACAAATCCACAGAGTTATGGAAATGTTAGGGGTTATTCACATTGTGGGAGGAGACAAGGGAACACAGATCTGAGAGGAGACCTTTTTTCATGAGCCAACTTCTCTTAAGGCAAGCAGAGAGCACTTTCTGGTCTATCTACAAATAACATAAATGTCTTTTCAACATTGCACACAAGGAACAAGTATTTTGTTACACACACACACCTCTCTCCTAGGTAGCTATGTACAAGGATTCCTTTGGTATCACTCCAAAATATTCAATTGGTTCGGCTTTCCTAGAGCTTTTATATACTACACTGATGCAAAGATCTGGCAGCAGATTTATACCTACATTGGCCAATCAGTCTGGAACTTCTTGACAGCAGGCCCAGAGCCGAGGATACAGGGAGATGAGGGGGGAGGATCTCCATACATGAGGGGATCTCCACACAGGCTTGAACAAGCAGCTCTTTGCTTTGATTTCAGAACGATAAGAATCTTCTCTTCAAACTGACAGCTTAGGGCTCAGCTGCTGCAACACTGTTTTTGGAATCAAGTTACTACAAAGGTCAAATTCATTAACATGTGCTTTAGGAAGAGGGAAAATACCAGGCAAAACCTGTAAGCTCCCACTGCTGAAAGGTGCCCCCTGGACTAGCAGATGCTATTATTTGCTTCATTTCACTGTAGGCAGAAGGGTGCCCTCTCACCAAGGGAACAGAGAAGGAGGTCATTCTACTTGGAGGTCTTTCAAAAATGTGCATAGCAGAAGGAGCCTCTTGTGACTTTGTAGAATTTAAAAGGCACAAAACAGTGTTAGAGGGAATGAATTAATAGATTATTTCCCTCTTACCTGGCACAGCCCTAACTTGTACACTGTCCATAGGGCCCCCTTTTGCATTCTGTTGGGCTGTTGGGGGTGGTTGTCCCAGTGTTAAAACATTGGACTTATCCCTGCTCCCATATCCAGTAGGAGAGAGCAAGTATAGAGTTGGTGCTACATGCAAAGGGCAAAACCTAAGAAGATGATTTTGCTCATGCCTCCATTACATGGGTTGGGGCATAAGCATAATAATTATTACACTACATTTTTTCAACAAGATGTTAACAAATTAGAGAAAAAAAGAGCAGACAATGGCTGTTAACAAGATGTTAACAAATTAGAGAAAAAAAGAGCAGACAATGGCTTCCACAATGATTGATCTATACCTTTGTCATTCTTGTCTATCAGGTGCCACAATGGCTTCCACAATGATTAATCTCTAGCTTTGTTATTCTTGTTTATCAGGTGCCTCTGCGAGGCCACCTGGAGACACCTAGGACCTCAGTAGTGCATTAATCCTCAAGGTAGCCAGCAGAACAGGGCAACATGTGTCCCTTTTGAGAGCATTCAAATGAAAAGTTAAAACATCTATCAAGAAACAATGTTAAGTTCCTACAAGGAGATAAATTTTGGATGCTTCATGCACTATTTGCCTGCTTGAGCTGGGCCTCACTAAGGAAAAGCCAACCCTACATTCTCCAAAATATGACAAAGGCCTGAACACCGGTCTGAACACAAGACAGAGACAACCTCTGCCCTTAACTCTTAAAGTTTAACAAGACAAACTGTACTTACAGGCTTCTTTTCCACTGATGCATTTAACCATCTTCTCCCATGTAAGTAAGCTGCCTCTACATACCACCCCAGTGGGGCTCTCATATTTGTCATGTATACTCCTGGGTGGATAATAGGATTCACCTTGATGTGATAGTGCCAATGTCTCTAAAGTAATCTGGCCCAAGAAAAATCATCTTTCTAATCCTTGAGAATGTCATGTGTATTAGCTGCAGCCTTTCTGATATGAATCTTCTAGAGTGGATTCAATTTCACACAAGTCCTAGCAAGATGGACCATCCTAAGATCTAACCTCAGTCCGCCAGTCCTGTCTTCATCTGCTACTGCTTGTTTATATCATGGTGGTTTTTACTGCTTCTAGGGAAATCAGAGAGGCCTTGAGAATCCATCACATACCAAACACAATGGGAAAGGCACAGCATGTTGCAGGGCTGCTTTATCTAAACTCCATTCTTCAAACCAAAAATCTTCTATGCCTGGCCTTTGTTCTTGCAGCTCTCTGGGGCCCTTTTAAAAGCAAACAAATTGTGCGCAGCCTCAAACTGATGGCACAAAACATGTTTACACAGTGTATACGGAGTTATCCAGATGAGATGCCATCCAAGTGTCATACATTAGCACCAGGAAAGATGGGCAGATGTTTTAAAGTACGTGTAGAAATTAAAAAAAAAAAAAAAAAAAGTCTCATCAAGATGTCTACTTCATTCTTGCAAACAACCCTGTCCACACAGTCCTCGTTCCATGCTTACAGGTTAAGTCAAGTTCACTCCTGTCTCTTCTGTAGCACCTTCTGGTGTGGTGCTGCTGATAATAATTTATGCCTAAAGTCTGCTGGGAAAGTCTGATGGTTTATACCAGCAACATAATAATACTTCCCATGAAAACTTAAGGTTCCTCATAACACAACACAATACACAGGTCAGATATAGTCCCTGGTACCCTATATTTAGCCATTCCTGGCCCATAGGAGATGCTTAAGGGTAGTTTATGGAGGCTGGCAAGCAAATAGTGCTCTTGTCCCTACTTATAGCCTCCCAAGAGCCTGCAACCTGTGGTCATAGGATCGGATTTGGAGAACTTTCTTCTATTAATGTGAACAACAGATTTGGTGGACACTTTTTCTGTGGCCTCCTGGATTTCCTGTGGCTGTGAATGCTGTAGAAAATCTGTGAATGACATAGAAAATTGGTATCATTCATGAATACACCCAAAGAGCTCAGCTGACTTCTGAGACGTGGGTCTACTCCTTGCCCTTTTTGTAGACTGGTGTGATGTTTGCCTTCCTGCAGTCCTCAGGCACTTCTCCTGTTCTCCAAGACCTCTCATAAATGATAGAGAGTGGCTCAGCAATAACATCTGGCAGTTCTCTCAGTTCTCGTGTGTGTATCCTATCAGGGCCCATAGACTTATGGTTGTCTAGTTTGGCCAAGTGGTCTCTAACCCAATCCTCCCCAACACAGGGAAAGTCTTCCTCTCTCCAGACCATCCCTGTTTCTAGTAGGAGTAGTGGGGACAAACTACTTATTTAAGATGGAGCCCATTTTTTGACATTCTGTATGTAGGGAGCTGCCTTCTGATGCTGTTTGAGATTAATTTCCCACTGCAAAGTTGCTATATGCAGGTGATGAAAAGATACAGAGTAATAAAGTACATTTCAGCTTCAAATTTCAGTGGCAATTTGTTAAGGAAATAACATGAGGTTACTATAGTTGATTAGTTTATCTAAATACTTTTTTTTTTTAATATATATAGATTATTCTTTTAGATGATTACACTACTAAATTACTGTCAATGTGCTGCAAAATGACTGATCTACTGGCAGAGGGTATCACAGGTAAGCATTATTCTTTATATGGCAGTATCCTGATAAGAAAAAGGGGAAGAATAAAATTGATGATACCCTTGCAAGAAATTGTCTTAATTTGCTTGATAAAGACAAGTAGCTATGGGATATTAGACTGGCAGACTTTCTGGCGTGTACAGTAATTACCCAATCGGATTTTTTAGCATAAAATATTACCAAAAAGTGTGTATCTACACATATG
>JAOXNG010000001.1:91769997-91783861 GCA_028566535.1 Scolopax minor
CGCGAAGACACTTCGCCGCGAAGACACTTCGCCGCGAAGACACTTCGCCGCGAAGACACTTCGCCGCGAAGACACTTTCAGTTATTCATCACTGCCCTGCCTAATTCACCATAAAGGAATTCCTGGGGAACTGCCCTGCCGTCAGGAAGGCTCTGTTTATCCAAAGGAAAGACCAAAAAGCACCAAGAATTGAATGATTTCACTTGGCACAGACTGCTTAATTTAAGCAGACTTCTTTAGTAGAGCAGCAGCTTTGAGGGGAAAAGGAAGAAAAAAAAAAAAAAAAAAAGAAAAAAAGGGAACAATTAAGATCAAGAATAATAAAGTTTCTTTTAATTAGCCACCAGAAAACAAGATCCGGAGCTAGGAGAGACCATGTGCAGCAAGTGCTGTGAAAGAAACCCCTGCTTTGTTGCAGACCCATCGGTGTCCTGCAGACACTGAAGCCAGAGGAACTGCTGCGAGTTTGATTCTACTGGTCCCCTTCAGTTTTATACTTTATACCACATTTCTGGAGCACTGAGGGTGACCTGGTGCCTGTACGTATCATTTGATTAAACTTATGATATTTTGCCTTATTTTCAAGTTCTGAGATGGGGTCCCTTCAGTGACAAAATGTCTGAAATATATTGGTTGATACTCCCCACACACCATCACTCCAGCCAGCTCTGCTCTCCCTTCTCTCTCCGCAGGATGGAATCTTTTTGTTTCTCTATTTCCCTTCTCTAAGTGCTTTGATCTCTGTGTGGATTCAGTGAAAAAGCTAGGTGTTCCCATACACCTTTTTTTATATTTGCCATTACAAATGTCAGTTGCTTTGATTACATGTTATGATTTTGTCCCATAAACTAAACCTTTGTAGATTTTCCCCAAATGTACAAATTTTATAATTATCCTTTTCGCAATAGTATTGTGTCTCATTTGTGAATGTTATAAAGTCAGGACTGCAAGATGAAATGAAGCCTGATGGTTCTTCAGTAGGAGCTTCTGTAGTTCTCTTCAGTAGGGACTTGTTAGCCTTGTCACTGTGGTATCTGAATATTTTTTTTCAAAACTTCTAAAGGCAAGAAGGTAACGCTGATGATACACGCTGCGCATCCTTCCCATGTTCTTGCCTGGTTTAGGGTAGGAAACATCAGTTTAGGGTAGGGAACTGCCCCTGGAAGCTGTAGACATTTAGACATCATTGAAGTAATATTCATGTGGTTAATGATGCTTTGCTTAACACTATAATTCCACATACTGATGGCTTTGAGTGTCTAGGTACTGTCTAGAAGCTCTGGGAGTCCACTGTAGCTGGGTAACTAACAGTTACATGTTCTTCATATAAATTCTTTGGGCTTTTGGGAAAAATCAGATCTTCACATCAATGTGTAAAAGTAGATTGTGTTTCTAGAGTACAGGCCAGCCCTGAGCAAAGCAGACACCATGGAGTGAGAAGAGACTGAGAGACTTCCTTTCATGTGTGTTCCATTCTCAAATGTGTGGTTTTCAGGCAAGACGTTGCTCATGAGATTGTCCCTGACTTGGGCTGTGCTCCAGGTAGACCTGGATTTCTGCATTGCTGCAGCTGAAGAAGTGAGGTCCTGCTTTGTTTTCTGCTGTGATTCCATCCCCACCCAATGCTCCCGTGGCTTGGAATCAGTAGCTGGTTTCTAGTGTTTGATAACGGGGCAGAAGTCATGGTAATAATGCCGAGTTTGACAGTTTGCAGAAAATTGGTGGCTGTGTATGGAGGAAGGAGACAAAAATCATTTTCCCACTCAACAAGGAACTTGTATGTTCAGTCAGATCATTAGATGCCATTGCCATGGGAAATCAGGCTTCTGAAGTGCTGTTGCTCAAGATGAGATGTGTTTTGATTTTCAGATAGCCTTTGTTTCAATACAGTATTGTTTTTAGCTGAATTTATGGTGGGATCTATTCAGCAGAATTTTGTGTTCTGTTCTTGTTCACATACGTATATGTTTAATTGCTTTGTTAATCTTTTCTGTTGGCAGTGAGCTGAATTTTTGTGGCCTTATGTGTATAGGAAAGTTAGTTTTCTCAGCAGTGAAATTCTGCACAGACTAATTCCTGTCTTCGTTTTAGAAGCAGACTCATAAATGTATCCAAATGCCTCTGACACTTCTAAGTCTCACAGCTGTGCAATATTAACAGCAGTGAAATAAACATGCAATTCTTCTGAAATCTCTGAATTTTGGAATGCTAACAATAAATATTTTAACATATTTTATGTTAAAAGCTTTGGCCTAATTGCAAAGGTGCAATGTGTTGTAGGAAAAGTAGGACCACCAAAACTGAATCTCTCAAGGCATGGTGATGAAATCATGATTGATATTTACCATCCTGAATTCCCATCTGTGGATCTTCTTCCTTGGATCCAAGATACTTATTCACATCTCATTTACATAGTGACTTTTTGGGATAAGAAAAATCACGTAAGTTCCAAAATGAAAACTTCAAATTAAAAATTCTTGTTTATTCTTAAATGCATAAACAAAGGGTTTATTTGGATGACACACAGAACCAATTGATAGCAAGAAAACAGTTGAATATGACTTAGGACTATCAAAGCCCTAAAATGTCAAGTGTGTCACAGGGAGTTATGTGGCTGGAAGGTCTGGATTTTAATTGTCCAAATGGATATTTGTAACAAAAATGAGATTATTGCTTTAGCTGTACACAAGATTGAATGACATCACATCATGCTAATGTTTCTGTATACATGCTGAAATATTAACCCTTCTCTCTGCATCTGTGCAGAGAAACACACATCACCAGGAACCACTGTCCAGGTTTGGGGTGGAGCAGAGCCAACTTTCTGTTCAGTGAGAGAGGCTCTTGCTTATACTTGTTGCTGTGGGAACCAGGGTCAGCTGACTTGGTTGTTTACCCTGTGGAGGGGTTGCACCTGTGGGGAAGAGTGGACAGAACAGATTACCCAAAACTGACCAATAAGATATTCCATCCCATCTGCCATGCTCAGTATAAAAGCTGAGGGATCGAAGGTTCAATTCTTTTTCAACACTTCTTTAATGGCTCTCTTTTTTTTGTTGACTGATGTTTGAGGAGGACCCTTTCAGTTTGTTTACCTTTGATCCTGATTCAGTGTGTTCTGCAATCCACTTCCCATATGTCCCTGTGACTGGTCTAGATTTTCCCAGTGCCTGCTGGTGATGTTTTCCTAGGAACTTGATATGTTTGGTTTTTTTATATATTTACTATATCTCTATAATTTTTTTTCTTTTTTATTTTATTAAAGTAGTTTTATTTTTTCCTAAACTCATAATTCTCTTTATCTTTCTCCTTGGATCAAGAGGTGGGGCAGAGCATCTGTGTTCTTGTTGTTGGCCAGCCTGGCCCAAACCATAACAAGGATGCATGGGCACTGTATAACAAGATAAAGTAGAGCCATGCAGAGCCACAGTAATCACATCCAGGAACAATGCCGTAACTCAGAGCAGTGATGGAAGAAAATAAAGTTGAAATAGTAGAAGCAGCAAATACTTGTGGAGATGTTTGCTGTTTATGCATTTACATACCTCTGGAAGCCAGGCAGGTATGGGGTATGTCTTTGCATTTCTCTTGGAGGGAAGGAGGAGAAGACTTCAAAAGACGGAAGGGGCCCCTCGTCCCCGGGCCAGATGTGCTCACACGTGTACACACACAAGTGTATTGACACCCGCACTCATGGCCTGCCTTTTCTTCTCTCTCTTCATCTATCTTCAAACGTCAGTCTCACAGAGGCACCGAGGCTGACTCACCCCAAGGTTACACGCTTTCTCCTCCTCATGACCTGCACGTCTGAGCAATCCTCCCAGGCCAACTTTATCTCAGAGCTTGGCTGTGGGAGGGAATGTTGTGTTGGGGAAGAAAGCACAACTCCTTTGTCATTGACAGGGAGGCCTCTGGGTCCCATTTGACCTAATGCTGCTGCTGAGATGTGCTGGTGCCACAAAACATAGTAGTGGAACAACTCATAGATCAGGGAACTGCCAGCCTGCAATTTCAGGTCTTCTTTAAGGAGAGAATGACCATTTGCCTCTACTTGGATCCCAGATCAGGCTTGAAATTTCAACCCTGAAAAACCATCACAGTAGATGAATCGAAGATCCAGAATTGGATTTGTTTCTGGTCTTTTCAGACAGGTTCTTCAGGATTTTTCTTTGAGACCCCACGCATCCCAAAGAAAAGCATTATGGCCTCAACCCCTATAGCTGTAGACTCTTATCAAGTGTGTGGTTATGATCCCCTCCTGGCCTGGGCACCATGGGAAAAGCGTTTCTAAGGCAAATTGTATTTTCACAGCAAACTAAGCTAAGAAAAAACATCCTGCTGTATAGCAGCCTATTGGCAGCTTAGAAAAATCTGGCCCATCTAGAGTTCAGTCATTTCTAGAAGGCCAAGTTTTGTAATACTTTGGCCCCTCGGATGCCACGGGGGGCTTTGCTCTTGATTTCTGTGGGGCCAGGGTTTTTTTAAGGGCATTTTACCTCATCAGAAACCTAAAGCACTTCATATACTTTGTGCACATAGGCCTTAGCTACCCATTCAGGGAAATGTTATCTTTGTGGGATGACCATGGGCTGACAAGATATCCACATGCATATAAAATCATCACGTCAAAGCCTTAATTTTTCTGAAAATTTTTGCCTCCAAGAGCTATGCAAATTAAACAGTTTACCTTCCCTTCCCTCTGGTGGATAATATGCTGAATCAAGAGAGGAATTACAAATGGGACTTGACAAAGTATGTAATTCTTCAGAACAATTAGGGCCATGGCATAGGAGCTGTGCACTTCACCGCTCCACCCTGTGTTCACATCTTAATGTCCACTTGAGAAGTTTGCCACTGCCCGACAAGCAAGAAATGGCTGAAGCACTTGAAGTACACAAAGGCCAAACAAAAAATGAACCGTCTCACATGCCAGCTCTGTAGCTCTTAAGCCAACCTGCTTTCCCTGGAGCCAATCTGATATCAAGATGATATCACCATACCTTTTGCAGGAATTCACACACGAAGAAAAGAGGGCAGAAGTGAAAGAGTGAAGCCACACATTACCTTAGCATAACCATGTTTATGCAGGTAAGCCTTAGGGACATGGGGAGACCATGCCTTCTAGTATGGACAGAAGCTTGTGAGATGCCCAAGGGCCTCACATCAAAATGATCCACTTTGGTATCCGTTCTGCAGATAATCACTGACAGTCCCAAATTTTGAAGGACTATGTAAATATATAAATAGGGAGGGATATGTAAATATATATGATATTTTGCTAAATAAGTAATTTTTTGCACACCTGTTACCTCATGAATATATCTTTACCCACAGTAGGATAAGAGTTGTGGTGGCTGTCTGTTTGAGAGCTCCAGTGCTTCTGTCAGACAACTTTCTTCTCGCTTTGATGTTACAAAAGCAAGGCTGCTGTGGGTTACAAGGTGATAGTCAGTGGATCTCAACAAGCCATGATATAGCTCAAGCATGGCTTACTGGTAATTAAGCGTTAACAGACATCAGTCAGAAGTACAGCAAAAGAGGCCATCAGAGAGCAGTGAAACAAGTTCCTGCTTGCAAAGCTCCAGCAAGGTACAGAAAATGTCACATCTACATGGCAAGCCTCTTTCCCTTCCTACTCTCGGCAAACCCTGCCACCTCTGCAAAAGAGTTCTCCTTGCAAGCAAACAGCAGGGGCAAGGTTTAGACAAGGGCAAAACCAAATTGCCTTCTTGAGCATGAAATGCAGAATGCAAAAGGCAACATCAGCCTGGAGAGTCCAGCAATCCATTAACACAAGCTTACATGAGCCACATTTTCCATGTTTCTAAAACACAACCAAAGTAGCTAATATCTCTTATGTGGCAGGAATCCAGAGAAAGAGGCAAGCCAAAGCAAGACTGGGCTGTCCTCCAGCAGAGTGGTTTAGCTTCAAAAGCTGAATTGCACTTAAAACTTTAAGGGGGAACAAGAGGCCAACTTTAGATGCTTTTTCACCAGCCATACATGGATTTCCAACCTGAGGAGAAGTTCCTCTCTCCAGATTAATAGTCCACCATTAGACTATAACTTAATATATATGAATGATGCCATTTAAGCAAATGGGAGAACTTTCATCATTCCATCAATTAGCACAGCTGACATTGACCATTTCCAGTGTACTCTCTGTTCCACATACAGGGCAAATTTCACATCTACTTATTTAGCAGCAATCCAGGGAAAAAAAGTAAGGAGGACTGCTTTTACAAATGAAGAATGCTTGGAAAATTCTGAGTAAGGCAGAATGCATCTAGTAAGAAGTGGCACAGACACGCATGGATGAGTAATTGCATGTTTAGAATAAGGCTGTGACAGCCTCTACTCTTGTGGAAAATGGCATAGGAGGGAGCTAATTTTTTGTTCTGCTTAAAAACTACCACTTTCAGCAGCACCAGAGCATCTAACATGAGGCTGTTGATCCACTTGGTATTGGCTGAATCTCTTGAGAATCTTCCATCCATGTTATTACTGCAATCACTGATGCTTTTCTTGGGTAGAGCTAAATGGCACATACTACAAAGCTGGATCAGCTGGTAGCCAGCTTATCAGTGTGGAGCTGCTCTTTCTTGTGGTTGTTTCACCTTGCCTTGTTCATACAGATAGCTGGTGATGTAAAACAAGTGAGTAGAAAAAATAAAGCTTTAAAATCAAGAACTATTCCTCTGAGCCCACTCAAAAGACACAGCTTCTTTTTAGGAGAGAGATGGGTTAAAGTCATTTTAGGGAAGATATGTATAGCCAAGTAACCTCAGCCTTAGTGACCTGCAGCATACATTGAGCAGGCTAAGGGGGGAAAAGACTCTAAGCCTGCTTATATCAACCCAGTGCATGGAGAAGAGCCACCCACAACACAAAAGCACTGTTACAACACATTACTCTGCTGACAGCCTTAGAGTGAAGGGAGCAAGAATTGATTCAGTTTGGAGGCTGAACTCCTCCCTCTATCCAGGAGTGAATGTGAAGGAGTAGAAGCACTAGAAGAGAGTAGAGGAGTGCAAAGGAAAAAAAAAATATTGTTCTTCTCTTATTGAAATTGGCAGACAGATTCCCTGGTGTCCTTACATTGGCAAAAAGCCTCCCTTCCTCCTTAGCAGCTGCCCCTTGTTTCATTGTATTAAAAACAAGATAACAAATCTATCCAGAAAAGGCATTTACACAGTGCCTAAAATACAAAGAGTGTCCACATCAACAGAAATCAGAATTTTGAATTGGTCATTCTTACTTCACAGGGTACATTGCCCAGAGCTTTTTGAAATAACCATCTGCAGAAGTTATGTTATTTTTGGGGAAGGGTAAAAAAACCCAAACAACCTGAAAAACACACTCAAGCCCTAAACACTTCCCTCTATCCAGCTGCATCATACATAGATTATTGTCTTTTGGGGATGCATTGCAGGGCAAACACTGAAAATTTCATGCAGAAAGCATTTGGGTTGGGTATTTTTTCAGTGTGGGAATAACAGAAAGAAAATTTGTATTAGGAATATCTGTTGAAACACAGTCTGGGAAAAGATGGTCCTCATCCCCACATGCTACTGCAGATAGTCACATGGCAGATAGTGAGTTTGGAACAGCCCAGGGAACACTGTTCTCCAAGACTACACACACTGTAGGTTCCACAACATTTCAGAATGACCACTTTTATAAAGCAAAATACTAATGGCCTATAATACAAAGTTAAATGCCAGCATTATAATGGGCCACAGGAAAAAAACAGGAGAGTTGATAATTACTGCCAGTGTTCAAAGCCCCTGAAATAACTGGGAGTTTGCTATGGAAATTCCTAGCTGCAAGCATGTAAAAGAGAAACAGGTACTGGCAGTGTGTGAGTGCTGTGTGGCATATGCATACACGAAAGGACTGGTTGGAGATGAGGTCCAGATTCACAAATCAAACTTCACTTTTAGGGATAAGACCTACTGAAAGAGAGGATAAGACAGTGGCAAAATAGTAGAAGGAAAAGAAGACATGAGGGAGATTAAGCATATAGGAAGGGAGTGAATGGCTAAAAACAGGGGAAGAAATGAAGGTGACCTGGTTTTTTTTTAATTTTCCAGTTTTTCCATAAACTCAGTGCAAGGCCTTGATGAAGAGTAAACCTTTCCATGCTTTTCCTCAGTTCTCCATGTCCGTAAGATGGATATAACATTTCTGTACCTCATATATATAAAAGCCTCAAGATCCTTAAATGAAAAATGCTAGAAAGCTACAAAATATTAGAGTGTAAAAAAAGCATCAGAGAAAAGCCAAGTCAGAAAATAATCACTGGTATCTGCGAAAGAATGTCATTTTGGGTGCCATAAAGAACTAAGCCATTGATGTTCTTAAAAGGAGGCACAGCTGAGAAAAGCAGTGCTCTATCCTTATTACCACTATGGTTCCCAGCAGAGCTTCCTCCTGAAAGAACAGACAGTGTAAACAGATAAATGCTGATGTGATGGTAAGAGTGATTAATGAAGGAAGATCAGGATACCATTGTGTTCAGCGCTGTGAACACCTAATGATCCTTGCTTGAGAGTCTCATATTTAGACTGTAAGCAAGAAACAACAACGGATAGAGTAAGCTGGTAAGAGATGTACATATTGCAATGCAATTGCTTTTTCTAATTAGATTTCATCTTGGTGAAATGATAAGAGATCCCATCATCCCAGGCTCATGTTTATAGGAATTTGCATCTGTCCATTGTGTATGAAGGCAGCCAGCAATTCTGTGCTGCAGAGGGCAGAGGCTGTACCAGGCAATTTGTAGAACAGTAACTATATGCAAATTATTTTCTCTGCAGTGGATGACAGCAAAGAAGGAATTTTTGGCAACACCCTCTCCAGGTTTTTCACTGTTCCCTCTGCCTAAATGAAGGGCACTTTCAAGGTATATTATGTCCTTATTCCTGCAGCTTGGGCATTATTTTGCCTGCAATGCTGCAGGGATCTTAGCATGCAGCTTTGGGTTTTGCCAGTCAGCTCACTGGAGTCCTGAAGCAAAGCAATGAAGCCAATGCAGCAAAAATGCTGATTGTACTCCAGTCTGGGAGAAGTGCTATTCGTATTCAACTCACGGCAACGCCTGTTACAACGTCATAAATCCTCCGTAGCAGCAAGAGCAGGACAAGGGAGAGAAGCCTGCTGTCTCTGCTTTTCTTGCACAGCCTATTCTTGGCCATGTGCGTCATCCTCTCCTTCATCACCCTCCATCACTTCTGCACAGTGCAGGCAGATCTGGGTTTGCAGGGGTTTGAGTTAGCAAAGGCCTTTTCCACCATGACCCAAAAGCCACAAAAGCCAGGGAGTTACTTGCTGTTGATCTGCATGGTTGTGCTCCAAGTAAATTTGACATAAGAAATATGAAGACCCCATGGTACCAATATTAACAACAGAGCACAACAGCACTTTAAGTGGGAAAAAAGAGACAAGGCTCTTGGAAGAAATAAAAGCAGCTGTAAATGTCAAAATCATTTCACCATCATTTCATATATCTAGAAAGACAAGCTCATAGTAGTTATTTTAACTGCTGGGTAAGAAACAATTTTTCATTTTCTGCTGAAGAGTTGAAAGCTTTTTTCTCCACCTTCTTCCACAACAGAACAAGACAGAAACTCGTGTGATATTTCCTTTACAAAGACAGAGAGCAAGAAGCAAGAAACAAATAGTTAATAGCTGGGAACTATGGGCATTTGCTTGGGGTTGCAAGACATTCATTGTCAAAACCATAGTAAGAGACAGTAACTTAACAACTGAGCTTACAGCATCAGGCACAAAGACCAAAAATGAGCAGAAGGCCAAACAGGAACATGAAGAGGCAAAGTAATTTGCTAAAGGACACAGAAGAGCCTAGTGGCACAGCCAACTTGAGCTATGACTCAACCCAGGACTCCAGGATTTACTAAACTAACACCTCCCGCTGAGCTGCTGATATTCTGAAGCTTAGGTTTAAATACATAAAAATATTGTTGGAAGGAAGATATGGAAAGGGTTTCAAGTAGTTAGCACAGCGTTTTTTATTGGGTGCGAGCTTTGCCAGAACATCTGGAGAGCTGCAGCCCTTCTGGGCTAGGGACAGTGACAGTTCCCCAGGCAATTGGCCTAGGCCATTGATGACATAAAAGAACATTGGTCCACTCTTTTTAGTTGCTGGGTTTTGCATCCCCAATAGAAATAACCAGGTGAGAGCTGGCAAATGTGTCTAGGCTGAGAACACAGTCTTTGACCTTCACTTTATGTGTGAAGGTGCATCTCCATCCGTGCTGCCAAACATTTGAAGGTCTCAGAGGCAGGACATGCCTCCTAATGTGAAAAATATACCATTTTCAATGTAACACCTTGAAAGGAATAGTGATAAAGACAGCTACAGAACAGAGGAGTGAGTGCACAAGTAGCAGAGTAACAGCAGCTTTGATTCTGTCACCAAGTTCCTCAGGTCCTAAAGATATTACGTTGCCATGTACTGTGATTTGCAGGTGGAAAAATGAGAGGTTGGGCATTTTCCATCCTTAGAAGTTTTCAAGACTGGATAAAATTGTGAGCAACCTGGTCATATCTTCAGCCAAGAAGATTTGAACCAGTGGTCAAAACAGAAATCTCCAGAGGCGCCTTCCAATCTGAACTACGCTGTGTCCATTGCAACATGAGGAAGATGCAGTGTTGCTGCCCATGGTTAGGAGAACAGCAACTCCTGGCCCTTATTTCCTTCAGCTGGTGCCAAGTGTTTGATGGCTACTGAAGAGAAACACTTCCATTTTCCATGCTTCAGCAGAAAACTTTACTGGGAAAGGCTACAGAGGCAGTTTAACCTAGTAGTGCAAGACTTATCCACACATATTTCTAGTTACTTAAATCATGAGCTCCAGAACCAATGGGTGCTGACACTTTGCATCACACTGTGTGGATGTAAAATTTAGCCAGGCATTTCAGTAATGAACAGAAAGTTCTCTTAATTGTGTCATATTCCCTTGAAGGCAGTTCACCAAATAGAAGCACAAACTATTTCACTAGTGCCTGTCATGCCTGCTTTTCTAATGACTCATCTTCTGAACAACCCAAACACATAACTTTGTTTCCAGAGATTTTTTAGAGTTCTGCTGATTCTTCTGCTTTCATCCCATGTCTATCTGTTTTTACTGGCAACTATTTTCTCTTCATTTATTCATATAAGGCACCAAGGTTATGCTCTGATAAGGCTAGTCTTCCACAGCCCCACAGTGTTCTCTGATGATGATCAGTGGCTGTAAATATGATAAGAGTGAAAAGAGAAACGAGGAGTTTGCTGCCCTAATAAAGCTGTTTGAATTCTCAATGCAATAAAATAACCTAGAGCATAGCACAAAGAAAAGGAAGGGATGCATTATTCTGTGGACATAGTTGACAAGCCATCAGAATTTGATGTCATTAGAAAAGCTAAAGGCAGCAATAGCTATGTAGGCGTTTTCCTGCTTCTGAAAGGCAAATCCGCGTGTTTGAAAGCTGAGAGCAGGCTCAGGAACTTCATGGCTCAAGCACATGAACTATATAGTTCAGCTCAAGCACATAAAGACCAGATACTGAAATCATGTTTCAGGGACTCTGCTTTATGCTTCTTGTGGTGATGAGGAGCAGCTGATCTGCCCCAGCCCCACAGAGAAGCTGAACTAAGAAAAAGGCAATTTATTGCAGTAGTGATTCTTGTAAATGTGCTTACAAAATGAAGGTGGGGGATAAAAAATGGGACAAAGAACATCATGGCTCAGAACTAATTATGGCAACGTGGAACTACTGCAAAAAAGGGTGTGGCCTTACCATAAAGGACTAGGGGTACCACTGTTTATGATTTTTGAAGTAAAAAAATCTGTACCTATACAGGAGGGTACAGAATAGGTCGAGAAAACACGTTTTTGGCTTTTTACGAATTCTATCAGAATGATATCTGACCCAGGGTGGTGTCAAACTTGTCTGTCACATGCACTGAAGTAGTTCATCACCCAGTTGATCTGCAGGACTATCAGGATCTTTGTTCCTGACTCTGCTCTATTTGTTTGAACAGACACAATGACTACAGAGACCAAGCGTCAGAGAGTCTTGCACTCTCCATATTCCAATTTTTTTATTTGAATCCCCTGATACTTCCTGGGGGAAGTCAACCTTCCTTTCAGCTGCCACTGTGCTGTAACCTCTGCCCAGCAGGTGAGCAGGAGCTGCTCTTAATTAGACAAACAGAGTAGCAAATTCCAGTCAACCCCCTGCTTACAAGATAATGAAGGCAGGTTTGTAAATGCCATGTAACAAGGGCCTTGACAACAGCAGTTGCCAGTCACACTTGGAGAAAGTCTATAAACCCCTTACAAAGGTGAGGAACCTGTATCACGAGGAGGCAGATCTGACCTAGCTTTCATCCTCCTGGCTGAGGTATCCACAGCAGTAAAGATGGCAAGTCTTTGCAGCATGAAGCAATGCCCGTATAAATGGCCCAGGTGGTTTTGTGCTCTTCAGTGCTCACACAGGGGGAGGAGAAGTCCCAGGCAGAAGAGGAAGGAGAAGACACGTGCACAGAGCAGCAGGGTCTTTTCTGAAGCTGGGAAGACAGACCTCAGAAAGCCAGGTTTATCATCNNNAGGTTTATCATCCACCCACACGGACTCAGGGTTGAGTGTTGGCTCGAGTGGTCTCCTCAGCAACTTCACTTCTCATAGCCAGCGGAGAGGGGTGGCAAAGAGGGGAGGAGGGTGAAGCAGCCCTGGGAACTGGGAGGACACAAGGAGAACAGAGCAGGGTGAGACTGGGGAGCTGGATTACAACAGAGGAGTATGGGATTGTCTCAGTGCAAACGCTAAGGAGCTTATTCTGGAGCAGGACAATCTGTCCTGCAGTGAGAGGGTTAATTTTAAATCGGCAAAGAGCTTCTCAGACTCTTTCATTTCCACTGTCAAGTCTCTGGGGCTGGCAGCTGCTAATTACAATAATGCAAGGTGACAGTCACATGAGGAGTAGTGCATGACTGACTGGGGCGGAAAATCCAGGAGGTCAGATCGCAATGAATTACTGTGACAGGATGCAGAAGCCCCTTCCCCGAATTTTCTCTCTCCCTCCTTCTTTCCCCCACTATCTGCAGCACCACAATAGCACAAAGCAAAGAAAAGATAAATCATTTTCATGATTAGAATGCAAATGGACAGAGGGCACAGGGAGCTGGGCCAGGAGCTGCAATTCAATGGCTGCAATGTCACTCCAGCTATCCAAATTCACAAATATGGCCAAGAGGGACCAACTAAGAATCTCTTTTCATTTCCCATATAACATGGGCTGCCAGATAGCACCTGACTTTTGTGGCTGTTAAAGCAGTATCATTGTGAACTGGTAAGATTTTACTTTTACACAAAGAAGCCTGCACAAAGAAAGTACAAGACCTGTTTAAAACACCACAAGCTCTAAGTGTTCTTACTCGGTGTTTGCTTTGTCCTGAATGATCACGCAGAGGTAGGGTCCTTTTCATGGAAAACTGAGACACTCCTAAGACACATTCTCACCCTTATCTAGCTCAGAGAAAACAAGTTTTGGCTGAGTCCCATTCCCATGACCAGCAAATCCTGCCATTCTCACATCAAAGATCAATTCAGCCCTGACCTCAGACTTACCCCGTGCAGAGTTAGTAGGAGTGATTAGTTCAGATTTTCCCCTCCAGCATTTCTCAGTGATGTTATGATCTGTAGGTCATGGTCTATGCTAGAGAAAGCCATGTGAGAACTTTCTAGTGACACCAAAAGTCTGTGAAGGAGAAACCTGCTCACCATCCACGATGGTTGGTTTCAAGGATCACAGTTGACTTCTTAATGCTGTTCAGTTGGATGGCTACAGTCACACC
>JAOXNG010000001.1:91793389-91804441 GCA_028566535.1 Scolopax minor
GATGGAATACACCAAAGTGATGAGGGAACACATACCTCTTTGCAAAGGTGAATTTGTGCTCCTAATTACTTGAGCTATTCCCATACATCTTAGACTGCTGTGTCTGATTTTCTGCAGTTTTCTGTACCCAGGGCTGAGCTGGTTGTACCCACAGCACTTTATGAAGAGGCTTGCTGTAAGTCAGCACATCCCTCACTGTGCCCAGATGCTGCTGCCCAGTAACCCAGCAGGCTCATCCCAGACTGGAGTGAAAGTGGGTCCAGCAGGTAGATGGCCTGGAATGTCTGAGTGCAGCTCAAACTCCAAATTAATGTGATAGCACACATGTAACCTATGGGGTCTTTGACAACCCCACACCTTTACTTCTCATAGCTGCCTTTTTTCTCTCTCTCTCTCCCATGTCCAGCTCACTCCAATTTGGACTACAATTCCATCCCCAATTCTAAAGAGTTTCACTCGGTATCAAGTGGGTTCAAGTCCATTCCCCATCCTTGTAGGATGAATTTTAATAGTCCTTCTTTGGCTCTGCCTCACAGGGTATTTTGTCTCACCTTGCACATCACATCAAAGGAGATTCGATGACTTGTACCACCAATAACTACAAAGCTGCCAAGTTTTTCCTATAATTTAAGCAGCATTTCCTCTGCTGTAATTGAGGCTCTTATTCCTTGCTCTACCTCCACTAAGTAATGAGAACAAGAACACTGCATCCTTTGAAAAGTCTCTTTAACTTATTAATAGGTAGCAGCTATGCTTTCCCTCACCTGCACACCTTCAGTTATGATTTTGCTTTCAGGCTGAACACGTGTCTGCTCTTCTAATTCTCTTTTGGAAGTTTGATATTCCAACACTTCTAAGCAAGTGCTGATCATGCGTACAGCTCTCCTCTGAATTCCCTTCAGTATCTCAGCCATATTCCAGAAACTCTAGTCTGGCAGAAACACCAAAAAAATTACCTCTAACAAATCATGTCTACGGCATTTCACAAATCACCATTCCTCACTGTGCAGCTGCACAACAGAGACAAACCCAAGAGAGCTTTCTTTAGAAAAGACAACAAACCAAGAAAAGCTTAAGAAAGAAAATTAAGTGGAAATATAAATCAGAGAGAAGAAAGATTCTCTAAGTCATTTTGTTCTTTGGCCATTAACCCTCAGGGAGAAATGGCAGAAGTGGATGTGGGGACCATAGGGATGGTAGAGTTGGGGGGACTGGAGAGCAGCAGGGAAGCACTGGCAGAGCTGGTTTAGGTAAGTTTGTTTCCTGCACTAACACTAGGTATTATATGGACTTCTAGGATTAACTTGTAAGAATTTGCATCCTTACAGCTATGAAAAAATTATTGAACAGAAAGAGAGCAATGACACAGATCCACATTAAGCATCTAATCACGATGCCTAATTTATGACCTCTGCTCCCTTCCAGTGTCAATGGAGAGAAATAGGCATACTAAAAACTGCTCTCTGGGGCACTCCATCTCTCTTCAGAAGCTGACTCATGAAGACCAATCACCTCTGACAGTTGCCAAGAATTACCTACTGGCACTTGAAGAATGCATCTAACTACAAGTGCTTGGCTTAATAAATGTATCCCTAAAATTAAGCATATGTGTACATGCTCTTCTGAAGAGAGTATGTTCTTTTATGTTTTGCTGAATAGACATGAGAAACTTGCAAACATAAGACTCATAGAGAAAATTTTGGCAAGAGATTGAATGAGATGATCAGTGATACCTTTTCAACTTCATTAATCTGTGTATATATTTAAAGTTACAAAGGCTTTGTTGAATCTGTCTCAACACCTTACTCCTGGCTCTACTGCCTCTGCAAAGGGTACCTGCTAAACAAGATGCTGTTCAACACCAGGAGCAAAATGTGTTCCTGGATGATTTGGAAATACTCATGTTTGGAGCAGGCATAAGTCTTCAGGACATCCCCCAATTCTAGACACTTCTAATTATTTATGTGCTGCAACATTGCTAGGAATTCTGCCTTTTCAGACAGAATAAAGCTTATGTCTTTAATTCCATTTGTTCTGAAGGAAGTTTGACCTTGGGTAAATATTTCACCACCTAAGAAAAGGTAAGGCTTGAGTGATCGCAGGTGAGACTGTTCTTTATGCTTTGCTGAATGCTACAGAGTTGCTTCTACAGACCAGTCTGTGAACAAGGTGCTCAAGAAAAACTATTTTTCTTGTCTGAAAGTACCAAAGGACAGAGATCAAACAAACAAATGAACAAAAGCTTGCAAGTGAAAGACAAGCAACTCTTCCTTCCAGGACAAAATGTTTGGTTTACACCACATAATACAGATGGAACCATGCCATATCCCCAGTGTAGTTCCAGTTACCCAGGCACAAAACAGAAACAGTTTCAGCTGAGTGATATTTAATGCCTGTTTATTGCCTCTTTTCCTTGTTTAGACTTCTGAGAAAGTGTTTGGATGGGACTTGGAATAAACAAGTGTCTAGATTCTCCCTCCCCACTCCCATTTTCACTGTCCTTTGCTTTCTTTTTATCTGCACGTATACCCACATGCAGATCCTTTAAGTAGGCACACAACCCTGTTTCCCACAAACTGGGTGCAAAGGCAGACTCATGAGCAAAGGAAGTGTTTCTGTTCAGACACTGGTAGCAGACATCAGTACTTCTGCAATGACCTGCTTTTGTTCTCAGTCCCTGACCAATCCCAAGTCTCAAATCTGAGGCTGTATTACCCAAATCTGATAATCAAGCCCTTTAAAAATACTCCAATTTGTGCTATCTAAGCAAACAAGTTAATTTTCTTCAAAGCCCTAGGTTTATGTTAAAGGGATGGTGCTATGAGCTCTTAGCACAGCTGTAAGTGACTGAGTCCAGTGGGAGTATCTGAAGAGAAGAGGGGTGTTTCTGTAGATAGGGAGGCCTTATCAGCATCTGCCAGGAAGAAATCGACAGGATGATTAGGCCTAGTCTTCCCTTTGGGCAGGGAGGAGAAATAAAGTCATCACTGGCCCCCAAATGAAAGAAAAAGATAGCTGAAGATGATAGTGAGGCTGCCTTTGGCATGTGGAAGTCATGACAACACGTCTTGCCACCTCACAACAGATAGTGGAGACTCCTCATAGAAGTGGCCATTGGAGACTGGCACAGCCTAATCAAACATGGAAAAGTTCCCTTCATCTGAGTGCCAGTGTTTCAAGTGTCCTGAGCTTTCCCTCCGCCACTTATCTCTCCCCACTCATCTGTAACAGACTGACCATTAAATTAGCTTTCACCATGTGACTAACCAAACTACACAAAAGAGGAAATTCCACAAAAATAACACAGGAGAGCAAGACAGGGTCTTCCCTCCACAGCTCTACCAAAAGGAAGTTAAGTTTCAGATACTGCAAGTAACAGGTTTTGGTGAAACAACATTCAAGGAAAACTGTATCTAATGTCCCATTGAAAAATGCCTCCCACACTCTAAGAGCGGCTGTGTGAGTTAAGGCCACCTCTGTCCGTAGGCACTCCAGGGAGGACTGCAGATGAAAACACGCAGAATTATTTCTCTTGGGTCAGTTTGCCATGTCTGACATATCTCCATAATATATTGATCTATTCTGCTGTGACAGGCTCTGGAGAGATGACTTTAAAGTAATTAATAATGCAAGTTTTACAGGAGCCATCTGATATACGGCACACCAGTAGGATTTTTTTGAAGTACATAGAACGACACTCCCAGGTTACCCCGTTATAAGGAGCAAATCACCCTTAATGCAGCATGACCCAGTGACTATGGAGCTGTGTGTCAGAGTTTCCAGAGAGCTTCAGGGAGCGTGACCAGTCAGTGTGGCAGGGGCTCAATGAAGGCTCTAACAGCACCACTTACTGCGTCTTGTCTTGGGCTTCCCTGAGCTGACTTGAAGTGAACAGGTTTCCTCTTTGGATTGTCATCCTCAGGACAACACGATGCTCAGGCTAATTCCTCATGTACCTGAGGGACAGAGGACTTTGCAGACTTTTACAACACAGCACCAGCATTAGATGGGGCACAACACTCAGGGGCTTTGTCTAGCAAAGAGAAATCAAGATGTAGCATAATTCTGAAATGTCACCACAATTGGTGCCATTGATCAAAACTGCTGCAAGCAGTATTTGTCTCCAGAGTGGCAGGCAACTTTGAGGTACACACTTGGTCACTGAGGCTATATAATGATTTGCAAAGAACACAGCACAATTGAAGTAGATCTGTAGTATGAAACAGTTCATGCATGGGCCCAAAATCCACATGTGCATTTTCAGTGAGTTTGTGTCAGACCAGCTCTAATTGGTCTTACAGATAAATGCTCATAGGTGAAGATGGAAAGCAGGCCTCAGCTGAACTAAACCAATAGATGCACACTTTGGTTGCTTATCACGACAGAACTCAGCTGTACAACTCTCATTAAACAGTTCAGAAGAAGGTTCAATAAAGGAGAGGCTTTCCACAGCAATTGTAGTAGGATGTGGAAAGTCTCAGCTAGCATATCCCTGTTACTATACAAAACTTCACCCAAAATAGGACTGTACAGTTTTTCTTAGTATCTATGAAATACTGCAGTCATTTCCAACAAATGTAAATGAGGGAAGGGCAACTTCCCATTCAACAGCACCTGACCCTCACCACCACCAGTCTGCCCACTCCTCCATCTATCAGCCAGCTCACCTCCTCTTCTCCCAGTAACAGATCCAAAAGGCAACTCTTCGTGCATCGCAACTTGAGCCAACTAGAAAAACAAAACAACCTATCCATTGCCAAGTTTAATCCCACACAGTCCCAGCTGGTTTCTTGTGCTCTTCTGCATTCACCTAAGAGGTATCTTCCTCTCTTCTTAGCAATGTCAGGATTTCATGCGTGAGGAGAACCCAGTGACATTAATTCCAAATATCAAATTATCCTCTCTAACAAAAGTGCTACAGAGTAGGTCTACTGAAAAAGGCCTTTGTTTACCCTGGCCATAAATCAAAGCTTTTATTTGCCATACTGGTTTGCAGGATTTGCTGTGACAGGAGTAGTGAATCAATGGGGAAGGAAGAAATCCTCACATATTAAATGTTGTTCTCAGATTAGTGCATAGATCATCTGACTAAAAAGGTGTGTGGGGAGGGGTTGTTTGTTTCCCTTGAAGAATTACTTTCTGCTTGTAGGAAAGAGGACAACTGGGAAAAGGAAAGAGAAGAAAAGATGTTTAAATGAACTCACAAATAAGCACTCCAATTTCTGAGAGTATCTCTTCAATTTTGGAGGAATATCTGGTTTTGACTTGAAAATTAGAAAGATCAGGTGAAAAAATCTTGTGTTATCTCAAAGATAATGGTTGTGACTGTGGTTGGACTCGATGATCTCAGAGGTCCTTTCCAACCATGATGATTCTGTGATTCTGTGACTGTCTTCTGAGAAGACTGGGTAACAGAGTTGCTAGATAACGTGTACCGAATACTATTCCCTTCCATCGTCTTCACCATTGCCTTACATTGTGTGGTTTGCCTTACTGATAATTAGGGTCACTGCATGGCTGCATGTCCCAGGGGTGGTCACAGATCTTACATACATTCATATTCTATTTTTATAGACCCACATTAAAAAAAAGGCAATGAAGATTTTATTTATAATAAGATGTAATTAATTTATGTACTATTTGGGACTTCTGATGGTCCTCATGGTTTCTAAGCCAGTTATTCTTTCATGGGCATCACTGATGCTGACAATCTGTAAACAAAACTTTAGAATAGAACTGAAAGTCACCAAGAACACCTGCCTGACTTATGATTCCCTATCACCATGTTGCTCATCCACAAATTCACAGTAATAGGAATTAAAGAAAGAATATCCATTTTCAGACAGAAAAAGTCACTTTCTTTTACAATGAAGAAAGAACTTTCTTAACCCAAAAGCAACTTCACTCCTTAAAGCTATTCTTGTTTCCTGTGACTAGAGGCTTCCTAATCCTACTGGTTTTCCACTGTGGTTTAAGAATATGGTATGTATTCCCCAATACATACTCCCCTCAGTTTCCACTGTAACACATAGATTTGTATGTGAAATCTACCTGAAAGCATACAAGTACAAAAAGAATGAAAAATATCAGAAATCTGCTGGTGTAGTATAGTGACATGATGTCATTCTCCTATGGTTTCACTGTCCTCCCTATGGTTTTACTGTCCTCACATGCAGATTTTGGCTTGATTGGATGAATATGAGAACTTTCTATTCGATATGTCCCTTTTGTGTTTCCTTTACTTATCCTTAAAATATTTTTTAGCTTATCCTCATTTTTGCTTCATATACAATTTTATACTTGGCCATGACTCTCAGGAATCTTTTCAGCCTTACTGCTCCATAATCAGTATCACATTTTTTTTAACTGAATACTTCTCCTAGTTAATTTATTTGAGGAAAATAAAACTGATTGCCTGAGAAAAGATTACCTCTCTGTGGTTGCTTGTTCTGAAACGAGGAGGAGAAGGAGACCAGTCAACAATCCCTTGCTTAATAATAATTAAACCCAGAACAATGCTATTTATGGCAACATGAAAGGTTGATAGTAAGAGTGTACTAAGAAAAAGACAGTTTTATCAGATGAATAATCAAAAAAGCTGTCCCCATACAGGGTATGAAATATCTAAATTCCAGTCCCAGGCTTTGGATATAAAGAAAATGTTGATTCTGAAGCCATAAGTGAAAGGGGGGGAAAGTGTAGCAGCCATTCTATGGCATAACGAGGTTTAAAAATAGTACCATAAAATGTCACTGATTGATTGATTAATTTTATTTTGGTAGTGTACAAACACTATATCAATATGAAACTACCTTGTTATAGCTATAATCATAGAATAAGACATAATTTCTGACCTAAAGAATTTTTAACAAATCTTCAAGAAGAGTGGTTGATATTCAAGGAAAAATAGTAACCCAGAAGAAGGATGAAAAAATTAAAACAATGAAAAAAATTTTTAAAGGGGTTCCACTGTTAAGACATGTGGAGATAAAAAGGAGCTGGGAGTGGCAATATAGGAATGTACATTATGTGGATTTAGAGTTAGGGAAGAAATTGTTTGAGAGGGCATATGGAAAAAGCAAAAATAAGGTAAGGAAAGCAGGGATGAGGAGATTGTTAAGTATTTGTATATGTTCTCTTGAATCTTGTTCATTTTGAGTCATATGAGGGAGAAATATGAAAGCAAAATTAGTGCTGGACTATTGTCACTGGGATGACATATCAGCTGAAGTACTTCTATGTGTTCCGTGGATATGTATTGCTAAAGAGCTAAAGATCTCTGTTTCCATTTCAGGAGTAGTTTTAGCTGCTTGTAAAATTTCTTAGAACATTGATGCGTTCTTTTTTAAGCTTTTCAATGTAGAAGACCAATTTAAGAAAAAAATGTTTTTGAAAACATGATTAAAATATATTTAGGGTGGTAAAAGTATAGAGTTTTCAAGATTTAAAAGAATGTCTGCAACATCAGAGTTAATAAAATACCATTCTCTGGAGTAAAAATTTAGATGAAGTCTGAATTAATTATCTTCTACAATGAAATTTTCTTCTGCTGTTTTACTGGGCATCAGCCTTTTTCCCCCCACTTAAGTCCCAACAATTGCTGTTTTGAAAATAAAATATTATTCTTGCAGGTGTTTGCTGATAAGGTCATCGCTCAGTTTGAATAGTTTAATATCTTGAACTGTAGAATGATTCTGAAAACATTGTTAATTTAGACACAAGGTATAGATATTCTTTTGATTCCAGAGGTATGCTGTTAAATTCTGGGAAGAATAAATCTAAACTGTATGTAAATCTGCTTTAAATAAATACCTTTAGTCTGTATGTAGTTGTTAATCAAAATGTGCTGCTGGACTTCACTAACAAAAAAACCCAACATCCAAAATCACAAAAAAGTCTGCTCAGCACAAAATAAAGCCTATCATAGGAAGAAATACAGCCTAGAGCTCTGGATCCTATGGCTGAAATCTGGAAAGTGGTATTTCCCATCAACACACATTAGCAGTTTCTAGTTTAGTACCATAAAGCTAATTATGATGTTAAGGCATTGCCTAGAAAATTTGTAATTATACATTAAAAAAATTATGTCATTTTCTTGTATTAGGTTAGAAAAAGGGTAATCACATACTTGCAGGGAAAAAATAAAACCAGTGCTAGGAATCCTAGGGGTTAAAGTAGCAGCTGAGCAAGGTCAAATTCAGTAACAGAACAATAACTCCCAGACAGCATGCTGTCATCAACTTGCAAAATATTTTTTGATTGTTGGTAGTTTTCACATGTATGCATATAAAAAATTATATATATATATTTGTACATATATATATACATACACTATATTGTGAAGCTCCTGGAGACACTCAGTCCTTTGCTTTGAGGAACTTCCCTGTATGGAATGCCACCAGGATTACAGGTAAGTCAAATGGTTCTACAACCTCAGTGAGTATATTCATCGTTTTAGATGTGGAAATTATAGTGTTTGTTTATAAATAAGAATTCTGGCTGGCAAACACTCCCCTTTCTTCTCCCCTCATGACCAGAGCCTCCCTTTCCTTTGTATGCATCTTTCAGTTGTAAACAGAAGACTGTTCTGAGGAAAGAACTCACTCAAAACTAAATGTTTCTGCTCTGCAAATGATACTAATATTAATAACAACATTTGGTAAATATTCAAGTTAATAGGCCATACTGTGTCTTATGTATTTTGAGAACAATGATTGATTTTGAGAACATTTTTTTCTGAACAATATAACAGGGCTGAGGGTGGAATCCAGAAACCACTGCTGGCCCAACTTAGATGTCTAAGCCCTTGAGGGTGGAAATTTTTTATTAGGAATTCTAAAAATATGCTGAACACAACCCTATGTGAGAAGAGAAAGCATTGCAATTAAATAGCTGTTCACATAAGATAGTGCAGTTGTGGGGGCTACAAGGAGACAAGAGAAGTGTTGGCAATATTCTCATTGCAATCATTACATTTAATGCAGCAGAGGGCAAGAGTGGCAAAGCAAATTGCAAGCTAACAATGTAAGAGGAGTAGTAAACTAATACACGTCACAATTCCTAGCAATAAAGACTGATGTCCTTGAAACTTCCCCTCCTGGGACTTGCAGCTGTGCACATGCACACCCACACGTAGGTTCATAGATCTCATGTAATTTTAATACAATTACACCTTACATTACACCTATATGTAGATTTTTACTCCTCTTTCATGGTTCATTGTAGCTGCACTTCAGGGCTTAATAGTACATTTGCAGACGCTTTCAAATGCCTATGTGATTCTGTCTAAGCTTGAAACAACTAGGTTTTTCTCTCCAGAAAGAACATAACCTTTACCATTTCCAATTTTATTGTGACTGTAAAGTTAATTTCATTTAATGAAATTCTACAGCTAGAGTTATTCACCATGATTACTGCCATGTGGCTTTTCTTCCAGCACTTTACCCTGCCTTGCTCCTGTCTCTTTAACAGAGAGCTCCTGTTTTGCTATGCTGCTAACGCAGTTTAATGGTGAGAGAGGCAGAGACCTTTGGAAAGGTTTCGCCTTCAGTATGCAGACTGCACCTCTCACAGTGTTTACTGCTTTTACAAGCAACAGTAATCTTTCTCACATTTGCTGTGCCAATAATGAAGTCTTTATTAACACCCCACCCTCGTTATACACTTGATAGAAGCAGATGCTCCATCTGCTTAAATATTTGAAAAGTTACTCCTAAACCAACATTTATAAACATGCTCATGAGTACATCTGGGAAGAATAGTGTGGATGCAACAGTGTCACATATTACTACAATAGGAGTAATCCGTACTTCTGTAGTGTTATTTTCCTTACTGAATTCACAAGAGGACAAAGGCTAAATTTAGATGCCACAGTAAAATGTGAGGATCTGTAATTTCTGTCACAACAGTGTTTTATACCACATACAAGCCTGATTGATTTCAGTTACATTTAAGTGGTACCTTCTTATTCCCCTGGATTATCTGGATACATTATCTGGGCTAAGCTCTGAGCTACTGGAGCACTGTGGAGTTTCATCTTCATCTTCATCTTCATCTTCAAGGCAAAAGGACAAAAGGCTTTTTGTGTTTTTGGGCTGTACAGGTGCCAGCTAGACACCTTTTAAAGAAGGAGGTATGCAGGCCACTCTAAGTCAAGGTTGATTGTTGCAAAGTGACATTTCCAAACACCTCTATGATTTTGTATGAAAGCACTAGTACTTTATCAGACATGAGACCTGGCGGTATATATGGATTCCATTCTTGGATGTCTGTCTTGTCCCATGCTTTCAATTAAGCCACAACAGACATAAGAGATACATGTCACACTGTTAACCCTGGAAACTGGGTAATGGTCCTTGAGACTTCACAAAGCTCTTAGTCTGTGAAACTACAGTTAAACCATTTGACTTTGACTCCAAATAGGGCTGAGTGTCTCTCCAAGGAAAGATCACAGTGCTTTAGGGACTAAACCTCTTTTAGCACTGCTCTCTGAATAACAAAATGCGTAAGAAAAAGGGGAAGAAGATGTAGTTATATGTCCTCCTAGAACACAGAAACATTTAGGAAGTGATAAAAATTAAAAATTGATATTTTTTTTCTCTGTAAGTAGTAAACCAAACTGGAATTATTATCAATTTTATAATTTTGATTATAAAATGTTTGAAATGTTGGTGATTCAGCTTTTTCATGCCTGGCCAGGCACCAGTCCCTCCTGTTAGTTCAGTTGCAGAAGGGCGTAGCAGAATGTGACTGTGTATGATGAGTTATGATCCTGGCTAGAGAGATGCACTTTGAGGAGGTTCTGGGCTCAAAAATGCGAATTAAATTTTTATTCTCTGAATCACTGGGATTGGGACTAGTCCAACTGCCTTTCCAAAGCAGGATGAACTAGAACTGGTTGCTGAGGACCATGTTAAGTCAAGTTTTGAGAATCTCAGAGGATGGAGACTCCACAAACACACTGGGCAGCCCCCGTGCTTGACACCTATTACAGTAAAAAAAAAATAAATTAAAACAAATAAGTTTTTTTCTTATATTAAGTGGAATTTCATT
>JAOXNG010000001.1:91921917-91933330 GCA_028566535.1 Scolopax minor
TAGCTAAGTGAGTTTTATCCTCCCTGAAGTAGAGGGAGAAGCCTCTGTAGACTGTACACTAGGAGAACTTGGACCCACAGATCCAACCAGCCTATAGGAGGCATACAAAAATATATGTAAAAATTCCTGGGATTGCCTCTCTATCTCTGAAGTAAGAGCACCAATGAAAACCACATTGAACTCTTCCTGTTGAAGAGTTCCTTTTCCATTTGTAAACAGTTTGCAGGACTTTCATCTCAACTTGCCAACAGGACTGTAATTACACAGCACAACTGCAAGAGTTCTGGTGGAAGCATATACAATTTTCAGCAAAACAGGAATTAAACTAGTTGTTTCAAGAACCTGCCTTCTTTTCCCCAAAACATATACTTAAGAAAAAGACCCACCAATTCTAGGTAAAGAGAGTCAACTGGGTGAGTGGTTGTTTGTTTTTATTTAAAGAAAGGAAAAAAGGAAGAAAGATAAAAAAGATTAGAAAGTCATTCATTTGGTCATAGGAGTCATAGGACACTAAGGCAATTTTGAGGCACCAGGCCTGAATGACACAAGTTGCACAATGAGAAAATTAAATCTAGATCATTACATTATTATCTCGTGCTAAGAAGATCCATAACACTGCACTGACCAACCGAGTTAGTACAGGATCTGGCCATTCCAGTGCTGAAGCACATTGTAGTTCTGGGCCATATCAACGTGCCCTAGCAAATGAAGGTTCATGGGTGGTCTTACTGACTCAGGGGCAGTGACATGTAACTGCAAGATATCACCTCACTGGAGCCCGTTAATCTTTACTGTAACTTCCAAGATCTTCAGCAGAAAACATATGGTTAACTCTTTACCTCCACTCCCATGGTTAACCACACAGGTGGCTGTAAACATCAGTTTGCTGCAAGTGCAGAGCACAGCCTGCAAATCAATAAGGCTGATACTATTATATTTTGAAACAATGAAATGTTCTTTTCGAAAAGAACAGCAACCACTCAGAATTCAATTGCATCGAGGAAGAGTCACTTAGGACTAGACAGTGCTTGTAGGCACAGCTTTGAAGGCAGTGATGAGTATCCTGTACTCTGTGGCAGTTCTATGAACACTGGACAAAATACCCAGAGCCTCATGCTACAATGATGAGACTATAGCTGTTCCTGGCTAGAGGAGCAAAGTTCCTCTATGGCAGCGGCAGATTTCAAAGTCCTTGCTCTGTTACAGTACAATAGCAAATAGCACGGTGACAAAGCTTTATTTCTTCCCCATCCAAAGACTATTTATGCTTCCTTCTTCTCACCCTTTAATTGTATTTTGGAAGGGTCACACATGAGAACAGTTGGATGTCTTTTCTCTTTTTACTTCATAATTGTCTCCTATCACAAGAAATGCTAAAAAAGAAAAAAGGAAGAAGCAGTCTCTTAAAGAGTAAGACTCAAGTCCTTAGCTGGCAAAAACTGACTGGCTTCAAATCACATTTTTCATCAGCTGAGGATCTAGTCACAGTCTTTGATTTGTTTCCTCAACAAATGATGACCTAGACTCAAGGAATGTACCATACAGCTGCTTTATAGAAGGCATGAAATTTGCAAACTAAAGTGATAAATGCATGTAGCAAGAATTTGGGAAAACAAGTTTCTTCATATTTTCACTCCTCAAAGAAAATAACTAAATACATCAGGCTAATGTCTCAGGAACTGAATGATGAAGCACAGTCATTAGTGGTGCCCCTCACTGGAAGTGCTCACTAACGAACAACTCCCACTGTCCCCTTTGAGAATAGCCAGCATAAGATTCTTTTGCAAAATCTGGCCCTAGAATGTTCTGCACAAGCTTTGAGGTAAAGCCATCTGAGCACCCAGCCAGACCACTGAACGCAAGTAAAACTTTGAAGAAGTGACACAAGCCATTTCAAATTCCCAACCAGCACCAACTTGCACAACACTGTAGCTCCAGGATGAAAGCAAAAAGACTTGACTTGACATGTTCATCTTAGTTCTCTGTGGGAACTGACCTCAGCTCTGTGATGGGAAACCCTTGAGCCTCCAAGGGCTTGGGAGATTATTAGCTTCAGTTTTATGCCTGTGAGTCCATACTGCAAAATGGTCATGTCAGCCGTCACATAATGCACTTACCAGCACAAGGACTCTCCAGGCCCTCGTGACTGAACTCTTCTCATATCTGACAGGCAGAAGTCTTCTCCCAAATCTTACAGGTAAGGCAGCAGGTGTGCTGACTGGGCAATTACCTTGGCTCTTCCTGTGCTGCTGTAGCCTGCAAGGAGAATCTCACCTTTAGACTGTCAGAACAACACTTACACAGAACAATAATGCTTGCAAATCAAAACCAAATCCAGACTGGCAAATTGAGGGAAAAATAAAAAACAGAGCTGTGCCATCTGGTGTGATAACGGCTCCCAAATAATTACGGCTCCAGGGAAAAGTGGTTGGTTTTAAACCTGGCACTGAAAAGGGAAATCAAGAAGTAAGGTACTTAAAACCCAGTGTCATTTGATCACCTTATGAAAAGGCAGTATTGTTTACCTTGTGCATTTATAAGGGGAAAAATGTGTTTTGGAAATGTTTGTATTTCCTACTTTTAAGGGTTTAAAACACTCACTATAAACATTAAGTACATTATGCAACCTGTAAATGTAGTGTTTGCCCTTGGTTCTCCTTGTATTTTCTGGTATATCTTTATGCTCCTCACCTTAAGAGGTCAAAATGTTTTTCACATACTCTGCTGAGTCTCACTCCTGGGGAGCCAGAACTTGCTCTTGTCAGGAGTGCATAATTTTCCAGACTCTTTTAAAACCTCACCTCTTGCAACATGAATTTCAGACCTTCTGAAGCTATCTCCTGTTGAATGAAATATTGTCCAACTCAACATAGAATTTCACAGATCTAACATTTAACAAGATATCAGTGTATTTCTTTAAAGGGAGGGTGACCAAAACCAAGTACTATCTGAGAGCTCACTACAGTGCAGAGCACTGTACTATGTACCACTGCCATTTTGCTATGGAACTATCATTTCTTTCCTGGTTGGGTCAGATCTGAAGTCCATTCTGATGTTCTGTCCCACTGGCAGCAGCCAGTACCAACGCTTCAAAGGAAAGATGTAAAAAAAACCACACCAAACCCTAAAAAGCAACAACAACAATAACATCATCTTCCATGCCTCAAAGAGGAGTTAGCTTATACCTCTGAAGAATACAGATGGAATAGCCTTCTAAGTCTTTCTCTCTGAGATGCTTTTAATATCCATACTAGCAGATAATTCTTTTTGACCTGCTGAGCTCTTGTTCAACACAGGAGGCAACCGCAGTGTTAATTTTGTGGTGTGTGTTCTTCATTAACTTTCTACCAGAATATCCATGTATCAGATTTCACTCTGTGTTACTATATTATTTTTTCCAAACATGCAAGCAGCTCAGTTCCCTTTTTAAAACTGCAGCTATACATTTCATTAAGCTGTCTGTGGTAACATCTATCCTAATAGTCTGCCTTCAGAGCAGATTGCAAATTGAGAGCCCAAGCGGGTGAAGAGAAACTTGGATTACTTTTGGCAACAGGCATTATTGTAGCCTTATCCATGTGAAATTTCATCTCTCACTGCTCTGCCAAGATGTTTAATTCCTCCTGGAGTGTCTAACAAACCTCAGCAGCTTTCACCAACTGAAACAAATTACCATGATCAGTGAGACTCCCGAGCTCACTCTGGCTTTCCTTCTCCACACTGCTAATTAGGATACAGAGTACCACTGACCAGACCCACATCAGTCTGCAATTAACCAACCTCCAGAGCCTCCACACAATGAACTTGGCTTCATGTTGAAGACTATTCAAGCAGCTAGTTGAAAACATGTAGTAGGATGCAAAAGGATGTAAAATAGAAAAAAAAGGAAGGATTAGAAACATCTCTTTTCTTCAATCTGGCTTCGCTGTGGAGAGTTGCAAGAGCAATGGATAATTAATTAGATTAACTGGATGGAAAGAAGTTAAGAGGAATTGATATCCATGAAGGCATTAATGCATTTGAGGTTGCAGATATCCAAATGATCCGGCCCTGTATCAGGTGGTCATCTCTCTGCAATTCCTAGGATCACTTTCTTCACCCATTTTCAAAGAGATACAGACACTATGTTAGTGAAAAGCTGTCATAATGTGATTCTGGATGAGGCTTTTCTTGCCAGCTATCACACATTTGAACAGAGGCATCTCAAGAGACAACAATATATGAAGCTGGGATTTTCCCAGACATACAACCAGAGTGAGGAACCCTGGTTATTTTTTGTGCATCATTCAACTTTTTTGCCATGATGGGAGCAGGCTTAACAACACAGTAGTCTTTAGCTAGCAATGCTCATATTTAGACACAGAAAATAAAAACAATCCATGGGAGACTTGCTGGATGAAATGGCCCACCCAGCAGAAGCGATAGAAGTGTCTTGGAATCACTTCTCTTCCCTTCATCTCCCAAGACCTTCATTCTCCTCTTCTGGGCCTCTGTCTCAATTCTGCGTTTCAGAACACTGGTCCAACAAGTGCTTTTCTGTGTCTTTGGCACAGCTGTGATTTTACAACCCACTGCATACCCTACTACTCACCGTGCCTTGCAAATTAGGGCTGAGACCTCACTACTGAGGCAAAGTGCACTGAAGTTAAAGGAAGAAAACAGCCACTTCCCTGAAAGAGTGAAAGCCTAACAGAGGAGAGGTGAGCACACTCTTCTCAGTTTCCACAAGCCATTTTCATTAAGGATTACTTTCATCTCACCTGGGTGACCCCATATCTTTGTATAAAAACGATCCACTCTATATGACCCCCATATACACACCCAGGAATACACACTGTTGCTCAGCATGCCTCAGCTTTCCAGTTTGTCTTTCCCAGGTGAATGGTGCTCAGGTGCAGAGCCTGGGCTGTGGGTCATATGTTTGAAACAGAACTTTCTCAGAGAAGCTGTGAAAACAAGTGTACTGCCACTCTTCTCAGGTCAAACTTATCTCTTACCAAGCCCCCGAGTTCAGGAAGCCCTAACCAGCCAGTATTTGTCACCAAGAAAGCAAAGCCTTCAAAACAGCTCTTTGTTAGATCTCTTTAGCAAGCTACATTTGTCACAGCCTTATCATTACACACAATACAGCAGCTAGTGCTATTTTAGCTCTGTACCTTATCTGATCCAAAATCTCTGGTATTTTACTGGGTTGAAGGATGCCTTTTTGTTTCTTCAGCTCACCCATTTATCATGAGTGACTTAAGCAAGAAAAGGCTCCAAGGACCTGTAGAGTGCTTTTCCTGAAAAGTCAATCCAGAGGATGGCTGGTTCCTATGGCTCTTGTGGTTTTCCCATCCTACATTACCCCATGACACTTCATAAGTATTACAGAAGTCTATCAACATAGAAAATAACTGTCTAGCACTGTGGTCCTATCGCATCAGAGATATTACCAGAGATATTGCTCTCAGCATCAGGATGTCAGCTGGTATCCTCCTTTTTAGCAAGCATCCTCATCTCATTCGATGCCCAAAGCCACAGAGAAGCCCTTCAAAATCTGTAGAGGGGCTCCAGTTATTCTGTAAGACAGGATAAGGTCCAGCTCAAACAGCTGAGGCCAGACTTACCTTGACCACCCTAAGTGGGAAACAACATAATCATTCCCTGTCAATGTGGGCTATGAGATACATGGGAGGTCTTCAGAGCAAGTGGGAAGCTGTAGGTCCTTGTGATGGACACACTCCTCCCTGCTCTGCAGCAACAGGTTACTCACCCAGGGCTACAGGACAGTTAAACAAGAATAAGCAGCATGGTGTTTCCTAGCAGGAAAGGCCAGTTGAATGAAGTTAATAAACCTCAACAACCTGATCTTGTGTGATCGCCTTAGGATTTCTCTACTTTTTTGTTTTGCAAGCTATTTTTAATCTTTGGACAATGACTTCCCTTCAAAACAGTCATCTCCTGTCCTTAGCCACACAAGATTCCCATTACCACAACATTGCTCTAAAATCATCACCTTCCCACTGATTTTTCTGTCACGACCACGGACACATTTTGTCTTCCTAAAACCAATCAACTTCTGTACACACAGGGCCACCCTACTCACTATTCTTTTCCACCCTTCAGTGACAAATCTCCAAATTGTCCTTCTTTTCCTCCAAACTATTTTTTTTTCCCCCTCAGCATGCCATTTATTTCCCACACCCAAGGAAATGATCCACTCTATCATTCTGCTAGAAATTGCCATCCCTACCCTCATGTCATCAACTTTTTCTCCACACCATTTTAAAATGGGAATAATCAGTAAGAAAGTTACTTGCTTTGGTGGTATTCAAAATTAGTGCATTGCCAGCAATTTTTGCTCTCCCAAGTCATTGAAAATAATGTGGAGATTGCGGTCATACTCAGCGAAAATCAAAAGGATGAATAATCACTTGACAGTACCTGTTAAGCAGTACGAACACAGTGGCTTGGTCTGCTGCCAGACCATTTTGTTTCACAGAACATCCTACAGGCACCGAGTCTCTGTCAGAATGACAGGTACAAAGCACACAACGAACCCAGAAAAGCAAGGCTGGTGTGGGAGAGGGAAGATGGTGGAGATGTTGCCTTCCGTCCTATCTTAAGTATGAAGAGGTGCAAGACAGAAATTGTGATGCTTCTCATCACAAAGCAAGGCACTGCCTGGCACTGGCCAACGGAAGACAAAGACGGTGGAGTTGGGTGGTAACCACAAGAGAGAGGAAATCCAATACTGCCACCGCGGTTGCATTTGATTGATAGGAGGCAAAGGTAGAACCTGATGCTTGGGGGTTTCCTACCCCCTCCTTTTTCAAGACTGCTGGCACTGACCCTGCCAGCCCGGCTCTGTGGAGTCACAAGGAGCTGTGGCTGCCTTCCCCCCGGTGCCGGGAGGGACATCCCGGCGCATCCCGCGGCCAGGAGAGGGAGCTCCCAGTTCACGTCTCTGCCGCGCTGAGACCCCGCCTGGAACCCTCTGCGGGGGCTCCGAGGGGGACTGAATTGCTCGACAAGGAAGGATACCAGACCCCGCACAGGTGACCTGCTGTGGGTGGGAAGGAGCCTGCCCTCTGCAACGAGACGGGGTTCAAAGGACAAAGTCAGCTCCTCAGCGCTGGCACATCTGAAGGCAGGAGAAGCTGCAGCTCTTTGCTGAACACATCCGTACCTCTGGTGGGGGCCCACCGGTCAGTAACACGCTTTGGGTGTCCTCTCATCAGATGTGTCCTACTGGCCCTCTCATTCCCTGTGTCTCCTCAAGTCACTCAAAAAAAGCCACCACAAGAATTGACTCCTGCTGTGCTATGCACCAGCCTCATTTCTTACATGTTTGTCTCCTTCTTCCCTCCCACTCCTCCCCTGTTCACCTGCTGGGACAACCTGCTGGCTCCACATGGAGTACTGAGTTGTTTTTATTTGCCTGTGCAAAAAAAGACACCGATGTAGGGAAATCACAGAATCACCTAGGTTGGAAAGGACCTTTTAAGATCATCTAGATCATCTGAAAACAGGCCTGTGGTCAGAGAAGAAGGTGAACAACCTGGCTGCTGACCTGCAAATACCACAAGGCCCTTGGCCATCACTGCTGCCAGGGAAAGCAGCATGAGGAGAGGCTGTGAACAAGGGTGGGTGCCACCTTGAAGTGAACAGAGGGCAAAATCCTTCTTGATTGTGTGTGGTCCCACAGCCTTGTCTACGTTTTTAATGTGGCAAAGGCTGGAAAAATCTGCACAGGAGAAAAAAAAAAAAAAAAAAAATCACTCTGCAATCACATGGGAATCAATTATGGGACTAAAACTCTGAGATTATACTCTCTAATTAACCCAAAGGAGACACGGAACAGCAAAGAGAAGGAAGTCACTTCTGTTCTGGTTTCTTCATCATTAGTTGAACTAGAAATCAGCCAACTTCCAGTAGCCAAATCTTTATTATAGGCTGTGACATAAGAGTCCAAAAAAAAAGCCTAGAACACATTAAGCTTCTAGTGCAACAATTCATAAAAAGCATCAGCCTTTCTTGACTCATGAGGCTTTGATCTGACTTCACATTTGCTCCAACTTTCAGTTATTACTAGTAGCTAGGGATGTTCTAAATGAGTACTAAGACACTTAAAGCTCGAAGCTACAAGGTCAGCTTTAAGGGTCTTGAAAAGCAGCCAAACTTGACCATTTGAATAAACTTCCTAGATTTTGACATCTTATAAAAAGTTGCTGTCTCCCTGGACTGACAGAAATTTCTTCTATCAGCAGTGCTCAAAATACTCCAGCAGATTTTGATCTGGTATTTTTCTTTGTCTTGGGAGTGAGAGGGAATAGAGTTTCTTAAAAATCTTTCATTTCCCCAGAACTGTATAAAAGACTCCAGGCATCAGGCATGTGCTCTGGGAACAGCACAAGAAAAAGATGATTCACAACTTTATTTCTGGACAACCCACAAGTATTACTACAGGAATTTACTGTAGTGAGCTGGTAACAAACAGCAATCGTACTCCAAACAAGAATGATCACCTCATAAGCCATGATTGAAGACGTATAGCATACACAGAGTACAGTCCTACACCTCGGCTGGAGAACAATGTTTTAACACTCCTACTTTTTGTTTTGATACAAACCAATCTTCAAATTCATAAAGACTCAACATTGGGAAATTTTCAAGCAAATGTATATCCAAAAGTAGGAAGCAAGATGTGATTTACATTTAAAATAAGATCACTAAAAGTTATTCTTTCAGGAAATTCCTGTGTCACAAGTTTCATCCTTTCAGCACGGAAGACTCCTTCTACCCTCATTAATTTTTAATTTCTGATTTTAACTAGTATCAAGGGCTATATCATGTACCTTTGGGATTAAAATGAGTAATTACTCTCCAAATGAGTGACAACCCTCCAGATTGACACCTGAAACAAATATTTGACATGGAAATCATCTCTCCCCTGATGCAAGCTCAAAAGAGTGCTCAGAAGAGAAGACAGCAAAGCAGCAACATAGACTGAATTATTTAGAGCTTCTGTGTAATTAACTTGTAAGACTGAGAGGAAATTCCATTATTAAACACATAGACACAAAAGGGGATGGAGAGGAAACTGTTACTGGGAAGATGCTTCAGGCAAGTGACAGAAAAATCCTCCAGAGTTTCCTTGCACTTTGAAACAAGACATACAACGAGAAGCCACTGCAGAAGAAGCCTCTTAGTAAAGCTGCCAAAGATAGATGACCTGCCCATGTGTAACATATAGGGAAGGCACACATTACTCAATTATAAAAAAAGAGATCACCAGGCTTGAAAGAAAGAGACAAATTTCAGAATAGGCAGCTCATGTGCCAACTACACCATTGCCTTCTGACACACTAACGAAGTGTAAAGCATCAGGCACCACCTGCAAGAAATGCTAAATTCCTGCAAGACCTTTAAAAGCATGCAACAAATCTCTGGGAGAACACAGTATATTGGGTTAGTAGCAAAAATAACCAAGGCCCAAAGGACTGCACCACTGAATGTGTAGCTGGAGATGGGAACAACATCAGCCAGTGGTCTTCAATGACAGCTGGGGTTTAGCAAGAGCACGAACTCTACTGTTCTCTGTATGGACTGGGTCACAGTCCACAAAGGATGAGATTATCTCAAGTAAGAAAGAAATATAATGGAGTATTATAAAACCTATTAAGATTTTATTGGGTTTTCTCGATGGCATTTCCAAGATCTGCTCAATATATTGTTGAATAGAAGGAGAAACCTCTGCTAGCACACGACACCAAATAAATGAGCTCATTTATCAATAACAGAAAGACAAAATACATTTGTCCCAAACACTGTCCCAAAGACACCCATCAAATGTTGGTAAAGATGTAAATAATTTTAAATAATGTAAATAATTTTACCTACTGTGTAATAAGAGGGAAAACCATATCAGGAACTAAGTAACAGGACAATTAAAAAAAGCACAACAAACAAACAGCATGGTCAGTGCTGGTACAAAAACATGAACTTTCAGCACTGTCTTCATGAATTAAAGTCACAAAAATCACCACATTGACTGATAGGAAAACTAGATGATCCTCAGAATGCATCAAAGAAGTTTCTAACCTGAGTAATTGTTCTGAGAATTCCCTTCCTTAATTATAATGTCAATTAGTCTTTATAGTACGAAGGTGTATTAACTTCACTAATATATACTAGTTCACATTATATACTGCACTGTAATGAGGTAGTAGAATTTTACTGGAGGCTTTGGTATATTTCATGCTTCTGTAAAAGAAGCTAAAGCACAGTCTGGCCCTGGAAATAAGGGCTTAGCTTCTTGGAAGCTTTGAGCTCCCCATGAAGGGTAAAAGATGCCCCTGGACAACCAAGATAATGCCATCATTCTCACCCCTCTAACAATCTTTGTAACCCTTCCAGCATTGTCTGGCATCACAGGTAAGTAACTATAGCAAGACAGAATTCAGGGACGTTTGGATCAACAGACAAGCAAGAATGCTGCAGAAATATAGCTGCTTCGCAAAGTTTTACTATGAGTTATAATCATTACTGTGGTTGTTAGTGATTAGTCATTTTGTCTTGTACCTGAATGTTTGAGGTGTAAGAACCCTGTGTAAAAACGCGTTTGGGGTGCTTAAACATGGCTGGGACACCTCATACACATGAATAAATATTTACCCTTGTAATTCTATGTTTTGCATCCTAGTCTCTGCTTGGTCAGTATGGGCTAGTTGCAAATTTTTGTAGCATCTTACTTTAGTGTCTAACCAACTCAGATAAGATGAATTTTGACCAACAAGAGTAAGGGATTTGCCAAAGCACAAATAGTAAAATCATTATGTAATCTAAATTAGAACAAAAATTAGCTAGATAAAACACTAGTGTTTGCACTACAAGGCTATCTACCTTCCTATTGTCTTTTGATTATGCAATGTTATTAGTCATAATTAGTTTTATTATCAAGATTAACAAGCCTTGTACACATGTGTAAGGAAATATCTTAAAATCTTTTAATGAACTGAGCTCAGATTTGTATGAACAGAATTAGATTGCTCAGTAGTAGCAAGGTATACAATTTTTTAAATAGTGAGCTGAAATCAGCAGCATCACGAAAGAAAAATGACTGACCCTGGGTTTCTAATGATACAAAAAGATAAGGAAAACTTTTTCTTTCCACAGTATTAATGGTGTTTTGGCCAACACCTTTCAGAGACAGGGTATATTTAAACTCTGCATTGTTCAGTGATAAAATAACATTAAAAAAACCCACAACATAAACCCCAAAATGGCTATTTCCTCCTTCACATAGCTAATAATTATAGAATCATAGAATGGTTCGGGTTGAAGGGGACCTTAAAGACCATTGAGTTCCAACCCCCCTGCCATGGCCAGGGACACCTCCCACCAGACCACGTTACTAAAAGCCCCATTC
>JAOXNG010000001.1:91992153-92002549 GCA_028566535.1 Scolopax minor
CTGGTGTGATGTTGGCCTTCCTCCAGTCCTCAGGCACCTCTCCTGTTCTCCATGACTTTTCAAAGATGATAGAGAGCAGCCCAGTGATAACATCTGCCAGCTAATATAATCAAATTTCTTATCAGAAGGGGATATTTTTTGAAAATATTTTTTGTATATATTTTTTGTATGAAGATTGCAGCAAATGAAATATTAAACACATTTTGGACCTATATTTTAATTTGATATATTAAATGCAGTCTTATTTTGACCTACATTATAGAGGAGTGATGTTTGATATTGTAATTCAAACAGTGTAAGGAATATTATAGTTATGGGCAAAAACTTTCAACATAGCAGTTTCATGCATGTAGTTTATTTTGTGGAGGAAGAAGAGTTTCTAATGCTGTTTTCTCCTTTTGGGAAATCTGAAATTTATATTTGAAGATTTATTTAAGATTTATTTAATCATTTGAGACTTAAATTATTTTCCCTTCTATTTTGCTACTCAGTAAATCACAATGGACAGTCTGTGCTTTATTTTGCCTTCTTTTCAAATCTCTATAATTTTTTAAGAGTAGGAAGGGAAAAAAGTGCTTTTGAAAAGAAAGGTTTATTAGTGATGACTGATGTTATTTTCTCCTTAAGTGTTGTGCTGCAGTTGAAAGTTAAAGGAATGCGGCATCAGTGGAAATAAAATAAAAGCATAAGATAAAACCCATGGGAAAATTGAGATTTTTTACTTTTTAGGTGCACAGACTTCAATTTTTTTTTCACCAGTTTTTGTGATATCTGATGTTGGGTTTGGGGTGTTTCTTCTGTTTTTCTCCTTAGCTGCAGTCCACTTCACTATGTAATTGATGTTTTATGTGTACTCTGTTCTGATTTGCACAAAGTAGTTACATTACATTGAAACATTTGAGTACCAACAAGTTCTACTGGCATGACTAGAAATGTTTTTTTTGCAATCATTCAACTTTTGTTGCACTGATATAGAATGAACACCTCTCATGAGATGTCCAAAATTCACATCAGAACAATAATGTGAAATCTTCAGTCATTTGTATTTTGAAAAATGCACAACATAAATATGAAGTAAAGACTATAATTTTACACACTCTAAATTCCAATTAGATTATGAAATTTCATTTGTTTACCTTGGTAAGTAGGCTGTATTTTCTTTCTACAGCTCTTATCTTTTTTCAAATACTGGTAATATGCAATGGGAACTTTTTTAACTCCTTGATTAGCTGAGTAGGTGTTAATAATAATAAAATGGTAGGTGTTAAATGTATATTAAATGTACAAAGATTAGTGAGTAGGAGTGAAGTTGATTAAAATGTGAACTGTTCAATGTTATGATGTGGAAAACTATCTTGTTCATCTGCATTAAAAAATCCCAGTTAACACCAAAAATATGTTCAGAAAACTCCTTTTGTTTCATTTTAAAAATAAAGATGAGGAAGTGTTAAATTAAAGTGTTTGTAGTTGAATTATAATATTCTGCCCATTTATCTTTTCTCCCCTCTAGACACATTCCTCTGGATAAATTCACCTCTGCTGCGTGTCAGTAGGAATGATGTGAAAGGAAAGGAGGAGAGAAGACATCAGCAAGTCTTCCACTGGCTCAGGAAGCAGGTAAGAGTGGGTCTGGTGTCCAGGGGAACACTTCTTGGTTTCCTGAATACTTCCTATGTATTTCCTGTTTGAGAAGAAAAAACTCTTGTTTGAACCATTTTGGCGAGGGACGCAAACCCTTAAATCAAGGTGATCTTCCCTTCTTAACAGCAAGACAGCTGATAATTTCTCAAAGTTAATGTATCCGGATGGATGGGCTGTCTGCTTGGCTGTTATAGTTCAGGACCAAGAGATTTTTATTTTTAAAAGAGCCTTAGAAGGTATTTGCTGTCACCTACAAAACAGGTTGTTGTTCAAGAGTGTTTCTTTACTGTTTCAATCTAAACTGAGTTTTATCTTAATTCTCCAGTTGGATGCCCTTGAGTTGTCTTGTAAATCTTTGCCAATTTTAATTCTAGAACTGTGTAAAAATTGCTTGAGACAAAGTAAGGAAAAAAAATAGAACAAATGCAAAGAACAAAAGAGATAAATATTTAGTCTGAAATATTTTCAAAGTTAAAACATTAAACTGTTATGAGAGTGTATAGCTTTCTGCGATAGCAAAGTTTTAAGTTTGTGGAAGTGTACACAGACATGATAGTACTTTGTATATAACAAAATCACAGACATATGATATTTTTGTTAGCTTCAGACATAATAGTACTTCATATAAATATCTGTTTAATCCTTTGGAAGTCAGCATTTTGCCCTGTGTTGGGTCCAGGTTTGTCAAGGTTTGATATCAAGAGTGAGCAGCAGGATGGGCCCCCCAGTTCCAGCCGGCTCCAAGGGCCCCACCGCAGGGCACAGCTGAGCCCCTCAGCCAGGTGTGGGCGCCGCGGGGAAAGCCTGGCTCAGAAAGGGCAAAACACTGCCCGGCAGCCAGGGCTGAGGGAAACCGGGGGAGAAACAGCCCTGCCGGCCCCGAGGGGAGAGCGGGAGGAGGGCAGGAGGGGCTCCGGGCGCCCCCGCAGAGCTGCCCCTGCGGCCCCGGGAGAGAGCCCGGTGGGGCAGGGGTTTCCCGGCAGCCCCTGGGAAGGGCCCGGGCTGGAGCAGGGAGAAGGGTGAGGAGGCGGCAGCGGCCTCCTCGGAGAGAGGAGCTGCCCTGGGCTCGCTGCAGGCTGGACATGGACAGACTGATTCACCATCCCCTTTCACGGCTTGCAAGGAGAAGTTCTATTAGTTGGGAGTGAAGGAATGAAGGTAAGCCGGGGAAGAAGTCAGAGGCACAGGGAGAAGAGGGTTTCATTTTTGTTTTTCTTACCATCCAACTATAATTGGGAATAAATTGAAATAATTTTCCCTGAGTCAAGCCTGTTTTGCCTGTCACCATAATTTGTAAGTGATCTCTGCATCTTGACCCATGAGCCTTTCCATCTTTCTTCCTGTCCTCTGCTGCTGAGCAGGAGGGGATGAGAATGGCTGGGCGGACAGTTAGGCCTTAAACACGTCAACTCACCAAAGGTGGTCATATCTGTTTTTCTGACTAAACTTTAATCTCAGAAAAAATGGCAGGTGTTTGGTTTTTTTTTTTTTAAATGCTCATGTATTGTGTGCAAACAGTCCAAGGTAGCAAACATTTCTGCAGCAGCTGCACGTATATACAGCTCATATACATGAACACGGTTCATCCTGGTTGTCATCTCTAAACATGTAGAAGAAAAGCAAGTCACTGGGAGTTGTCAGCACGGATTCACCAAAGGGAATTCGTGCTTAGCCAATCTGACAACCTTCTAGGATGGAATGACTGTCTGAGTGGATGAGGGGAGAGCAGTGGATGTTGCCTACTTTGGCTTTAGCAAGGCTTTTGACACTGTCTCCCATGGCAGCCTCATAGGTAAGTTTAGGGAGCGTGTGTTAGACAAGTGGACAGTGAGGTGGATTGAGAGATGCCTGAATGGCAGAGCTCAGAGGGTTGTGATGAGCAGCGCAGAGTCCAGTTGGAAGCCAGTAAGTAGCAGTATTCCCCAGGGGTCAATACTGGATCCAGTCTTGTTCAACATGTTCATCAGTGACATGGATGAAATGATAGAGCGTACCCTGTTGTGTTAAGAGGCAAAGTAGTTTTGGCAGAAAATAAACCCCCTTGTGTTCTAACACTCATCACCGAGGTGGGAGGCTAGGTGCAGCTAGGTTTAAATTCTGAGTGATGCCCAACTCACCACTGTCAGTCCAGTCGTGTTCAGTATATTGAGCTAACATGATTCCAGATACACTAGTAGTGGACTGCACCTTCAGTCTAGTCATGCTCATGAACTAGCACAGCCACTCTCAAGTCTTTGGTCGTGTTCCATGAGAAACTGAAGCAACTAGCTACTTAAACAGTGCAGTTTATTCACGCAACAGATTTAAAGGTTCTTACAGATCACTGGTGATAAATGCACTGTCTGCAAAGCACGTGCAAATAAAAGTATTGTTAATTATACAAAATATGTGACAAAGTTATAAACAATGCAGCCTAGCTATAAATGTAGAAAAGTGACTCTAGAGATTTTGAAGTTCCCTGAGGAAGCACTCAGTATAGTCTTACACAAAGGCATCCCTATAGGGGGGGAAGAGAGGCTCAGCCTGTTCCCAGAAGTCAAAGGCAGTCTGTGATGGAGTCCTCCTTGACTTGTTCACAACTGTGTTCCCTAATACCCCCTGTTTGCTGGGCCATATTTTATACTATTTTGTACCTTCAGGGTGGAGTTTGAATGACTCTAGTCATAAATACCTTTTATGATTGGTGTAAAATTCTATTGCTTTGCATTTAAAGGTATAGTTTACTAAAAATTCAGGATGTAGACTCAAGTAGGAGTGGTTGCACCTTGGAGTGGGTAGCCTTTGGGATGGAGGTTGTGTTTTGGTATTATAAGGACATTATAATGAGGGAAGTTCACACAATGTTGTCATGTCATGTCAAAATTTTACAGACAATTGGCTCAGGGTAGCATATATGCAGCTTGTCAGTTCCCATATCTGCTGTATTATCACAGAGCCTGGCTGTAGAATCTCCACGCTACTCCATCCTTTGTGTTGCTTTGCAAGCAATATTGTTGAGAGAATCACAGGTGGAGTGGATTCCTCACATACTAGCTGCAGCTATATTTCACCCTGGAAACTTTTCGATTTTATACCTTTTCTTAATGTGTGAACAATGCCGTATTTTTAATATAATTTCATTTTAGTTATTATTCCACCTACCCATAGCAAGTTCAGTGATCATACAAAACTGGGAGGGATGGTTGACACACCAGAAGGCTGTTCTGCCTTTCAGTGAGACCTGGACAGCCTAGAGAGCTGGTTGGAGAGGAACCTAATGCAATTCAACAAAGGCAAATTTAGGGTCCTACACCTGGGGAGGAATTACCCCATGCACCAGTACAGATTAGGGAATGATCTGCTGGAGAGCAGCTCTGCAGAGAGATCTGGGAGTCCTGGTGGACAAGTTGATGATGTGAATGGAAGTTTTTCTGTTGTTGCTGTTGATAATCCAGCACTTCAGTCATCCTACACAGTCTATAACCTGGCACCAAAGTGTTCACCTATGTTTCCCACATCAGAGCTTTGGACTGAAGTTTGGTTACTCTGAGATAAGGGACAAAATTCTCATTGCTCTTCACGGAGCCAGGGAAAGAGGATTTCTGATCCACACAGCTGAGCTACCTGTTCTGGGATAAAAGCTTTCTTGTTAGACTGCAAATGTTTAAAAAAAACAACCCAAAAATTCTGTGTTTTCAGTCCTAGCTGCAAGAATTTTTGGCTTCAAACTTGCTTTGTTCACTTTTAATTCCAGATCCAGATGGAAAGCAGTAGTGAAATGTATTCAGTCTCTCCAGGATTCCTAGCTGTCTTTAGTTAGGGTAACTTGTTAACTTTCCTGCACTGCCTTGCTTACCCTGTCGTAGAACGAGAGCAACTTACTCTTGAACCTGCAGGTTACGACTGATTTCTAGCCTTACCACACCCTGACCTCAAAACCCAGATTTTAAATCACCAGAGTCTCAAAACTTGGAATTTACATTTGGTTTCAAACCCAAATGTTGTGACTTGTGTTAATTTAATATTTTTAAATACAACAAGTGAGCCTCTCTCTATCACTCTCTAATTTCATTAGGAAAAAACCTAACCGCTCTTGTTGATGAAATAATTCAAATTAATTAAATGTTATGACTTTTTTGTCTATCTTCTCTACTCCAGTTGTGCAAATTTACAAATGTACAAAATTACTCCCTTTTCCAGTTAGGGTATTTTTTTTTATAAATAAAATGCTACCTTTTTGTCCTCACAATTGCAAATTTGTTAACAAATTAATTCCTCTCTTAATGGTTTTAACCTTTGAGTTTGAATCTTTGTCTGAGTAAATCCCAGAAACCAATGGCCATGCTGATAATTTCCCAAGATTCCTTCATCTGTCACTGACTTATGTGGTTCGCTCTCCACCACGCTGAGTAGCCTGGAGACGGTGCAGTCGCTGGGCTTTTTGCAGCCCAGGTCTGCCATGACGACTTCGCTGCCAGAAACTTCAGGTAGCTGTTTAAAAGACAAAAAAACATGAGCTAAATCAAAGAACGAGTCAATTCATTGGGCACAGTCTGACAAATGTGCTCTCCTCACTCTATTGCCACTGACTAGCTTTTTCCCTCTGGAAGTCCCAATGGGCAGTGACACCAGCGTGTGGAGGTTTACGCACACACTCCACACAAAAAGAGGACTATCTCCTAATTACCTGTCAGACGGTCAGGTGGGTGGCAGCCTGATGACTCAATTGGCTGCCTTGAAAGAAGAGTCCTCCATCCAAATTAGCATGCTTTTATCTTTTTTCAACCTGAAGTGGGTCTAATTGTTCTGCTTGAGAACCAGGTTTCCATTAATGAAAATTGTTTCATTTCCAGACTGAAACAATGCATGGAAATTGCGTTCACGCTGATGCGGACTCTAACTGAAGGAGCTGGTAACAGTCAAGATAGTTACACAGAGAAGGTAGTCTTAAAATATTTCCACCAGGTACATTGAATAAATGCATTAACCTTGTTCCTCTACCTTCCTAAATCAAAATGTAATAGTAAGAGACCCTTCTGCTCTGAGGTTTCAACACACAAGGAGAAGGTAGCATCTCTGCACTCCACCGTTGATGCCTACTGTGTCCATCTCTTGGTCCCATTGTCATTCACAAAGCCCCTGCTGCACCTCACTAGCTGTTGAACTCTTCTCTGTCTACGTTTTCAGGGACATGGGAGCATTTCCCTGTGCTTCTGGGGCTGAGTATCAGCCTAACTGCCTGAGGCCTGGCATTGCTGACCGGCTCAAGATCTGTTGCTGACAAACCTGATCCAACTGCACCTACTCTCTGCAAAGGGTAGCCATAAAAGAAGGGACCATTTTACTGAGAAGTCCAACAATTTCAGCACTCAGCCAGGAACATGAGAGACCTGGGTTGAGTTCCATGCAAAAGGATTAAGTGGAGACCACGTGCATATTGGTGACCCATAAACATTGGACCTTGGCACATCACGAGGCATTTCTCCTGATGCATCTAGCTCAGACACTGTCTGAGAAATTTCTGGTCTGTTGGACACAACACAGGGACTTGATCATGAAAACATACCACTGGAGTTTTAAAGAAATACATTTTCTAGTTACTTATTCAGAACTTTGCATTCATTTAATTCAACAGTCCCTGTTGAATTCCTGTGCTTCTGGTCCTTTCTAAAAGATTAAATGACCTGGTGGATCACTGATGGGACTTAGAAAGACAAGAAAGGGTTTGCTGTAAAACAGGATTTAAGTTCATCATTTGACAAGCTCAACAGATCTTGCAGTTAAAAAACCTGAGAGATACCATCTACCTAAGCAGCAAGGATCAGAACTTGTTGATCCTATTTGTAGTGAACAGCACCTTATGTGGCTACTAGTCCTACTAATCCCTGAAGCCCTACATGGAATAAGGATACTGGCCTCAAAATGGCACAGCTACAGGTGTGCAACAATGTGATGGTCTGCAGAATGGGAGACTTTAGGAGAGGACTTCCAAGTCCCAGCAATCTCAGTACCACTGGAAGGTGCAAGCCAGACCTGAGGTATTTTTTCATCTGGGTAATCGCAATCATGCTACTTTCAAACTTCACACTCGAATAACATCTCCACTCTCTTCTTATCAGCCTTTATGTATTTTTTTTTTGTCAACTTATTACAAAATTACCTAGATTACTGTATCAGTCAATTCACCTTTGAGTTACACTAGTTGTCAAATAGCAGCTTCTAGTTAATGTCCATCCCACTTTCACTGTTGAACAACTGAAGGATGTTCTTTAAAAATTCCAAAGGATGTTTAGCTACTTGGAAGAGTGCTGCTTTGCATTTGGAAAAATAATTGCATCTCAGGTATTATGTTTGTATAACAGGGATTATATTTAAGTTTGGGTTCTCCTTTTCAAATGCTCAAAGAGGAGAGAGAAGCTACTATTGCAATATTTCCCTGCATGTGATAGCATAGTAAATAGCATAGTAAATGCATAGGAGACCAGGAGGCAGTTTTTAACTCCATTACATTATAAATTTAAATAAACAGAGAAATCAGACCTGATTGAAGTTTTTTCAATTCAACAACTTCAGGTTGTCAGACAGCTCTAAAACAAATACCTCTGTGTTATTATTTTGGGATTTTATTTTATTTTTTTAGTCAAAGCCCTATTTCCACACAGCTTTTTTTTAGATTTAGTTGCTCAGAAATGAGAGGATTCAAAGTTGAGGCAAGTGCAGGGACGATAACTCACAAAAGTAGTAGTATTTCAGTTCCTTCTATACACAAAGAGAAGCAGCTTGATTTTCACCAGTTCTGTTTGCCCATCTTTCCCACAGGCTTCAAATGCAGTAATACCAGATTAAAACCTCTGAAAAATCAGATCCCATCTGCCTTCCTCAAAATGCTTAGAGCTTAAAGGAAATCAAAAGCACGCACAGAAATGATAACAGTTCACATTGGTGGAGGGGTTCCAAAATGAGGAAGGGAAACGCTGTCTCACCAGCAGACACTGGTGAATTACTAGATGTAAAGAATATTCTCAGCAAAGATGGATTGGAAATGGAGGCAGCCACATAGCAAAAGAAAGGAAGGTCCTGCCCTGGGTAGCTTGCTTGCACAAAGCACCCCTAGGACAGAGCTGTGGAAAAGGAAGAGTATATGGACAGAAAGAATAACAGAACCATTCCAATAACAGGCTGGGAAGCAAGTTTTTCATCCAATAAGACTGTATGTTTTACAGCTGAGGGAGAAGTGCAAAGGCATTTGCTTTGGAGTATCATACTAAAATTTGCATTCTGCACAATTAAATGCACTTTCAGATACTAAAAGTAAGTTGCATGTGAGTACTTACAGTTATCGCTCACACAAGGTGTATGATGCTATAAAATCTTGTGTCCTAGAGGACACCCCCCCAATCTAATCTCTTAAAATTCCTGACTTTCATACAGTTTCAATTTAATTTTATAACTATGTTACCATAGCTCAGGATGCCTGCCACCACAACATTTTCCAAAATGAGAGTAGTTACCTGTGGTTGGCTAGTGGGAATAGCCCAATTGCTATTTTCAGCATGGGGAAGGGTGTTTCAGCTCTAAAAGTTCAGACTAGGAGGAATTTTTCATGTATGTAGCAACACATCCAGAAGGCACAGCTCACCACTGATGTCTCTTTCAAACCTAGAAGAATTAGCCACAGAAATAACAAGTTTGCGTGCGTACAAGGAAACGATCAGCTGAATGTGCTTGGGGCCTGAGGTGTTACTTCAAAATACACCTCCAGACCCATACGAAACCCATCCCAAACATCAGCCTTCATCACATCATACATTGTCTTTGCTTCACACCACTGCCATGGGAGAGGGCTGCAGAAAAGAACCCATGCAGATAGATTCATAGTCAAAGTTATTTGCCAATTGTTGGCTTTTTGTTGAAAAAAAAAACATAAAGGGTAGAAATCTTTATTTTGAATATTTAGCCTGTTTTAGGAGAAGCAAGACACATCCTCTAATCTTATGTCCCTCTGGTTCACCTAAATAATGACTTTGAATATTTCCCAAACATCTCTTTTCTCTCCTACTTTCTTGCAAGATTAATTTTTCCAAATCTACAGATGCTGAAACTGAGGCACAGACAGATTAATGTCACCAGACACAGGTATTGCTGGGGCACTAAGAACAGACCACTCTCAGATCTCAGGTGGGTTATTTCTTGGGCTGGAAGTTAAATCTCCACAAAGGTGACATCTGAGCAGAATGTGACTACACTTCCAGAGTAACTTAGACAGTAACAAGATGACAATCATTGCCACTGCAAGTGGGAGAGAGCAGGACTGAAGAACCAAAAACTATTACCCATCTTGTACTTGTCTCCTGTTTAATTAAGCAAGCAAATCAGTAGGGGCATCAGAGGGAGAAGGAAATGCTCATACAAACCATGCAATGTTGTAAACTTTCCCTGAAACTTTTGCTGGGAGAGCTGGGCACTTCCAAGCAGGGATCAGATACCTCGTGGCTCATGGCCAGAGGGAACTAACCCCTACTAGTTAAAAACACAAGTACAACACTCAGTCTTCTCCAGCCATGTCCAGGATCTACTAAAAAGAATTTAGTGACTCATATTTTTAAATGAGATGATGAGGACTGGGGAGAGCAGTGAAAGAACACTCCTGCAACACTTACTGGAGTTTACTCCCCAAGTTACAGCAGGTTAAAAGCAAGGTGTTATTTTTGGCTTTCTAATTAAACTCATTCTAAAAGCCTCCTGGCCACCACCTGGTGAGATACAACAGAAAGAA
>JAOXNG010000001.1:92232715-92248710 GCA_028566535.1 Scolopax minor
GCCCACAAACTGTGAATTGATGATTTCAAGAACAAAAACAGTAATCAGTTTTATAAATTATTACTGCTTGTTCAAATGAAAAATAAGTTGCAATTTGAAATCTGAAACCAACCTAAATAAAATATTGTTGAAAAACTCTGTAAACATAATTTTGTGTTTAACAAACACAATCAGATTTGTTATCACTATTACCAAGATTGTGGCAAATGGTCCTGAATTATGGGGATTAGCCAACAGAAAAATACCAACTTGAGTTAAAAAACTAGTGAAAGCAGTGATAGGTAAAGGGATATCTCTGCTTTTGTGAGAACGATGCCAAAAAAATTTAAGAAGGAAAGAATCATTTGCTGCACAATAGAGAGGAAAGGGTCAAATCTCAAGTAAATAGCATACAGTTAGTATGTCTGAGACTTTTGCTTTTCTAAAAATTCTTCTAAAAATTCTTCCATTATTCAGTTTGCCTATCATGGTGGGAAATGCAATATTTCAGCCTCAAGCTATGTTATACAGGACTTCAGATATTTTACCCATGAGGTAGGAAAAACAAAACTTGTGATGCTTAAAAAAATAACACACAGAAACAAGAAACCAGCTATGGGTGCTTTTGCATTTATCAGTCATCAGGTGGACTCCTCTCAGTAACCTCAAACTAATCTTGAATTGGTACTACATCCTTTTAATCAAAGTGCTTCTTTTGTGTGTATCTCAAAGAGTGCTGGCCTTCAGCCCACACAATGACTGCTTGTTTGCTTCATGCTTATAAAATCCTTTAACAAGATATCTAGAGCTCCACAATCAAGAAGCTTTGGCCAACATTTTCCAAATGTCATTGCCTAAAGCCTGGCACCTTTTCAGAGGTGCTGAGCATCAAAACTTTCTGCAGACTGAGAAAGAATTGTTGTTACTTGGTATTTTGTGGCTAAGTATGAATTTAAGCACCTTAGTTTAGGCTCTCCTTGTTTATGTGTTAGGGTTAGGGACTATATGTTCTATCATATGCAAACAAGTAAGGTGAATGTTCAGAATATATTAGTGATCTATTATGATTATGAGAATGGTAATACTTGATGGACATATAATATATAGATAAAGCTAGTTTGTCTTGGAGGTATTTTTCATTCTGTCTTCAGAGAAAATTGCAGGTGCTAGTGACCTGTCAGGGATGAGTTCATGCCTAAGGACACCAGTCTTCCATGCTTGAGTTCACTAGTGGTGGCAGAATGAGTGACTGGGAGCGCCCCTGCCTGCTGACTTGGAACAGTCCTTGTTTTAGGACCCCAGCTGTTGTGTAAATGATGTTGGTGCAGGATTGACTGGCTAATGAAAATAAAAAAATAGGGAAAAAAAATCCTGTGTGCAGTGATTTTCCATAAACACAAAGCCAATCATTAATACCTGTATGTGCATGGGATCAGCTCTTTACCAACCAAACTGTATCAGAAGTAGGATGTACAGGGGTCAATTTTTACAAGGTCAAGTCTGGATTAACTGTTTTATGGAACAGCACTAAGCAACAAACTTTGCTGCTGAGTCATTATGGAAGAAGGGAGGGCTTGCCTTCAGATTTCATGTCTGAAGCCATAAGAAGTCACTACTTTTCAGGATTCAAGCACATTCTTAGCATAGGAGCGTTAAAGATGGGAAAAGGTTGAATACAAAATGTTATTTCAGTCATATTTCAAAGTTTCTCTCTCTTCTTGGACAGATTTTGGTATCTTTTCTGGTATTTTCCCACAAAATTGATTTACTTGTATTACCTGAAAGGAACATCCCCCCTAAGTCACAAAATAGGAATAGGCACATTGAAGAAGCATTTCTGGAGACATAGATTCTTATTTTCAGTCAACTTTGAACTCCAAGCATCACTAGTCTCCTAATAAATTTGTTTGACTTTCATGTTCTACCAGTCAAGTGGCCTCATCACAGGAAAATGTTCTAGAAGTAAGACATGTAGGAAGTTTAGGTTCTCCCATGCTTATGTAGCAGCTCAGTGGTGGTTCTCAGGATTGCAGTTTCAGTCAAAAGTGTGCATGTTGCAGATAAGCCTCATTTTATTCTCTCATGGGCAAATGCACAAGTTTTGGCAACATTACCTGAGACTTTTATTTGCAATACCTATGCAATGACATTTATCTAGTCTCATCTTGAAAAATAAAATCAAAGTTAATTATTCCTTATTACTATTGAGAGAGAAAGCATCTTATATTTACTACCATGTTTGTATATGGGCAGATACCACAAACTAGCCAAAGAACTGGAAGTTCATTTACTAGCTGACCTGCTATCTTTTCTCTGCCTGCAAGCACCCTGACACCTGCATGGAATTAGGCCTAACTACACTCAGTTTTATCTTGAGATACAATTTTCATCTATTTTCCAGGAATTTATAGAAGCTTGTTTAGCTATTAACTAGCTTTAAAAGTATTTAATGACTTAGAACCTGTACAGCATTTGAAAAACACTAAAAAATTGTTCTTGACGTTGAAAGTAATAACAAAAACAGCCTATGAAAAAACAAAGCTGCAGGAAGAAACCTAGTATTGTGGTGATGGAAAACACTTGTTAACTCTTTCAGTGCAAACCTAAGCCTTTGTAATGAGGTACACCTGATGTCACTTAACCCTTCCCTCAGCTGATTTTCTTTGGTAGGTAATTGCTACCTCCCTGTGTGATTCAGAAGCCTGATGGAGTGGGATTGTTTGATACTTTGTGCTTGTGTTTTTATGCAAATATGTTTTGATCTAACAAATTTGGTTTTCTTTTTTGTTTGTTTTTGTTTATTTTCTGTTTCTAAATGCAAAAATTACATAGGCTCTGGGGGACATCTAGCTCTTAATGAAAAATACAGTAACTGAAAATTGGAAGAATGTAATAAGAACGTTTTTCCCTTCACTATGCTTTTTTTGTGGCTTTCTCTTCATTATTGGTAAACCCAAGCAGCTATAGCCCTAGAGGGGCTGTTTTGGAGCTGGCTGCAGTTTGCTACATCTCCTTCTTCCAAATGGTAAGTGTTCTCGATTCCTACTGCATTTTTTATACTTTTTTTTTCCCTTTTGTCACCTCTCAAGGAGACAGTAAGAATAGATATATGAATATCTGGACTAGAAGGCTTTTGAAGTGTATTTGTTGTTCAAGTGTAATTTTTCTGAGCAAAAAGTAATAATGAGTGTATATATATATAAATGATTTTAAAGATTTATGCTGATAACATTTTCTGCCATACCACAAATTCAGAAAAAGCCCACTAACTAAGGGAAGATTTTTCATTCTTGGAGATATATATTGTATTTCTTGCCTATGAAATGACCTTTTTTAGTTACTGGGGAATTAGATGTGTATGAGTAAAAGGAAACAATTAAAAAAAAGTAATTTAAAATTGTCTTCAAAGTTATCTGAACCTGGGGTTTGTTTTAAAAAATGTTGATAGTTAAAGCCCCCTGCTTTTTCTGTATTTTAGACCCCTAAAAAGTCCTGTATTTTACTTTTTTTTTTGGGGGGGGGAAGGCACGCTTTTTCCCTACCCTGTATCTGTTAATAAAATAAAGGCAGAGATGTTACAAAGATATTACTTAGCTCCCCATCTCCTGGAACTGGGCAATTACATTAGATTTTTACACCTTATTTAGTAATTCTCCTTGTGAATGTCATATTTCGGGAAAGCTTGAAATAACCCTGAAAAATATGAACTAAATGTAACCCAAATGTGACAGTTTTTGAAGAGGCTAAAACAATAGCTTTGAAAATCATTGATAGCTTTATAAATTTTGATGGCATATCAACTTCACAAACACTGCCAGTGCCACCCCAGCAGGTGACTGCAGAAGATGGAGCACTCAGAGCTAAACCTGTTGTGTTTTCTCGCACTTGAAGTCTGTCTCTTCCCAGGGTTGGGAAGAAAGGTAGCTTGTGTTCCTACTCTGAGGGGTCTCTTACCAACCTATGGGCAAAGTAATCTACCCAGCGTTTCCTGTGTCTTTCTGGGCCACAGAGGTGGATTTAAAAACATGAAGAACCACGTTGCACCAGAGACTCTTGAAATGCCTTGATTTGATGCCACCTACCTCCCTTCTTTTCTCATGAAATAACAGCATATACTGTGATGAGGAATAAAACATTCATAACTATGAAGTCTCTTTTTTTTAAGAGAGTTAGTTTAAAGACCACAGTTCCCTGTATCTGTTTTTCATACTCTTAATATTGCTGTATGGATTGAGATCACATTCTTGAAAATAACCTCAGGTGGGATAGCATTGTGGATGTTGTGAAAGGTGTCTGTATCTGACACTGTTCAACTTAAGCAAAGCTCCTTTCTTAGGGAAGTTGGTGTGTTATATGAAGGCAAAGCGGTAAACTGGGCCCAATGTGGGATGGTTTTAATATTTTAGTAAAAGCATAAGGACTTAAAACAAATGTTTGAAAATTTCAAAGCTTGAAACAAGCCTGCAGTGGATATAGTTTAGATTCTAAGCCACAAAGGTAAGGCAAAGGGACTCTGTGTTAAAAGAAAAGGTACGTGTTGATGATGTAAAACGCAATATTTATGACAGTCTGAAGAACACTTCATGTTTTTCCTGTGGTCTGGCTGAACTCTTCTGGTGATTATTTATTTATTTCCGAATCTGTAGACTTTAACATTTTAAAGGATGTTTTACTATTTTATAAGGCATTCTGTTACTAACTATTTTTGCTTAATCCCTAAGATGTATGAGTGGAACAGAAAAAAACCCAACAAACCTAACCAAACTAACTCAATATAGAATCTGGTATTTTAATAGTAGCAAATATAGTAGACTGAATGATAAACTTTCACATTTCTACTACTTGTACAGGACTTTTCTGGCAAGTCTTTCTTTGGCAACAGAGCAATGATTCCTTCACCTGTCCTTTCAAGTAAATTTACTACACTGTCATCTTGCTGGATAATGGCATGGGATTGGCATCTATTTTACTTTCAGAGGGAAATGTGCAGCCCAGAATGCTGGTTGCTCTGTTCTTCTGCCATCTTGTTAATTCCAAATCCAAAGAACTTTAAATTGTCTTGCAAATTAGAATATGTTACTAACTGAAAAGTTGTGCAGAAGGAAAATCAAATGATTGGTGGAAAGGACTTGCAATGCTTTTAAAAAGGCAAAATATCAGGCTGATCTCCTTCCACAAATTCTGTGTTTATCTTATCATTGGTCTTGTACCCAGGCAACATGTGTTGCTGATTTGCTATGGTGAGGAGGGAGACAATTTATGCAGAATGTAATAGACTTATAGAAAAACTTTGGAAACGAGCATACAGATTACTTATGCAGCTTTGAACACTTTTCCTTTCCTCATACGCAAGTCACTGTAGGTCATTGTATCCTTGAATTCGAGGAAGGATGAAACGTAAGTCAAAACTAGATTAACTAGTGGACTGAAGCTGGTGAATTCTTCCATCGTGCTCAAACCCAATGTAACATCTGTATGAGTAAAAACTTAATCCAGTCTGTGAGCTAATGATGTTAGCATAAGGCAGTTTCAAAATGGAATATGAACTCCTCTCCCTGTGTGCTTTTTCAAACTAGACTATTCCTAGAGGTTTTTTCCCTCAATACCAGCCTATCCCCAATTTCCTTTGCCACCTTTCCTTTGCTCAGTCAAGAGCCTAACCAGAAAAATGTCTGCTTTGTCAATGGAAGTTACTTTTAAATGACTAAATGTAGATGATGACTACCTCAACAGCTGTAGTCTGAGCTAGCCAACAAGAGAATCCTGGTATGATTTTACATGATGGGTTAGAGGAATGAAAAGTGATGTAGTTTAATTTTTTTTTTTTTTAAGTGTGTAGATCACCCTGATGTGGAATGCTTGCTAAAACTGAATTATGTGTTTACTGTTGCTATTCAGTATCATTAGTCTAAACTGAGTCCTTGAGGTATGGCCTCATAAAGCAGATATTTTCAAAAGAACAATCCATTATTCTGGAACATGTAGCTGTCCTGGGACAATTTAAAAACATCAACAACAAAACAAACCAAAACCCAACAACCAAACCAAAAAAACCCCAACAAACAAACTGATGTTTGGTAGATGTGGTGTCAGAGAAGAATGCAAGAGCAAATTCCTGAACTGTACTGCCTGCTGTATTTCCACTGAGGTTCTTTTTCTACCTAAATAATGAGGAAGCAAGTTTGGATCCCAAAGGGTTCCTTTACTCTATCGCCCAACTGGATTGTCCAAGTTGCTAAGTGAGCAGCAAAACCAGTGAATTTTGATTTCTTCTGGATTTGCATTCTTTACTTTCCTGAGGCCAAACTGAATGACTAACAGATGAATCTTGTTTGCCTTTCCCTCTGTGAGGATGCCGACTTGTGTGTCTACCCATTGCTCACCCACTGATTTTCAGGAACTGTGCAAGGATATAATTTTCTTTTAGAGTCTAAACTTCTTTCAAGATGAGTTCCAAATTGCCCAGCAAGCTCAAAAGTTATTTGGGGGAGCAACAGATGGAGATAAGGAACCATCATACTGAGATAAACATTCCTTTCTATAAAAAACAACAAAAAGAAAGGTAAGCCCTGCATGCAGTATTTCTCAAGAATAACATTGTCTACAACAGCATTAGGGGCTTCTTGTATACAAAGTCCTGCAATCCATGGAGAAGACTGAAAAAACTAGGAATGGTACCTGGCACCAGTCCTCAGCCAAGGCAGTATACAAACTATCAGCCTCTAGCATTTTTGGTAGGATGGTGAGGAATTGCAGATCTTGCTGCTGGAAACGTGTGTATACTGTTTTGAATCACACCTACATGTAGAAGCATTCCATGTGTCCAGAGGTGCCAAAACTTTTGCAATCTAGCCTGGTGGATATCTTTTCACTTTAAAGTAAGTTCTTGGTTTAGCTTGCATATACTCTACTGTGATTTAGCACTTTTAAAAATCTTTTTCTTTTTTTTTTAAATCAATGTAATTACAAAAGCATGTGTGTATCACTTGTTACCTCTAACCTTTCCACTGAATTGAAATACTTAGCATTTCTACAGCCAACCATATGATCATATATAAAAGGGTTATTGCAATAAATCAGATGACTTGTTGGATGTCTTTCCCTTTGCCTCTGCTTCAAAATAAATTCCAAGTAACTTTGAAAAGATGACAGTATAAGCTTGCTAAAGCAATGGATGCAGCAAACCACTGTTCTATTAATATATATGTTTTTTTAAAAGGTTGATTCAGGTAAGGATTATTTTGCTCCTGTTCATGATTCAGGCTCTACAACAGAGTAAACCCCTGACTTGAGAAAGAGTAGATGAATAAAGGCAATGTTTCTTGTGACAAATGGTAAAGTTCTAACTCAGAATCTTCCATCTGTGGGAATGTATGCAGGTTAACAAGAGACATTCAGAGCCAAACACTGCCAGTAAGTTACTTGTAGGACCTACCCTACTCCTACTTTTCTCCTACAGAGCCACTGGACTGTGACTTCTCGACTTCTTCTTGGGATGAAGTGAAAAGTTAGAATTGCATGGTAAAGATTTTGAACCTATCAAGGGCCTTAATTTTGACAAACTAATTTAATTTCACGACCTATTGTAGCCTTTTATAATTTTTCTTTAGTGTTCATATATGAACGTGTAATGATTACATCTGGGCAAATAAAACCACTGTAGATTTATAGTAATACCAGTAGAATTGTTGGTGGTTATCCTCTCCACTTGTCCTGCTGTCAGTATGAAAGCTTGAGCATGCTGTAGAAAACTAGACCCTTTCAATTCCAGTTTCATAGCATGGGAAGCTGGTATAATCCTACCGATCTTGCAAGACTAAAGCACTGGTAGGTGTTCACTATGTTTGCATAGAACTCTGAGATTGGAGAAAAAGTAAATTTTAAGGGCTATTGATAAGCTAAAGGTTGAAATGGCAAATGCCTGTTTTTCTGGAATCTCAAACTCTGTACCCTCATTCAGCTGAATACAGACAGGAACACAAATTAATTGTTACTTTTTGCTTTCGTTGTGGATGTAATATCATCAAGAGAAGGGATTTGGTTAGTGTGTTTTTTGGGTTTTTTCTTTGTTTGTTTGTTTGATTGTTTTAGTGGTTTTGTTTGGGTTTTTTTTTAGTTGGGTAGCTGCAGAAACATCCTGAACACGGACTAGAAATGATTGTGAGCAGGACTACAAACAAGTCTGCTAGCTCAGTTAGTGTTTACTTCATGATATCCTATTATTGCATTTTTAGCCATTTATCTTTTTTCCAAGATGTGACTCACTGAAGTATGTTTCCTAGCTGCATTGCAATCTTTGTGGTACAAACCAGAAACAGAACACGTCTGGATTTTACTTCAAACTTCATCTCATAAACATTGTGTAAAGACCCCATGTAAACACCCTAATTGAGTTAGCATTTAAACTCACCATAGATTTATCCTTTAATAATTCTAAGATCTTACAGATTGGTTTATTGGCATCTGTTTCATGAGCATAGAAAAATGAAGTCTGGATAGAAATAAATAAATGCTAACATTTTCAGAGGTTCATATCTGTAGAAAACTGTGAATGGTGTCCCAACAAATGATGTGAAAACCATTGTCTAATCCCTACCTACCACATTATTAAGAAGAATTTTGCCTTCTCTCAGGGAGCACTTGTCACAGTGGGAGCTGCACTGTCCTATTTCTGGCTACATATATAATAGGAAATGACCCAAGTATCTGTTACCAGACTGTTTTGTTTTAAATGCAAAAAGATTTGTCCTCAGTTTGAAGGGTGGCTTGTAACTTACATAGGTTTTCATAGGTCCATCTCATGATGGAATAGAGGAACTAGTTTAGAGTATAACTCCCTTTAGCTCAGAGATTGCCTTCTTATTATGCATTTAAAATGCCATAAAGAAGTATTGATCCACTATTGAAGAGTCAAGTATTATTAGTTTTGAAATATGTCCTAGAATTTTGTGCATTAGGTTGTCTTCTTCATGCAATATGCACAAAGTACATATGCACTGAGTACAAAAGTAGGTAGGGTCCTTTCATTACCTCTTCTAATTATTTCCTGCCCTGTCTTGTATTTAGTGACGGAGGTAGAACAACAGAAAAATAAGTTTGTTCTCTTTTTGAAGGCTTTTTTTTTTTTTTTTTTGTCAGGCAAGGAAGTGACTCAAAGCAAAAATGTGCTGGAAAGTCCAATGACCTATGAAACGAGTCAGAAATCAGATAAATCAGCTAAGGAATCAACTGCAGGAAATAATTTTAAAATAATAAAGCCTTCTCATTGCTGCTTTAGCTGTGTTTCTGCATTGGAATCTTTCCGTTAGATGCTCATAAGGAAAGCTATAAAACAAATGTGGACCATAACATACAAATTTACACATAGTTTAAGAGAAACACTTCATTTGAAATGTTCAGTAGACCCTAGCACAGAGGTGGGAACCTGCTTTAAGGAATCACATATCCTATTTCCAAAGTACATGACAACTATAAAACTTTGATATGCAATCATAGGATAAATCCAAGATAGTTTAAAAAGGAAGCAAAGAAAGAAAGATGACAACTTAGTTGTGTGAGCACAGGTTTGGAGTTCAGGTCTCTAAGCTTTTATTTATTTATGCTTTTTAGAGAATTCACATCTCAAAATATTTTTAAAGAAGGGAAAACAGTGTATCTGGTTAATTTGTCCTCCTGATGAACAGTCAAGTGGCGTGTTCATGTCAAATAACACAGAGGGAGTCAGAACATCATGCAATTAAGCACACTGGTATCTGTGGAAATAACTTCTGCAGAGACTGACTATGTTAAACTAAATACTATTACTCATGTCAAAATCATTTGGCAATATTACTGAAGACTATGGTAATAAGGTAAATAAATGAAAGCAGATTCAAAATTGAGGTTTTCCTCTCTGTCAAAAAAGCTACAGTATTTCTTTTCCTCTTTCTTCTGGAGAAAATCTGTCTTGACAGCACGAATGGGGGATGGAACAGAAATGGAAACTCCTCACTAGTTGTCCCGCATATTTATTTTAGCAACTACTAGGTGGCTGGCAGAGCTTAAGTGTCAGATCTGACAGAGAAGGGAGACTGGGTGTTATTAGTAAGTAATACTATGTTTGCTTTGTGTGGGAGTTAAAAATTCACTGGAATTTTTTGTTAGAAGACTTGGTGATGACCTCCACAATCAAAACTTGCCCTCTGCTACTCACAGTTAGGTGCCATCATCAATCATTTCACACCCAAAAAGTGATGGTGGTTTGTGTATCTGCATACAGAGCTGGGAGAGCTGTGGTCTTAGTAGCATTACTAAAATACCTGAGGAAGCTGTTTGGGCTGAGCTGTTGCTGCAATGCACAGCACGAACAACACTGAAGCTTTCATCAGCTTTCACAGCCTCTTCTGTTTGCCACAAATTGCACTTCTAGTGAGTCAGTTTGCATGATATAGAGCAGCTAAAGGAGCCGGGATGAGGCAACAGCTAAGAAAAAAAATGGCATGGAGTATCATCTGAAGTTTCAATGGAAATGGTTTATGTCAAGCTGGCTTCTGTTGGCAGATGCATATTAGTAACTGCTGAGCCACAGAGGTCTTCAATTTCTCTGTTCAACGTAAAATCCCCAAGGCTTATTAAAGAAAGTAAGTGGTTAGTACACATGTGAATACACGTGGAGTTTCTGAAGTTCCTTACAATTGAATTAGAGGGCATTTGCCCTCACTGGCTGGTGAACAAGGTTAGCGCCATCCCTCTCCATTCTAAAGGATGATGAGAGGAAATCAGGAAATGTACCAATAAAAATTGGCTGTCAATTGATGATCATCCAGTTTTCTGTAGTTCAGGACAATTGTATTTCACAGGAGTTTTGTTTCGCTTTTCCGCTTTTCTTTTAAACTTCTTTCAAGTATATAAAGATCTGATTTTTAGTATGGATTTTTCACTCCAGGTTTGCTTGTCTTTCCTCTCGTTTACTAGCTGTCACTCCTCAAATTAATGCTGCTTAAGTAAGCAGGACTCAAAACAGTTAACAGTAGAATGAAGGCACTGATTTAGCTCTCTGAATTTTAATTGAAATAAGGTACTAATACACCTCTTCTTGCTATGCTTTTTTTCTAAAGGAGAAGCAAAAGATTTATTAAGATTACATTCCCTTGTGTAAGTTAAAAGTTATAGATATAGTCTAGATTAACACAAATTAGTTGCAGAACTATTTATTTTCTGGATGCTTTAAATGCTTTCAAGAATAATTATATTTGAAAAGCAAGTTCCTTTGCTGTCAAAGGGATTCTGCCAGAGAACAAATGGGGGCTGAGGCAGTTTAGAGGAAATACTACTCCACTTTGCCCTTTGATTTGTAATCGGTTTAAATGTGTCAAAACAAAGGACGCATCCAAGAATATTTCTATCCCTTCAAAGAGAGAGACAAAATTACAACCAAATTCTTTCATCATTTCTGTTTTATATTTGGCCAGTCTTTTGAATTAGGTAATGGAAACTTAATCCTTTCCTGCTGTAAACTGTTTTGCAAGATCAACGACTAAGAAGTTCACCTGCTCAAATCTGAAGAACAAAAAGATATTTAACATTCGCTGTTCTTCTAAGAAAGTGTTCCTAAGTGCTCTGGCTAGGCCCCTTCAAGGCAAAGTTAAACTTCTAGATCAAGAATGATATTTCGCATGATCTGTAGTACAATGATTTCATCAAGGTAGCAGACTTGGACTGTTTATGTTGGAAGGCTATATAACTCAATCTGACAAGGTTAACACTTCCAATTAGCAAGCCACACTTAAATTCCTGTCTTGACCTGACTCTTTAGATGTCTAAAAATATTCAGGCTGTATTTGGCCTATGATTCCTTATGAACCAGAGCTTTTGCGTGAACTGCAGAGGGATCCCTTCACAAGCACACATAAGGATTTCATGATGCTGAGTTTGCACACAGCCTGCTGAATAGTAATAAATCTTCTCCCCCAACTGCTCTGTCAATAACAGAACTGCTTGGAATAAACTGGTGTGTGCTACTGCTTCTATAGCATGACTGTTACTGGTCTGTGTGAATATTGTACCCATATGTGATACTGTTCTGTGTACATTCATACAGATACAGTTTTGTATTCAGTCACCACTGGGTCAAGAATATATCTGCATTCTTCTGCTCTTTCTTCAGGCTTCTTTCTTATGTCCGTTTACTTAAATGGACAAATCAATAGTGACATGGTATACGGTGAACTTACTGTTCATTGCAGGATGTTCTTCCAGTAGTCCTTCTAACCCAATTTGAGGCAGCCAAGCTTTGGCTCCCAATGTTCATATTGAAGAATTATCACATTAATAATGTTCAAAGGTTGCCAAGCACCTTTCAGATGCATTCTTCCCATCTGGTACACAAAGAGCAATAAACAAAAGGAGGCTACTAGAATATTCTCCTAAAATTCTGTGCTATAGATTTCCAAACAGTGGAATATCTGTTCCTGTCAACAGTGTCCCCTCTGGGTTCCTGAGTGGCCCTGGCATCAAGGAGGAGGAAGAGTTCTTAAGTGGAAAAGGAAGTAAGAAGAGACAGGAAATGCCTAACTGAACAGATGGAGGGGAAAAACCTCCCTGACAGAGTGTGCTGGGATGTGTCCAAAAGAAACGTTAGAATCTCCCTTCCCAAGGGACTTCAAAAACTAAGTACTAGAAAATATACAGGAGGGAACAATACTGCATTGGCAGGAAAATGGGCTGGATGATCTAATTATTTTCCATCTTCAACAAGTCTAAGTATATGAATAATGCAGATCTCTCTAGCTGTTTTTTTGTACTTATTTCCAAAGTATTGCAAATTGGGAATTATTTCCTTTAAAAAAAAATAATATTACTGGTTATTACTTTTATTTCATCAATCCCAAGGCTCAACAAATTCTGACCTTTCCTGTAACTTATTCAACTTTCCACAACTGTGACATGGTAGGCATGGAGCTAAGCTCAGGCAAACATGAACACTTACATCTGATTCCTACAACGCGTGCCTGCAGAGTCTTGGGTGCGGTCATACTTAAGATTCTGGTGTTCTGATATTTAGTAATTCTCTGCAAGTAAACCTGTGAAGTTTGGATAATAATCTTTGAAAAGCCTTGATGTTGTAAATTCCTTCATTCTATTGCTACCACAAATTTTTCCTGATACGATGATAACAATTGTCCCACTATCTTTATGGATGTGAGGTAATGTGAGCAGAGTTTGTTAAAGGCAACATACACCACCCCCACGCCACCAAGTCTTTAGACTTGGTAGTATTAATTCATTTAACAAAGGAACAAAAACATAAAGGATGTTTTTGCTGAACTGTAGATTTTATGGGTTTTGTGTTGTTCACCTACAAGGTTTAAGATAATTTACTTGTGCAAAGAAGCCTTCATCTTTCCTAGCCCTTACTCCTATAGCTCAAATACAGCATAGATTACATTTGATTCTATATAAGGGTGGCCTGACTCCTGTTCAATGGAAGCTATGTGCCTGAATAATGTGGGTACAAATCCTGTATCCAGGGCTTGTGTTGCAGTGCAGGCCGTCTTGGGACACATAGTACCTTGACCCCAGAAATGTCTTGTTTTATAAATTACACAATAAGTAAGACACTTCAGTCTAAAAGTGAAATACCAACATTAACTTTCATTTGGAAGAAACGGTATTAAGAAACTGCATCCATCTAAGTATCTAGCTGTAAAGAAGGGTTCTCTTTCAGATTTGAGATATTACAATGACTTGTTTATCATAGATTTTTCAAGGCTGTGATCAATACTGAGAGGCAATTACTTTCACTAAACTCATAAAATTGCTAATCTCTTTTTGAATCTATTATGGGAAACCTGAGATAGTCATTGCATGAGAAATAAAACTTCTGAAATGCCCATGCTAGAATTCATGATGCTATTAAGTAATTTGACAAAATAAGCATTCTAATGCAATGCACTCAAAACAAAAGCATTCGGCAATAACATTGTATGTTCTTAATCAAGACAAATTTACTGTGAGTCAGGGGTCAATCAAAAAAGGAATAGGAAGCTTGCAGTGTGCTCTGTGATCCTGGGTAAACTTGTTCATCAATATCTGTGTTTAGCAGTGTTGTATTTTGTAGCAAAACTTAAATGAAAAATGAGTCAAATTTTAATTTAGTCTGTAAACGTCTGTCCCATATGCCATAACTTTTCATGATTCAATTATTTTGTATATTTAATATGTTTTAAAAGAATGTTGTTTTGAATAGATGTAGCTGGGAAAAATATTGTTCCTAGGACAAGGATGACTACACTAATGCATAGTTGATAAAAATGTGAAATAAGTACTAATTCATCTTTTAGACTCATTATTTATTAGTAAAGTCACACCTGAAAGGGCTGAAAAGAAAAAACAAATTGAGTCAGTTTTAGTACAGTTTAACATTTGTCTAAATCACTGAACATTTTCTAAGAAACCTAGCTCTAATTTGTGCTTGGATATCTGAATAATTCTTTGTGTTGGGAAGGATTCTTCTTTTCAATTGAAAATATTTTCAAGTTTAAAAAAATTCCTACTACTTTTGTGCAGCAAAAGTTTAACCATCCTGAAACACTTCAGTAAGAAAAGCACATTGCTGTTTGGTTTCTACATATACAAATTCTAAAAATCTATGCCTAGCCACCATAAAAATAAAATGTTATTAAGCAGTTTCTTTGGGGTTTTTTAAATAAAGTGATTATTAATTTGAGTAACACACCAATAAACTTGGGTATCTGATGGAGGAGGCATTGTTTCTTTCTTCTTAAATTAAAAAAAAAAAATTCTCTTTGAGGCTAGTCTCACTCTACAAAGTGGAAGTTTTCAGGCTGTTTTAAGCTAGGTGCTTGAATCTCCAAGCATTTTGACAGTCTTATGTATTTTCTCCCTGCCCATGCAAACCCACAAATTTCCTACTGAGGATGTGATTTTAAGTTCACTGAGACTTTATTTGAGTAGAGATTCAAGCAGTTGAAAATGTTTTTACCCTAAAGAATTTTAAATCTGACTATGATTACCAGAACAAGGGGCTTGTTATGTATGCATATGAAATATTTAATAGAAATGAACTATTTCTCCAGCTTTGAAAAAAGACTGCACAGAGAAACTCTGCCAGATGACACCAGGTCGTTAAGTGCTTTGTGAGAAATGTCTTGGCCTATTCTAGTTACTGAGGAAACTCGCTTTCCACTACAGTGAGGCCAAAATTTCATAGTTGGATGATGCCCTAGAGATTATCAAGAACACTAAGAAAAATTTCCCATCACTTCTGACTAATTACCCAGAGTAACAAGTGTTCCCCAGGGCATCTTTATGTTTCAACTATAGATAAGTACTCCTAAGTGAATTTTAATGAAGTGCAAACTCTGCAACAAGTAGGATAAATTTGCCGTTGCAACCATCTCGCTTCATAGTCACTGCTTATACAACAAAGCAGTTTAACAAAATCAGTTAAGATTCCAATTCACAATGAAATTAACACAATGCTATCTAAAAAGTGAGTATGGTTTGGGTTGTGCTGAGTAAACATACAACTTAATGTTCCCCGGTGGACTAGAGACATGTAGTCCAGTTGTACAGTCACAAGCAAAGAACAGGCACTAAAACTGATCGCTTTTCATATGGAAGTGCATGTATATGTTTTAGTATATGCGAACCTATATGTGGTCACAGCCTAGTTTCTCTCAGGTGCTAATATCCAGTCCATGCCTACAGTGACCCCATAAGCTTAGGAAAAAGTGAATGTGTTTTTTTTTCCCCAGTCAATGTGAAAAGTGTTATCGGAGAACGTCAGTTCGCAACATTGTAAAGAATTCAAACTTTTAGCATCCTGTATTCCTATTGGCAGCCTGGCAGCATAAAGTTAGAAGAATAGTCATTGCTGTCTAATACAATAATGTTAAGAATTCTAGGTTTTTTTGTGTGGTGGGGAGGATGAAAGGAGGGAAGAAAAACCTTAAAAGGGCTTTAGTAGAAATTAATTTCATTTATTGGAGTTATTTGTAGAGGAAGGGGCTATA
>JAOXNG010000001.1:92297503-92311549 GCA_028566535.1 Scolopax minor
GGTGAGCAGTGAATGCAAAGTTTCTTTGCTTGGATTCTCTTTGCCTTTTAGGGTTAGATTTCCTATGGCCTCTAGCTTTGCAGGAATGGCATCTATATTTCCCACTCACAGAGGGAAAGACAGACAAGCCCTGCTGTCTGTCAGAGCATACTGTTTTGAGAAACTGCACAAGTAAATATTCAGCAGCAGCATTACAGTGTCAGACTGTTGCATTTCTAAAGTGTAAAGCATGGAAATGAGTCATGCGGCCCTCCTACTTACGATAGTTTTCCCACATATGTAAGCAATCAGTAGACTCAATCAATGAAAATGATAGTGCAAATGTGGTAGAGAGGACTTAAACCTGCTGATTACAAAGGAGATTGCATTATCTAAGAAGGGGCGTTCATATGTTGTGGCTTAGAGTAATTCATTCCATGTTTAAATAAGTGTTCTATTAAAATGTATAACATGTGTGTGTCTTTCTGAGCTCCTGCCAACAAAAATTATTACAAATCATTCATTTTCTGATAGACACTTGTTACTTTCCACTTAAATTTCCCACAGAGATTATCTTCAGATTCATCAATACCCTAATTTGGGCATAAATATCTTTGCCCTTTTGTTAAACAAGCTAGACATGGGGGAGTTTTTGCTCTGCCTAGGCCAGTCATATGATGTTGGTAACCTGAAAGATTAATCAAAACCTCATAAAACATGGATGGCAAGTAATGCTAGTGGGATTAATTTCTAAGTTTCTTGTTGGTTTATTTGTTTGTTTTGGGTTTTGTTTTGGTTTTTTAAGAGGTAATTATGTTACAGGAGAACCAGCCTCAGCTGAAAGCAGCAGTAGGGCACTGGGTTTTTTCTGCCAGCAAAGAGGCAGGCACTGGAAGAAATGCTGTCCATACACATCACCCCAGTTGTGCAGCAGCATCTCCAGGAAGGGAAAATGTGTGTAGCTCATGCAATCCCTACCATTTCTGGTGGGTTAATGATGGTGGGTGTTCTGATGCAGGCATTTGTTCTCTTAGAACTGGAAGGAGACACATTTAAATGGTATATCTTTTGAACATGTTATTCAAAAACTTTCAAATAACAAATATGTTATTCAAATACCTATTCCAAAGGTAGCTTGCTCTCTTAAAAAAATCTCCAGGCACCCTTCTGCCCCCTCTATACCCAAGGACGCATAATTACTCTATAGCAAAGTAGAAAAGTCATTCTAGGTGGAATTCTCCTAAAATGCCTTTTCGTCTAAATCCTAGTGAAAATCAATGGGGTTTGTACTCAAAAACCAGTTACTTTCTTTTAAAAATCCTACCTAATGAAAACAACTATCACCTTGATTTTACTGGGCAACATTTACAGAGCCTGCACATAAATTGTCTCTTCAGTGCAGGGGGAGGACAAAATGTTTTCAGAGATCTAGCTGGAAGCAGGGCTCGTGTCAGTTACAGCAAAAATAATTAGTATTTTTCACTTCAGTGTCTATTGAATGAATGAAGCTGAAGATAAAGCAGTGGTGTGTAGTCAAGCTAAATGCTGGTAGTCATGGAGAGAAGCAGCAGCTAATTTAAACAGAAAAAAAGTAATACACATGGGTCTTTTTTGTTAGACAAAACAATTTTGTCCAAGAAAGTAAAAGGCATGTGGTAACAATGAGTATAACTACATTTCATTTTTGCTGTGAGATGGTTACAGTTACAAAATCCCGTGCAACTAATTGTTTAATCCCAGTATTAGAAATGCAGCAGGGTGTGGTATGACTGAAGTAGTTTATTTAAATGAATAAATGACACATAGGGACCTAATTCTTGCTGTCTTTCAAAATGTCTCCAGTGTATGCTACCACCTTTCATGCTTTCTCTGGTAGCAGAGACTTTAAAATCTGCCAAAGGCACCTAAAATTAATTTCTCTGACAGCTTTCCACTTCTCAGTCTGGTGCTGCAGATCCAAAGTGCCTATTCAAACCCCGAGTGATGCAAGAGAGTAAATATTTGCCCCATTAAATAGAAGTTGGGAGAGGCAAGTGACTTGCCAAGTTATAGAGTGGAATCCTTTCATCTCAGCAGTCTTGAATGGCTTTTAGATCCAAATGTTGACGCTTTGATACTGTGAGTCTACAGAAAGGGCTGAGCGAATTGGACAAATACCTTGGTTAGAACTTGGCTCAAAAGAACTGCAAAAGAAAACATTTCATAGATGTAATCTAGGTAAAGTCTTCTGGTCAAAATAAATCCCTAATAAAAAGCAACATAAAAATGGCAGCCTCTTATTTATGAAGTTTTGTAAATGAAACATTTTGAAAAAAAGCATTTTGAACAGAATATTTCCAACTAAATATTTGGAAGTATGTTTTAAAAACCATTGTCACTCAAAAAACCCCTTTCATTAGACCAAAACAAAAATAAAATACATCATCCCTTTTAATTTGCTAAAAACTGAAGGCATACACTGTTTTAGATTGTCATGCCATAACTGGTTGTTTTGCATGGAAGTCAGCTTTACCCTACATTAATTATTTTATTGCATGCAGTACTTAGCTGTTTCTGGTAACAGACATTAACAAAATTATCCAACTAACAAATATTTTCAGTTTAAATATAAAAAGAAAGAGAAAGTTTGGCTATCCCTCATTGAAACATAGTTTCTTCATTTTTTTCACATGACAGTGTTTGATTGCACCTTTCATTATTTCTGACAGTATTTAATTTCCTTTTTTGCTTTACTCAGTGCCTACAAAAATAAAAGGAGCAAATTAACTTTAAAATGTAGGCAAGACAAGTGGTCACAGAAAAAAAAAAAAAAAGGAAGGGGGTGCCAACCAAAACCCCTGAATTCAAATGTACACACAAAATTAATTTTATGAGAGACCAGAATTTTGTGGCTCTGATTATGGTCCAGCTTGTCCATAACCCAACATCAAATATCTGGGCTCACAATTACATATGACGTTTTAATAGGATAAATGGATTGATTGAAAATACTTTGTGAAGAGTTTATGTGAAAAGACTTATCTAGTAAGTGTGGCCAAGATTTAAGCCATTATTTCAGATGTGAAGCATTTGGCAATAAGAGATCATTTTCATCAAAAAGGAAGCCCTCGTTCATTATTTTTGGGCCGAAAATAATTCAGGTTTTGTTTAATACTACCAGCAAAGAAAAATTATATAAATAGAGTGAAACTGCTTTTTTTTTCTTTAATCAAATAACACAGCATCCTAAAAGGAAGAAATTAATAACATTCTTTTAGAACCATATGAAGTGTGAGATATGACCTGTTAATATGCAAAATTCCTGCACACCTCCCATGTAAAATCACCCTATTTATTTCTGAGTAGGAACTGGCACAGTTGGCCCATGTGACTATACAGCTATGTGGCTTGGTTTGTTTATTATTGCAGTGCAGCATAGTTTCCACTGAATAGCTGTGCTAGACTGATGCTGCTTTATTGCACAGGAATATAAACAAATTGATAGACCCATTCAGAGACTGAATTTGACTGTACTTCCAAGTTTTTTAACCAGATCTTATTCACTTATCTGAGCATCAAGCCCTTCCTTCTCCATAGTGCATACCTGTAATCGTCCCGTCATGCTAGGAAGTAGTTTGTTCTTTCCTTTGCTCTCATCCTTTCCACTGTATAATTACTACAGACTCGATTCTTTTTATATGTTGTGGTACTTGGGTCTCCCTTCCTTGGCCATTTACTTTGGGCACAGAATTGTTTCTTTGCTGTGTTAGGGTGCTCACTTCACGGTACCATGGAAATTCAGGAGTATTCTTTGGCTTCCCAGTGATTCAATTCTGCTAGATTTGGAAGATTTGATTATGGTAAGAACCATGCCTGTGGAAAAGCAAACAGACCTCAAGAACATTTTAAAAGCAGGAGCACCTTTGGAACAATAACACAAGCTCTGATAGGTTAGGTGTAGAAGAGTAGGAAAGAAGGGAGCCAGAGAGATCCATGACTAATGCAGCAGTAGTTCAGACAGATCTGAATCTTAGGACAGATTTCAACTATGCCCTGCACTCTCAAGAAGGAGAAGGCTTAGGCTACTACTGTTTTTATATCATTCTACCTTTCAGTCCTGTTCTGGTGAAGCATTGGAGCTTCATTGTAATTTGTGTACCCACAAATTACATTCAGGGGTATCTTGCTGCTACTGCAGACAATAAATTAATGATACAACATTTCCTGTGCCTTGTGTGTGCCAAATTTGTGCATGTCTGCATTCAAATACAGATGAAAAATTAAATTTGTTTGGCTCGAACAGTTTTCGCTGACAACATAACTCAGTTCTCTTGAGTTCTTGGATAAGCCGTAGCCGAAACAGTTTGTTCTGCTTTCCCTGCCCAGTGCCTGAAAGCTGGGGTTAGAGCTGGCTTGCTTTAAATCAAAGCTGTGCTGAGACACACTGACAGCCAGGACACAGGCAACAGGCTGCTTGTTTCCCAATCGTCCCAGATCAGCCACACTTCAGAGAGTCTTTAGAGAAGGAATAAACTTAATTGCAGATAATATTGGGACCTTCATATGACCTTCAGGAATTACATTAAAGTGTGTTTCTTTGTATTTTTTTTTAGTTGTCTGATATTAGACAGTAGTCGTATGTCTACATATCCTTCCCTTTTCATGTTGGAAAACAAAATATAAAATTTATGTCCTACTATACTGATAATTGCAGTGAAAGCATATTATAAGATCAGAAACTGTCAAATCCTCTTTGTTGAAAGCATATCTTGACAGCTAATTTACCTCAGCACTTTTCAAGGATCAAGAGAGCATCACTCCAGTTAAACAGAGATTCCTTCCAGTTGACAGAAATGTTAGTTACCATTGGCAATTGCACCAATAGCAAATACCAGCTTGATTTTAGAAGAAAATGTGAAGCTTTTAATCCCACCTATTGATTAGATAGGGTGACTGTGCACAAAGGAAATGTGGGGAGACTTCCAGTTTGAGAACCTGTCTTTATAAAGTGTTCAAAGCTTTTACAAGTATATCTAGTAAATACAGGACCAGTTCTGATTTACAATATGATTAGTGGCATTACAGTGGAAGAATGAATTGGCCAAAAATTGGACATAAAAATGTTACAAATCAATTAAGTACATTAAAAAAGAAAAATTCTCGTAAAAGAGAATTCATTGTTACCAACATTCTGTAGCTGTTCTTGTTCATTGTTCTTCTTTCATTTTTCTTGACTGGGAGATTATGTTTGAGTAATTATGAAGGTATTTGCTTCTATATGAAAGTATTAAGCATGCTTACCAACTTTTTTAGGTGTTATTAGTGCTTTGAGATGCCTCAGTTTAGGACATACTCCAAAGAACATAGTTTTCAGAAGAATCGGAAAGGTACCAGATCACTTTGAGGTGTATGAAGTTAATAGAGTGGGCAGTGTGGCAGGTGGAGGCACAATTTTTAAATTCCAGAATTTGCACTATGATGTACTAAAACAGATTCTTTGCAGCCTCAAATCCTACATCTTCTGTGCTTGCTTATTCCTACAGAAAATACCTTTTTATGACTTGCTGCTTACAGTGTACTGAATACAACCTTTTCCTTTGATATTGTGTGGTTTCCAAAATACCAAAGCGATGTGAGAGAATCATCTGTATGTTTTGCCAAACAGATTGGCTTTGGCTGCCCAAGAAATTTTCTGGATCTCTTGATCAAATCCTCCACCCTGTTGCAAATTTGGAATTCATGCCAAATATAGCATCCAGCAGTGAGATAAATCTGAATTCTTTCATGTGAGCTACAGTGGGTTTTGTTATTCTTATTTGTGATAATTCTCCTACATGTATTGTTATCAAAACTGGTGAAATAATTTATTCCTCAAATAATTTGAAAATACTGTTATTATTTTTTAATTCAACCAACTTAACATGCATTCTCAGAAAATCTTACCACTAGTAGTTACAAGTACTACTGCTTTTAATTTCATAATTATTTGCAAATATATACATATCGCTAGCTTTTGTTATTATCCTATTTTTTAATACTTGGAAATTTACTGGAAAATGATGTCAGGACATTGGAAAACAGTAAGCAAACAGGGCTCACCCATTGAAGTTCATGGGATTTTTTCCAAAATTTCCATTTAGTGAGTCTGACAGAAATGAGCTTAAATGCATCATGCTGCTTCAGTCAGGATATTTCCAAAAACATTTTTGGAGAAATACTTTTGCTGATGGTTTTAGTCAGGAATACTGGGTACAACCAGTTTACCTGTTACTGAAGGAAACTTAATTCAAAAAGAAACAGGTGTAAAAAAGCGCTCAGATTGTCTGGCATTGGAAGTATCCTATAAGGAAGAATAAGAAAGCTTAGCCAGCTTGGTCAGGCAAAACAAAAAAAGAGAAGACAATTGTAGACTATAAATATATTAGAAAAAGAAGTGCTATTTAAGCTAAGGTAAATGCTGACACAAGAACAGATGGGTATAATCTAACTGTGTACAGTTATTCCGGATTTTAGAATGTTTCTAATTCTAAAAGAAATGAGAATCCCTGACAACTTTCCACTAAGAGTACCAGGAGCAAAAAACCCCAAAAAACCCCCAACACCCGAACGAAAAACTCTAATTGATCATAAGCAGAGCCTGCGAGGCATATGAAAAAGATTATATGGCATGGTTGCCTGCAAAAACAAGGGACTGAACTCAATGACCCAAGAGTCTCTTCCAATCTGCTGTTCTTAATTAGATATATGAGTATCATGGGAGCTTTTCTAGCCTCCAGCCTGTTCCTGCAAGAGGATCCTTTTATTTATGTAACTTCCCACTGAAATCCCTGCAAATCTGCAGATCCCCACTGACATGTAGGTGATACGGATTCTTGGACCAAATTCCAAGGAGGGTTCATGATCCCAGAAGAAAATTCTATATCTGGCTTCTGTTTTCCTTCCTGGTTTTGCATGCAGCTTCTGTTTCAATTTCTGAAACTCCCTTCTCTACATTGTTTAATTTTCCTTGTGAATATAACTTTTTTTTCTTGAAGAATGACTTTAAATGCTAATGAATCATACATTTCTAATTAAAATCCATATAACTGGAAATACTTTTACATGCAGAATACCTGTTACCTGAGTGCCTCATGGCCTGAGTGCCCTTGTCACTGAAATCAGTGCAAGTGGAGCATTCAGTGGTTTTCCTGTCCCTTGAACCAACATTATGAACCAACCAACCAACAAAATGGACCAGTATTTCATCACAAGTTAGGTCTTGTGCCATGAAACTTTAAACACACTCCTAGGATCAGGGGGTAAACCTTAAGGTAGCTAAGCTTACAATATTGCTGGGAGAAAAACTGCTAGTGTCACCCTCCAAAAGCAAAGTTCTTGGTCTGGTGGCATCATAGACAATCACATAGATTTGTCTTGCCCTTTATGGTGCTCCATAATGCAGTAATTTTGGGACTGAATCTTTATCTTATGATCAATTCAAAATACTTGCTAAAGTCTTTTCTTTCCACGAGATAATCTGGCCGTTTCTACCTCTATTTCTTCACCTGTAAATTTATGCAGCGTGCTGAGGACTGATAGGATTTGCAAGGGATGTCTGGTGTCTCTGATAGAAAGTCCTACTTGTAAATTATGATGATAAGGATCTTCCCTAGAAATTAAAGTTTGTGTTGGAAGCTCTTACTTGCTATGATGACAGAAGGGAACAGAATGATTCCCACTAATTTGGGATGGCTGGTAACAAAGCCTGACAACTTGAGTTACTGCTTTTGGTTGTTCTGTGATTCTCTAACATGCTGTTTTCCCAGGGAAATTCACCAATGACAATAATGCCAGCAGTTTTTACTGTTTACTGGCTTGTTTTATGAAACTCATGATCTCCAAGACTTCTGAAGTAATCCCAGGACTTGCTTATACCAGCCACCATACCAGGTTTGACTGCCAGGCACACTCACCAAGAGGGAAGTACAGTATTAGGGCCTGAAATGAGTAAGAGTCAGCATCAAATGCTGAATAAAGATGACTGCAGTTTTCTTCTCTCTCCTTCCTGAGAGGAAAGGATTGGGTTCTGACAATTTCCTGTGGCAGAGTTTTATCTTTGGCTTTGTAAATTGTATTTCTTCATATTCTGGACACTGAAAACAATTACCTTAGCATTTTGTTACATTAAAAAAAATGGTTTATGCCATTGATAAAAGGTTGTTAAATTTAACCCTGATTATTAATGCAATGAAAAATCCATAATATCACTACTCCACTCTGCACTGCAGAAGGTAGCTGGGTATCTTGTCTCTGGAGAGTCTAAAGCACAGCCACTAATCTGTGACAAGCACAATAAGCTTTCAAGAAAAAAGCTGCAGCTTTCATCCAGCACAGGCCATGGGGTTTTCTTTGACCACAGGTTTGCAAACCTCTACATACACCTCTCTACTCAGGACTTTGTAGAATGGAAAAGAAAGTGAGAAATGTTATTCAAAGTCTGGCACTTCTGCTGCCTTTCTGCTGTCAAGTGGAAGCTGAAGTGTCCTTCACTATAATGGGGCACCTGACATGCTGCTCTTCTACTTAACCTTCTTTTCAATATTATTTGTACAAGTGACAACCTGCAATTTCTCGGTACATTACAAGTAGCAGCCATTGCAAATGACTTAAATTTAGGCAGTTAAATATTTTAGAAGTACAAACTGTCTTAATTTTCTAGTAAGTGGAGGAACTTGAACTCATAAATATCAGATCACCTTTGTTTATGCACAGAACATGGGCAAAGGCAAAACTGCCTAGCTGTGAGAGGTATCAGGACAGCCTCCTTGCTTTTTTGTTCTTTATGCTCTTACTTGCCATTTAAAAATGCTCTCTAATCTATACTGATATTTCTTTAACTTCATGGCACTATAAGGAAATGTAAGTTGTTAATCTTTTTTAACAGCATAGGGAAATGCAAAATGCAGTATATGCATACAATACTGTGATTTGGTCCAGAGGCTATTTCAGTGGATATTTCAGGCAATTTGATTTTACTTCATTTTTTCTTCATCGTCATATACAAATGCCATATGCTAGCTTTGCCGTTGACCCTTTGCCAGTGCAAGTAATTTTTAATTTCACTGAATACTTTTCTGCTTTGTTTCTTCACATTTAAGGTAGCAAGTGTTTTGTGTGTTTAGTAGTCTTATATTCCAAAATCTGTTGGCTTTTTTTCTCTTCCTTTTGACTTGCAGGATGTATTTATTGAAATGAAATTTTGGAGGAATTTGAATCTGTCCATATAAGGAAATGTATGCAAAGCCATAGTGGAAACATATAAAGCATAACCATTTGTCAAAGAAATCAAATCTGTTATCTTGGAAGGCACTTTGAGTTTACTTCTTTTGGCCTTAGACTTCTTGTAGCGGTCACAAAGCTTTATTATATGACGGAATTGGGTGATTCTGAGATATTTTTATTTGGATTTGGACAATCTGAAATGAGTGGTTAAAATCATAAGCTGCACTTTAATTTCTTAGGTTGGCACCCTAAGCAGTCTTAGGTTGACATCCCTAAGGGATGAAATTGGTACTTTGCTCCTTCTGCTTTCTCTGCATCATCTGAATTTTCATTGCATTCATTGCTTGTAATTGCCAATTACCATAACCTGATTTTATGAACCACCTTGTGAACAGTACAAAATAAAGGGTAGGGGATTTAAAATTATTTCCTATAATTTTTACAGGCAGCATTATCTTTCAAGAATGTAACAAAATGTAAAATCCAATTTAAGATGGTACGCTCATTAGGTAAAGATTGTTACCCATATTTCACTGGTATAGAAAACCACAACAAAGAAACTGTACAACTACCTATTCAATCTGTTCAATTCCAAACTTCAGACTGATATTCAGAAGCACTGCAAAGTAGTATCTGCAGTTAAACTTAGTATTATCAGTGATGAACACCTTATGTTTATCAGTCCCAAAATTTCAGAATTATTTACGTTCTGGCTATCCCTATGTTTGGGTCTCAAAGCAAGCTGTTTTACGCTTCCTTGTAATCCAAAGGGCTTAGTATCTGCCCTTTTCTAGGTGGTACTGAACACAGGGACTAAGATCTCTCAAAGTGGGATCCCCAAAATGCATGAACACATTTGGGGAAAAGGAAAGACATTAGATGATTTGCATCAGGGTTCACTGTAATTATAATTAGAATTAAGATAGCAAATCAGGAAAATGTCACTCCTTATATTATGAGTGCTAATTCCTTTCCCCACACCAAGCTAAATAGAATCTCTGTCAGGAAAAGCCTTCATAGGTACATATTTTGTAACTGAGTCTGACAGCATGGGTTTAAAGAATGTCAGAAATGTGTTGTCTGATCTGCTTTCTCCGTATGATCCAGTATGTGCCAGCAATATTCTTCAGGTTAAATATGTCAAAACAAATAATGGTGCTGACTAAAACCAGAATTCTGTACTTAGAGTAAAATTTAAAAAAAAAGCCAAAGATCCCATATAAGAACAGACTTACAGCTGATGTATTTTGCTCTGCAGCCATTATGCTATCCATATGGGAGACAAGGTAGGAAATGGTCTATCCAATAGCAGTAACAAAAAAATTCATGAAAATTTCTAAAAATTACAGGTAAATTGTTGCCTTACTTAGTATTTCTGTGGATGCATTCATAAAGAAAAAATGTGGGTTTGAGGTGATAGGCTTGTGTAGGAAATTATGAGATAAAGAATATTCTTTTTCTTTTTAGATTATTTTCTTTATACAGTTCTGGGTTTGGGGATTTTTTTGGAGAGGGAAAACCTCAAATTATGGTAGACACACTGCCATTTTAGAAAGGGTGTATGGATTTCAGGCTGGGACTGGCTTCTGTCCAGAGCCCAAGCAGAATGACACTGGGTCAGTCTGCGCCCACGGGAGTAAACATCTTCTGTATGGTGTTTTTAAGTGTGTATATGGTTGCATTATGTAAGGATGAAGGTCTTGGCAAATATTCTTGTATGCATCTTCCACTACATAAATAATTTTGTCAGCTTTGTTGAATAAATCAGGCTTGACTTCATATATACACTCTTTGAACACTTTTCAAATGTTTTCATCTAAATCTCTTCAATTTCACAACTTGTTTATGATGGTCTGTTAGAAAGCCATTTGGCTTTAGCAAAAGCTTCACTCGGTGTCTGTAGAAGTAATGTACTTCTTCAGTATTGGAGAATAGCAGTAAGACTTACCAGCAGCACTACTGCAGCTTCTGCAAATGAAGTATCTTTTATATGAACACACTGTTACTAAGGATAAGGGTGCACCTTTTCTTCCAACGAGAAAAATTGCAGGAATTTGATTAAATGGATCCGTACAAATGAAAGCTGCATATAATTTATCACTACATCAGATATTTTACTGTGATTTTAAACTGACTGCCCTTTTCCTGCATACATGAGTTTGTGGCAGCTGTCATTTAATATTTTTTTATAGATGCGAAACTGCAGACAGTTGTATGTACCTTGGCTAAAGCATCTCTGCTGTAGTGTCATCTCATAGGGCCTCAGATTTTCACTAACTTTTCCTTTTCTCTGCTTACCTATGAATCCATTTGATAAGGTTCGGCTCAAGTAACGAAATCACTTTTGAGAATGACATAAAACAACTTTTTCATTATTAAAGGAAAAGTTTGCGGTCTTTTTGAAGAGCTGTACTGCTGAGGTGGGTGTGGGTAGAATGTTGAAGTCTGGTGGGAAAGTTGCCAGAAAGGGTTTTGTGCATTTGAGTGTGCTTAGAAAAAATTAGATCGGAATTATTTAAATTTAGCGGGGGTGGTGGCTAAAGAAGAATATTCAGAATATATTATTTTCCTCATAAGCCTAAATGCTGTCACTTTGGCATGATTCAGGTCTGTCAATAATGCAGAACTAACCTGAGGCAGGATAGCGAACAGAGGCTGTTCCATTTCTGGATTCAAGATGCCTTCAGAAGGCACGAAGAAAACTCCACAGAAACTCTCCTTCACCCCATTGTTGCACATGGGACTTGCACACAGTCCAAGAGCTTACTCTCTGCCCCTTTTACAGTAGGGTAAGCTTCCATCAGTAAAATGCCATTGTACTTTCCTGAGTTTGGAGAGAAAAAGGCTTTTTACCCTTTGATCAAGCCCTAGGAGTGATGGTTCTTCTTACTTCCTCCCCATCCTCATCCTACAGAATAAGTAGGAATATAGAAACAGGGATTAATACTTCCTTCTGAGATTCTTAGGATTTTGTGATAATCATGAATGACTACAACATGTTATGGCATTAAATTTTTGCCATTGCACTTCTATAGAACAGTATACCAGCTATTGAACCTTTAATACATCTTCATCTAGCATTCATCTCTACTCTTTTGGCCTTCCCATCTGTCACCCATTGAGATTAACATTAAATCTTCTAGAGGAACATATATGGAGATGCTCCTCTGAGCTTTCTAGTACTCCAATGTGTGGGGGGATGGCAGTTTAATACCAGAGTTATTTCTGTTACATTTTATAAAAGTTAGAATTTCAGTTATGATGCAAACCCAGTGAATTAATGTATTTCTGGGTCTTTCTAGGGTCAGTTTTTGGAAGCCATACACTTTAGTGTATGGCTTTAGTTTAGAAGATTGATTCTCTTGCACTCCAGAACTTTAATCTCAAGAGACATCTGTATTAAAGTAATTTAACATCAGAGTCATAGGGCTTGTTTACATGGGGAAATTGACCATCATTGCTATAACATAATAGCTTTACTTCAATGTAACTCCCCCATGTGGACATTGCGCTCTGTAATAAAACTGACTTCATTTTGAAATAATTACTCCTACTAATTGTTCCAGAATAGAGTGTCCACAGGAGGGAGTTATGCAGAAATAGCCATAACAGAATAGTTTGTAGTTCAGCTGATTAAGTTCACTGGGTAGGGAAGCCTTGTGCAAGGGTGGCACAAGATTTCCAAGGGTAAAAATGCAGTAGCTACTCAGCTCTGCTCTTGACGACAAAACGGGTTTGCTGCTAGTGTTAGATTTTTCCCCTATACAAAGATTTGTAGCTTCCACAGTGTTCTGGGAAACTGCAGTAATTTTGCTTTGAGTTCTTCAAATAACTCAATAAATTGAATATAAAATATAGCTTTGTTTCCCCCCTTCCAATCCCCCCCCCTTGCAATGTCTTTTCAATTTCTAAATTGAATTTACTTTTGACCATATAATTCTTGGGTGAAAAATAAGCTTTTAATTTTTTCTTACTTTGTTCCCTGACGTGCTGGTATTTGGCAGTTCCCTGACCCTTCATGTCTCTCATTACTTCTGAGTTAAAGAATACCTTCTTGAAAGATCTGTTTACCCTTGTCACCTTTACAGCCTTTACAACTAAAAAGATGTATGGCTTTTTGTTGTTTTTCCCCCGCCCCCCTGTAACGGCAAAGAGCTGTTTGCTGATCTGTTTTCTAAAATACATTTCAGAAATTGCTGTTAGCTGTCTGCATTTCAAATAGCTGGAGAAAAACTTGATGCTAAATAAAAGTAAAATTATGACTTCTCCCATAAAACCTGCAGTTACAAAATATGTGTTGTGACTCTTCAGAAATCTTAAGGAATTGAGGTTTTGGGCAGTTTTGTGAAAGCTTTTCTGTGAAGGTGAGAGCTGTATGTTTTAGTCCTACATGTACTAAAGAATCAGTATGTGGCCTTAGTGGAATCTCGTGTACTCTCTCTGTGCACATAGACATGCTCTAAGGCATATCTTGCGGTTGAAACCATCAGGTGCCAGGTGTCATGCTATTGCAAGTGCTAAACATTGCTTTTCATTGCTAAACTTGCAAGTTCTTAAAGCAATCCTTCAGGGCAGTGGTTTAAGGATGGGAGCAAAGGTACTGAAATTCTGGTAAGCTCTCCATGATACGTTGAGCGCAGTAATGAGCCTGATTCTTGAACCCCGTTCAAAGTTAGGTGGTTGCATTGCCATACAGATGAGTCTGAGTTAATATGCCTCATTTTCCAAGATGTACCACCGTCCTAACATAGTCACTCATGGTGCACAGTAACCTGGCTGGCACAACAGGCTTGCAGCCAACTGGAATATACAGTGTAGGGTCCTGGG
>JAOXNG010000001.1:92347957-92359755 GCA_028566535.1 Scolopax minor
CATTTGCAGTGGAGATCCACACAACCACAGGATCCAACTGCACGTATACATTCTTTTGTTCATGAATAAAGTGTATGAGGTTAGATTCATTGTTTTTGTTGCCCGGGTAACTTCCACATGCATTTTGCTCTGTGAGATCTGAGAGGAGGAGAGGAATTGCTGACTGAAAACTAGAGACAATATGGTGTAAATGTGTCTCATAAAGGCATATTGCAAAAAAATCGTATGTGCCAAACAGCAAGTTCCTTGAAACCATGCTTCACTTTATGCAAAGTAGTAGTTTTTCATACAAAGCGACAAATATCTGGTGTTACATAAGAAGGAAAAAAAAGAGATGGACCCCAAATTAGTAGCTAAAATTTGCTTTTTAGCCTAGAATACTTACTCAGATTCCAAACCTGCTAAATGTACCCCACCTTCAGTATTTGGCTAAAAACACTGATGAGCACCGTAAGTAGGAAGTTTCATGCCAAGGAAGGCAGCCGCAGCTTAAGTAAAAAGGAACTTTAGAATGGGGTAAGTGAAAACAGACAGTCAATACTGTTTCAGTCTCTGCTTCAGAGACGTGTGGTTCTCCAGGAATTGTAAGAAAGACACTATATATGACCTTATTGCAAATCAAGTACTATGATTAAATGAGTAATAACTTCAAGACATTTTTTTTTCTATGAAGATGGAAAAAAGTCTCATAAAAAAGAAACTTCACACTTGATAAGATGAGGGAAAAGCCTGTTACTTCACTAAAATTAAGAAGATTTTCTATTCCACTTTATAGTGGCTTTGATTTTTTCTTTTGTAATGAATTAAGTTAGAGGAAATTTGATTTGGATTTTCCAAGTTGCATTGCCAGAGAGTTATGACAAAAACAGACTTTCAGGAACCTATTTGAAGAAACTATATATCCCACTGGATCTGTAGGACTTCCATGCTCTGACAGAGAGACCAGCATTTGTCAAATAAAGGGGAGCATTGGCTCTTCCCTATCCAATGGGGAATCTACTTATAGATCCCATTCTGGGAGATTCAGTGTTTACCCCAGGAGCTGGACAAACACCTGGATATCAGTGCAGATTAACAAATGAGCACAGTTTACACAGAAAGATTAACTTGCCCTCCTTGTTTCAAATTAATTTCCTGGCCAAATAGTGTATGAAAAGAACAAAATTTAATCAATACTGAAGAATCACAGGGAACACTGGCTAATACGTCTAAGAATCTGTACTTAACTGATTGTTGCGGGGTTTATATTGGTAGATGTGTTTCCCCCAGTTTAGATTCTAAGTTTTATTCATCCAGCCAGGAAGTAAACACATACAGTATTATTAGGGATATGGATGAGAAATGTAATTTTGTCACTTTTGGATGATTGTTCAGCTGTGTTCAGGTTTAGGTTTCCAGTGGCACATGTTCTGGGCTAATACTTGTGTCTGCTCTAAATATTTTTATCTTCTTTTGTGCATAAAAAATAAGGAAATGTTTAGCAGATACTGGAATCTGTTGCGGATAAGGAAACATTTAGTAGATACTGAAATCTGTTGTGAATGCATTCCGGTTAATACCTAAAGCATTTCTAAGTGATTTGCCTGTGAAGATTTTGGTTGTTTGTGTATCTGATTGATTTCAAGGTTGCATGTTCATTTGTTAAGATGGAAATAACATCTGACCTTGAGAGTCCTTCTTACAGATTTTCAATGACAAAAAATGCTTCTAAACTGACAAACACAGTTGGTGAGATGCCAATTTGTGGCATTGTTTTCTTCTAGGCTGAAATTCTCACTCATGCAGATTACTGCCAGGAATTGAAAACTGACTCACTCCTTGAATTCCTTTGCTTTTTAAAGTAATGGTTGGATTGGGATTTCTGAGGTTTAAATCAGATTTTTCTTTATTTTGTCATTACTGATCTTTTTTTTTCTACGCCTGGACAATCTTTTCTGCCTTACTTACATGTAAGTTGAAGTTAAAAAGTCCATACCATTCACAAAAAATGCATAACGCATTGCTGTGGTGCTTCTTATATAGAGTCATTATACTGGTTTTATATAGTCTTTTATTACATGCACAGTTGTCAAATGCCCCCCTTTTAAATTCAAAGTTTCCTAAGAGATCTCTTTATAAGGCTCTATTTTCATTTGAATTAACTTTGCCAAATTTGAACTGTTTATACAGATATTTTCCATGTCTGTCTTAGCCCGAATTTTTTTGTTTTAATGTTTCAGATTAAATGCTACAGATGTTTCCAAGAACAAGATTAGGGAAAACTGCATTGTTTTCTCTATTGCTGATTTTTTTCATAAGTCCATCACGAATCTCTAGAGTCTTTTATTCTCTGGAGCAATGACTTGAAACATTAGGGTAAGAGGAAAGCCATGAGGAGGAGGTGCAAAAAGAAATGAGATGGAAATGAGCCTTAAGGGATCAAATTAAGGGTCTATCTAAACAATGTTCTCCTTCTGAATGTTGTTTTGAACCCGTGAGTCCCAAGTGTTTCTTTTCCTTTGCTCTCAGTAATTAGTTTTGAGACATTTTGGAAAATTATTATTACCCTCTTTTAAGCATATGCTAATGTCACTTGGGCATTCTTCATTCTGGCATTTTTGGTTTTTTTTTTTTTTAATGCTTTGGATTGTAACTAAACATGGTTTTAACCTTTTTTCCTTTTGTATGGCTATGTATGTACTATATCATGGAGTTATTTCAAATGCAGTTAATGAGATACAAAGTTGAAGAAAGAAATGCACTTCCACTGAGAGCTCATAGTGTAGTGCAAGGCCTCATGTAACATAGTACAATAGTAGTGCAGAAGAGTGACAGCTGTTAGATTATTTTTTTTTTTTATGTAAAGCTATTACATAGCTATAGGCTCTGTCTAGGGAAAGTGAAAGACTGAAAACTGGGCTCATATGGGGACTTGTTTAGGTGGTTCTTACCAGAGATTGTAATGTTGTGTAAATTTTCTAATTTCTTCACCTATCTCTTTGTAAAAAACAATAAAAATCTTTTTTAAACTTTGACATGCTGACTTATACCTCAGTGTGTATTGTTTTCCTAAGGGACATTTTCTCACATTGAGTTTTCAGTCTTTCCAGAACACATAAAGAGTCATTATTCCTTTGCAGGCAGAGACTTTGTATCTTGCAACATATCACATATTCTAGTCAATAGAATACCACTGGGTTGGTAGAGCTTGAGGGTCTTTTCCCTGGCAACTCTGAGTGACACACATGGTTTGGTCTTGCACCCATCACTAATTAAGTCTCCTTCCAAAATAAATGTCAAAGCATTAGCTAGGAGAAAAATAAGATGCTACATATTGGNNNNGGGGGAAGGGAAACCCTCTTCTATAGTTCAGGTTTAAGGGCAAACTATGTAATGGAAAATAAATTTGTCAAAGAAAATTGTTTCACAGATCTAAACAGATTGATAATACAAAGACAACTCAGAGTACTTTTTTATTTTTTACAGGCTAAAAACTTTCTGTTATTATACACCTCTGCTATCACTTTCTGCATCCTTGGCGCACATACTCCCATGTCACTGCAGGGAAGAAAACTGGTGCTTAGAAGATGTTTCCCGTTCATGTAATCCAGCATATTTCACAGTTCCGCATTTTCACAAAGCATTACCAAACTTACAGCACAGTAAAACTTATATTTCTTGTGAGGAAGACCTCTTAGTCTAGAAAAGTTCCAGGAATGCATGGAGGCCAGAGTTCACACTGAACACAATTTACTAAGTCAGAGACAGGACTTGCAGATGCCTTAACAGCATCAAACTGCTACCCAAACTTGTTGAGTCTCATAGTGGGAGTAGAGCAGCCATTCTCAAAGTTTCCCGGCCTAAGGATAGACTATCTAGATACAGTGAAAAGGACAAGCCTTTGGGCTTTTAAGCCCAAAAGAAGGAAAGAGAAAAGACTAGGAAGAAGGCTTATTGGGAAAGATGCATCAGAAGGCAGGGAGATTGAGGAGATACCACAAAGACTCTGTAATAGTTAATAGTCCAAGAAAAAAAGATAGGATGACATAACTAAGCATGCTGTCATCATGCACATGCAGAACTAGAACTTAACCATGTCTTGTTGACATTTGCCAATTTTTGAGTGTTACTCTATACAAACATGCATAGAATGAATCCAACTTTCAGTAGTGTGTGTTTCAATAGGGTGTATGTTTCGTTGGGCTGAAGTGCTTGTACATGCAATTATATCTGTAATATGCATTTTCAAATGGAGGATTTGAAAGGATATAAGGTGGCAGAGGTAGAAGACAATGGGAATTGCGGTGATTTAAGCTGGAATGTATCTTTTTTTTGTGCATCTACGTGTTCTTCCCTGTGCTCTGCAAAAGGACAAAACAGGCTGAAGATACGTATAAAAAAACTTCTAGTGTGACAAGCAGGAAAGGTTTCTGAGGACAAGGGTTAGGCTGAACTCACCATCTGAAAGAGAACATACTCGGGAAGTAGATAAGAAGACAAGCAATTAGGGTCACACTCTTTGCTACTTCTATCTTGTCCATCTGGCATGGAGCACGGTTAGTTTCAAGTCTCAAAATACTAAGAAAGACACAGAGACATCCTGGAAACTTTCTTTGCCTAACCTGCTGTTGTTCTGCTCTTACTCTGGTTGAGTAACTGAGAAAAGGCAGAGGTAGCAAGTGTACCTGCTGATCTCCAGATCAATTCTTTTGCTTATTTTTATATTAGTTTAGCTAGCTAGTTAGATGGGCTAAGAATTTAACTCATTACAGAGTTCAAAATCATAGGACAGTCTTTGCTTTTAAATCAAACTTATCTATGCACTGCAGACTGCTATACATCTGTTACAAGGATCAAGATAAAACACAAGCCCATTCCCTCCTCCCATTTCCTTCTGTCTCTTTTTTTCTCTTTGAAACTTGCTAAAATGAATACTAGACAGTATCCTTTGACAAATGGGTATAGCTTCCTGCAGGTCATTTCAGAAGCAGTTCTGAAGTTCTCATGGGAAAATCAAAGTAGACATGAGCAACAGTCCACATGCAATCTAGTGTTTAAAAAAAGTCTTATCTTTCTGTCTTAACATTAGCATCTATCAAATAAAATAAGTTCTTAAAACAATGTTAAGAATTTGAGACCGAAATAATTTGTTTATAGGGAATAATAATGTTGGCTGTCCCCGATCATGTTCCTATTTTCCATGTGCCTTAGCAGAGATTCCAGAACCATCTGCTCCATGATCTTGCTGGGATCAGAGGTGAGACTGACCATCCTGTAGTACTCTGGGCTTTCCTTCTTTCCCTTTTTGAAAATTGGGGTTGTTTCCCCTTTTCCAGTAAGAGGGAACTTCACGAGGTTTCCATGACTTTTCAAATACAATGGAAGACATCTTAACAACATCCATCTGCCAGCTCCCTAGGGACCCATGGATGGATTTCATCAGGTCCCATTGACTTATGTACCTTCAAGTTCCTTAGATGTTTTTGGACATGATTTTCTCCTATAGCGGCAGTTCTTTATTCTCATAGCCCCTGTTTTTGCCATCTGCAACTTGGGAAGCGTAGTTAGTTAGAGCCCTTGCTGGTGAAGACCAAAGCAAAAATGTCATTTAATATCTCAGCCTTCTCCATATCCTGGGTGACCAGGTCTCCCATTTCCTTCCAGAGAGGGCCCACATCTTCCCTAGTCTTGCCTTTATCTCTGACATATTTACAGAAGTTTTTCTTGTTGTCCTTGATGTCTCTGGCCAGATTGAATTTTCTCTGGGCTTTAGCTTGCCTCATCTGGTTCCTGGCCACTCAGACATATTCTCTGTATTCCTCTCAATCTATCTATCCTTGATTCCACCCTCTGTAGGCCTCCTTTTTGCTTTTAAGCTTGTCCAGGATCTCCTTGTTCAATCATACAGGCCTCCTGGCTTTTTTGGCTGATTCTTCTTTCTTGGGATGCACAGCTTCTGAGTTTGGGGGAGGTGATCCTCTAATACTAACCAGCTTTCTCTGCCCTCCAGTGTTTTTTCCCACATTGCCCTGACAAGCAGGTACCTCAAGAGGCCAAAGTCTGCTCTCCCAAAGTCAGGGTAGTGAGCTTGCTATACACCCTCCTTGCTGCCCTAGGGATCTTGAATTCTACCATTTCATGATCACTGCAAGGCTACCCTTGAGCTTGACATTCCCCACCAGCCCCTCCTTGTTGATGTATTCATTTGAAGTGATAAAGGATCTGGTGTAGGATAGGAACATGAGTTCCGTTCCAATGTTTTCCCCCCACACATTTGCATGCAGCGGAACAGGGCAGTCTAAGCTTCACATTCTTCTCCCCCTCCAATACAAGCAGTCACCACTCTGTTCTTTCAGAGGAGTATATAAGACTTCACATTCAGGCTTTTTTGCCGTCCATCAACTCATGACAGACAGTCTAGAAAATAGTGCACCCTAAATGTCATGTAAATGTTAGTCTTAATCAGGCAGCCAAATACAATATTGTGGTACAGCTAAAAATGAATTAAAGAACCTGCCACACACACTTAAAAATTTCCCTAGAAAGGAAGGTTTAGGGAAAGTTCAAATGCATAGAATAAGCAGAACATAGTCATAACAGGATATGCCTTTTGTGAACTGAAGAAAGAGTCAACATCCGAAAGAAATTACACCTGTTTAAGATGTAGAGGGGAGTCAATTGATATTGGGTGAGGAGGCTTACTTGCCTGTTCTCCCTGAAAAACATGGAAACAGGATAAACAAAAAACCAAACAAAACCATCTCCATGGCACAATATAGGAGACTAAGAAGGCGAAACATCTCAAGGTACTGTGAAAAAAGGAAAAGAGAAAACTGTTTCCATCATTTCACTTCCACACTATTGATAACTCTGCTTCTCAAAAATTGGCCACAACCACCTTTCCTTTATCCTCTACCCTTTGGCACTGTGTTAGTGAGGAGTGGTTGGCCCCTTTTATAGTAGAGCTAGCACTGTAGCAATTAAAACATTCTGTTTCTTAATTGTAAGATTCTATACTGAATTGTGCAAACATCTAAGAAAGGTATCCTATAAATAATTACACTGTATTCTGAGCAATGGAATGGTTATGTGAAGGAGATGGCTTCCTTTTGGTTAAAAATTCTAGTGCCTGTTACAAAAAGTTATGGCAAAAATGACATTGAGGGTCCTTTATTGTGTCTCATTGGTTTCCAGGTCAAAACTCCAAGTCACCAGTTACTGAGTTTTTCCTTTTTTCCCCATAGTTAGTTCCAAGTGCTTGCTTTGTGTGGCATGCGCAACACTGTACCCTTACACATTACCTTTGAATTCCAGTCAAATCTACTAGCTGATTTTGGTTTGTTATTATGTTCTCAATTTATTTCCTCCTGGTGTGTTGATAATTAGGTTGCACTCTGTGTGTTTGCTAACAGCTTTTCCTAGTTCTGTGGATATCACTGTTCTTTGCAAACTGTTTTGCAGGTGGAGCTCAACAGCCTTGCTCTGATTATAATCTGAAGGTTTTGAGGAGATTTGTCATTTTTTATGTGTTTGATACAAACTGTAATATATTGCACTGTTAGCTGTCTGAATTCATACCCCTTTTAATGTAGGCATTTAACAAATAGCTAACCATATCCATCTTACAATTAGTTTCTTGTAGGGAAAATGAGAATTAACAAAGTGATTTCCTTTCAAAAGGAAAGTTGATATGCCTTTTTACATGCCAGCAATTGGGCAACACAAAGTTCCTACATGTTTTTTCCATTTGGAAAAAACAACCTGATGATGGTAGAGCACACATTTCATACAGTCCTGCTTACACATAAAGGATGTACATAAATCTTGTTCATCTGACCATATTTGATCAAAAGCAGTTACTTGGCCTGTAGCTCCATGCTTGCCCTTCTGGCAGGCTGCACTCTAAAAGCTGGTGCGCTGCCATGCTGTTTGTCTCCCTCTTTCTGTTACTTTCCTTGCTGTTTACAGGACACACGTAGGGCCAACTACATCTCCAAAACCTGATGGTTTCTTTCGTCTTCTTGTTAATTAGAAGGACACTGAACCTTCTCTGCTTCTGCCTGACTATAAGTGGCCTCTCCCAGTTGATTAATTATAGAGGAGTTTGTGATTTCCTTTAAATTACACACTTACCAAGCAGTGTCTATCAACCACTGGTATTCTGGGCAATTGTGAAAGGCTTTGCCTATCAGTTTCTTTCTGAAGCTCAAATGTAAAAGTATTTTAGATTTTCTAAATGTTTGGGTTGACTTCACACATAATACAAAGAATTTTACCACTTTTAGTATCTCTTCAGTATCATGTAATTCCAGGAGGAAAAATGAGATTCCAAGCTAGGATCCCTTCCAAATAATTTGTTGCCTTTCAGTCAGAGTTGTTTTGGGATTTCAGCAGTCAAAGGAGCTAATCATCCAGCTTGCTTAGTTTGGGAATAAACTCACCCTCACTTTTTCTCTGCCTGGCTTTAATGGTGTCAGAGATACAATGGCAAAAGGAAGGTTTGTTTCCAGATCCTTTTAACATGAATCATTGGTACAAAAGGCTATAGCTCTGTCAGTGCTTCAGTGCATCACATTTGTATTATATTGCCAAAGCTGACAACTCCCATGAAACTACTAGGCCTATATTTGCTTCATTCAAGCAGTCATAAAGTTAACTCCATCATAGTACAGGCCTCCCAGACAACAGCTGATAGAACAAGTCTTTATAAAAGTTCAAAGCACCTATTTTTTACTGGTGTTGGCATTAAAAATTCTTAGTTTTTATTTGATTCAAGTTTCTTGATGTAACATTGATATTAGATTGAGAACATACTGCTATTTTTAGTCAAGAGGTGGAAAAGAAATAAGAAAACTCAAGAGGTATTAATTTGGCAAGTCATATTTGAAATCTGAATACAAATATTGACTGCTTCCTGTTGCTTGCTACTTATGTTCCACCTCTGAATAAGAAGTATGCTGTCTGAAGTTTTTTATGTGATTCACATTTACATTACATTTACATCCTTCCTACATTTAGAGTTTGTCTTTTGCCATGGCTATATGATGTAGAAGCAAACGTTAGCTTCATCCACCATCTTGCTGGATGGTGGATTGTTTCGTCTGTTTTATCCAATAGTCCTGCCAGTAGCTATCATGGCCTAATGCTTCAGAAGCAATTCAGAGCCACTACAGGCCTAATTCCTGGTTTATGTAGAGGGACTTTATTCTCCTTTGGTAGAGTGAAGGGCCACAGAGATTCAGTGTAAGTTAAATTAACTAAAAGGTTTCTATTATATGATATTGACTGAGCATCATCACAAGATGATTCTCACGTGTCTTGTAGCTCTTAGGAATGAAGTAACTTGTCTGCTTCTCTGTCTGAAGAGAAGGATGGTGCAGCTGTGCAGACTAAAGATATAGTAGCAGAGTGTGAGAACTTCCATTTCTGACCCTGGTGTCTAGTTGGCACCATTTTGTAGCTAGAAATACAAAAGACAGTATGGTGAAGCAAGGAATCCTGCATCTGGCCAGTTTCTCCCTGGTCCTGTTTTTCTTCTTTCTTACTTCTCTGCTATAGGTCCTGCGTAACCAGCATGATCTTCAGCCAGGCCTTCCTACCTCATATGATAATCCCAGCACTGCAGTATAATAACTGTCTTTGTCCTCACTAGGACATATCCTAAACTCCACTTATCTCTGATTCTCTTATGCTTGGCTTCTTACTGGTCATGGGCCACAATACTTGACTCTATGTGTAGACCTGGACTTTTCATGCTTATGGTGTCTTTTCATGCCTTATGGTGGAGCTGTCAATGTTTGCCTGTCCTGCGGTTGTTCCATTACATCAGCCACAAAGTTATGCAATAGCTAAGAAGATGAAGAAATATCCAAGAAAAATTCTCCTTGGAGCTCTGCATGGGTGTCTCGTCTAGACACCAAAACAATCTGCAGAAGACAGTCCGCAGTTAACACCCGTTAACTGCTCTCAGTGAAGCAGAAGTGCGAGCTGCACTTCCTGCTCCTAAAAGACAACAACTTTCCTTGTTCTGGCATGCATAGCATAGCATTAGACAGCCCTTCCTTTGCCCACCTGTGTCCATATAGCAGTTCTGTCTTGGTATGCAGAAATGGCATGGCAGTTACATTCAGAAAATATTATACAACTGGATTCACAAGAAGGAGGCATATCAGCTGTGTTTTCTCCTGAGCATATTTGTTTTTCAAATTGTACCTTCCTTTTCTGTCCTTAACTCCTAATACTTCTGCTGCATAAAAACCTTGATAAGGCTTGAGAAGGACTTGTGTGTTCTGGTATAGGAGCTAGAAGGATGTTATCTGATTGGCAAAATATGCTAAGGGCAGAGTATCTCATTGCAGGATCCTCTTCACCCAACACCTTTACTATACATAGCAATCTTTAATGCACAATACAAATGAGATTTGTGAACCTCTTCTTAGAAGATCCTTCTGGATGCGACAATATTCTACACAAAGTTCAGTGTGAGGGACTGTGAAAACTACAGCCGTGCCTTCCTTGCACTTTGACGACCCCAGTCTGCTTCGAAAGTTCAGTTCAAGGTACAGCATTTATTAGAGAGGCCTGTTTCTGACGGCACAAGCACATACCATGACTCCTATTGAGTGGGCCAAAGATCATCTGTAATAATCTCTTAGGAACTGATAGCTAGATGAAAATTACAGTTTCCAAAACAGAAAGGTCTTGCTGTTACTTAATACACTTTTAACACAGAGGGGCATTTGTTACATATGAGCCTTTGGCAGTAACTTCTTAACCGCCTTTTCCTGAACCTCTCACAGTTAGGAGTTGCTTTCTCAGACTAAGGCTAAATTACTTATGAACACACAGTTATTTTGTTAATGCTTTGGATATTAGTGTGAATGATACCATCGCCCTAAGCAAATTTCTCTTTGGGTTTTAGGCTTGTGAAGGAACAATAAGACCAATGATTTAAAAAGAGATTATTTATTGTAATACTTGTGTTGTGTCTCTGCAGAGCTTGCTATTTTTACCAACTAAAACGAAGGGAAATTCTCCAAAGCAGTTTGAAATAATAAACTTGTCTTAAGTCAAGAACAGATCCTGTCAACCTATTGGCTCCTGCTTCTGTTTTGAAAGGAGCACTGCTGTAACTAGCAGCCACTTTTCTGGCATGAGTTTCCCATGGGTTTTCACTGTGGGCAATCTGTAAGTTTTGACCACATCTTAGACAGTGACATTATTGGAATTAACAGCTTCTGAACCCATCCTGTGGAACAACATTTACATGCTTTACAACTCATATGACAGACCTCCTAAGACTAGCTGTTTTCCCCATTCCAGCAGAAGTCACTGAGAAAGGGAAGAAAAGGTTAAAGAGAGAATAATCGCCATTTCAGTCTGTGTGATTGTTTTCCAAGAAGCTAAATGGTGTATAAGAATTTGGGTAATGCATGTACATGGTTTCTTGACTTTATATTGAGAATTTATGTAGGATGGAAATCAAAATACACAGCATCTGTGTGAAGCATGTATGCATGTCCTGGGAAGCTTTGACGCAGAAAGAAGCTGCAGCAGTGTGTGCTATAGTACCTGTGGGCTCACCCTGCAATGTGCTTCCCCAGAGGGCCTTTAGCTGCTGTTGGAGAGTTCCTTGGACTCTGTCTTCTTGGACCATAACAGCTTTTCCACAAACAAGTCTGACAATGAAGTAAACCATTTGGATGTAGGGGTGCCCCGTGCTTGAGGGCCACCAAGCAGTTTAGCAAAAATGCTTTGCATACAGAATAGTAAAAATAGAAATGTGAGCATAAAGGCTGGTCTCCCAACAAGGTTTGTTG
>JAOXNG010000001.1:92390643-92407326 GCA_028566535.1 Scolopax minor
CTCCAAATACAAACACTCATCAAAGTAGATTAAATAGACTAATGCCATCCATAATGGAACAAAGCTTCTAAGTCAGTGTTTTCATGTCACTTCTAATTCAAACATTTCTGTATGGATTAACCCCTACAATAAGCAATAAGCTTGCTTCTTTTCTTCATCTGCTATGAGGATATCTTCAACATACAGAAGAATGTAGCAGATGAAATATATCATGATTCACTTGGGACGTCATTTAAAGTTTCTGAAGGGTCATGTATTTCTGCCCTGCTTGACTGTTCTTTCTAAAAAAACCCACCTAGTTCTCTGCACATGCATGACATTTAAGAACTATTGTAGGTTTGTGGAACAACTTGATGCATTCCAGAACCAAGCACACTCGTTACAGTCATATGCAAAGCCATAACTCTTACCGGTGCCTTTGGAAAGCAGAACGTTTTCCAGTGCAACTGAAGGATCCAATTCTGCTCTTCATACTGCTGCTGAAAAGTGAGAGTAACTCCACTTGAAATCAGCAAAATTGTTACACTGGAGTAATGTAAAAATCAGACATCAGCTTCTAGACATAACTTTTTTCAGTTTTTGCAGTAAAACCATGAAAAAAACTCTTGAAGGCTGCAACCCTTTGGTTTCTTGCCTAATCCCACTGACCCTTTTTTCAGCCAGTTAGCTCTAAATTCATCCAGCCTCTTGCAGACACCCAGGACTGGCTTCATTCTGTCATTAGATTCACTACTCTTAACTATTCATTTTTTGCCCTATACTGCCCAGCACATAGACCCTCTGAATTTCGTTCAGTGGGTTTCCTCTTCAATGCTGTTGGTTACTGCAAGTCATATTATTAATAGAGAGAGAAAGAGACTCCCTGCTTTAAGTTCCTATACATGGTCTAGCATAATTTTGAGTTGCTGTTACTGTCCTGATCCTAGTAACCCTAGTTTGGCTTGGCAGCCCAGCCCAACTAGTAATCATGAGGAGCTGGGAGCAGTCTGACCATGCTCTGTGGGGCAAGACCCCTCAGAGATCACAGCTACTAGAAAATCAAGGGGGTTACTAAATATGTGCGAAATGCATTTTTTAAAGAAACTTTCACAAAGGCAGCAAAAAAGGCTCCTGGCAGGAGTGCCCCTTCCCCTGCCAAATTTTATATACATGCTTTAAAGCATTAAACAAATGGCATACAAGAAATAGCCTCAGTTTTTAATATGTGGGCAAAATTTATTTTTTCCTAACTTTCTTCTCAGAAACAGCTGAACCATGACTCTTGAAATTTAAAAACATATGAATAACAACAGCCTGGAGCAAACACCAGGCATGGAAAATTTCAACTGAACTTGTAAAAGTTTAATTAAGTTATAACAGCGTCTTATAACATGCAATGTCAAAAAGTCTCTTAATAAGAACAGAATAATCGTGAAGCAAATCCAGTATTTCTATGGAGGGCTGATTAGGGACTGAATAACATCACAGAAGGAATAAATGAAAATAAATGAAGGGTGGGTAGTGGGTAGTAATAGGTACCACACACAAATTATGGAAATAGTGGAAAGTTTAGAAAGCACTTCACAGTCTGCTTTTCTTAAGATATTCTTTTCTAATAACAAGTAATGCTACTGGCAGATTTAATAACTGTTAACCTCATCTTTTCTACAGTAAGAAAAATTATAAAACACACTGGAGTGTTGAAAAGTGATGATAAAGTGGGGAATGCTTTCAAACATCCAACTCTTTTAATGGGTAAGGAATAATATTTTGGATGATCTTTTGACTTTCTCATTCCAGTCTGATGTTTTTGTAAACCAGGCTAATGTATGGCAGTTTGCTCTGTGGAAGCCACTCCCATTGCAGTGATATAAGATGCCCTTCTTCACATCCATGGCAAGAAAGCTCTCCACTGAAGGAAACAAAACTACTTGTAAATCAACTTTTCTGATACGTCATAGTGTATGGCTTGTTAGATTTGGACAACATTACTACTGTACATCTGGGCCTCTCTTGCGCTTGGTTGTCCCATCTATTTCACCCACTGTGGATGTATCCTCTTTTCTGTTGCTGAAACAGGAAGAAGAGACTCCTTATTTTTCCCTCCAGATGAACAGGCTCCAGCTGAAGTTCTTTGTATAGCAGTTTACAGGTAGTTTTTCCTTCTGAGGAGAAATGTGTGCTAGCAACAAAGACAGGGTAACCATTTACTGTCATGGTCTATATTATACCCACACTGTGGCTTATGGAAGGTCATCAGCTCCTGGGCTGTCAGTCCAGAACCTACTAAAGCCACTGAATTTCCCTGTTTCTTGGGATCTGCCCTTTTCTAGGATTCAGTAGTAACTCTTTACATAGATTTTTGGTCTCCCTTGCTATCTGTTTGCAGTGCAGATGATTCATATGGATGTGTATCCACATGAATCAGACACTCTGGCTTTCTCATTAGACACTTCTTGGGTACAATAAAATAACCTGGGACAGATTCTGTCCTTTTTTCTCACCTGTTCTTGGAAGAGCTATTTGTGTCTTTAGGGAAGTATGAGCTCAGGCTGGTCCCCTCTAACCAATCTCTTCTGTCAGCCAAATTTTCTCCCTTAACCTATACTATGTCTTTTCCCCCAGAATGTAGAGATTTATTTTAATAGAAGAGAAAAGAAAAAGAAAAGGCAGTAACCCAAGACTCTGCACAAGTAGCTGTAAATTCAGATGGACCTCCAAATAGAAAGTGGTGCAACTTTCAGTATTTTCAGCAACAGAACATAAAACAATAAAAAAATATATTTTCTTTTGTTAAAATAGAAAGGAATAAGTCCCAGTCCACACAGGGGACAGTCCTTTAGGCAACATTGCCTGTCAGAAAGTCTATGAAAGTTGGAGTTTTGTGGTATTCCAAATGCAGAACATTCTGACAAGAGAGTAGAAAACATATTCCAAAGAAAAAAATGTAGTTATATTTAATTCCCTGAGAATATTTCAGTAGGTTTGGGCTTAATTTGTCCTCCAATATACTTTTCCCCAAAAGGCTTAATTTAATTTAATACTGTCTCTTTAACACGAAACAGTGGAATGCATCATAATATTTTCCCACTTGCCAAGATTTGCTTTTCCAAATATGCGCATTTATTGAATGAGGTAAAACCAGATTGCTTTCTAGTTGGGCAGTGGGTATGTCAGATATGTTTTTAGAAGCTCCCTGGTAAATGGCTCAGACCCATGAATCCTGCATGGTCAAGCATCTAAGATGTTGGAGGCAGATACAATGATGATCTAAGGAATATTTATCAATGGAGAGAACTTTCAAAAAATTCGGTTAGTTTTCACTAGGTTGATGTACTACTGACCTAGCCAGAGACGACACCATACATTTCAACTGGTCTTCCAGCCAAGACATGTTAATTATCTGCTGATTTATTTATATGATTATTATTAATTTTTTTACAATAGGACATGCTCTTAGGAAGGATGGTATGTACTGCATATCAGTCAATGTTGGTTTTTTCCACTCTCATCTGGAAAGCTGAATTTTCTGTGAAATACGTTAGTATCATTTTCAACCTGATGTAATTTTGATGGCAGAGGGACAGTATCCTTTTTATTTTGTTGTATAACAAAAAAATCAGGTGACCTACACAGTAATGGCTGCATACAGTCATTATTAGTGATCACTACCATTTCAGGAGCAGATATCCCTAAGGACTACATTCTATTTCACCCAAGGTAAAAAGTCAGGGGAAGGGACTGTGGCCATTTAATAAAAAAACAACCCACAGTAAATTTAGTATAAGCAACAATTATCATCTTGCATTTCTTGCATTCAATGGCCAAATTATTAATCTTTGTGCTTTTTTTTACGCCTAAAGAAAAAATGGCTTCTTGCAGTAGAGTTTCTCTGTATATGCTCCTTCTCTTTCACATCTTTTTAAAGCCTAAGACCTTGCCTTTTGTTTCACTTGCATTAGAGTTTTACTCTAGCAGGCTGATTTAAAGAAATACGTCTCTGCTGTTAAGGGTCACATTCACCTCTGTGCACCACGAACAGCAAGCAGCCATTAATACAGGATAACTTATTTAACCCAGATTTACAGCTGCATATTGTCAGTGGACTTCCACTCTCAGCTTGGTTGTGCTGCAGTGGTGTTTTTCAAACTGAAAGTCATGGTTCCCTTGAGGGCTGTGGGGAGGATCAAAGAGTGGGTTGGAAGTTGCAGGAGAAGTGTGGTTAATCACTAGCAGCCCCAGCTGAGGTTCCACAGGTTTTGCTTTGACTGCGGCGATGGTGCAAGCAGTCATCCTCTCCTTCCTCTGCGCTGTAGGCTCCTCTCCTGCAACACCAGCCTCCGGGTGGCTCCAGTATGTGCCTATGAGGCTGCACCATTGTGAACCAGATCCAGGGGTTGACCTGGCTGATTAAATGCTCTGCCAAACAAACAGGTGCTCTGTCACACTCAGATGGTTTCCAAACCCAGTTTACCATGCAGCCGCAAAATATGAAAGCGTCTGTGGGCTTCATGCAGCCTGCAGCACAGGGTAGGAACAAGCAGCTTGCAGAGGGTAGTGGCCAAGCTGTGGACACCAGTTTAAGAAACATAGCTGCCAATTAGGAGCAGGTAGTGTCAGATCATTCAGGGTGGGGGTAAGAGGAGGCTGTAACTACTTGCTGCAGTTTTTAGACTAGTCAGGAAACTACTAATTGGCTTAACTGTGGACAGTTGCATGGAAGATGCAAGCATTTAACTAATACAACATATACAAGCAGCCATTCTGGGTCAGACCAATGTTCTTATTATCACTGTGTCCTGCCTCCAACACAAGCACAAAGAAAAGCAGGCATACATAGTACTTTCCCCAGTATCCTCCCTGCTGCCAGCCACTTGCAGCTCAGGGACTTTCGAAGCTACGTATGGTTGAATTTTGCAGTCCTCAGTGGATTTCTCTTCTATGAATTTTCCATGTAAAATGTTACTATCTGCAATGTTCAAAGACAGTTTACGCCTTCAGGTAGCAATTGCAGCAAGTCCTTGCTTCTCTACCCTGGAGGAAATGAACTGCAGCTCACTCATAGAGTCATACCAAAAGAGATTAGCCAAAAGGAGTGGATGGGATTGCCACAGTTCCAAAAGGTTAAATGGAACTCTTTTTATTCAAAAGAAGTAGCCCAGTCAATGTATACATGAGTAGCCTTTCAAGAACTTAAGGGACTGGATCCTTTAGCTGGTGAGCATGTGTTTGTAAGTGTCTATCTGCTGGCTTGTAGCAACATCTGCTTTTGCTACTGGGGGCATTCCAGGGGAGGGAACTGAATGGCAATGCATAATAATTCATTCCATCACAAAATCAGAAAGTGACTGGCTTAGATTGCCGTATAATGAGTCATTTCTTAGCTAAACAGTGGCAGAGCGCTCTGGTCATTGATCAAATATTTCAATATCCAGAACTCAGTGTTTGATTTTTCCTCATTGGATCGAAGCCTTGGCAACTTAATTTCCATCAAGATTTTGTGATGACACGTGTTGCAAACAAGCTGTACAAATTCTTTGTGCAGATCCATTTGCCTCTTTCTAACAATGACTATTACCTGGATAGGTATACAGTACAAGCATAAAACCAGTCTCACTTAGCTTCCAATTTCTGTAGGTTGTTGATTTGTTTTACCAAATATTGGTTGAGATATACCTTCATCAGAATGTGTATGAGATTTTCTTTTGGTAAATTCACATCACAGCCTCCATTCCTATCTCACTGTGGCAAAAGGTGCCCTTCAGAGGCTCATTTACTTTCTCTTACAGTCAGATTGTAAGTCAGACTGTCAAAAACAGAGTAATCTTCACATGACCCTTGAGGACAGAAGCTGGGAGAGCACCAAGCCGATGATTTCTAAGTGCATCTGAGCTGTGTTATGGTAGATGTGCATGTACAACAAGTACCAGAGAGGAAACATGTAACATGCACACTAAAAGGGTGCGTGGGATTCAGTCCCCATATCAATTTAAGCATTTTAAAAATTCTCTGAGTGTTTCCAATATGATATATTTGAATTTTATCTGTCTTGTACTTCCGTACTTAAGCTCTCCAGTCTCCTTGTGTAATTAATATACAACGCACTTCAGCCACATACTTTGGAGTCCTGGAGTAGCTTTTAAGCTATGTAGATTTTGAACTAAAAAGATATAAGCTCTTTCCATCTCTGCTGGGGGATAGCAGGAGTGTAGCTATCCTCCCAGTGCTCCCTTTGTCTTTCTTGTCTGTAGGATTGGAATAGGAAGAGTATAACCATAAGCCTCAGTGAAATGTATTGATGAAAAACTGAAATGATAAGTTTTAGTGTAAAGTTTAGCATTGTGGACTATTGTGTAGGCTCTCTCTCATCAATCAGATTTAGGATATCTTCTCAGCTCTGTGGTCCAGGTACCTACTCTGGCTGCATCCTGACCCTGCATCCAGGGACTCCCACTGTTACCCATTCTTGTTAGAAATGCAGAGAACTGTGGGTGCAAGATGATCAGAGCCAGGTCACCAGGCTGAGCAGTCATGGTAACAAGACTGTGAAGAGACCCACAGAATATACTTGATACAGATATTGACTGCTGCCAGCATGCATGCTAACTACATGCATGCGTACACACATATGCACGCTGAATGTATACACATATTAATACCTTGCTTTTCTTAGCTAGTTGGGTCCAAAGATCAAGACTCAATCGAGCATTTTCCCCACTGCCTTTATTAGCGGATGAAAAGAAGGGATGCAATTAAAGTTGCCTTTTTCATTAGCAGCTGTAGTGGCACTTTGCAACTGTTTACAGATATTAGGAAATATCTGACATACTGTCTTTTGGGTGGCAGCGCCTGAGGTCATCTTAATATCTTGCAGGCAAGAATGATGTAGCTATGACGTAGTTCCTGTGAGCAGCCCTTTGCCTGTTGGGTTGCACATCGAAAATGCCAGCATCTGCTGCTGTAGAAAACAGCTGTCCTTTTGGTAAGATTGCATAATAGGATGAGGTTCTTATAACCTCTGGGACCCTGTTCATTCAGATTGTGGACTCTGAAGAGCAGTGAACTTGAAAAGGTACGATGGTAACAAGCCTTTTGGATGGCGAAAAATAATGTCTATGTACTGAAGGAAAATGTAATTTTGTAATTTTACTGCCCTTGGTCCTCTCAGTCACCCTCAAGGACCCTGTCTAACTTCTAAAACCTGAAGAACTTTTAAAATTATCTTTGAATCATAGACTTTTTCTTTCTTTCATACCAACCTGTCTCTTAATTTGCTCTAAGCTGCATTGACCTGAGGTAAGATAGGCAAACAGGAGGTCTGAACTAATCACAGATTTCTGATTCAGTGTCTCACCAGAGCTAGACATGGAAGCTTCGCAACTCTCTATGAGACATTTACTGGCATTCTGGAATCTCTAAGAACTTTAAAAAAGAGTTTATGAAAAAATAAATGTTTTCTTATTTTTTTTCAAAGTTTCTAAGCTGTGTTAACTGCAGATTCTATCTCTGAGATCCACAGTAGCTATAGGTAAAAGAATAAGAAAATTTAAAATACTCAGCACACTTCTAGTATATTTTCCTTAAAAATGCACGATAATCTCTTTTCAAACATATAGAAGACTTGATGGTTGGCCTGATAAGCTGTAGATTTCCGCTGTACCTGTTAATTCACATAACTCTTGTAAGGTTTGACAACTTGTAAATACAGGCGGGAGAATAATGGGGTTTTTACTCTGCCTGAGTGGAAAAAGTTGAAGAAATATTCTTTGAAAATAGAAACAACTGAAAGGTGTTTTTGGATCACTCCAAATGTTTAATTTACTCCAAAATAAAACATTTGGATTCATTTGCCGTCGTCATTGTTGGTTTTAACAAGCTTTTTGTCCTTCCTTACTTATAAGGTAGATCTTTCTAATGGAAAAAGGATGTTTTAAAACCAGAAGTAAAAATGTAAAAGCAGACTACTGTGGCTCTCTCTAGACAAATATTTCATACAAAGAGAACTGGGAAAATATCCTTTTAATCTTCACAATTCTTTCAGTTGTTCTTGGCACAAATTTTGGACTGTTTCATTGCCTCCAGATCTCCATTTCTTCTACATCTACTGCTCACCCAAAAGAAAAAAAAAAAAAAATCCCAACTCTATTCAAAATAAACCCATCCAACTTCATGCCAGGAAAACCTTTTTGCCTTAGCACTATGTTCTGAAAACCTGCTCCTACAGGTACTCTATGCTGTAAGGGTGTAGATTCATTGCAGCGATTGTTTAAATTGCTTCATTTTTGTCTGCACTCCTGCGCTTCCTTTGAGCAAATCTGCAGTAGTTCTACACACACAGTGGACCTGCTCCATGTGATGACCCAAAGGATCTAACCAGCTTCTCTGAACCTACAGAAGTGTTGGAGCAGGAGTAGGAGGTTGCTGCCTTAGACACAGGGTCCACAAAGGAGCTTAGCCAGAGCTTTGCATCATGACTGATAGCATCAGGTAGTCTGATCCAATACCTACCTATCCGCTGAAGTCAATAACTTTGAATTAATGTGAAATGAAGCAGTGGGACACAGCACCACACTCCAAAAGAAGCCAGCCTTGGACTAAGGGCAACAGTGAATGTTTTGCATGAGGAATACATCCAGACAGGAAAATTCTAGGGTGACTGGCACCAGCTTGTTAGGATCAAAGTCTTTCTGAAAGAGGTCAGGCAACTCCCATACAACCAGCTGCTGAAACTGCTGGAAAAAAACGGTTTGTTGTTTTCCCTAAATACAATACCTCAAATATTTCTTAAGTTGTGTCCTTGCAGTTACAGCAGCTAAAGTTGCATGATGTCTTCAGCTACTTTTTGTGGGCATTTGGAAGTGCCCACTAGACTTGCCATATTCATGCTCTCCCACTTGAAGAGTTTGCTCCATATGTGTGGAAGGGAAGAAGTGGATAGGAAAGACAGGGATTTCTAGAATAGTTAATATTTTCTTGAGCCTTTATTAAGCATGCATGGGTGGTACATCTCCTTTATCTCTTGCTCTAATATGTGGGTTTTATGCTTCTTTTACAAAGCATTAAAAAAACCCAAAAGAGAATCAAAAAAAGCAGATGTGTGGTTTTACTGAAAGAACTGGGAAACAATAATACTTTTTCTCAAGTCTGATTATCTTAATTTTACTCGCATAATGAAATGAGAAAGTGTGTTTTCAAATGGAATTATTTGGAATCAGACTAGATGCAGGATGTGTCATTCATCTGAGATGTAGAAACTTCTGGACTTATTTAGGAAAGCATTGCTTTAAAGGGAGTTCCTCAGAAGAAAGCAATTAAATGTCATTTAGAAAAAAAATGCACATTGTGGCATAAATGATGAAATACGATTGCAAAATGTATAGCTTTCTCTCCTGGATTTATTTTTTCTTATTTTTTATTTTTTGGACCTTCTCCACAGACCTGGGCATATCCTTAACTGCAATGGGTAACCTTACTGAAATGTGGGAAAGGTTTTAGTGGTTTTGGGTGTGGGAAATTACCTACGAAAAGGACAACTTCTTGCTGCTCAAATCAGACGTAGAAAGTTCTGATCTGACGCAAATTCCCAAGGGTGAAAAACAAGTGCACTGGAAACACATAAAAATCAATGGCAGTCTTTCTTTTTACTTCACTGGCCTTTAAAAATTACTTTGAGGTTGAAATCCTGCCCTCACTAATTTCAGTGGTTCTTGGATGACGTCCACCTAAAAGTGTTTACTACCTCTGGAGCATTTCTTCAAAAAATGGGGAGCTTCTCTGTATTTGCCACATACCAACCCCATTGGCAAAGTGGAACAATAACTCAAGAAACTATACATTGGATCAAATGCATTTATTGATGAAAGTACTTTGAGCAATCCTGGTGAATGCCTGCATCCCTCCTACCAAAATCTTGCAGATACTGAGGATTTTTTTCCCTTATGTTTGATTCTGCCTAAAGGAATTTTTGCCCTCCTCCTCCCTGGTGCTCTGTGCAGGCACAGCAATCAACACAGCTCTTGGTTCCTCATAGGGTCAGGGCTCCTGGCTGCAGGTTGGAAAGGCATTATGATGTTTTGAAAGGTGCTACTCTCCCCTCTCACCTGTTATTTCTTCTTTAGGGGTGGGGGTAAAAACCTGGATACTTTTAATAACAGACAATTATCTTATAAAACACCCAAGAGACTGAAGACCACATTTTCTCCCTCAGGCTGAAGTAAAGTAGTATCTTCGCATAACCAACTACAGTGGCATACAGAAAATAAAACCTCATACACTTTTTTTTTGTGAGGTTGCCTCCTTGCCCCTTTTGTAAGTACTACAGAGACTAATTTTTTCTGGTTTTAGTATTGAAGCTTTACTTCAAAAATGTATAAAGGTACTAAACATAAAAACAGAAATGTGGCAGCCTCAGCCCTTATTCACTTGATCTTATTCACTAGCTGGGACAGCGGTTTATTTGCTTCAAGTGGTTGTGGTTAAAAATGCCTTTATTTCTGTGTAAAATTACCACCAGTAACAGGGCCCTCTACCAGTGCTGTTGCAGAGTACAAGTTCTTGGAAGCCATAACAACAAGATTGTTTCTCTTCCTGCTTGTGTGATCATTTTAACCTTAATTATAGCTGTTCATTTATTAAAATAAATAACTCAGGAATAGAATAAGTTTTAAATTCCAGCTGTTCAAACAGTCTTTTTATTTTCTTTGTGCACATGCTTTGGTGGGCAATATATTGTATCCATTTTCCCTTTTTTCTTTTTTACTAAGAAATGTGCAATATATTTTCCAGATATGCTTGGGAACTATGTATGGAACCACCACTGGTTCAACACAAGGCCATAACAAAAAAATGAACTTCGCCCTTTTTTTAAGAGCACAAGCAACCAATTATATTCATTGATCTCTGATTCAGCTAATCATTTTTAAAGCATGCTTGGGACAGCTGCTGTGCAGTTTAGTATTCCACCTGTGCCTTTGCTCTTCCCTTTGTGAATTACCTGCTTACCCCTTTTACCTCAACTTGACTGAAGTGCTTATTAGTGTTCTCTGTGTCTTCTCCCAAAGGGATACTACTATTTGTCCTTGAGATAAACACCACACTCCATTTAACAGCCTCCTTTGAGCTAAGAAGCTCTGTTTCCTACATCATACAGCATACAGTGAATGGAGTGGCTGTAGATTGAGGGCCAATCCCTCCCTATCCTCCTTCAAGTGAAGCCAAAGGAGGGCTTCCTCATTTCCATTCTCTAAAGGATGAGGCAAGAGGGCAAAGGGCCCTGGCCTCAACATGTCCTGCCACTCTCTGTCAATCCAGAGGAGATGCGGGGAAAGGGAGGCATCTTGTAGCAGTAGAGAGATTCAGCAATGTTGTTTGGCATCCAGGTAGGATTCAGAGCACAAGTTACAAAAACGTGCTTAGGAGCTGTTTATGGTTTCAGACCTTTTTTATACATGATTAATTCAGACTGGAAGGACAATAGGATCACTGAATCCAAATGGGGTCTTTAAAAAAACATAGTCTGTCTTTTGTAGTTTTGTGTTCTTTCTTGTTATCACACCATCTCACAAATCAAAGGAAGCTAATGTCTTTCTTGCATTCAGTGCTGCAAAACAGAATAAAGCACAGTCTCAGTTGTAAGAAGATAAGAGAGAAAGGAAACAGTATTTTGCATCTACTAGGGAAATGGGACACAGAAACATGAATGCCTTGGTTTTCATTAGCATTTAAAATTGGCAGTACATTTGTCTGGCCTTAAAGTGGATAAAGATCACTTTAAGCCTCACTTTAGTACTGGAATAGTGTAAAATGTCTTTGTAAATCAAATTAAGGACAGGGTCTTCTGCCCATTTGTCTTCTGCCCATAGACACTGTAAAACCCTAAAGTGGTCAAGAAAGCCTGCAGCTTTCTTGCATGTTGACAGGTTTAAATAATCAGAAAGACTACATAAAAAGTCTGCTTCAGCTATCCTACACATGTGAATGCCAGTTGCCTAATTATGACATATAAAAGCTTCCCATATCCTAAAAATGGCAAAGCCCAAATCACCCTGGAATTCTGTGTCCTGTTTGTGAAATGGGTTCTTCTTCATCTGTTTTTCCATTCAAAAGCAAAAAGAAAATCTTCATGAAGATGTGGTTGCTTATACCCTCTCAACCTCTGACTCTCCTGATTTTCTCTGTATGATGTTCTTCTTCACACAGTCTGTGTATATTCTGAGTATATCATCCAACTTCCTGCATACTGTAAGATGCTCATAAAGGAAAACATACCATTATTATGAAAGATAATGTACTGTCCCATGGGAGATGCTTGGCAGAAGGAAGAAGGAAATAAAGTCGATCTGAAACTATAGCTGGACACTTGCAGACTGTTACAGAGCCTTCAAAATGGGAGAAATCCCAGCATGTTTCAGTTATATTGGCTCTCCTGTGTTATGCACCCTCTGATCTAGACAGGTCTGATCCACAGTTCACAAGGAGTCATACTGGGGGAGAATAGATTAAAAGCAAAGAACAAAAAGAGGCAAAGGGAAGAGAAAAAGCTTTTCTAGCTTTTAACGAGGAATGTCTAATATGAATCCTAAAAGCTGGCCTGTCTTCAGAAATATTTGCTTGAAGTTCCAAATCCTGACAATGCTTCAAGAAAAATATATTAAGCCTTCAATTTAGAGGCAATTGTGTGTGTCTATGTTGTGGGGTTTGCATTTTAGTTCTTCACCTTGAAACAGAAGTTCTTTTTTCCACTTATGAAGAACCACTTGTATGGTAATGATACTGGTGTTTATCAGCAATGCACTGAAATGCTGGTAACCTAAAACAGAAGTTAAAATGTCCAGATATCAAGACAGGCAAAGGGCTTGTCTGGAAAAATTTAGAAAGTTGCTCTGAATAATGACTAATAAAATATCCCCTTTCCACATAGACAGCAAAAAAACTAGAATGAAAATAAGTACTGTCCACAGGTATGGCAAAAATAACTGATTCCTCTGACAACCATGAACAGATGCACAGAAATCTTCTTCCCAGAGTTTGTAAAGCACTGCTTTAGGGCATCAAAAAGCTTTGTAGCCCAGACTGATTGCTGATGTTCTACTGAATACCACACACGTGCTGCCAACCACCAGGAAAGTCAGAGATAAAATGATTTTGTCTCAATCCCTTCCCCTCACCACTCTGCACACATCAGAACACATCCAGTCCCATGCAGAACTTTCCAAATTGCAATCACACATTGTGCTTCCCCTGAAATGTGCAAGCCATCTGCCACAACTCTGTTTGGCTTTAAGCCATTTCTTTGTGAATAGGTGCTTATCGCTTTCTCTTGTTATTATTTGTACTTTGAGGTAGGCAATGGGGAGTCCAAGACCACCAACACAGTGTTCGTCTGACCAGATGCATACAGAATTATTTTCTATAAATAATGGAAGAAGTTTCTGAAAACCGTATTCCTATTTATATTTCTGTTGGATTTTTTGTTAGTTCTGGCTTGCATATTTGTTTTTCAATGTGTTGATAAATAAGAATAGCAAAATATAGTAAGTATATTATGACAAATGTGCTAATAACTTCAAAGAAAAAGGACCTGGTTTATAAAAAAGGGTGAAGACAGAGTTTATGATTTACTATAAATGTATGCTGATGTTTGAGAACCAATGTTTTTAGAAGTGTTTTGAAGTATGTGAAGTACTAGTAAGCAGTACTTTGTTCTCTCCTGTGGATAGCTGAGGCAGCCATCATTGATATATGTGAGACAAAAGGACAGTTTTAATTTGTTTTCTTTTGTTTTTGTTTTGATTCTGAAGAAAACCCTGCTGAAGAAGTGGTCTTTTATTCCTTTGACCTGCATGAGCTTCGGACTTGTTCTGCTCTCCAGTAAAGAACTCCATAGCCAGTAATTCTAATCCCCAAAACACTCTACCCGAGCATGGACTAAAAGCCAAAGCATGTCTTTCTTTTCACATATTGTCTCAGTGGAGCACAGCTGCTCTGTGGGTTGTGGACAGAAAGGTGATCTAATGCACACTTCCTTTGTGCATGCTTATGAATATATGCATCTACAGTACTTCTTTCCCACAGGAATCATCCTGAAGTAGTAGAAGAATAAATATGCTATTCTCTCACAAAATAGAAAAGGTCTTCAATATTTTGAATAATCTGATATTTGATAACCTGAAGTATTAGTTTGAAGAAGTGTGTCTCACTTCCCTTCGAAGGTCACAGCTTTATATATGTGTGTGAAAATAAGATGTAAATATCAAAGAATCATAAAATAATTTGGGCTAGAAGGAACCTGCAGAGAAGGGTTTTGATTTTAAAGTTATTTAAGGTTGCTCATTGCCTCATCTGGTACAGTTTCAAGTACCTCCAAAGCAGACAACCCATTCCTTGGGCAAGAAATACAATTTCTTCATATGCTTCCATATTTTAAGTAGGAATCTCTATGGCAAGCTTAGTATCTTCACAGTGAATCTAACCTTTCATATCCATTACTGGAAAAACACAGTTCGGCTCCTTTTAATTTGGATTTTCTTTTTTTTCAGAAGACGACAGAGCAAGGGAGCATGTCAGGCATACCAGTGTTTAATAAGTAGTCATGGAGATAGGAAGGCAGTAGACACAATCTGTAAGCTTAAGTATCACTGGTCAGACAGATTGATTCTAGAAAATAGCGTTCCAAAAGTCTTTGGAATTTTTAAGGCAAATTGTAATTTGCTTTTCACAAAAAAAAAAAATAAAATTGAAAGTGTTCAGTCCATTGGCTCACTTGCCAGGAATATTTTAGTAAATGAACTTATTTTCAAAAGAAAACCAAAATTATGCACAGGAAATTAATTTAGAAGTTTTAGCCAGAAACCTGAACCTGAGTTTTAGATTTATCCCATGACCATAATGCTCTGTCCAAAGAAATAAAATGTTATATGCTTGCAGGAGACAGCAGTGCAAACAAACAACAAACTGAGACTCAGTAAGTAATGGGTAAGTTCAGGAAGATGGCATCCTTTCTGTAAATACCTTTCGAGCAGAAAAAGCAGCAAAGTGTGTCAGATTTGTAACAGTTTTTCATACATCTCTTACATGAGCGCAATAATCACCAGGAAAATCTCTGCTATATACACAAAATTTGTAATGATCTTGTCCTGAATGGTGGCAGTTCCTGTAATGGTGTCCAGACAATAAGTGAGTTTTACCCAGTGATCAATCCCAAATGCAGGCTGTTCTGCTGTACCATACCACTGTTCTTCACTTTCTTCCAAATGGTTTACAGCAGGGAAAAAAAATGCTTTGAAATGTTTGGCACCGATTTAAAATCACTAAGGCCAATTCTTTTGAAATATATGTCTACCCATGAAGGCAGCAGCCTTAGGATCATGAATGCACTTTACACGTCTGAGATACAGGAGGAAGGTGTAACTGGTGCTTTTTTTCCTCATCTCGTTTGAAATGTTCTTTTGCTTGTCTGCATAAATTTTGAGGAAATGATTTTAAGGTATGCTATCATTTAAGGAAGATAAAGTAGCACTTCTCCTACTATGGCAGGCCAGAATGCCACCCACTGTCAGATAGTCCTGTAGATGGGCATGAAGTATTGGATTTTTAATTTATCGGACATCTAGGAGTAAATGTTCTTTTTCTCCTTGGGCAAGTGTGTATCTTTCTCATGAAGACAAAAGAGGGTAAAGAGGAATGAAAATTTTCTGTCAGATTGCATTTCAGCTGCTTTTAAATTAAGATCTTGAAAGATTGCAAATGTTTAAAATACTGAGCAGAGTATAGACACAGGCCTGATAAAGTTACCTCAACACAAACTTCTGGACTGTATCATCCAGTGTCACCACCTGGATGTGGCCACAGTTTCTTTCCTGACAGAGCTGGTAGTACATGTAGGTCTCAGCACCCAAGCATGTAGTGGTGCAGTATCACACACAACTTTGGGACAAAAACTCAAGAGTAAATTTTAGCTATGAGAAGGGCTATGGTGGCATCATGCAATTACCAGCACTGGCATCCATCCAGCACATGAGGACTGTAAAATCCATGATAGCATGAGGTACCCTGTTTTATGGTGTGTGAGTATACAGTTTGGAGAGCTCATTCTGGAAGTCATCTCTAAGCATGTAGAGCAAGAGAAGTTTATTGGAAGTGGTCAGCATGGATTCACTGAGCAGAAATCATGCTTGACCAACCTGTTAGTCTTCTATGGTGGCATGACTGGCTGAGGGGAGAGCAAATGACATTGTCTATATTGACTTCAGCAAGGCTTTTGATATGGTCTCCCGTGACATTCTCATAGGTGAGCTTAGGAAGTATGGATTAGATGAGTGGATAGTGAGGTGGATTGAGAACTGGCTGAATGGCAAAGCTCAGAGGGTTATGATCAGCAGTGCAGAGTCTTGTTGGAGGCCTGTAGCTAGTGGTATTCCCCAGGAGTCCGTACTGGGTCCAGCCTTGCTCAATATATTCATCAATGACCTGGATGAGGGGACAGTGTACCCTCAGCAATTTTGCTGATGACACAAAACTGGGAGGAGTGGCTGTCACACCAGAAGGCCGTGCTGCCATACAGCAAGACCTGGACAAGCTGGAGAGGTTGGGTTAAACTAATGAAGTTTGTGAGAGAATAATGGAAGATTGGTGAGGAGGATTGTAAATACACTCAAGTGACTCACATCTGGGGCACTGGAAACCACAGCTATCACACTAATTGCT
>JAOXNG010000001.1:92414681-92424718 GCA_028566535.1 Scolopax minor
TGCGGCATGGGCTCTGTCTGCAACTTTTGGGGCCGGGAGGGGGAGCGGGGAACGTCTCCCGGGAGAGCGCAGGCACCCGGTGCTTTTTCATGAGCAATACTTACAGAGTAAATGTCCCACCTCCTCGATTTTGCCTCACTTGCCTTCAGTAGGAGGAGGCAATGGCTCTCTTCCCCCCTGAACTATGATACCCCTGTGCTGAAGAGCTCAGGCTCTCATCTCACAAACACAGAACACACATCAGCTCCCAACCAGGTGTCGGGAGCAGGAGCTTTGATTTTCAAACTCTTCCTGTCTCAATTTACTATATACTCCAGTGTTTTTAAAAACTGGGCTGGCTAAAATTTCGAGTTGGGGAAAAAGCTTCTAAGCATGACTGAAGCAAAAATATTTACAAACAATTGAATAGAACGGAATTGAAATCAATCAGTATGTGGCCATGGGTGGATCTTTATTTAAAATCATCCTGGTTCTGAGAAGTAGATGAGAACTGGGAATAGTTTTCAGTTAAATCAAGTATCTACAGCTCTTTTTTATCTTCTTTGAGAGAGAGGTTTCTAGCTATGTCTTTTTAAGTCCCTGATGTTGTTTAGCTATCCTGAAAAAAAGCCGGCTTAGTGTGTAGCCTGAAATTCGGATGGATACTCCATGTCATTAAAATTATTTTGCTGTTAGTCCAGCTAAAATGTGAGGAAGTAATCTAGCCATTTGACACATATTAGAACCTTCTGATAGCCATTATAACCTCCAAACCCAGATGTCTTAGACCAAATTGTTTAGCAGATGAACATGCATTTCATAGGAAAAGCATGTTGCTCAGTCTGCGTAGTAGGTGTGATGGGAAATATGCTGTATTGGTGTCCAGCCAGCACAAAGGCCAACTTCATTCTCTTTGCTGCATTGACATTCTTCAGCTTCTTTTCCATGTTTTTTCTGTTTGTTCAGACAATCTGAATCTTGAAATGATGGAAGGATGCCTGCAGCCTCCTGGGTAAACTGGTGCTGTTGGCAGTTCAGCCAAACGCCTTGCTATAGCTTAAGACTCCACCAGAAATCCAAAGAACTCAAAAGTCCTTACACTCCAGCCCAAGCAGACAATGTGTAAATGTTTAGTCTGAGGTATTTTATTATCTTGTTTCTCCTCTATTTGAGAACCAACATCTAACCTGTCCTATTTTTTTTTTAATTCAGTGGTTGAAAAACATAATGAAGTCAGTTTGCTGAACCTGTGTCCTCCTAGCCCCAGTGAAAGAATAAAAATTGAAAAATTCGCTAGGTTGAGGGGATTGGAAATTATTACTATGGACTCTGCTTCTGTGAAACGCATGACTTGTGGTTAAAAAAAAAAAGTCCCTCAGGCAGAATATTTTCAGGCAGAATATTTGCAGAAAATTATTTATTTTTTTATTGTTGAGAATTTTATGCATTATGGACAAGAGAAAATATTCTTCCATTAAATGCTGGAGAGATTTCAATATAACGGGCAGCTGGGAAGCATTATAGATCAAATTAAAACCTTCTGAATTGGATTTTTCATGGTGGTTGGTAATTATTACTTATTACAGTACATGTTAAATTGCCTTTGCTCACTCCTGATGATTTAGCTTAGATATTCACTCTTGAGTAGCTGAAAGGTTTGACCAGTGGAATTGATTCCACTTGGAAAAGGCTCCCAGACTTCAGCATAAGATATATCTTTCTGGTCAAGTATTTCCTGACTTTCCTGGCTGGAAGTTTTTTTTACAATAAGATGGGTTGAAAGGAAGATCTCATTGTTATTTATTGCAGAGATGTGTGGATGCTCCTTTTTAGTTTTACTAGGTGACATAATAATGTCTATCTTAAAATAAATGCTTTTTGAGAACTTCATTTTCACAGACATTTCAGATCAAATCCAGCTGAATCACTGGGCCAGCAGCCACCCCAAATAATTGAGACCATTAATTTCAGGAAAATGACATCAATGTTCAGTTTGCTCAGGAAGCAGAAGATTCAAGATTTGGTCACCTAAGTTAGGATGTTGAATTGCTATTTAGGTTATTCAATTCACTTAAGGTGAATTAATTCAATGCTATTATAATTGGAGTACCCAGCCACATACCAGGCAACCAGTGAACCTCCTTCACCCATCTTCATCTACAGCACATCTTCATATTTTGTGGTTGTGGTGACCAATGGTATCAGAGCTTGTGAGCTTTCAGACTAATTTGAATGTATATATTATTAAGATATCTGAAGGAGAGGAGCAGACCCCTCATGTAGTAGAATGGTGTTGGGGTTGGTACAGAAAATGATACAGGGGGTTGGTGAAAAGAAAGGATCTTCAGCAGCATAAGTTGTTGTGGTGGTCACGAAGTCATTTATTCAGTACTGACTTTGGGACTAGAGACCCAGAATTTGAATCACTTATAGCATTTCTTGTGCTCTTCATCAATTCAAGTTCACTTCACTGTCAGGTAACGTGACAAATACTTCAGCAGTATTGTTCGTTAAGTCTGTATATTTAAAAAGTTGAGCAAAAATGCAACAACTCACAACAATGAAGTCTTAAACCAGAATGAAAATATTTTAAAGCTTCAACCGAGGTGGATAATTTCCCTATCCACCAGAACTTCTCTATGGTATAAGAGCAGGCAGGATTAAGAATATGAGCTTTTTACTTTTATATTTACAAATAAGACTATTCTTCCTTGTTGCTCAAAACATTTAACCCTCTAAACCTTACTTCTCTTGTCATTGTACACAGCTTTCTTCTTTACTTAACTTAGCAGAAACAGAGGCTTTGTGACACAGGAATGTTTTTTCAGGCAGGATAGGAAAATTCACAAGCAAAGTACTGCTCTGTTGGGTTGAAAGAGAAAGCTATTTAACTCTGTTACCATGTCACATGGTGGATGAGCATGAACCACACATTTAAAAGGGTACTAAAGCCTTTCATGTTACCCTAAGTAAATCCATGCTGCTGGCTTCTACTGTCAAGATGGATTACATTGCTTTAGTGTACTTATTTAAGTATTGACCCAAAGGTCTATTAAAACCAGTGGTATCTCCATATGGCCTTCAAAGGAAAGATAACAAAAAAAAAATTCTAAAATTTCTTAAAATTATTAAAAGCCTGTGAGAATTTTCTCTTCTTTCCATAAAAACCTGGGAATGTGTTTTGTGAATTTTCATTCAAAATTTTAACTAGATGCTTAATGCAAAAGCAATCAAGATAATTCTCTGCCTTGTTCTACATAACATATGGACAAAATTTCCTATAGAGCAAGACTTTGTTAGTCCTTTCTCTATAATCATGTAGGAGCTCCAACAATTTAATTACATACACATCCCTGCCCTTAGTTGTAATGGTTTTCCTTATGATCTGACAGTTAGAATATAGGGCTGTGCATCTGGAAACTTTTCTACTTATCTCCAATATCTTAGTACAAATGATACTAACAGGCGACCAACCAAGGAAATTATGATGCTTGGACCGAGGCTTTGAAAACGATGTTTTCAGAGATGCATGTTATAATTTTATGGATTGCATTCAGATGTCAGAACTGGCAGTTACTTCCCCAAACAGCAGGTGTTCAAGCTGACAGACAAGATGGTAATAGTAACCGTCAGAAATTTTATGAGGAATTCTGTATAGCACAATATCAATGTTTGTCGGCATTCAGAGTCATTAGGCAGTGAATAAAATCCACAGACTGATAATAACAGAGACTGAATTCTGTCAATTAATTTAGGGAGTCAGTAAGCAATGTGGTTGAATGCTCCTTTATTCCCTGTCAAAAGGACAAAGACTTTCCCAGCACGATCTCCGTATTTTTACCCCAGGGCTGTTCCATGCCTGTAAGCACCCCGAAACAATTAGATTCTGGGATTGTCTCAATGCAAACTAAAGTGAAGAAAAAGATAGCAATAACATATAAACTGTGTCCCTGAAAAGTTCTGAGGCATAGACATTGGTGCTGGAGGTAAATTTACAAGTTGATGTATTTTTAACCAGAGAAAGGCTACATCAAGGTGTTCAAAACCTTTTGTATCACAGCTCACACAGAAATGCAACGGGATAGTTTAGAAGAAATCAGCACAGTATTTCAACACAAACTGGGCAGAACAACCACAAAAGAAGTGTAAGAAAGAAAAGAAAGAAAAGGAAAAAAAAAAAAAGAAAAAAACCCCTCTGCTTTTAGGATGTCTCTGTTTTCAGACTGTAGGAAAGATACAAGATTTGTTCTAAACTTCTGGATGGTTCTTCTGACAGACCTGTGCTCTTATCCTGACACGTACATAGTCACTTAAAATATACATTGTTGAAATTTCTTCCAGGACAATATTAAGCAAAAAAAGGTGGGTGATCCAAAGAAAATGTGGTTGCTGTCCAAAATGCCTGTTGTTCCCTCACTTCAAATATTGACATTTGTCTGGGTGCTTCTCGTTGTTTAGGTTGTCCACAGACCAATTTAACTGAAGCCAGCTTGCCAAGAAATAGGACTTGTCTCAGTAGGAAATTTCATAATGATTACCACTCTTTAGTGCACTTTCTGTCTCATTTCATTTTTTTATTGTAATCAATCAATGTAACTTACAAATTGATGAAGCATGCTACCTGAATGTCACCATGTTAAGTGCACCGTTTTTTCTACCTTTTTTTTTCACTTAATATTTAGGTATGCATTACTAAGTCTGTTCACTGTTGTCATTCCAAGGGGCAGCTTAATGACACAGGAGAATAGAGATAGCGAGGAAAGATCTGATTTGATTCCAGAAAAAGGAATTCACAGTGAAAGAGATCAAACACTAGAATAAGATGCCCAAAGAAATATTAAAATCTTCACCCTTGGAAATATTCTAGATTGGCTGGATGTGATCCTGAGCAACCTTCTCTAACTTCAAAGATGGATCTGCTTTAGCAGGGACTTGGACTAGATGACCTCCAGAAGTCCCTTCCAACCTAAATCATTCTCAGATTCTGAGAATATTCTTTTTTTCTGTCAATAGTTTGTAAAGCAAGTGCTAGCATACAAAAGCTTATAAAATATTTTTTTTAAGGATAGCATTAAAATTATAATAGTAAAATTTCCCCTCTGAATATCACATACAGTGACACAAAATATTTCACCGAGTTACCATAGACTGAATTCACCATCATTTGACCAGGGAGGTCATTCCCTGGCTAATGGGCCTAAGTTCTTTTTCTTTTTGACAAAAATAAAGCATTGGCTTTATGAAGCACATTCCACCGATTTGGCTGGCACTTTGCCAATTGAACTAGCATAGATGAACAACCTAATGAATGGTTTATTCCTCCTCCCAGCAGTGGAAGAATCTTCCCTATTGCATTCTCCTCTTATCTTTTTTTGTAATCTTAATTCTATCTATTTCACATATTATATTAATATACCCGTCTGACTCCTTGTGTTTAAATATTTCTCATTCATTTAGCAGCTTATATGTTATCTCCTTCATTTTCCTCTGGGTATTGCTCTTCCCAGCCATTTTTTGCTCCTCTGAAGTCTTGCCGTCTTTTTGATCACTGGGCATGTGGAACTAAGCAGTGCCTTCAAAGCCCATGTGTACTGGAGCCAAGAAGAATTTAGGTTATTTTTCCCTTGGTCTGTGATGAGGTACCTCTGCAAAAACAGGGCAGAAGTGCATTTAACTTTCCTTTCCTGAATTTATATTGCAGTGCAGCTGTAAAAATTTATCATCTTCTGTCCCCATCAGGGCTCCTTCAACATTGCTGCTTCCCCATGAAACAGTTCCCCTGTGCAGGTGTGCTTTGGGATGTCAGAGATGATCCTTTAAGACAGGTTGTTAAAATTACTGGGTTCCTATTTCTCATTGGAAAAACAGAAACAGAGGATAAATGTAGTGAAATGCTCTATATGCACTGAAACCAGCCAAGCCATGGGATCTGGCTCCAGTATAGCCTTCCTTTCAACATGTTTAAAATATTAATAGATACTACCTATATGCCATGCAACTGTATGAAAGCACAGACTATGCAGAGATTTTCATGCAGCTCTTAATTCATACCATGTATTATAGAAAGGTCATCTGATGGACATGGGAACAAATGAAAAATACTTCAAGCTTGTGAAGCAAACAAGTAGAGAAAGAGAACCAACTCAGTGTGGGAAGAGGGAAGAGGAAGCAGGCCAGGGAAATGGTAATTCCCCAATATAAATACCCTATATGGCTCTCCCACTCAAAGTTCACATGATAAACTAACAGCTATCCAAATTCTCATTCCCTTTCCTCCTGCCAGCCTTCCCTCCATCTGACTCCAGCCCTGAGAAGGCCTGCTGAGTGTGTATCTCTCTGTGTGTGCACAAAAGGACCACTCGTACCTGATTCTCTTTGGGGTATGTTCTTCATTCAACACTACCAGCAATATGTTTCTGTTTAGCTAGAAAAAGAACGTGTTCTAGTTCACATTGAACCTCCCTTGAGGGAAAAGCAAACAAACGTGTTTAAATTGCAAGAAGAAAAAGTTCCCCAATTCAAAATAGTCTGATGGGTCTCTAAACTCAAAACAGAAGCATGGGAGGTTTGCCCACCGGTACAAAGATGTGAGTCTGAATCACCAGAGAGGGAGGCCAGCATGCCAGCAAAGCTCTCTCTTCACTATGTCAAGAAAAATTAGGGGCCCTATGTTAACTGAAAATTCATCAGTCTCTGATGGTAATCAATCCACAGGCAAAAGCACTGTGCATCTACATTTCTGCATTGGCTGCGGTACGGCACGCAGGCAGTCTTGCAAGCAGATAAATATTCAGCCCACTTCCCAGGGGATGCTACTACAGAAAGGCTGACCTGAGAGACACAGTCACTGAACCCAGTGTCTATCAGTTAGAAATCCACCTGTATCTGCTTCTGTTTATCAGGAAATTTGTCTGTAGGATCTAATAGATAAACCAGCCTTTATTAAGGCTCTAAATAATAGCTGTGCTGCAGTAATAAGCCAGTCATGTCTGTCAAAAGCTTGGGAAAAGCTGTATTCAGTTCAAAACAGTACTTTTATTTCCAACTTTTTAACAGAGACCAGCTTCTAAATATGATATCTTTTTGTTAGTGTTTCTGGAAGTCAACCTTTTTGACTGTTTTTCTTTGGCATCTACTGTTCCAGCAAAGAATGATCTTAATAATTTTAAGCAAAGTTGGTTAGTTTTTCATCTCACAGTTATTAGAAAAGCAACATTTATGAATTGGTCAGTGTTTCCAATATATTCCAGTTTGCATCTCTAAAGTAAAAGCAGTAATTTTATTTTTTTATTTGGGCATGTCGTAGGAACAACACAAATTTTCACTTTAGCCTGCCTGTGCGCTCTGTCCTGCTGATTGTTTTCCAGCAATCAGCACTGGCTTCTCTGCTTGTCCTTTGTGCTGGGTGATAGCGAAATGGCTTCTTCTCAGGGGGGCAAAAGAGTTACGACCTTTTTGCTCTGTCTGGCATCTGCTACCAATTAAAAGCTCATGAAATTGAGGGACATATTTCATAGATGTGTACCAGATATCTAAACCAGGCTTCTGGACTCAGCAGAAAGTGTACAAAGCAAGATTTTTAGAAAAACTTCTTCTGATGCTGCATCTGATAGCTTGGGAAGAGGGAAGGACAGATTCTGAAGAGAGTCCCCTTTAAAAGTATATCAAAGTAGGAAATTCCCTTCAAACGTTTTTCTTTTGAACAGCTATAATTTTACTGCCTCTCTTGTCTGTATATGATCAATATTACCAGCTTGTTCTAACAATCCTTTTCTTCAGCTCTGTCATTTCCACACTTAATATCTAAACACCAAGTGAAAAGATGCTGATGTCTTAACAGGATCTTAAAAACAGGCTTCCCTCTTTACATCTAGTATCTCTGTGATGCAGGGGTAGGCATCCTAGTTATCAGCATAGTTATGAATGGATATATATTTTATTTGTGAAACTATAATCTGAAAATATTTATTAGATTTTATTTAGGATCTATTTTTATTTGCTTGAAAAAACTTTTGGTGAAAAAATAATTATAAATTATCTAGAGATAAAAATCTTATTAAAGCATTATTTTCCCATAGGATGTATCTTCCACTTATTTTTTGCTAATCTTTGTCCTTTCACCAAAGGAGGGTGAAATATCTCCGTTTCATTGTCAGGCAGTAACAAGGATCAGCTGCTCCCTAAGGGTTGAGATGCTGGGGGGGGGGCTCATGAGGTCCTGGTCCATTCCACCGCCCTTAGCCAGGGAGCAGGCTAGGCTGGGGAGCAACCGAGGGCAGCCCCAAACCCGAGCATTGGGCAGCTCTGTGGTGATATAGCAGGTCTAAGGCCAAGCTGGAAACCTAAGCTGGTGAGTTAGAGTCAGGATCAGATCTGAGGCAGGCAACCAGGGCTAAACATAGCCCAGTGATCACCAGACACATCCATCGTGATGGACAGGCATGAGGTCAGCCTATAGGTCTGGGACTGATCAGTAGGGTCCATGGGCTGGGACAGCCTGGGATGTGGTGGAGGCTATAGCTCAGGCTGAGGCCAAGTAGTTTGGAGCAGCTCCCAGAGGAAGGTGGGGTCAGACCTGGCTGAGTCCTCCTTATGTCACCAAAGGAAGGAGCCAGCCCTCAGCTGTGCTACCTCTAAGTCAGCCCTGGCCCCAGTAGCCAAACCTAGAGGACAAAGGAAGCTGTCATGGTGCTTACATTCTTTTTTTAGTAATATTTGAACATAGTTTTACTAGAAGCCACAAAGATGATTGTTTCTGGTGGAGACTGTTATTATTCATAGAAGATCTAAGGCTATGTAGCCACCTTGATGTTTTTTCTCAAGGGGTGACAAAATTCAAACAAAAGACTTTCAGTTGCCTACAGTGTTTCTCCATGCAGTGCCAAGAGACATCATGTGCAGCGACAGTGCTGTCCTAAGGATAGCTAATACTGTGTATTCCATAGATCTGAGGGGCCAGAGGGAAAGGATGCAATGGGCTGAGTGATGTGGTGAGGCTAAAAGTAGAGATAGTTAAAAATTGACCATAAGGAAGATGATCCTACTTTAAGATCCTACTTTAATGCAGTTTGACAACCTCAGCATAGCAGGCCTCTCTCAGTCTCTGCACTGAGTTGTTCCCAATGAGAACTTTTCTTGGATGAAACCAGTAAGATCAGTATTAGGTAGGATCTTTGATTTCCTACCATCTTCTGTAAGGGACATAAATTGACGTTCAGCGGGACTCTTTGGAGCTAAGAAGCCCCACCTTCTTCTTCATAATTTCTTCAGTGCAACAGAAGGAATCAGTCCATATAACCATAAATCAGAGATTTCATGCACAGATATTGGAAGGACATTGATCATTTGTGACAGTAGCAACTAAGTGCTTATTGCTGCACTTGGCTCTTTGCTGTGTTGAACACCTACCATTAAAATTGCCTCAAATGCTTAAAACAGAGATCAGGCCCTAAAACAAAACAAAAACCCAACTGTGCTGTCCCAGTCAGCCTCTGTTCCATCCTTAGAAATGAGCTGGCTCATTCCTTCTAAAATTATGATTTCTCACTGCTCCCTGTTGAAAATTTTTCCATTGTGAACTCAGACAATTAGTCTAGAATTGTGTGTTCTGCCCAGCCATGACCTATTATGCACAGTCTGGTTGTAGCATGGGGAGAAAGATCTCTCTGGAACAGCAAAGGTAATTTTCTTTTCTCACCAATCCCATATATTTTTTAGCAAATGGAGGTGGGGGCAGATAGAAAGAAAACTATTTATTCAGGCTTTTGCATTGTGTTATCAATATAGCAGAGGCCCTGGAAAGCTTAACTCCTGCAAGATTTGCCAAAAAGTATCCTTCAAGAAAACAGTGAAAGAACTAATTATATTGTACCATTCTGGAAATAAAGAAGCTCTGTGTTGCAGTAATATGGCTTCCCTATAGACCTGGAGATAATACTTTATAGTAATAAAATCTAGTTCATATTTGGCGTTTTTTCTGACTTTGTGTCTAAACATTTCACAAACCAAGTCTCTCATTTCATCTCCATTTTGCAGATGGAATAAGTGAGAGACTGCCT
>JAOXNG010000001.1:92543169-92554516 GCA_028566535.1 Scolopax minor
AAAAAAAAAAAAAAAAAAAAAAAAAAAAAAAAAAAAAAAGAGAAGTGCTTTTGCTTTCTGCTGCCCTGAAAGAGGAAAAACAACCCAATTTTTTGCACATGTGCTGACACTACCACCCATGAAATAGGAAGAAAGGCTCCTACTTACCTTCACATTTAAAGGGCAAGACGACTAGAACAGCTTTTATGTGTAATGTCCACATGCTGAGTTTGCCTGGATTGACTACAGAAACAACTCTATGGTCAAATTACAGTACAGAGTCTACCCAAATCCAAACTCAAGATTAAATAATGTTGTGGTTCTTCTAGCTTTTTTACCTTTGTATGTGGCTTTAAGCAATGCAGAGTCAAAAACAGTCAGAATGCAACTAAAGGGGAAAGTGAAAGGCCACAGGTCAGGTTTTACACTAATACAGTGCCACAATACATAAAAATTACTTCTGGATTTTATACAGTCAGGCATTATTTTTTCTAAGTGCCTGCATTTTACTTGCCTTGCTCCTGAATATGCTGCAGCTTCATAAAGCTTTAGTTGTCCAAAAACAAGCTTTTGGTGAGAAGGGACTGAGTGCAAGAATCCATTCTGCTCAGGAAGGCTTCATATGGGACTATTCTAGTACTTGAGTCTTTCTGAAACAAAGGCAAAAAAATGTTTAATGTTATTACTAGAAAAAAAAAAAAAGAGTCCATGCTTTATGTATCAAACAGCTGATACACATCTACAACAGCTGATACAAAGGTGTGGGAGGTTAAAATATTCCTTCTGAAGTCACAGAAATAGGTCTGTCTGAAGATATTTTATAGGTTTACTTTATAACCTCTCCAAAATAGATTCAAAGCTATGGTACTACTGCTGTACCTTCAGTAATTTCTGCATCACAAAACCAAAGGCAGCCTTCTTACTGACAACAATGCTTTGTCACTCCACTCACATCTGAAGTAGACCACTTACTTACATGTTTAAAAGCTGTAATTATTACTAGGAGAAATTACCAAAAAGCAGGACTTGGCAATGAAGTTAAACTAAAGCTCTTGTAAGGAAAAATGATCAGCCTTTGTTTTAGCTTCTTACCTGGAAAACAGGATGTCCATCAGCAGAACTGCCTGCTACTGCTGTGGCTTATTGGCACTGCCACAGTTAGTGATCCACTGCACCTGGAAACTGCCAGAAACACCAAAACAGCCCCTTAAAGTTGCCACACACTAACTTGGGGAATCACGAGAAAGGTCTTGTTTGCTCCCACAAAAAGCCTTAGCAGTATTAAAAACCACTACCAATAAACAGTTGCAGTTCTTGCACACATAATTACTAAATTTCTCATTAAAAAAAAAGCAGCTTTCAACATTCATCTTATACTGCCTCTTGCACACTGGGAAATGACTTTCTTACCATTTCTGCAGGTTCTTGCATTCTTTTCTGTTGTACCAGTAGAAGTGCCATTGCCTGCTGTACAGGATATTAGTACAGGTATTTCCCTGGAGAACAGCAACTGCCCGTGGAAGTGTTTGTGTGAAAAAACTCCTGTTTAGTGAATGCTTTGCCTGTGAAAGGACATTATTACCATACAAGATACCAGGATCTAATAAGTACAAACCATTTTGTAAGTGTGTACACTTCAAAGAATGAAAACTACAGTATGTGGAGAATTTGAGCTATTGTTTTCTAAAAAGTAGCTGGTTTTTGTTTCCCCAGAAATCCCTGATTTTCTGAGCAAGTAAATTGGACACCAGGGCAGAGCTGTTTTTCTCAGTGTGAGCAGTCACGAGTCCCCATTATTTTACTTATACTGCTATACATGTTTTTTGAATCAGCAGCATCTTTATCTCACACAGTCGAGCCCCTCCACCTTTCAATGCCAAGTTACTAGCTTTAATTTTGTCAGTATGTAAACACAATAGTACTTGACTTAGACCTCAGTTCTACCTGTACAGCCTTTAGGAGGATACCAGCAACAATCATGGTAGCAAGTTGCTACCCCACTGTAACCTGAATTTTGTATGTACATGTCACACAGTTTACAATGACCAGGCCTAGGAAGGGACTGGATCATCCCAAAACATCACCTGCAGTTCAGGTGAGCAACTGCCTTTCCCTGGAAGGATATCCATGATGAGACTCTGGTTTCTGATAAGGAGGTATGCAGAAGTATGGAATGGTTTCTCATGTCTTGCTCATGTTTTGTACTGGAACTTTTTAATTTAATCTTTAAAAAAATCACCTGGTGCTCTTCATCACATAGCATAATGTATAGATAAACTCACCTAAAGTATCTACACTGGGAATGTGTTTCATGATGTGTTGAAGAAATTCTAAATCCTTCCTTGTGCATCTATAATCATTTTTTTTTTATTTCTTTCTGTACTCACTTCTCTGAAGCCTTTTTTTTTTTGCCTAAAGGGAGGACTTACACCAACTTTCTTACTGCCAAGATGCCAAGTGCTTGCACAGGAGAGGAAAAGTAATTTGCTAAAACACACCTCCATCTGAGAAGAGCTCAGGTCCCTGCACTGTATTATTAATAATCTAAGGGAAGTGAAATACGGCCTTCTGTCTTTTGTCTCTTTGTGCATGCTCTCCTCCACACTATCTGACCAGATGGAGCATAATGGAATGTTCACAGGTTAGGTCTGTCTGCCACTCTGAGGAGTACTCAGTTGGGCTTTCTTCCCCCCAGTCATCCACTTTTTTTTAAACAAACAAAACAAAAAACCCTAAAGTCTGCGTGCTTTTTTCAAGTTTGGCTGAAATTAGCCCATGGCTTTTGGCAAAGGAGAGGGCCCAGCAGATAGACCACACAGAAAGCCTCAATTCCTTCAAGAGATGATAATAAAAAGGATTTGTGAAAGCTCCATAATTAGTCAAGAGTATTTCCATCAGTGCAAGCAAAGCATAGAAGTGCAGCCTCTGTCAAGGCTTCTTTCTAATCTGCTCAGGAAAGGAAAGCAGGTGGAGACAGACAGAGGAATAAAGTGCAGTGGAACAACTGTCACAACACACACGTTTATATTAATAGTTTGAAAGGCTGGTTACACTCCCTGAGCTGTCAATGACTGCAAAATTTTGCAGGCCTGATTTTAGTGGATTATTTTAAAAGGTTAATGTCATTTCAACAGTCACATGACATTCCTTAGCTGCCAAAGTCATGAAAAGCTATATCTATCTGTTTTGCATTTCATGAACTAAAGAGACAAGAAAAAGAGATTTTTCATAGCAATTATTAGCAATGAGAAATGGCTACAAAGAAAACAGAGCAGAGGGAATTTTAAATGATAAAGACCTCTACCATAGCAGTTTTAAGATCAAAAGGCAGACAAATTTCACACATATTTCTACGAGGCATTAAAGAAAATAATTAAGAGCCTGATGCAAATAAACCAAAAAGGCCAGTGATACTTTATACTCCTTCATACTTCAAAGGGAGAGAAAACAGAACCTTACTTTTAGCAGTCATCTCTGCTCTACCACAGTAAACTTAATTTAAAGGAAAGTTAAAAATTGGACAAACTGCTGGAAAACTCCTCAGTACAAGTAAAAAACTTTCAAACAGGCACGGACTGCCTTACAAAAACACTGACCAGAAAAAATAAGAGCAAATATCTTTTACAATTAGCTATGATTATCTACATTTTGAATTCTACCATTCAAGCCAAGAAAGAATGCTTTAAAGATGACCCGTAGACTCTGTGGAGAGGAGCAGACGGGCACCACCACAGCATGTGAGAGGCAGAGAGATGCATTCTATGGGCTGGAGAGCACGAAATCCAGGCAGCACTGAAACCAAGCCTAAAACCAAACAGAAGCCTGAACCATGCTGACACCTACACCACAGGAACATGTGCAATGTCTTTACTTGGTTTGCCTTAACTTTGCTTCTCTATTTTGTGGTTTGGTTTTTTGTTTTGTTGTTTGTGGGTTTTTTAATTGAAAAGCCTTTCTTTTCTTTCAGGAGCTCATTGTAACTAGAGGTCCAGGGAAATCAATCTCAAAGCTCCATCCCGCAGCAGATTCCATCACAAATCTATGTAATTTGCATGGGAAGTGAAACAGGAGTGGATAATCTACATTCACTGCAGCCTAACAAATAAATAACAGTACCTTAAACAGGAGTGCATACAGACATGAAAATAGTACCTGTCTTGAACTTATGTTTGATGTTCAAGCTCCTGACACAGCAGTGAAAATTTCTGATTCACAGGACTCTTGCTGAGATTCAAGATTCGTTTTTAGCTCCTGCTGTTCAGCTCCTGCAAAAAGTAGTATTCTATGTCAGAGATAACAGCATTGTAAACCACACATAAAAACGTGCACTCATTTGTGCACGTAAAACAGCTATGATTGATAGAATATAATCAGGATTCATTCAGGATTGCATTTGCAGAAAAAAAAAAAAAGAGAATATTCTCCAGACACCAAGACAAAATACTGCAAACAAGCCAGTGCTCTTCAGGTTTTCCAATGACAATTTTGGAACAAAAAACCAAATTTGAGAAAAATAATTAAATCCCAAAGGAAGTCCCTAAGCCATCTATATTAAAAGGTAACTTACACCAATGTTTCCTTCTGCCCAAGAAGATGGATTGATTGGAAGCAAAAACTTGTGTTTTTTCAGTAAAGCTCAAATACATGTTTCATAACTGTAAGAGATTTCCCAGATGCAGTTTCATGGAACAAGAAAGCATCACAGCGGTCCAAAAAATCATGAATGTAAAAAGGTAGCCAGAGCAGGGTTTGTAGTTCTCCACCCACGTAAGAGCATTTTAGCTATAATCCTGGAAATTCATCTTCCTTCAGACTAGAAGGCAAAAACACTGTTCTCAAATAATTACTTGGCATCCTGTCTTAGGTCACATCACCGTATCAATAAGCGTGCACCACATACTTAGAAGATACAGCATTTGATCCTACTACATAAATCTCACTATCTTAAACTATTGAAGATACAAAATTATTGCAGAGATTCAAACACTAATAATAGCTCATTAATCACTAGTGAAGAGCGGCTTTCCAAATATTGACAAACTTTTCAGGCAATGTATGGCAGGGGCTGAACATACAACGAGCTCCCAGGAAGTTAACACCAAAAACTTAAACTACTCTGAAAAATTGTGAGAATCCATAGTGCTGGAGGAGTAGGTTAAGTAATCACAGCAAACCACAATACAGTGGTTATTTTGACAGCTAACTTCATTTCCCAAAATTTAATGGGATCAAAATTCAGTACTTTCATGTAAAGGAAAAAACGCCAACATCTCAACAACATTTCGGTTCCTAACAGACTATAAGCAATGATGTTTCAATTATGTTTTCAGAGCAAAATAAAAATAATTTATGCTACTATGCATATTTTATAACATTTTTGCAACACAGTAGAGGAAGATGAAACCATATCCACAAAGAACTGGCCTCCTACATAAAACAAACCAAAAAAATGCCGACTATTAAACCAAACTTCTCTTATAAAACTAGACCTCCGCTGGCTCTATTCCCACTCCAAACAGTGGCAAATACTAAATTTGTCAGTATCAAGAGACTGAAACTATTATTCATTATTCCAAAAGTCTTAATGGTTTTTACATCTGTACCAGATTTTAAACTCATAAAATAATGAAACAAACAGCCACATGATATGCAGTACTAATAAAGCTGCCTAGAAAAACGAGTTCCCACTGAGCTGACCTCAAAGACAACTTGAAATACAAGTATTTTCAAAACCTGTGCATATTTCTAAATTTGACTTTTTATAAGGCATGTGTCTGACTGAGTTAGCATAACATAATTCCAAGAATATTTTTTTCTGTAAGTCATGATACTAGCTATTTTATGAAATAAATTTAAAAAATATATTCTTCCTTACTCTCAGCTGTAGATGATCACCTTTTTGTTTTCTGTAATGCCAACAGAATTTGGACACCAAGAGACTCTAACATATAATGGTATAGGGAATCTTTTGTTGGTATAGATAATATTTTCCCTTAACATATATCTGTGCATTTGAGATACATATTTTCTGTCAGACTCCATCAACAATGACTTCTCTCATTTATCAGTCTGCAGGATAGGTGTCTAACAGTTTGAGTGACAAGGTCAAATTATATAGCAGTTGAATCCTCCTTCATTAATGACACTTTAAAATCTCTCTCTAGTGATGATTTTTTTTTTGAGCAAACAAAGAGGGGTACAAGGAAGCCATTTTCTTGTGGGAACAACACTATTACACTTTAATTTATGTAGGGTTTAGGAAAAAACTAGTTATGAAATCTTAGACTTCTGCAGGATCTTGGAGGCAGGACTTCTCAGAGTCAAAAGACTGCGGTCTCTCTAAAGATGGCTGCATGAGCCATCATTTGAATGGACTCATTGTGCTGGGAGGTGATGTCATTCTGAACTGCCTGCAGCTCTTGCAAAAGTATTAAATAGGAAGCCGAACAGGCCAATACAAATCCTTTTCCCCCGACAAGGTTCACAGTCTAAGAGGAACGAAATACAATTGTAGCCAATGACTGGCTGGCTGGAGAAAGAACCTTCAGAGTCTGTAACATCAACACCATCGCACTATAAGCAGCCAGAATTCCAGTTTGAGAACCAGGTGTAGCACAAGATCAAGAAGGCAAAATTTAGGGCAGAAGCAGTGCATAGGGTGGCGTAAATGAGTTGGTCCATCAACTTAATGGTAGAACAAAAGAGTTCTACAGAGAGGTCTGCCTGTTCCTGCCTTCTACCCCAGAGATTTCCTCGCAAGGAGTACAGTCAGCTTTGCATGTTCTTGGGCACATTATGGACTTGGAGGGACATGAAGATAGTGAATTCAAACTCAGCAGTATTGTGTTTTTTTGGCAAGTCTCTTCTTAATCAGTATAAATGATTTCCATCTACAGCAGGATTGAATCCAGACCAGAACAGAGGATCTCAGTCTGCTCATTCTGTGGGAGGGCTCAGATTGGGATGTGGCTCCAGCCTTTTTGGCTTAAACCCATTTCTTTTCTGTGTTGTGGTTTTATGAGTTGATATAGCAAATATGTGACATTTGCTCTCCTTCTCCTTCTCTTGGAGTTTTTAGAGAGATGAGAGTTCCTACTGTAGTATAAGGCAGAAAACACTGAAGAAGAAGTCGCCTGAATAATAAAGGGCATTCTGTGTAGAAACCTCCATGCCTGGAGAACAACAATTATTTGCAGGCTCCTAAAGGTTAAGGATGTGATGGATGTTAATGCATAGATATTTGCAGTTGTTCATGAAACAGTCCCTTTTGGAGAGGAGCAGAGACCCAAACATCATTTTCCCCAATGGATGTTACCAAGCTGAGAAATCCCTTTCTATATCTCAGGAGTTTCTAAAGGGGCAGCGTTATTAGCACAAAGAAGCAGTCTTGCTAAAGAATCTCAGTACAGTAATATGAAAGATCAGATTGAGTTCAAACTTTCTGGTAGTTATTTGGAAACATGAAAATCTCATCTAAAAAGGAAGTTTAAAGATCCTTTATCGGACACACAATCCTGTTGTTTTCAGTCAGATGGAGATCTGACAAATATACTAGGAGTTTAATGCTTAGAGACTGCTGATACCATCCGTCCATCTGGGGCAGCACAGTCTTTTTAAAAATAAATTTGCTAGGCGATTTATCCATCTGCTTACAAACACAGAGAGGAAATAGTTTGGATTCTGGAGAAAAGCTTCAAATACAAAAATTGCAGGTAGTCTAGTGGCGTGTTAGGAGATTGTCAATCTTGCACTGTAAATGGGATTCATCCTGTCTTGTTTTAGGCAATTGAAAGGTAGGCATCTAATCTAATCTAAGCATCTCTTCTATACAGTAGAGAGAGACGGACGCTTCCAGCAAGTCACTCATCTGTTTGACAGAATACTAATTAAGAGAGTTGGAAGGATTCACTTTCTGGGTATTCCTGTCTTTCCCAGTGGTTATAGAGATAAAATGAAAAATATGGGCTAGACACCTAGATTTTAGATTAACTGAATCCCTCTCTATGTTTCTTCCCATTGTGGTGTGGAACTGCAGTGCCTCAGTCGATACATATGCTGTGGAAAGTATTAAATTGGACCAAGCTAGTCAGGAGTGGGGATCTAAATGTTTGTGCATCAAAGGTTGCAACACTATATTTCATTTAAAAAGTCAGAACAGGTAAACAAGCAGCGCCATACTTAAGTATGAACACACTCCTGCCAGAGCAACAGGAGCAGTATCTCACCACTTAAAATTCCTCAGAGCTGTGCAGCTGTTACAAGTATAATGCTTAAAAGCAGTCCTATGTCATTTAAGACCAACTAGCAGTTTTAGATATCTTGATTTTTAAGACAAGCTACAATACTTTTGTGTTATGTTTTGATGCTTTTTCATTTTGTTTGTTGAGCTAGTAATATTGTCACCCATGTCCCCTCGATGGACACCAGTTGTCTTAAGTCACCAACTTCAAGTTCTATCCACAACATTGTCTCAATAAAGAGGGCATTTATGGAGAGTTCAGGCCTTTGTGCTGGGCCTTTGCACAGCTTTGGAGTGTAAAGAACAAGAAAAGATGGATATTGAAGAGATAGATTTTCTTGACTTCTTTGTATTTCTTGGTAATAAGCAACAGGTGAGAATTCATCCCCTTACTTTATCCCCGGAGTATTTGAAATATAAACAGAATCAATGTATTTTTGCAGAATGCTTTTCTCTGTTCTTTTATTTCCTTCATGAGATGTCAGAGGCAATTGAAGAGAAATTGGAATAGTTCCCTTTTGGCCAGAGCCAACTTCACTCATGCTACAGTGACCTGGCTCTAACTGATACTTTCTTTGCTGCCAAATATTCGAGATAGCAATCTTAAGTTCAGCAAAGAAATACTACAGTGTGTGTATAGGCCTCTTACATGCTTCTGGTGCATCTGCTCTGTTATACCTGCCTGAAGATGACAGCAGCGCTGAATCGCTGCAGCTGAAAGGCTTGTCAACACTGGAGCGGTCAGAACCCGTCTTACAAAGGTATTACACAAAATGCAAAGAAGTGATGCTCAGCTGCTCATTTCAACCTTTAAACCTCTACCAGTTCTTCATACACTTGCATATATCTCCTTCATCCACAGTCATGTTTGGAGAACGGGGTTGAGTTGTGTTGTGTATTTTATGTTGAGTTCAATCTAAGGAAACCATTTTTGCCTCATTTTGATTGCTTGTATTTAGGAATAGCAGTGCTTTCCCCCTTCTCTAGTGACATAGGTGGTGCAGGCAGCTGTTTTTACCTATATTGGATATTTACATTTGGAGCTGAAACTGAGCACCTCTTTATGCTCGCTTGCCCCTTAAAATAAGGCTTATAATAAAGATTTACATGATGGATAAGTGAGGGCATTCTTAAAGTGTTTTATTTTCGTGCCTGGAAGAACATGACACATCTGCAGGTTAGCTACTAACCTACTGATCTTGCTCATGTCAGTACTGTTAGTTATGAAGTTGAATACCTGTAAGAAAACAGTAGAGGTTAGGATAGTTCTTTAGTCTTAATTTGTTCTTTTTTTTTGGCGTACACATTTTCAAAGTTTTTCATAATTGTTAACTATCCTTTAATTTTGCTGCTAAAAAATAATGAATAAAAAGTACAGTGCAGGGGAGAAATCATTCTTATCACGCTTTATAACTAACTGAATGGGGGGTGTAGAGAGGTGGGGGGAATACCTTTCTTCCAGCCTCATTGTTGTGCAAGTTCATCAGCCTCCGTGCATTCTTTTTGATTTCTCGGGCATCAACAAACCTCCGGGAGAACTCAATGCCGTATCTGATATCCGCAGAGCAGCCTCCCCACTTCCAGCCCTCCTCCTGGTTGTAGTAGCCCTGTTTCTCTCGGTCACAGCCACAATTGCTGAGGTTGCCCTGGCTGCAGGCGGCCGTGACAGCGTGTGCAACCCCGGCAGCAGTAATGGCATAGGTGAACGCAGCTTCCCTGCTTCCTGTGGAGAGAAGCCAAAAGCTGGTGGGTTGGCAGAAAGGCAGCACTTACTAAAGAAAGCACAGACATTATCTACAGCAACGGCGTCAGGCAGGAACGCAAGGAGGGTGTTACTTCTCGTTCTGGTGGGTAATTCTCTTTCTTACAGATTTACATACATATTTAAAATGCTTGGCTCAACTGGGGCGGGTTACCCCAAGTAAGCACCAGCCATATGACAGTCCCACCTATCCCCCTTCACCAGAGGGAAATTTGGCAAGGAGTCTGGACAGTGGTGAGGTGAAGCAATATGACTTGTTTTTACACTGTCTAGTCAGGTTTGCAAGCTGAACTTTATCTATATCAGGTGAATAACCAGCAAGTCACTGGCAGCAATGCTCGCTGGAAAACAGTAGTTACCTCTAACCACTGGCACTGCATGCAAAAAGAAAAGTTTTCAGGCAACATAAGAAATACCAGACCCTTTCAGATGTGCAGGGGGGCAAATGGGGCAGAGAATTAATCCACATTAATAAATGCTCCAGTAGCACCCATTAGTGACACTGAGTGTAAAGTATTGCAAGGGAAGCTTGTAGAGAAAAGAGCTGGGAAGGTTTTGTTTTCTTTTGAGGTAGAGTCTACACCTTTCCCTTGCTGACTTTTCTTGCCTATTAGTTTGCTGTAACTGCCCTCTTCTGCTCTCAATCTGACTTAAATCTCTGCATTAGCTTGGCTATTGAGCATACAAAGGGCATGGAAATGCTGTGGCAGCATTATTTCCTCTCCAAAACAAGTGAGATACTGTTATGGAAGCACAGTCTTCATTAGAAAAGCAGCCCTTTTAGAAAAAAGTTCTTGTTTTTTTCTGTGGTGGTACTAGTTGCCAAGGTTCTTCATACCCAGTTCTTGTGTTATAGATGAATATATGAAGAGAAGAAGAAGTCCCCTTTCTTTACTAGGTACTATTAGGCCCAGTTGCCTGTGGGATGCACACAAGCAAGGAGATACAGAGGCAGAATGATTGAAAGGGATGCTACAGCCCATTCATGCTCTTGCGTGATATCACACTCTGTCACTGACTTAACATAGGGCTGAATCATGGCCCTTGGTCTTTTGCAGCTCTTATTTATAACGTATCCCTACAAGTTCCCTTCTCAGTACTATCCTTATTTTCTTCTGTGTGTTTATCTGGTGATAAACAGATAAACTTTTAATGCTACAGCCAAAGAATGACTGTAAAGAATTTGCAGAAAGTTGCTGAAATGCTTTAATGACCACACACAGAGCTGTAACATCGTTAATGGATTTGGGAAGGAAAAAAAAAGAACACATTTTCCAGGGGAGAAAAAAACCCCACCAGCTTAGAAGATGTTTTAAATTTTTTTATTTTAGGATTTGGTGTAGAGAGGCGGGGGTCGGTCTCTTCTC
>JAOXNG010000001.1:92647706-92658562 GCA_028566535.1 Scolopax minor
GAGTGACCTAACAACTAAAACGCCCTGCCTACCTCCCACCCCCCAGCTTTCTTTTCTTTTTCAATTTATTTATTTATAATTGGTGAACATCTGCTCTTCCTATTGAGCATTTGGTATAATTTAGAGGAAGAATGAAAGGCATCTGTATTAGAAACACAAACAGAGGCACTGAGATCAGACTAAATAATCCTCACAGGAAGCATGAAAATAAATTCCAGCTAAAAGTAAAGGTGAATTTTCCAAATTCCAGTACCCCTCTTTTTAGAAGAGGGTTCACTAAGAATTTGTCTGTGGTCTTTTTAAACGTTTAGTTTATTATCAGATAAAGAACTCCATTAATATCATTTAACATCCCCTCTGACCATGGGTACCTTCAGCCTGGCCCAACCCAGCGTTCAGGAGCTGGCTTTGACACACAGGGTCCTTTCAGCTGGTCTAGAACATCACTTTGGGGGAAGAGGAGAAGAGGTGCAGCAGACAGGTCTCCCTGGCCAACGCTGACCACGCTCCTGCTTTCTGAGCCAGCACTGCACACAGCAGCCCCGTGCGCTTGCGGGGAACAGTAAAGCGTTTCGACCAATTCTTTCCAAGCGTGGGGAAAATTACTGCTGCTTATGCAATCTCTCTTTTGCCAAACATGAATCTGGGAGCTCAGCTGAGCTGACGTTGGTATGTCTTCAAAGTTAAAGAGCCAAAACATCTTTCGCTCTGATGCTCTGCTGGCTTCCTCTGTTGACTACAGATTTCTGCTAGAAAGTTACACCACAGTCCTAAGTGCCATCTATGCCGTAAGGATCACGCAATTGTGTTTAAGTTCAGAAGGCCAGATTTGGGAATACAGGGACACTGAGAAACGTACCCAAGCAAACAAGCAGTGGTAGCAGCATTAGGCACCACAGTTCCCAGGTACTATGTGAAACCCAGTTTACCCATCCAATGGTGGACTACTTTGCTGACCTGCAGCTCCTGCAAAGAGGCAACCCCAAGCATCTTCAGAGAATTTGCAACCTTTTCACCTTGTTTCTTAAACTGGAAACTTGTTTAACCTCTTAATTTACAGCATATAATTGTATGGTTTTACATGCAGTCTGTTCATAGCAGAAGAAGGTAATTATGTTGAGTTCTTGGGTTCCTGTACCACTTAATATAATTATGTATCACTTAAAAAGCATACCAGAATACATACAAGCCAAGAAAAGAAAACAGAGGCAATTCAGAAGGATCCCTCCCCTTAACAAAAACAACCTACTGATTACTTGAAATCCTGTTCCATAGTTTGTCAGGAAATAGCAAGGATGCACATCAATTTCAAAATAATAAGCATTATATAAATACAGAAAACCAATTGAAGGAAGACTGTTATGAAAGCCTTTTACAGCAGCAATAAACCCTAAATCTTGAAAGACTTAAAATGGTGCAAGACCACATTCTTACCAAGTACAAGAACTGCCTTATAAACTGCATGCAAATTAAGAACAAAACAATGGCAATAGCCTTCAGATTACATCTGTGATGGGAAATGGCTCATCCAAGAAAAAGGACATGACATCAACCCACCTGCCTTCACTGTGACTGAGTTTGGATCGATTCTTACTCTCAATCAAGTTTCTACTGACTTGAATGATAGTTGATCGTATTGATGCTCAGAACACCCACGTATCAAGTTTAGAAACTTAACTCTTTTATGCATATTTGGGGAAAAACATTCTCTTCTGTTCATCTCATGATACCTTAAAAGAAAACAACCCATGAGGACATATCAATGTGAACAGGCAGGACAAAAAACTCTAGCTCCCTCTTCATTAAATAGCTTTGGTTGGCAAAGCATAAAGGGATTGTTACAGCCTTCTCTGCCCGTATGACTTGAGGGATGACTTCAGGTTAGCAGGGTTAAGGAAACAGCTGAGAGCAGCAGTTCCTTTTTTAAGTATTTTTAATTCAGACTCCCCTAAATACTGTCCAGCAAGGAACAAACTGAAACTAAACAGAGGGGTGGATTTTTTGTGTTCCCCTCTCTCCCAATTAAATTTTAGAGACATAGTAAAAGGGACAGCCAATTAGTGCCACCCTTCATCCAAACTCCAGGTCTGTCACTGCTGTAACTGAAAGGGGCAATTGAGTTTTTGTTATTCTCAAAACTAACATTCTGCTGCAGCAGATAATGCTTCTGCGTTTTTCTTACATCCACTACTAATAAACTTGATGATCTGGTCTACAACCCTCTGCTGACTCAGTATCAGCCAGGTCTGATTTGGTAACCGTGGGCTTCTTCCCTTTTCACTGTTTCCTCCAAGGCTGATCAGTATTTCCAGTGTTCCCAGTGCCTTCAATAAGAGACACTAGCAACTCTTAGGCATGCTACTCAAAAAACCAAAAAACACCCAAAAAAGCAAAACAAAGAGATGCAAAGACAAGACGGGTTCGCTTTACTTGGTCAGGCTAAGCATAAACCAGCAGCATAACATTGCTACTTTAAAAAAATTGCTATAAAATTCTTGCTTCCTTCAATATTAGATTCCACCTGAATTCTGCATGTAAGGGTAACAGTAAGAAAGCCTTGAGATACTTCCACACATCACTACAAGTTCTTCTGTGGTAAGCAGACTAATGTCAGCCAGTAAAACTGTCTGACTCCCAATGAACCAACTATAGGGCTCATTAAAGTAACAGGAACCATACGATAAGAAGCTAGGGCTCAACACCCAGTGTCGATGGGTCTTGGGCTGCTTTACACCTGACTCATTTCTAGATATTCCAACATGCTCCAAATTGTGAAAGGTACCTGGGAAACCTTTCAAACTTCCCTAAAGTTATTTCTCTCATACCAAAAAGTAAAAGTTAAAGTAATGAGATATTTGATTTTAATCACTGTGACAAGAATCTCACTATAGGGAGAGAAGGAAAATTAAAAAAAAAAAAAGATAGATGGTTCATTTTGGCTGTGGTTGCTGCTGTTGCTTTGCTCCACTTTAAGTAAAGCTACATTTTTAAATGGTGATAGAGCTCAATAACAAACTCACTAGCTATGACTTGTAAAGTTAATCTTTGTTAGAGTCTCCATCACCTGATGCCCTTCCATTCACATTGGGCACCTCCTTAGAAGATAAGCTGTAGCTCAGCCAAGTTTATTGAGTTCTGTAAAAATCTGCTAGATTAGGCTCTATGGTTTATGTTTATGTAAGATTGCAACCATGACATAATGTCTCTAACCTTAAGTATCCACTAACCTATAAAATACCCTAAATACAAAGGCCCTAGGACCTACTAATTCTAATGGATGCAAAGATGGGCATGTAAAACAGACTGCTATATGGCAAAGGAGAAATAATTGAGTGCAGTAATGAAGTTGTAACTCCAACAAGGGCAACTTCGGTGAGGTATGGAAAAATACTACAAGCCCTATTATGCTGCAAATACCGTGCTGAAAATAAAAAAAAAAAATGCATATTAGAAGAGGACAAACGCAACTACAGAACATATCTGTCTTACCAGTGCCATGGCAACCGTAAGAGAAAACACATACACTGACCTGAAATAGTAGCAACTTCGTCCAATTAAGAACATTGCTTATAAGGGAACAAGCAAGAGCCGGCTGACCACATATCCATAAAAGCTAGGAATGTTTTCTGTTTCCAGACAGTGTTTCAATGCCTTTACTATTTAAAAATAAAAAAAAAAGGTGGGTTTGTCCCCGATTTTTCAGTCCCTGAGTGAATGAAGGTAACAAAGCTGAACACATGCATGCTTGAGGGACTTCTAATCCAAACCATCATGTTTCCACCCACCTTCGAACCTGCTGATAAATACACATTCCCTTAACCAGATCCTGATCCCACAGGCTGATCTAACCCTTACATAAGCATTCCACTCCTTTCCCTCACCAAAGGGACAATGACCTGCTCACACAAATCAGCTGACAAATTCAAAATGAAACAGCTGAATCTGTCCGGTCAGGGATTAACTTGCATTTCATCTCTGTCTGTCCTCTGAACAGCCTTCTGTCAACTGCAATGTCTTTATAAGAAATGCTATGCGCAACTGGGTAGACCTATAAGAATGGTTTTACAAAACTGATTTGAGACTCCTTCCTAAAGAAAGTCTTACATGATATGTTTACAGCTTTCTAACAGATACTCCCTTATCACTGCTGGCCAATCTCAAAAGAGGGAGAGAAATGCTGAAGACAGTACACTCTTAAAAATCTCATGAGAAATCAATGCAAAGAAAGGAAATTATAATCAGAGTATGCGTGGGAAAAAACCCAACAAACCAACAAAACAAAACAGGTGAACTCTGCCATTTGTATTATTTGGTGGTTCAGCACCAAAGTTGCTTCTGACTGGGTGTAGCAGACTCTAGTATTGCCTAGTGGAGGTTCCAATGCCGAGCACAGTGTGAAGATGAGGTTACTGCTGAATTGGAGGTACCCAAGCAGAAAAGGACACACATCTATATCTTCAGGCCACAAAAAGTTTGAATTTGCTTGCTTAGCTATAATATATTTGTCTAGTAGCAAACAATAATGTATGTATGTTCATGAGTTCTCCACATCTAAGCAAGAACCCAAACCAGAAAAACTTGCCTAGAACGAAGTATTATTTACCATCTCTTACAATAAATGTAACTTTAACAGGAATAGGCTTATTCACATACTGCATTGGACATTCAAATATTGTCTAGCAAGCAAAAATAAGAGCTAATTATATTTTTTTTCATTTTAAAAAAGCCGTACAAGTGTGAAGCTTTGAAAAGATGAAACATGCATATACCCCTTGTGTCTTTACTGTGACTAAGACAGTCAACAGTCTGATTTACAAGTACTTCAGGATTTTGTGAAAAGAAGATCAATGTGGAAACTGTTCTACAACTCAATGACCCATTGCAACCAGCTCAACGCAACTGCTGTGCACATTCTCCTTCCCCTTAACACAATCCTGTAAGCCACCAAATTAGAAGGAAAAAAAGGCAGGATTCTTTTTTTCATTTAATAATCCTTAATAGTTGGGACTGCTATTCTCTACCGTGCTCAATGACTTTTAAGTTCTCACTTAAATGTCTAGAATACCGTATTTCTCACAACTATTTGATCCAGTTCCCGAACCTGAAAGTCCTAACCACTGCTGCTGTTTGAAACATCCAAAACGTTACTTGCACATACTTTATAAAAATGGCATTTGCTAGTAGAAGCAAAGCTTTTAAAGTTTGGGGGAAATAGCCTTGGGGTTTTCCCCTTCTGAGAGCTTAAAGTTTTATGAGTGAACCTAAAGGACTGCCAGACTTCTAAAGTGACAACACATTACGAAAAAATTTCCTATGTGTTTTGCAAATTTAAAGTCAGCCACATTTCACAACTGACATCAGGGTTTTTAATATCAACTCTAATGAAATATAATTCTCCAATGACATAGCTGTGAAGTACAGCATTTTCATTTCACTGGCTGGCAGAGAGGTTTTGGCCTTACTATTATTATTATTTCTTATGTAGAGCCAAAAGAGTTCTAGGCCCTGCATGGACACGTCTGAAGACAAGGCCTTTTCCTTATATCTGCTGTAAACACCAAGACCACGGGGTATTCAGCCTAACAATGACAGCCTGACAATGCTCAGATGCATTGTCATACAATCACTACAGCCAAGCTGTATGTTAGGACACAAGAATAAGAATATAGTATAAGGAATAGCTTGTCTTCATCTTTGCTACAGTTTCCATTTCACTAAATCTCTTTGGGTGGGATAGGATAGTTTCTGGTTCGAGAGAATTTCACCGTTTTTTCAAAAAACCCTACAATCAAGGAAGAAATTCCAGCCATCACCAAAACCCTGAGGGGAGCAGGAGGCAAGCAGAGGATTAAAAATGATAGTGTTTTTAAATCTGGTTCTTGTTGAGGTCACATTTCTTCTGCTCGTTGAGACAGTGGGATATTTATTTTTAAAGTCCAGGTACATGCACATCTCGTGACAGTTTAACTACACATCAATAAAAATCAGAAAGCTCCCATCTGCAAATGACTGAACTAAGTATGTAACTGAGGTGCTCGTTCCACAACTCCAACAATCCAAGAAGCACGGATGAGAGAAAAAGCCTCCTTCCCCGAGGCCTACACCTCTTTGACTGAGATGAAGTCAGAGCATGGCAGACAGCAGTCAGAAAAGAAAGACTTGCCTACTCAGAAGCCCCAGAGCAGCTGGTAGGAACATCCAACATGGGTATTTTTCCTGCATTTGGTGTGGGGATAAGCAATAATAATAGCAATGTTTTACTCGCTCCTTTACCTATGCATCCTGCTCAATGCACATGTTGCTTCAGGACTCTGATGGTGCTACTTTGGGAAACGTGCCTCAACTTGGCAGTTTTCAAGATACTTAAAGGCTTTGGAGGCTGCACACTGTGCTTTGGGACTGAGCAAGAACACTGGGGTCACCCAGTGCTCAGGGATCCCGACACCCAAGGGTCTCCTCCACACAGCCCCACTCTAAGAGGGAATTTGAAAGGGAAACAGCCAGGAAATCCAAGGGTTGAAATACAAATTTAATAGAATATAATCAAGATTAATAACATTAAAGAACCAACACTATACCAACATCAATATAAAATATACAAGGATTATACTCAACCAATGCTATAGTTAGGAGGCTGTGCACTCCAGCAGTGGACAGTAAATGTTGGACACCATGAGTGTAATGGCTTTGGGAGGAAGGGAAGGGCTCAGGGGTCCGGCACTGGGACAGGAAGTTCCAAGGATCGCAGCCATCACAGAGGAGAGAGAAAACTTGCCAGCAGACTTTCTAATTTATACTGAATTTATTCATGGTATGATATAATCCTGTTGGCCATCTTGGGTCAAGGGCCCAAGTCTTGCTCCTCCTCATCCCTGCACCTGGTTAACTGGAAAACACTGTGACCTTGAAACCCACATACCATAGCTGGCTATAAAATAAATATTTTCACAAATTGAGACACTAGAGTCTTCTAAAAGTGCAGTTTTCCCAAGCATTAGAAATTGTGTTGTTCAAACCAGGACACAACTCTAGGCCTGACCTGACAAAAAGTACACACAAAGAAGAAAAGGATAAGAGAGCCTGCTAAGTATGAAGGGAAAGGCATTGTTGCTAATCCAAATGCAACATCTCCAAGCAGTAATCAGGAGTGGAAAGCACCAGGGCATAGCATCTCCTCATAGGTTGATAGATACACATTCAGTTTGGGTCGGAGAAAGAATAAGAACCAGCATTTGGCACATTAAATTGAGAGGTGGAGAGAAAAACAAGGGACAGATGTCTGGTGAGAGTTAAGATCAAGGTTCATTGTGGGGTGTTGGCCTCCTGTATAATTCTTATGGTGACACCTTGTTGGATTTATAAAAAGTAAAAGCAGCAGCTGTGTTGGAGGCTGCAGCAGAAGCTGAAAAGAAACGATGTTTTATTTTTCTAGTTTAGGGAATGAGCGAGGAGAGAAGAATCTGCATAATACATTATGGTGCAGCTTGTAGTAGTCGTGGTTGTCCCTTTTGGTGCCATGGTTCATTTCCAAAAAGATAGCTGTGCAGGATGAAGTAAGTGTTACCCTTTAGTTTCTCTAGACTGCTGACAAACATTAGACTGGTCTCCAACACTGATGGAATACAGAAGAGAAAATGCAGTGCATGACATTCCAAAAACGGGCAAAAACTTTGGTTCTCTCTGGAGGATGCTCTGGGAAGAGGGGGAGGATGAACGGGCTCTGGCAGTCTTTTCCAGCTCCATGTAACCAAGCATAAGTTAGCAACAACACAGACCTCCCCACCTCTGAGGGACTGTTTGAAGCTTGCAGGAGGACACAGCACAGTAGGGGAAAATCTGCCATGCACGTCTGCTTTCTACAGATCCAAGAGGCCCAATGGTCAGGACTCACATGCTTGCTGGAGGCTCTGCCTCAGAAAGGAAAGAGTCAAAACCGTGTAAGGATGGTAGGGTTTGGCCGATCATAAACACTGGGGTTTATAATGGAGAACAGAGTGTGACTGGATGCCTGTTACAGACACCCACGGTATGCTCTTCACAATGTCATGTAACGATGCTTTGTACTGAGATTTCATACAGTAGTTCCTTAATTTAAGTAATTGCATTTTTTACTAGTTGGGAATGGTCTGCAATAGCCATACCAATTGTCCCACCAATCATATTTCCATAATTGTTTACCAACATTTGTTTTAAGGTATTGCCCTTTCTTAAGAGCTCTCTTGCCTCTATTAGAGGACAACGTAAGCCGTAAACAAACAAAATATTATTCTCCAAAGACAAGATCCCTTTCATCAGGGATGAAGCAACAAATGGCTTAGGGAGGGGGAAAAACTAGTTAACTAGTTGCTACCACTATCTAGTGCCCCTGCCTGTGAACTTAAAAAAACACTATTTCTCACACGGCTCTAGAGCCTTAATATGCAAAGTTATACTAAACCGGTATTAAAACTTTTACATCTTCCACCCACACAAATCAAGCAGTCTCCTCCTATCCTTCCACAGCTTCCAGCCTCAAATATCCTGGCATAAAATGATCAGACAAAATAGGTGACTTATGTTTTTATTGGTTCTTCCAGACTATGACGACATTTCCTAAAACACTGAGCCAGGAAACTATTAATGTTCTGAAAAAATGGAAAGGGTCAGGCTATTTCAAAGGGCATGTGCTTGCTAAGAAGCCTTTGTTATAGATGTATAGGCCACTCAAGATTTTATTAATAATAACAAAAGTATTTAGCATTCACATAACACTTCTAGCTTTAAGGTATATTATGAACATATTGGTAACACTTCTGTGTTAAGAAAGTATTAGCCTTCTTCACCTTTTTGAGAATTAAAATAAGAAGGTTAATCAGCTTGCTTAAGATTTTGTAAAAGAGTATATCAATTCCAAAAACAGAATTCTATATGTGCTCCCAATTCTCGGGCTGTTATTGGAAGAAGAAATGGAAATGGTCTCAACTTATCAATATTAAAAAAAGGAAGACAAGGAAGATCTTCTAGATTTATCTCAGATGCATTGGCCTGCACTTGACAGCACAAATCAGATCAGGCATTTGCAGGTGGGGGCAGAGATTCCTTCAAAAAGTGCTGTGTGTTTTACATACAAGTACTAAACCAAACTACTTGGTACTATAACAGGAGCAGAGCACACTGCATGCAGGACAGAAAGAGGGATCCTATGGAGCCTCCACAGAACTTTCTAATTTTCTAGTGCATACTACAAATATATATATATATATATATATATACACACCTCTTGGTTTGGCTTCTTTGTCAGTAGGTCTAGGAATTATCAAGGGAGACACACAAAAGACTTGCACAAAAGCAAGGGTGCCCCAAAGGCATCACTGCTTTATTCACGGCCAGATTAATTTCACCCACAAACTCGGTTCTGAACCTGGCTGCACTAGAGAATGCACAAAGGCCAGTACCCTAATGCAGGGGTGCAAAGCAGATTAACACCCAACCTGCCTACAGCAAGAACAGTAAGACACATTTTGCACAGAAGAGAGTGTTGAGGCATCCTAAAAGAAGTACAAATCACTGCTCTTACTGACTCAAGAGCCTCACTCATCCGTCATGTCTCAAACAATTAGGATTGCATCACATAGCTGCAGGTAAAAATCCCACTATTGCACAGTGCCATCTCCTGGGCAAGCAAGACTAGAAAAAAAAAAAAAAACAAACCCTCATGCCTCCCTTCTCTCTTGCAGCATCCAACATTTGAGCATTGTCTCCCATGTGCTGGCAGGCCAGGCATTCCCTCTGTTCTCAGGGGGCAGGCCATGAATTCATGGAAAGAAGAGCAGGCTCTTTACAGCTCCCACCATAAAACGTGGAGACTCGGCAGCCTGCTCATGAGAGAGGTGGTATCTGCATAGGTTTGCATATCCCATGCAAACCCACAGGAACAAGTTCACTCTAGGTTGCTGGCTAATCACAAATTAGCTATCCAGGGCTTCCTTTCAACATCCAAACAGGAAATGGGAGTGGAGGAAGTGAAAGCTTAATAATTTCTTGCATGTTAACAAGTTACATGAGCCGCCCAATAAAAAAGTTTTGCTAAGCAAACTTAAACGTCGCATACTGTCTGCCCCAATGGCAAGTATTTATCTTTAAAACCAAGCTACGCATCTTGGAAAGAAAACACCAATGCAAATATTTCATTTGGCACAGCTTCCTTTCCAGGGTAAGAGGGCATCAATCTATGGAATAAATTTGAGGATTCTACCTTACTGTAATCACAAATCTTGAAACTACAATCCCCAAGGTTTGTAAAGCGGTAAATCTGGCATCTTTCAAAATGGTTCAGAAAAAAAACAAACCACAAACCAGGATTGGAAAGGTAACTTTTTAGTGAAGACAAACTGTTAAATCCATAATGGTCCCTTGAGAAAGAAGCAAGAAAATCAGACATAATGTGTTAGCTCCATTTCTTTCCACTATCGTTTAGGGCTACTGTCCACATTGGCTGCGTATATCCCACAACATCTGCCTGGCCGCAAAGCAGAGGGACAGGAAAGGTAGGAAAAAGTCCCTGTGGGACAATCAGAACCCTAAAAGGCCTGAAGGAGCAAAGGACTCACAGGCCTCCATGCCAAACACAGCAAGGAGTATCTGTCTCCATCTTCAGACCACCACAACACAGCCCCTGGCAAAAGCGAAAAGCCTGGCCTATTACTACTCCTCACTTGGTGCTATCTCCACTGCAGGAGGAAAAAAAAAAAAAAGCAGCTTTCTGCAACTGTTGAATAACTCTCAAGAATTCTAGACAGATAAAAGCCTAGTCTCTTAGTTGCCTGGAGATATTACAAGCAGATTAGGGACAAAAATAAGATGACTTATTTGGGCAG
>JAOXNG010000001.1:92699134-92709661 GCA_028566535.1 Scolopax minor
TTCAAGACCCGTCTGGATGCAATCCTGAGTGATGTGCTCTGGGCAATCCTGCTTTAGCAGGGGAGTTGGACTAGGTGTCCCTTCCAACTCTGACAATTCCATCATTCTGTGATCCATGAAAATCACTGCAAAAGTCATTCTTACCTAAAATATAAAGAAAAGAGAGAGAGGTAAGTACATAAGATTAAGAATCATCCCTTGGAGCACTGCACCTTCAAAACCCAAAGAAATCCCAAACAACATTTTACGAACATGATGACAGTGTGGAACAAATCTAAAAAAAACAACAAGCTATACCAGAAGAGGAAATTGCAATTTCTTTGAAAATAATTAACCTTAAGAAGGAAACCACTACTAATATAAACAAACAAGCAATAAAGGAAACCATTTTACCACAGGGAAACCTGTCTTAAAGTAGTGGAACAAAGGAATACAGACAGAGTTAGACAGAAGTGATTAGTGTTGAAAGAAAATCAGAGCAATTCTGTAATAAGGATCAATGCACACATAGTTTTCAAATAGGTCATCTTCAGGGTTTCAAAGAGGATGCTGGACCCCAGAAATCCAGGAACTTTTAAATTGAGGACTCAAGTTTAAACTGAATGTAATCTCATGCTGCTGGCACACATAATCAGGAGGAGTTTGAAGGATATCTAGCAGGCTAAATTGATTTTATAATCACAGCTTTGGATGCCCAATCCTTGTCATGTATAAATAACTACAGTTATAGTAAGCACCTCGGTGATTCCGATCATCTTAAATGGGAATATGAAATGGGAAAAGATGAAAAATCAAAACCTTGAACTTTTTTCATCAGATTTTTTTCATAAAAAACACGCATACAAAATTGCAAACAGGTCTCATTATCAGAATTTAAAAGCATTATTTTTTACATAAAATTCATTCTCAAATCTGAAGTATTAACTTTTGCTCCCTTTTAGTGCTTGCAATTCTTAAATAGCTACAAGTGAGCAGCAGTCCTCTTGTATTTACTGATATTCCATTGTGAATTCATATTGAGTGTAAGAAAGCTGTAGCTAAAATAAATACTAAAAACAGAAACCATTTTTATTTCAGATAGTAAGTCAACTATCTGCAAGTGACAGCATTTCATACTGTCCTTATTTGTTCTTGTTTATTACACTAGTGCCCTTTGTAGTTTCTAGTATTTTGGCAACCGGAACATACAGAGTAAAGCTAGTAACACAACAGAACAGTTGCACAGGCAACTATAATTTGATTTAAAAACCCAACACAGAATAGAGTAAGGAGCCTTATGAACAGTTGAACCCATGTGGTTTGGCTTCCTATGAATTTGTGTACTATCGGGATTTGAAAAACCTTCAGTAGGTCCACAAACTCACATTAAGATCTCTCTCTTCTACCTGGAAAGCCATACTTATGAAATTTATTGCAATCTTTTATAATCAAAATCTGTTTTTCAACTGATCCATCCCCATCACTGGGAACAACCTTCAAGCAGACAGATAAAAGTCCTTCTTCCCTAGAAAAAAATGCCAATGAGAGAAGTACCAGATCCCATACTTTTGCATAGATTCATTCCGTTTTTACAAAGTGTCATTTCACTAAGAAAAAGAACTTTCTTGCTCCCCAAGAACCAACTGCTTAGCACTATGACAGTGTTAAGCTTTGTGATTTCTTGTTTTCTTTTACACACATTTAGGAGGATCACTATAGGAGAAAAACCTTTATACAATGCCAAAACAGATCCACGGTCAACAAATTCCAGTATTTACCTACAAGGAGATTTCTGTACAGTCACAAATGGAAAATATTTGTTATTGACATCTGAAACACAAATATACCACCTGTGCCTCATTGCCCTCACAAAGTGAGTTTTTTCCTATCTCTCCTAAAGGGATTTGGGAAATGGAAATTTCCAAAGCTAGACAAATGGCAGAAAATAACATGTGCAAATTAAGAACATCACAGAGTTATACTCAGGAAGCTTAAGAGATTATCTCTGGAAACACCTTCTCAAATGGAAAAATGGTGGCAGCTGCTGTCATGGGAGACGAGGGTAAGTCAGGCTCCTCGAAAAACAAGACAAACACTCTAATTCCCAGAAGGAAACTTAGAGCAAGAATGAAGGAAAATCACCGACAGTTAAATTATGCAATTTTCTCATGCTGCTAAACCAAAGAGCAACAGTGCATTCAGAAACCCTCTGCATTACCCTGTAGCTATCTACCTACTTGAGCTCACCAAGGGCTCCCAGGTAGCTAAGCAGCCAGCCAGAAAGCTCAACGTTGTCAGTGACAACTGTTAAAACAGCAAAGGGCTGTTTTGAGATACAGGCAAACCACCAACAAACCAGGAACAAAGACCTGGCTTCTGTGAAAGACCTGGCAGAGGTGGAGTCTCAAAAGAATTGAAAGAAAACCCAAGGCCGAGATGGTGTCCAGGCCCTTCTCAGAAGCCAGAGGGAGCCATAAAAAAGGCTCCAGGCATAGACCTCTGCACTGCTGAGCCACTGCATCACGAGCACCAACCATCTCTCTGACAAGTGACCCCTTCATGGCACAGCCTTTCAGCATCAAGCCCCCACCCCAAGATCATAACTGTCTTTAATTCCACTTATTCTATTCCTTTTTTTTTTTTTTTTTTCCTCCTTAAAACCAAAACCAACAAAACAACAAACCTGAGATTCCCCATTTCCTTCTGGTGTCTTTGTAATGAGACATTGCTCAACCAATGAATGGATAACAATTGCAGAATCTGAAAGCAGATGTAAAGAAGCATTTCTGCCCAGTCCCCCTGGAAGATAAGGTGTCAACACCCAATTTAAAGAGTGTACTGTAGGTTTCCTGTGGTCCTGGTATGACTAATGTACCCCAGGTATCTTTTACACCAGAAAACATTACAGGAAGAAAGGCATACACCACAAAAAATAAAATACTAAATCTTCACTGGTTTGGAGACGTCACGGGGCTTTTTCTGAGTATGTAGGACTCTATTGTCGGCCTTTTGCATCCCCCTATGCATGATAGGGATGGTCATTGGCCAAGTATAGGATAAAAACTACTGAAGTAGTAAAAAGACCACACAAAGCATTTGGAGAAAGCTACCTAGCTGCACACAGAAGCAAACTGTGACCTGCAGTGTTACCAGACAACACACCACAAACGGCAACCAAAGGAAAGCATGTGTAAAAGTCACAATAATCCTTAGGTAAATCTAGACCTAAACAGTCCAATAAAAAAAAAAAAAAAAGACTATGAACTGTAGTTCTGGCCATCTAACCCACTTAGTTATTTTGGCTTGATACACTTGTTATTAGGCCACCTGAGCCAGGACACTGCTGTTAACATCTGTTTCCTGTCTCTTGGGCCCTTCCTCAATCAGAGCTTCCTCTGGGCTCAGAAGTTTGACTGAGCCACGGAGCCGGATGGAGCTTGCTCTCTCTCTCTCCCAGGCTGTTTAAGCAGCAAAAGGCAACTTCAACTTGGCATGAACTGGAAGGTGGACAATATCCTGTCTTGTAAACCTGCCGGAGAAGTGAAGGTACAGGTTTTGCTGAAATTGCTTAGAGACAGCTTCTTTTTTTCACTTCTACATCATTCAGTGCCTTTCAATAATTGAAAAAAAAAATTAGAACTTTTAAGCTTTGTTTGATTCATTTTGTAGTTGAAAGTGCAAAAGAAGAGGGGCTTAGACAAAAAGCAAAACATCAGTTCTACGGCCAAGGCACAGGCTATTTAGCCAGAAGGAAACAAGAGCCAGAAATACCATTTCACTGCTCAAGCTGAAAGAGAGATTCTACATACACAGCTTACATAAAGGCACGTGTCAAACAATATGCTTGGGTTTTTCTGAAACACTGACTCACTGAATAAAATCTATGTTACCCTTTTGTGTAAAAAGTTCCTTTAAAAGCAACAAAATGAAATACAGACAACATTAAGCTGGACATGAATTTTTGTCATCCGCATTTAGGCATTTTTGTCATTAAAATCCTAAACTCTATTAGCATATGCTGTAATGTATGCAAAGTGTGCTGCATGTTGCATTAGAGAACTTTCTTTTATTTTAAGATTTTTTTTATGATCGTTTACATTTAAGAATTTACTCATCTGGTGCAGCTTTTTGAGACTAGCAGATCATAGGATGAGTTTGTTTTCCTTTAAGATATGTTTACAAAATGTAATCAGTGCACATCAAATTTTATCTCAGGCATCACCATGGCCTTTATTCGAAGTAGTTGAGAGGTATGCCTTACAGAAATAAGTGGGTGTGGGGGTGTTTCTGGCTATTTATTGACTTAGACCAATCTTTTCTCTTAAGGGAATGTTATTTCCAAGAAATGTCACTTATCTAAGCATCAAGGTTGTTTACATTCTACACAAATGTTACGCTCCCAAGCTTTCATTTTTGAAAATGTCAAAAAGTAAGGAGATGATGCTGCTCTTGTATAAACATTCTTTATTAACAAAATGAGTCTCATGGCATTTAGGTTTCCCACAAGACATTTTTCTGTCTATCATTTTAGAACTTTTTCCCACACATTGCGTTCCTGATACAGGCTTTGGCAGGTTGCAAGATACACACTGGCTGGAAAATGATAGCTTGTTTTCAGCACAACCTCCTTCTGTTAAACACTAAGCACTTTTTGCACAAGGTAATTTGAATTGAGTAGCACACACAGAGAAAAGAATACTGTATAGTTGAGGAAAGCTAAGGTTCTGCCAAAGACTTTGTGATGGACACAGAAAATATAGGAATCTTGAAAAAATAATCAGTGTTTCTCGCAAATTCTACATCATCTTCATGCTGCTCTCCTACGAGAGATTTGAGAGCACTTGACAGCACACTTTCTAGACACAGTAGAACTCGAATACAGACATTCTATGAGGAATCTACAGTTAAAAAAACCCACAAACACAGAACAAATACTGATCTTCCAATACAAAAGAAGTCTGGTTCCTCCAGTCGTCCAGCCCACAGTAAGAAAATATCAGAAAATATGCTCACATGTTTTCTTGATCAGTAATTTCCCTGCTAACCCTTTAAGGAATCAATAGGTGGAACGAATTTAACTGGAAAAGTTGTAGCTGCAGCCCAAGGAAGTTTCAAAAGCTGCTAACAGCATCACTAACTTGCCATTTGTATTTTGTAAGCTTATAATTGTGAAAATACAGAAGAAGAAAGAGGAGGCTTTACTGACAGACAACAACTGACTCATTGTCCTTTTGCAAAGCTTACTAATGTCATAACACTATCCTTGCTAAACGTGCAAACATGAAAAAGACTTTATTTTATCAGAATTCACATAAAGACAGAGATGTTTCTAAAGCTGCCCAGACCACAGATATCTAATGGCACTTTTCATTTAGCATTATGGTCAGCTATCTGTAAAAAGCACGTTAATGTTTCATAAACACAGATTTTAAAACAAAAGTGCTTCTAATCAGATCTGGCAGGAAAGGCAGAAATGCATACATAGAATGAGGTAAGTGTGATCTTGCCCAGCTGAAGAACAGGGAATGGCAGGGCTTCAGGCCATGACTCACACAGACACTAAACAGTAGAGAGCTAGAGATAATTCTCAGGTAAACTTTGCACGAGCCACTACGTCATCCTTCTCTACCCTTCCTGCATTAATCATGTCATTAGTAACCTGACGCAGCCCGAGAAGAATGTCTGATTTACAGGGAGCAGAGCGATGCTAACAGAACAAACACTTTGGCAGGTCAAAAAAGGACGCACCAACCTAAATTTCATTTTAGCTCTAACCACACCCTAGAAGAACAAAAAAAAAAAACTAGGAAAAAGAAAACCCAAAAAAGGTATCTTCCCACTAGGAGATTGCGTACTTTGTTAAAAGTTCCTGATGAACTGAGAGTGCGTGAATCTGAAGGACATGCAAGAACACACAGATAAGGAACCAGCCTGGACACGTACCTAAACAAGGCGAAGAAGAAAAAAAGCCCAAGGTTTCTTTTGAAGTTTTCATCACAGTTACGTAATTTCCACATTAGTCTAGATGTTTTTAAACATCTTTTACAGCACACGCAGTTGTGAATCAATTGTGCAGCAAGTACAAAGTGTACTGTTAGGAAAGATTCATGTCCCAGCCAGGTATTTTGGTTACTCCACTAAATTAAGAGGTACAAGGGAAAATGCCAGGGCAAAAGAAAGATGTAAAATTCAGATGTTTTGTTTTTGAAGGAAGGGCAGATCACTTCCATTCACTCTGAAGCAAATAAAAACCCCTGTAGACTAGTTTAAAGCAAAATGAAATTATCCTTAAGTTTCTTGAAGCAAAGAAGATGCACCCAAAGAAGTGCAAAGAAGATGCACCCAAAACACGCAAGTGGTGCAGGCAGCAGCAGCTGCATTAAAAAAAAAAAGAAGTCCACATTGCTCCATTTCACATGAGCAATTCCCAGAAGAGCATCCACACAAACGTGTGCTGAAGTCTAAGAGTATGGAAACCCCACTGCTTATGGCATTTTGGTCAGGTTCTGCTTCTAAGTCTTCCTAACTAGGCTGGCTATTTTCTTAATCCTTCCTTCCCATTGAACACTCCCCTTGCTTTCCTCTCATTTTAGTGTCAATCCTGTGCATTGCCACATTGATTTCTTAGCTTCATAACTTTAAACCACAGGGTTGCAGGTCTACTTTGCATCACAAAGAAAAGTTCTCAGAATTGAAAAGCAAAGTCAGAAAAATGTATTTTATATCCTCCTTTTCTCCTTTGACTCACTACAGTGGCTGCACATGAGCTACTGATAACTAAATGTGTCAGCTGAGCTAAAACCAGCTAATAGTTTCGTTCTGAATCCTTTCTCAATATTAAAAGTAACACATAAAATATTAGTAATTTTATAGCTAAACTATTAAGACAACACACCAGAATATTGGTGGAATACAAAACAACAAACGAAATACAAGATTTATCTTCCTCAGAAAGATTTGGAAATCTTCTCCATCATGGCAGGACAGTAGGCATCTCTCACTAAAATTTCTATCAAGTTATTTTGAAGGTGTTCTCAACTTATGTAAATAGACATGTCCCTTTTCTGGCTTCTTGCTTTAAACGTTGACTTGAGAGAAGTGAAAAACTGGTTTGTTCCTGGTCATTGTTCTATGTCACATGCAGGAAAAAAAAAAAAGTAATCCCAAATCTGAAATAGGCAGTAACCTGCCTTACAACTATTCCTCTTCTCATCAGTTTTTTGAAGGTCAGCTAAAGACTATGTGGGCAATGGCAAAAAAATCTCTCAGAAGTGTCTCTACGTAGATAAACAAGGTTTGCCAGAGATGATGGCTTGGTAGAAGTGATCTGTTTGTGCTTCATTCAGCAAAAGTGTTAAGGACATTTTGACAACTTCGATTTACTTTGGGAGGAGTGGAGGTGTCTGGTTTGTTCTTTTTGTTTTGTTTTTAAGACCTTCTGAAACCAAAGGAAAGATTGAGAGGTACATCGCCAACAGCTTAATGCATATTTTATAGTGTATATGAACAGCCTGGGGAAAACCTACACTCTGATAAACAACAGATTACATCTTCTCCTGCCTTGAGGAGTGTAAACCAGGCCCACAGTTTACATGTAATCTATTGGTGGCCTTCAAAACAACACAAATACTCCTCTTCCCACCCTGCATCCAAAGGCTTTCTCTTGAAAAAAAAGACCGCCTTCACTGACGAAAACTTCAAGGATATCTTCCAGAGCTGCCAATAGCTTCCATTACATAGTACACCTAAGAATTTTAAACTGACCTTTGTCCCCTCCAAGAAAGCCACCAATCTGTTCCAAACAACCCACGCACACTCAGCAGAAAGCCAAAGCTCCCAGAAACTCTTTTAAATATGTAATGTAGCCATCCCATGGGGTGAGCCCGCGTGTGCTTCTACACGCACACGACAGGGTTCCACAGTCTTGAACACCCCGCAGCACGCACGCAGCTGATTCCTTAGAAGCCTTTCCATATGCCTCGCTCCGTGGCACTGCTTCCTTCCACATCCACATCTAAAAAGGGTCTCAAAAATTCACTCACGAGTTGGAATGGTTGGTGCACTTTCTCCAGTGTTCGCCCGGCTGTTAGATGCCTCCTGAACACGCGCAGTTTTCGGACGGTGGGGACTGAATTTGATACCTCTACCAACTTTAAAAACAAACAAACAAACAAACAACCCATCCCTAGTGAGGAAAAGCAAAAGCAAAGAAACAAAACAGACAGTGGCTTTACAGACTCCAGAGGAATGTAATGACTATAACAACAGGCAATAGCAGTAGCGTGACAAGGGTTTATTAACAGGTCAAAAAATGGGCTGAAGTGGCTCAGTGGCAGAATCAAATCCCAGCAGGTTGCCTTAAATCTCCTTCAGAGACTGCAGGCCTTCATGCAGTTTGTATTCATGTGGGACGATTACAAAGAAGGCTCCACCTGCTCTTTCACCTCTCAATCAGAAGGGCACCCTATCAAAGCCAGGCACCATCACTATCCCCTTTCAGCAGAGCAGAACCAGGCTCAGAAGCATCAAGCTGTACCCTCTCACCGAAGGGCAGTCAGAGCAGAGCACAAACAATTCCTACCAAACTGCCAATGGTTTTCTTAAAGTGATTGTAAAAACATGGTAAGAAAGTGCTCATCATTAGAAGTTTGTAAAGCTACTATTAAAAGAGCACATAAACAGGCTATAAATGAGGAGAGAGATGACAACACTGGAGTGACTTTGTTGTTTTATCCAATTCATTCAAGGGAAGGCACATCTAACCACCTTAAGTACAGCTTTGTTCCTTCCAAACACTACCTTCCTTAGCCACTATTAAGATGCACTCTATATAATTTAATATTTCAGCCTGTTTATTAAAGCATACGTAGGTGTCATTGCAAGTATGCAAGTGACAGCAACGTGTTGTGATTTTGGGCATGCCTACATTCACATGTAACTGCTCACAAAATTGACACTTCCAACCCATCCATGCCAGGCCTTCTCTCAATTATCCATCTTAAATAGCTTACTGACACAAAGGTTAAAACAAGAATTCAACAAAAGTCTCAGTTTCTTAGTTACAATGATTTAAAACAAAGAAAACAAAACCAAATACAATTAATAAGTCCTCTTTTTTCACAAACAAATACACAGATTTTCAAACAGTTTTCTAAGCAGAAAGACATTGTCTTTTTTGGTGTTCCAGTGTACAACATGGAACAATCTTTGAAGGGGACAGACACAACAGTTAAGTTTTAGTTTCTTTCAGATTACCAAGTCAGGTGCCAAATTCTTCTATATGTTTGATGGTGAAGTAAATATCTACAAGAGTGCTTCAGCTGGATGCCTGAAGATGAAGGAGAAAGACCAGAATACAATGAGATCAAAAAAGGAGAGTCACAGACTTTACAGGCATTATGAACTAAACAGGAAAGAAACCCATCACATTTTGGACAAGGGTGAGACATGGAACAGAACTCTCTATAGTTGCCAGAAAAGCAACACAAAGGCAAAAATTAAACTTGCTGCAAGCCATTACTCAAAGAATGACACAAAATAGTAATGAGCTTTTTGGTTCTTAAACAAAATACTATGACAATGTGTCAAGAAGCATTACGTTATCCTAGTATGACTTAAGTATGTGAAAGCTATGTAAAAAGTTTGCTTTTTCCCTGCTTGGAGGGCTGAATTCAAGCAAGAAATCCCTGAGACGCTGCAATCGTTTCCTTGCCTATTTAGCATATTGGACAAGTCACTGGTCTTGACAAGTGCATCAATTCACATCTAGCATTGTCTCAGTACCCACTGCTCTAACTAAAGACAAAAAAGGACCGTAAAGCATCTAATTGTGTTATAATAACAGTAAGATTTTTTTTCTCTTCCTTGAAACCAAAGCACAAAATTTGCTTGTATACATCTTGTTATTAGTCAAAACTAAGGCAATATACTTTGAAGAAAAACAAACAGAAAACTTAAAGAATGTGTTCACTTTTATTGTCGTAACAAAACAAGTGAATTAAATGTTTTGTGATAAATTACCTTGAAAAGTCAATGAGACAGACTGAGGGATCATCATCCTTTCCCATATCTTACATCACTAGTTGATTTTGTAAGGATCATATTTATACAGCACTTCACAGAAACCTTCCTAGTAGAGTCAAGTTGTTTTAACCAACAGCTAGTAAAACAGGATTCTAGTTTTATCTCTCTCCTGTGACTTCATCAGCAACTCTTCAGTAATTACAGAAAGCTTCTCAAAAGGTTAGACCTTTTTGATTTTAGAGACTAAATTCTACGCTTCACTCTCAAAAATTAGGAGCTTAAACAGGAAAGTCACTACAGATTCAAAATCTAGCCCCTGTAATGTCAAAAAGCAAAAATGTATGAACACAGGGCATCTGTAGTTTTAAAAACTCAAAAACACTTCTGTTAAGAGGTGTTATTACAGCCATTGTGGCTGTAGTGGTCATCTTATTATAATAGCTAATAGAAAAGTGACCAAATGGCACATTACCTGAAAAAGCATGAGGAAGATTATCATGGGAGTAGTTGAGATTACCTGACATT
>JAOXNG010000001.1:92817267-92827698 GCA_028566535.1 Scolopax minor
GCAAGGCACATAACATTAATTTTACTAACTAGGAATACAACATCTGCCTCTAACTCTGTCCAACCCCACCACCAGAAAACAGATTTAAACTTGGTGTTCAGGAAATAAGACCACCGTGACACATTTGAGTATATGAGTGCAAACCGTGTCACATATATGAAAATTATTTCTAATATTAATATAGATTTTACTGTTAAATAGGTCATATTATTTAAATCAAGAGTGTTGTAATAGGCCAATTATCAGGAGAAGAGTAGAAGGGACCTCAGGACATTTTCCAGCCTATTCCCTTACTAAAACTTGATTTAAATGTTTCCAAACAAATGTCTGGTTCATCCCATTCTAAAAAACTTCTGCAATGACAATTTCAGTCACCCCAGGAATCTGTAATAGGGCAGAAATACCCTTGCCATTAAAAATCTCGCTCATTTCTAAACTAAATTTCCTTTGCTGAAATTGTAATCCAGGATTTGCCTTCCTATCCCTCCACTGGACTACAAAAAACTATCTTCTCTGCAATAGACTTCTATGTATTAGAAGATGATTATCATGTCTTTCCTCAGTTTTGTTTTCTCCAGGTCAAACAAAGCCAATTGCTCTCCCACTTAATAGCTCAAGTACTACAAGTGTACTAACCATTTTCCTTCTGCAGAGCTGTTTATAATTGCGTGACAAAACAGTGCCCCAAGCCAGACAATGCTTTGGCTAAAGTCTCACCGATGTTTCTAAGAACAAGGATTATTTATACTGCTCCTCAATATTGTCACAATACACACAAGCGGGCTGCACAAAAGGATATGAAGAGCAACTGAGAATTTTCCCTCTGGATTCCTAGAAGACAGATGCCAGGACCTAATGAAAGAAAAGGAAATACCTGAATGCCCTGTGCAGATGAGGACTAGGTGGAAATTTCAGCCAAAGCTGTCTTGTTGGGAAACCAAAGGGAATACTCAGGTTTATTGCTTAATCTTCTCACTTGCAGACCTGGCTTACATTCTGACTGCATTCAATCATCCAGGAACAAACCTAAGTCTGGCAAGAGGCACTTACAGATACACAGAAGGAATGTGTATTTCCTTCCCTGAAAAGGATCTTCGGCACCCTTCCCTGGCCACTTTCAACGAGGTTGAAACTCGCTGTTGCTCGAATTTCTTAAACTAAAACTTTAAACAGCAAGAGAGAACCTTATCTAAAGTTATTTCTGCTAGATCAAATTCTGCAATGACTGTAGAAAGGTAAATAAGAAAACTTTTACAGCAGAAGTACTACATGCTTCCCCTATTTAAATAAATACAGTTAAAACAAGAACCCAAGCATACATCTTACTTCCAGAGGGGGAAAAAAAATAATAAAAAAAATTAGAACCAAAGGCAGGAGAACTACTTGAACAGCACAGAAGCAGACATATTTTCTCTCCTTGACCCCACACAGACACTTGCCTTGGGCCACTCCTCAGAAGGCAAGAATTGTATTGTGGTAAAATTCCTGATGATGCATATAAGTAACATAAACCACCTCTGTGCCTGTGATGAAAAAAAAAAAAAAACAAAGCATGTATAAAATACATATCCTGAGATGTCAGAGCATGCTTTCACAGTGAACTTTCTGAAATTAAGAATGGCCGTTTTCACAGTCACGCATGACAGTTCCCCAATTCTCACCCGTTTGTACCCATCCCTGAAGCGTTTGTACCCATCCCTGTCTGCTGTACCCATCTGCTGTCACTCACTATGAAATAACAAACACGACCACTGCATAGGAGTTCTCACGCTAACACCCTTCCTATTACAGGCAATTGGCATCTACTTTGGAAGTTAATTTAACACAAAGTTAGTAAAAAAAAAAAAAAGAATCCATGAAACAGTAGCTTTCTGGATTCTTAGATCATTGCTTGCCTTGAATATGAGCTTTAACTGCCTATTTCTACAACCATAAGCACTACTGACAAAAACTTGGGTATTTTCTGAGTCCAACGCTTTGAAGTAATATGATGCTAATACAACTAATATGACAGACATAATACATAATCTCATTTCAAAAATGCGGCTGGTTTAATGTCTTTGGGGTTGGCTGTCGTTGGAATTACTTGCTGTTATCTGTTTAACTGTGTTTAGACACATTAAGTAAAGGAAAACTGCAAAACTATTTAGATCAGTAGCTCCACAAAAACATTTCATTTCCAGGGGTGTTTTGAGAGCACTGATGGGAACTCAGGAGGCCTCTCCAGAACATGAAAGGCAGCTCAGCTTGGTTTTTGAAAGATAACTCTATCTTATTTCCTCTTCTACCACTTGGAAAGGTAACAAATATAAAAACTGGTCTACAGGTGGGAACTCAAGGAACCATAACTAACCAGCAACGATGAACACAGAGCCAGCAAATTCAGAATACAAGTGAGCATCAAAAACAAACCCGAAGGAGACTGAAAGCCATTAATCTTGATGGAGGAAACAAATTGGTAGAAAGGGTGGTCACATTTGAAGAGATTCTTTGTGTACATAGAGACTTCCCATACATAGATAAGAGTTAAAAAGCAAATTGAAAAAGCCCAACAAAATCTATGTAGCAGGAGTTTTTTTTAGTCATTCAGGTCTGCTCAAAAAACAAAATTAACACCCCAACACACAAGCATGCCTTAGCCAATGAACGTGTCTGTTACATGTCTTTACACTAAGTATTAGGGAAGGAACTAAGATGATTGCACAAGAATTTTCAGTACAACTAAACCAATGCAGAACTTGATACACGATCACTTCCAACTGCTTTCCAGACAATTGCTACAGAACACCATTCTCATTTACAGGAACAGCTTATGCATTCATTTAGTCAACTGACCAAAAATTCTTTCTACAACTCATATCCAAAATCCACATTTTGTCAATATTTTGACAAAAAATGTTTATTTTGTCAAAAAAATAAACAAAGATCAGTGATCTAGCTACACATGTAATTAAACTAAAAAAGTGTTAACAAGCATTTTCCTTAAATTTAAGTTTTTCAGCCTTTCCTTTCCAGAATTTATACCATGAACGATGAAAAAGAATCCAATTTTTCAAGTGCTGAAAGAGGAGGAAGAGAACTAGATGGGCAGTTTGTTAAGTCCCTGCCTACAACAGTTAAACTGGTACAATCACTAAAGTGCAAATTTAATTGTCCCAGCACAGAAACTTAACAAAGGTATACTTTACTCCCATAGGAAAAAAGCCTTATAATACAGCTGTTATCCTCGTTTGAGCCTATGCCAGAAGTTGCATCAATTCAATTATTGTGGCTATCAGCAAACATAACACACACACACAGAAGAGAGCAATATAAACACTGTAAGCAGACTAAACCTTGAAAAAGTCTTCAGTTACAATGCAACTCAGTGATAATTTAGATATATTCAATACCGTCATTCAGAACTGCAAAACAGAACATCACTTTGAATCACTAAAAAAAACTTTTGCTTTAAATCAAATCTGATGGCTCAGAAGACCATATTTTAAATAGTGTTAATGAGCTAGAAGTCAACACGAACTATGGGCCAGGGCACAGGGGTGCTTCCACAACTTAATTCCCACTGATTTAAAAGACAACAGAGTCTGAATACCAGTTAGATACACAAAACCTGTAAAAATCTATGCCTACAAATACCTTCTTGAAATACTAATGCTACTGTTCAACCAATTACAGATAGAATCCTGTACAGACAGAATACAGATTACAATCACTTTGTACCCTACAGAATCTCTGAAGTGGAACACTTCTCAAAAAAACCCCAAACAAACTAACAGAAAACAACCGACAAAACAAAACCAAACCAAACCAACAAACAACAAAAAACCCACAAACAACTAAAAAAACCTCAAAATCCAACCAAACAAAACAAAATAACTCAAAACCCCACAGCTCATTCTTAGAGATACAATAAGACTTCAGCATACAAGATTTACATAAATATTTTTTATCTACTCATCTCAAAATGCTTAGCAAATGATGGCTGATTAATTCTTTTTAATTAGGAAACTGAGACACATTTTATATCCTCTCTAAAGTTACATCAGAGAGTAGCACTGCTAGAAATAGCCCTCCTAAACATTTTATTCTCAATACTGTGCCTCATCTACCAGGCCACACCACATAGTCAGACGGCAAAGCGTTCCAGAAGCACCGAGTTGTGCAGCAGTAACACAGTTATCCCCTCCAACATCAACCCCTTCTTTCTTAACACAGTGCCTTTGGTAATGGAAGCAAAATGCTTTTTGGTTTGGGGGTCAGGTTTTGGTTGGTTGTTTTTTTTCTTTGCCTGGTATACTAACAATATGAGTGCTAAAATTCAAGAGTAGCATGACAACGCATGTCGATTTTTTGTTATTTATTCAGCGTTTAACAGCAAGTTTCAGTCAAATTTTAGTGAAGATACTAGGATGCAATACAAAAAAACCACAAAACACAACCACTTTGCTGCCACCTAGAGGTAAAATCTTCAAGGAACACAGAGCAAAGAAAAGCGCATTTCTTTTTTCCTTCTCACTTTCAAAGCCAAACTCTTTCTTTTCTCAATGTATTATTAAAAAAAAAAAAATCTAAAAGTAGAAATAAAAATATTGAAAGGGGTTACAAACATTTAGACCCAGGATCTACGTATCTCATCTTTGGTAGTGACCAACAGTAAATGTTTATAAAAAAAAACCCAACACATTAAGTACTAGGCAAATAGAGTAATAAACACAGCTTCTGGCAGCCTACAACTCACGGCTATCCACAGCTGAAATCTATATCATGTCTCTGTGTGCAGCACTTCTTGATGGATGCCATGTATGAGCCTAAATTTTCTCCAAACCAGTTCATATCATTACCTCAATAACTGCCTGTCTCAATGTGTCTCATAGCTCACTGACAAGTGAAATTACTTTTAATTTATCTTTAACCCACCTTCAATGAATGCCCTCTCAAGCACGGTATTAGAGAGAATTCCCCTAGTCACGATAATGCTGTATTTATTTTGTTACTTTTTTTCTCTCCACGATCTATTTTCCAAACTTGAAAAATGTACATTTTTAATCTTCATGCAGAAGCCATTCCATAAGTGATCATCTTTGCCACCTTTTTCCTGCATCTTGCCATACTCTGTTCTGAGCTACTTGGACAAAACTGCAAAACATTGACTATGTAGGCACAGTTCAGATTTATACACTAAAAAAATGATGGGTTTTGTTTTCTTCTTTTCTATTCCTAACCTGCATGTTACCTGTTTGGCAATTGCCAGTTGCTGAACAATGATTCCAGGGATTCCAATGAACAGGAATTCCAGAGTCTGTGTTCTGAGTGACAAGAGATGTCATATTTACTACGATATGCGAACTAATTTTCCCTACACATATTGTTTTTCATTTGTTAACACTGAACTGACACACATTTTTATCACCTTGTTACTCAATACCATGAATCATTGTCAGCTCTTGCTTCTAATACCCTCCCTTTTATACCATATGCAAATGTCATCATTTCAGTACTAAGTCTCTTCACATGCAGTTTATGAATATGTTGAATATAACAGGTGTCTGTGAGGCTCACGTGACATCTCCACTATACTATGAAAACCAGCTTCATGCTCTGCTTCCTATTCACTTCCCACTTTTAACCATAAGAATTTTTCTTTTCCCACTTTCTCCCAAGTGGGAAATCTCCCAAGATTATTTTGTTAGAAAACACTATCACATTTCTTTGAAAAATCGTAATATAATATGGTCACATCTATAACTTAAAGGCACCTACATTTGTCCCTCAGACACTGGTCAACCCAAACTACAACAAACTTCCTGAGCCTCCAGAACAGCCCAGCCAAACAAAACCAACCTACGATCAAAACTGCCCCTCCTCTGGCCCAACTCCCAAGCCATGCATCAGAATTGTTCCAGTTACATACAGGTCGCAGACCATTCAAACAGCTCAACACTATTGACAATTTCACGGTTCCAGCATCTGGAAACTTTCACAGACACTGCCCAGTTCATTATTACACAAACCGACACCATATACCCGTGTGACAATATTTGTTAACACACGGATGAATGTTATCCTCTACAAGAAGCGTGGATGTTTCCCCATCGCAAAATTAATAACCATGTGGCTGAACATACTATTTCTTACTGTCATTTCTACAGTTTGATCTGTTCAGCAGTTATACTTATGAATCTCCTCTTAAGTTTTACTCTAAAAGTGGCATTATATCCCTCTAGCATCACCAGTAATTTCAAGGGCAGATGGCATATTATTAATTAGGATTCAGTAATTTTAAATCATCTCCTTCAGAACTCTTAGAAAAACACCACATTGTTCTGGGAGCTCATTACTCTTCTATCTGTTCTCAAACTTCAATTTGCCCAGGTTGCTTTTTTTTCCCCCCTTACTCGTGATCCATTAAGCACGCCTGTGATGTGCAAACTTTCCCCAAATTCTTCCAAACTGAGCACGTGCAATGATATGACATTGGCTCAGCTTTATCCTTTAGAGAACTGCTGTCATACAATTATCTACAGCCAAATAACAGGCTTTTGAATCCTGATTTTTTTAATTATTTTTTTTTAAATAAATACTTATTCCAGACAGGCTTTTATGCCTACTAAGAAGTTGTTTCTTAAAACTTGTTTTGATCTAGCTCATTCTTATTCACATTTAATCCACCAGAGTTTCTATGCTGTGTCCTATTGTCCTCATTTGAACACAATTTCCACTTTGTGTTTCTTAAAAAAACACACTGAACTTCTTTTATTCTGTTCCTCAACTAGAAAAGGCTTGTGATGGGTAGTGCATATTTAATTCTAGTTTCAGAAATGGTACCTTTCAAACAAACAATCTCCTTACCTTTACAGATCTTTGCCTCTTTTCAGTGCTATTTTTAACTTCTTATTTTTGTCTACTTACTTCTTTGCAATTAAATATGACTGTGATGGATTCTGGACAGAAGGTTCTCTTTCAAATACATTCAATTTGTGTACACTGTGGTCACCATCAAAAAATGATCTCTCACACTAAAGTGTGAGCTAGGTAGTGCCTGCTACTCACAACTGAATCAAGACTCACTTCTGCACGTGGGAGTTACCTGATTACTCACCCAGAGAAGTCGCAGAGTTCACAGCCTTTGCACTGCATCACTCACTCAGCACCTAGGGCTGCTGCCCTAGTCAGAGCCTGAGAGGAAACTTTTATTTATACTCTCGATTTCAATAAATTAAGATTCTTTGATATTCACCAGTCAAGTAGATAAGTTAAATACATAAGCCACACTTCTCATTACCAAAGAGAGAAAGGAAGGTCAGACAAACAGTTCTAAGAGCAATGCATTTAGTTTTATGATGGGAAAAGACACTGACGAGAAAAATATACAATCCATTTCCCCTCCTAATGTGTGACTTATTCTCTTGGTTTATTTCAAGATTACTGATGCCCGCAATTCACCTCCCTGGAGGATTCATTTGCACTTGCCACTCAACAGCCTAACCCTGCACTGGGATTTCTCCAAAATAGGTATTCTGGGATGGAGAAGATCACACTGAATAGTCTCTATCTCTATCACATGTGTATTTTTCCATCATTTACACTACTAATATTGTACGGAGAATTGAATTACAGGCCTGTTGCTTCCCCGCTGGTAGCTTCTGACTGTCAGGTTCAAGTTTCTGCCTTGAAAAAAGGTGGGACCAGCATATACTTCCTGTGCTACCCCTTGCCCTCTGCTGGCCTCAGGCAGATTAAAGGAGCAAAATATTTTATTGTTGAGATTTTATGCTCAAGTAAAAGGAACAGAAGACCAGAACAAAGTGGATAAGCAATGAATTAATTCTTTAAGATGGAAGGTAATGGACTTCAGAAAAAAATAGGAAAAGTAGGAAAGAACATCAAGATGGAGGAAACATTTAATAAGTACATAAAAACTAAAGTGATGATTTTATTGCTTTCAAAAGCAATGCAAGATCCTCATATTCATGTTACTAGGCCAAATCAACATTTGAAAAACTATCTACCTCCTGGACTGATCAAAAGAAGTCATATTTCTCAGCAAGAGTGCTTAAAGTTAAGGCCCAAGTTAAAAGAGCCTGATGTTCAGAAGCCCTCATAAAACCTAGCATTACCTCATCCAAACACATGAACATCCTCAAAGCTAAGGGTCATATTAACCTTACTTAAATGTGTACACTGTTGCATGCTTCCAGACATCAACCTTAAAAGAGTACCTCTAGCACTAATCAACATCTCTTCAGGTTACTCATGAGGCAAGTTTTGGATTTTACCTATATTTCCATTAAAATTGTAACCTGAATTGGCTGATCTGAGAATTTTTCCTTTGGAAATATATCTGGGATGTAAATCCTGAAAGTTGTTTGGCTGTCTAAGAAAACAGTCAAGAGAAACAGACATGTATTAGAAAATACTAAGTTCATCAACCACACTCTCTAAATCCAGGACAGAAACAAATTTTTTTAAACCCATGAAGAAAAAAAAAAATGCCAGAGATGACAGCTAATGCCAGATGTCACCTAATTATTGAAGTCTTAAAAATATAACAACCTTTCATACATCCAGAGCTTTTGAAAATGTGCATTCACATCATTAAACTGGAGTATACATTCATCCCATGTGGTTATGGAGTAAAATAGGATCATGTGAATATAAGTCCCAAAGGCAGGGAAGCCAAACAAGGAATACTTTTTCCCCATCCCAATGTTTCATAAGAACTCATGACTTCAAGACACTTTTGTGCTTGGGAAAAGGAATTTGTGATTTCTTTAATGTTACAGATAGGCAGCCCTATCTGTATATTTCTTCTTTTTAAACAGAAGATGGCTGCTACTCAGTTAATGATTCCAAGAGACAAAAAGAGAGTATGGGCCAATTTATCAAAATATTTTCTCTTACTTTATGGCAAACACTCTATTTCTTGATGCCATGCAGAAGAGCATCCCCCAGCCATTGACTTCCTTTGTCCCAGCTGGACCTAAGCGTTCTGATCTCTCACTACAAGAGCAAATTGCAATGAAATGTTCTTGAAAGATCCTCAATAATATCTGTGAAGTTGTTTAATTGCTCATTTGCTGATATGGAAAAAGCCAGCAAAATTCCATCTAAAATGCAAACCTTAAAATACTTTAAATTTGATTATACTCATCTTTACTGATACTTAAAAGTGCAATAATTTTTATTCAGACAACAATGACATTATGCAAAATAACTTGAACTTGTGAGTCCTTGAAAGAAAGAATTGCACAAATGTGAAAAGCTACAAGAACTCTAAGAAATGCACACAGACCATCATCTCACACCACAAATAGGAGTCAGAATGACAATACCATAAATTAAAACAACCCTCTAGCAAAAACTAACAGCCAGGAAATGAGAAACAGATTTAAAACAGAGAACAGAAACCAGAAAGCATGACCACTAATGAGATTCTGCACAGCACTTACAGTAACAAAGGAGGTGAGAAATGATAGCAGAGATACAGTATTAATAAGGATGTTCAAATTATATTCCCTATTTATGCTCTCTTTCACCTTGCATAGTGCCAGCAGCCTGGCACCTAGAAGGTGAAAAGGGGATATACATTCAATAATTTCTTACTTTGGAGGGACAGAAAGCTGGGACTGGCCTGACAATCACACTGCAACACATCTCACAGCTGGAAAACAGGGGGAAAAAGCAAGCTGATATAACCTGCATAATTAACATTATCATGCATAGAGTACCCAGCCAGTACAAGAATAACGACCTCAACCATGATTGCAACAGCCAATTTAGTGTAAATATACTTCATGCTAATACAGCATCACACTCAACTCCTCTTTCCCTAGTGCTTCTCATCTTAAAGGCAGGATTCCCATATTTCTGTCCAGGATTTCTGTCCAGATAATGCAAAGGCAGGGAAATCGATGCATCTGGGATACCTCAGAGCAATTGCACACATGAAATATAGATAACTTGTTTCTGAGAAAAGTCAGGCCTATAGCACATGTTCAATTAAGCCAAAAGCTTCTAGAGCCCAGGAGATTTTGAGTGCATGCACAGACCACCATTTCAGCATGTGTGCTGTAAGGCCAATACATCCTGAACTTTGCGTGTACGTGCTTCTTTGGTGGTCTGCACAAGTGCTGTGGACACATCCGGAGTTGTGACATCTTTGCAGCCTGCTCAGAGCAGTCAGGCTCTTGGAGATCCACAGATCCTAAGCAAAGATTCAGAGGCCACATAGAGGGAAACCTGGGCATATGTAGGTCAAGTTATGGGCTATCGACCCGCGGGTTGGGGGAATCTGAATGCAATTTTGCACATCTAGACAAGGCAAGTGAAGCAACTAATAGAACAATAAATGAGAAATTAGCAGTCCACTAAATAATAATAATAAAAAAATAATCCATAGGAACTGAAGTCTTGAATGGCATGATTTCTATG